>OY728158.1:1533312272-1534547233 GCA_963277665.1 Viscum album | reverse complement strand
AACATTTTCCATAACATGAAGATGTGGCTACATCATTTAACATAGACAATCATGAACATATCACCAAGGTCCATCCCCAAGGTGTCATTTGAAAATTACCAAGGTTATTCACCAAGGTATCGTGAAAATTGTAATCTCTAGTGGTTACATCATTACCCAATGCATTAGAGCGCTATCAGGGCGCACCATTAAATTTCCCTTTATTATCAAGTGAGACAAATATATCATCATCAAACATTTCATAAATAACCAACATAGCATAAAATAAATGGGTTTCATTTCATAATCATAACGTTTTAAAAACTGCTTTAAAGACATGATATTTACGTCACTTTAATCCCACGAAAAGGGAAAGTGGGTATCATGTATGTAAATCCCAGAATTTAAAATAGAAAATTTTGATATATATTTGAATACCCTTGTTGAAATAAGTGCTTTGTGTATTCACTTTATAACATAAAATAATTTTTGAGAAAAGAGAGAGGCATTTTGAGACGAAAATTCTGCAGCATAACGGCTATGTTACAAGGTTTTAGAAAACATTGAAAAGAGAGGGGACATGGGTCACCCACTCATAAATGATCCATAAAACAGTAGTGGGAGAGAATAAGATGGATATATGGACATGGTAATGAAATTTTAAGGATATCATTTGAAATGAAAAACATGGAAGGAAGACAAAAAATTAGATTTCTCTTATGAAAATTCGGCAGCCTAACGGCGTCACTTAAACTTCAATAAAAATGAATTGACAAGATCAAATAGGGTCTCTCATAATATGATCATTATAGATCAGTATGATAGATATAGAAATCATACCCCAACATAATAAAAAGGAACTTGAAATACTTTACATGAAAATCGAACTTGAAAAATGAGAAGGGTGAAAGAATCCCTTAAACATTCGGCAGCCTAACGGCATCACTTAAACATTCATAAAATGAAATGATGAGAGTAAGAGGGGATCTATCATCATATAAGAATGAAAAGGGAAGTAATAGGAATATAAAGGAACATCCTCTCACATAAGAACATGGAGCATAAAAGGAATGACATAAAAGAGATTACATGAAAAGAAAGAGAGGGGTCGGATCCCTTACCTTAAAACGTGACTCTTGAAACTCAATGGTTTGGACCTTGAGGGATTGGGGGCACCTTGGGAGGACTCCTTGGGAGGTAAGGAGACCAGAACATAGTTGGGGGAGAGTTTGGAGTGAAAACTAAAGGAGGAAAGGGTGGGTATTTATAGGGAAAGTGAGGGGACAAGGCATTAAAGGCCAAGGGACACCTCACAAGTGCTTTTCTCAAACCCATGTGCTCTCTCATGATATTTTTCATAAAGTTAGGCCACATGGGGCCCCCAAAACAATACGTCATCACCCTTGTCCGGACAACCCTTGAAATATCTCATGAAATCATCATGACACAGTTATGATGTCATTAAACATATTGAAACCCTAAAACTATATTTTTACTATTCACTGAAAATTCAACTTTCCCAGAATAATCCCAAAATTTCACCTTAACCAAATATCAATGCTCTGATTTCAAAAATTAAATCCATTTTATAAAAATAATTTTCTACATATTTTTAATTTAATTTTTAAATAAAAACACTATTCATCGAAAATTCATTTTTTTTCAGAAGAATCCCCAATAATTACCTTAACATAATATCGATGCTCTGAGTTCAGAAATAAAGTCCTTTTTATAAAAATAATTTTCTAATTATTTTTAATTAAAAACCACTATTCATCCGAAAAAACTAATACTTGACTAATGATTTATGAAACCATTATTTACCCATTTTATTGAATCACATTACTTAATCTAGGTGACTAAATTATATTAAAACTTTCTTTGAGTGAAATTACTAATCCATTTGGTCATATTACTAATCCTAAGCATAAAATCACTATTCATAATTTACTAATCATCAAAAATTAAGTTGATCTTATTAGACTCCAAATTCCTTACTGAACACTTTTGTAGAAGACCATTTTTTGAAAATCATTACACATCATTATTTATTTAGGGTTTACATAAATGTTTTAAAATATCCCTTTTTTCACAAATTCATCAATAAAATATATCCTAAAATTATCCGGACAAAAGAAAATCCACAAACATCACTAAAGGAAGATATCTCAATTTATTCACCCGAAAGGATTACACAAGGAAGCTAGGGTCTCGTCACATATCCCCTTATAAAACCGGCATAAGACCTAAGTTTAAGGTGTGCTATGGTGAGAGAATCTGAGGGAGGCTCAGATAACATTGCCCTAGTAGTAATCTCTACTAACTTGAACTTCTCCTGTAGGCGTTTCCATTCAACCTTGACACGCTGGAGTTCGGTTTGGGCTTGGTCCAAAGCGAAGCCCACAGATGCTACCTCCTTCCCAAGCTTTGATAAGTGGGCATCATAAGGGTCGAGTCTACTGGATGAAGCCATCGACACCTCTTTCTGCATTGACCATTAACATCTTATTAAATCATTAAGAGTAAGTAAATATACTACTCAAAATGATTGGGTCGTTACATTCTTCCCCCCTTAAGAAATTTCGTCCCCGAAATTGACACTTGAGGCCTAGTCGAAAAGGTGAGGGTACTTTTGCTTCATTGTTTCCTCAGGCTCCCAAGTCGCTTCATCATATTTGTGATTCCTCCACAACACTTTCACAAGGTGGGTAGTCTTGTTTCATAGGACCTTGTCTCTATGGTCCAAGATCTCCACTGGCTGCTCCTCATAAGAGTGGTCATGTTCCAGTTGTACCACCTCTGGGTTCAGTACATGAGAAGGGTCGGGTATGTACTTCCTCAAGAGAGATACATGGAAGACATCATGAACTTGAGCTAGGCTCGGTGGAAGTGCTAGACGATAGGCCACTTCTCCTATGCGATCAAGGATTTCATAGGGGCCAATGTACCTAGGGCGGAGCTTCCCTTTCTTCCCAAACCGCATGACTCTCTTCCATGGAGAAATTCGAAGGAAGACTTTGTCTCCAACACCAAACTCCAAGTCCCTTAGACGATTGTCAGCATAGCTCTTCTGCCGACTTTGTGAAGCTTTTTTGTGTTGTTGGATGGCATGAACCTGTTCCGTCATCTCTTGCACGAGATCAGGCCCAAGAAGCTTCCTCTCACCAGTTTCATCTCAACAAGTAGGAGTTCTACATCGATTTCCATACAGAGCTTCATAGGGTGCCATCTGAATACTCGAATGGTAGCTGTTGTTATGGGAGAACTCAACTAATGGGAGGTGTTGATCCCATCCACCTTTAAATTCCATTGAGCATAATCTCAGAATGTCTTCGAGTGTCTGAATAGTCCTTTCAGATTGGCCATCAGTTTGAGGATGATAGGCCGTACTAAAATTCAATTCAGTATTTAGAGCATGTTGAAGACTTCTCCAGAATTTTGCTGTGAATCTTGGGTCACGATCAGATATGATGGATAGTGGTACCCCATGCAGCCTTACCACTTCCTTCACGTATATCATGGTAAACTGATCGAGAGAGAAATCTTCCCGAATCGAGATAAAATGGGATTTCTTGGTGAGAAGGTCCACAATAACCCATATCACATTGTTTCCTTTGGATGTTTTCGGGAGACCAGTTACAAAGTCCATAGTGATATTATCCCACTTCCATACTGGTATGGGTAGCGGTTGTAATACCCCCTTAGGAAGTTGTCGTTCTGCCTTCACTTTCTGACACACCAGGCACCTTGTAGTGTAATCAGCAATCTCCCTCTTCATGTTATCCCACCAATAATGATCACGAAGGTCTCTATACATCTTAGTGCTTCCCGGATGTATAGAGAAAGTAGAGCTATGAGCTTCATCCATCAGTTCTTTCTTTATCTCCGGAATAGATGGAACACATAGTCTTGTTCAAAATTTCAATACACCTTATTGATCAACATTGAAATCAGGGAACTTACCATCCTTTACAGCCTCGAGCTTCTCCTGCAGCAAAGGATCTTCTTTTTGATCCTTCTTGATCTTCTCTAGTAATGAAGGTTGAGAAATCATTTGGGATAGGGTTGATGATGCCCCTTTCCTTATAATTCCCATGTCCAGTTTTACTAGATCTTTAATCAAGGGATCCCCTAGGATCCTCATTGTTGCCAGAACAACAGGATCTTTCCTGCTTAACGCATCCGCGACTTTGTTTTCTCTTCCAGGGTGATAATGAATTGAACAATCATAGTCTTTAATAAGCTTCAACCATCTCCTTTGTCTCAAGTTCAATTATTTCTGTGTGAAAATATACTTTAGACTTTGGTGGTCAGTGTATATATCACATTTCTCCCCATAAAGATAGTGCCTCTATATCTTTAGAGAAAAAACAGCTGCCGCCAGCTCTAGATCATGCGTAGGATAATTCTGCTCATGAATCTTCAACTGTCGAGATGCATAAGCAATTACCTTGTCATTTTGCATGAGGACGCACCCAATCCCTTTCAGAGATTCATCGCTAAAAATAACGAATCCTTCTCCGATAGAGGGTAGTGTTAACACAGGTGCAGTAACCAATCTTTTCTTCAGCTCTTGGAAACTTTCCTCACATTCCTTTGTCCAGATGAACTTAACCCCTTTTCCAGTCAACTTGGTTAGTGGATTAGAAAGTCATGAACATTTTTTCACAAACCTCCTATAATATCCCGCTAAACCAAGGAAACTACGAATCTCAGTTACTGTTGTGGGTTGAGGCCACTCCTCCACAACCATTGTCTTTGCAGGGTCAATCGAGATTCCTTCATTGGTTACGATGTTCCCCAAGAAATCCACTTGTTGTAACCAAAACTCACACTTGCTGATCTTCCCAAAGAGCCTCTCCTTCTATAGAGTTTTCAAAATAACCCTCAAATGATCTTCATGCTCCTCACGACTTTTTGAATATATCAAAATATCATCAATAAAAACTACCACAAAGTTATCAAGGTAGTCCTTAAAGACTCTATTCATCAAATCCATGAAAATAGCAGGAGCATTAGTCAAGCCGAAAGGCATAACAGTAAACTCATAATGCCCATATCTTGATCGGAAGGCAGTCTTTGGAATTACTTCCTTCTTCACCCTCAGTTGATGATAACCAGATCGAAGGTCAATCTTAGAGAAGAATTGAGCCCCGCGAAGTTTGTCAAATAAATCATCAATTCTTGGAAGAGGATATTTTTTCTTCACTGTGATCCCATTCAGTTCTCTATAATCAATGCATAGCCGCATTGATCCATCCTTCTTCTTCACAAAGAGAACTGGTGCTCCCCAAGGAGACACACTCGGTCGGATAAACCCCTTCTCCAACAAGTCTTGGAGTTGTTTCTTTAACTATTCTAGCTCCACATTTGCCATTCTGTACGGAGTCTTTGATATCGGTTGGGACCCAGGTACGAGTTCAATGGAGAACTCTACCTCTCTTTCTGGGGGAGGTCCATGTAACTCCTCAGGAAATACATCCATGTACTCCTGAACAATTGGAACATCTTCAAATTGTATGCTCCCTTTCCCTTCTTCATCATCACCGATTAACTCCATAAAGAAAGCTATGGGAGGTGCTTCTATATAGGGATCAGTTCGGGATATATCTCCTTGGAAGATAACTGTAGGTTTTTCATTCAAGACTACTGAGATTTCCTTACTTCTGCATTTGATCTTAGCATTATACTTTGAGAGCCAGTCCATCCCTAGTATAATGTCGAATTCCATCATGGGAATGACTACTAGATTTGAGATAAGATTGTTCTCACCAAAGTAAACACTAGAGTCTCTAAATACTTTTGATGCAAGGATAATCCCACTTAGAGTATTGACTGACAACTCTACCTCTAGCAGTTTGGGGATTGATTCTATATTCCTTGCAAACTTGGAGGAAATAAAGGAATGCGTAGAACCAGAATCAAATAAAGTACTTGCTAGTTTTGAGAGGACAACAAGAGTACCTTCTACCACATCGTTCGGAACTTAAACTTCACTTGTTGTGATAGCGAAAGCACGACCTTGCTCCCTTGGCCTCTGCTGAGGTTGATGGTGATTCCCCTCCACAGCCTTCAGATTTAGATATTGATTAGAAAAGTGCCCAAGCTGTCCACGCTTGAAGCACGTGACTTCGGGTAGGGCCAGAACCATATTTCCTCTGTCTTTAGTGTTGGGAAGTTGAGTCTTCGCATCACTACGACAATTCAGAGAAATATGGCCTTCTTTTCCACACCTATAGCACTTACCACTTCCGATCAAGTAGTTCCCCGGATGCTTCTTCCCACATTTATTGCATGTGGCATGTTGCATATGCTTTCCACCTCTTTCCTGATCAAAACTTCTTCCCAGGCTTGGTTCTAGAGTTCTCTTCTTCTCATTAGATTTGTGAGGCCACTGTGTCTCCCCAAACTCTAGTTCAACATTCATATCACTTCGAACAATTTCTTCATAGCTATCATAGTGCCTATTGGCTAGATTCTTCCGTAGATGAGGTCGTAGTCCACCGAAGAATCTATCATCCTTCCCATTAGTGTCCATGACGAAGCTTGAGGTATAATGGGAAAGCCTTGTGAAGTTCATCTCATATGTTCCAACTGATTCATTCTCCTTTTGCTTCATCTCAAGAAATTCATTCTCTATTCTCGTTCTCATCGAATGAGGGAAATACATATTAAAGAATATTCCCCGGAACTCTTCCCACTCCATAGCTTCCATCTCTCCTCGTGGCTTGGTGTTTTTGATCAGTGACCACCACTGATCAGATTCTCCCTCTAGGCGGTAAACAACAAGGGTGACTTTTTCTTGTTCCGAACAACGAAGCACAGAAAAGATCTTTTCAATGGAGCTTATCCATTGTTCCACAACCAATGGGTCAGTAGATCAATTGAATGTTGGTGGTCGTTGATGCATGAAGGACTCAACAGAAATTTGTTCCCTTCATGGTGAGGTCGGCCTCTCAGCTTGATTCAAGTAATTACTCATAACTTGAGTCAGTTGGTTCATCATTCACATGAATGTTTCCATTCCGGCATCCATCGGAGGGCCGTCATCACATGGTGCATTGCGGTCACCATCAGCACGGTTCCTCCTATTGCCCACCATTTTCTAAAAGAATAAAACCTTAGTGAGAAACTTATTTCATTTATGCATCTTTAACTAATACTTCATGCTTATAAAATTACATTTTTCTATAATTCCTTCATAATGATTCATAAAAAGTCTGTGATTAACAAAACATATCCCCCGGGAGTGTCGTAACCAAGAGTGCAGCAAGGCCCGTTATCATGCACCAGTTCCTGTTCGATTCTAGCTCAAAGCGGTGTTTTCGGGTTTTACCCCTATGTACATCTGTGCCAGAGCCGCCTCTACCTGCTCGTATCCAGACAGGGATGTATTTGTTTGATAAACCACTTACCCAATACTTACCAAAATACCAGGAAGTATTCCTATATTTAAACTTTTCTATAAGGTTCTTCCTAAAGTTTTTATATCCTAATTTCCACAAATAACTAAACCATCCATTGATACCAACTATAACATCCCGCCATTTTATAACATAAACTTTCATTACATTACACAAAACTGAGGATCTTTAAGGTCTAGTGTCTTGGAAACCAGGAACATAATATATGAAAACAACATAAAAAATTCTTCTTAAACACTTGAAAGGCGTCTCCTTAAGTTCATTAAAGGTTCATTACTGCATCTCATAACCTGGGGACATACATCAAAAGAAAGGGTGAGCAGAAGGCCCAGTAAGGGAAACAAGAGGAACATTTTACATGTGAACTTGAGATACTTCAATAAGGACATGAAAAGAACATTAAGGCATGAGAAAGAAATCATGAGGCATTTGATAATGAAAATAACATTTTCCATAACTTGAAGATGTGGCTACATCATTTAACATATACAATGATGAACATAGCACCAATGTCCATCCTCAAGGTGTCATTTGAAAATTACCAAGGTTATTCACCAAGGTATCGTGAAAATTGTAATCTCTAGTGGTTACATCATTACCCAATGCATTGGAGCGCTATCAGGGCGCACCCTTAAATTTTCCTTTATTATCATGTGAGCCACATATATCATCACAAACATTTCATAAATAACCCACATAGCATAAAATAAATGGTTTTCATTTTATAATCATAACGTTTTAAAAACTGCTTTAAAGACATGATCTTTACGTCACTTTAAACCCACGAAAAGGGAAAGTGGGTCTCATGTATGTAAATACCAGAATTTAAAATAGAACATTTTGATATATATGTGAATAAAAATGTAGAAATAAGATCTTTGTGTATTCACTTTATAACATAAAATAATTTTTGAGAAAAGAGAGAGGCATTTTGAGACGAAAATTCTGCAGCATAACGGCTATATTACAAGGTTTTGGAAAACATTGAAAAAAGAGGGGACATGGGTCACCAACTCATAAATGATCCATAAAACAGTAGGGGGAGAGAATAAGATGGATATATGGACATGGTAATGAAATTTTAAGGACATACCATTTGAAATAAAAAACATGGAAGGAAGACAAAAATTAGATTTCTCTTATGAAAATTCGGCAGCCTAACGGCGTCACTTAAACTTCAATAAAAATGAATTGACAAGATCAAATAGGGTCTCTCGTCATATGATCATAAGATATCAGTATGACAGATATAGAGATCATACCCCAACATAATAAAAAGGAACTTGAAATACTTGACATGAAAATCGAACTTGAAAAATGAGAAGGGTGAAAGAATCCCTTAAAAATTCGGCAGCCTAACGGCATCACTTAAACATTCATAAAATGAAATGATGAGAGTAAGAGGGGGTCTCTCGTCATATAAGAATGAAAAGGGAAGTAAGGGGAATATAAAAGAACATCATCTCACATAATAACATGGAGCATAAAATGAATGACATAAAAGAGATTACATGAAAAGAAAGAGAGGGGTCGGATCCCTTACCTTAAAACGTGACTCTTGAAACTCATAGGTTTGGACCTTGAGGGCTTGGGGGCACCTTGGGAGGACTCCTTGGGAGGTAAGGAGACCAGAACTTCGTTGGGGGAGAGTTGGGAGTGAAAACTAAAGGAGTAAAGGGTGGGTATTTATAGGGAAAGTGAGGGGACAAGGCATTAATGGCCAAGGGACACCTCACAAGTGCTTTTCTCAAACCCATGTGCTCCCTCATGATATTTTTCATAAAGATAGGCCAAATGGGGCCCCCAAAACAATTATTCATCACCCTTGGCCGGCCAAACCTTGAAATATATCATGACAACATCATGACACAGTTATGATGTCATTAAACATACCGAAACCCTAAAACTGTATTTTTACTATTCACTGAAAATTCAACTTTCTCAGAATAATCCCAAAATTTCCCCTAAACCAAATATCAATGCTCTGATTTCAAAAATGAAATCCATTTTATAAAAATAATTTTCTAAATATTTTTAATTTAATTTTTAAATAAAAACAATATTCATCAGAAATTCATTTTTTTTCAGAAAAATCCCCAAAAATTACCTTAACATAATATCGATGCTCTGAGTTCAAAAATAAAGTCCTTTTTATAAAAATAATTTTCTAATTATTTTTCATTAAATTTTTAATTAAAAAAACTATTCATCCGAAAAAACTAATACTTGACTAATGATTTATGAAACCGTTATTTACCCATTTTATTGAATCACATTACTTAATCTAGGTGTCTAAATTATATTAAAACTTTCTTTGAGTGAAATTACTAATCCATTTGGTCATATTACTAATCCTAAGCGTAATATCACTATTCATAACTTACTATTCATCAAAAATTAAGTTGATCTTATTAGACTCCAAATTCCTTACTGAACACTTTTGTAGAAGACCATTTTTCGAAAATCACTACACATCATTAGTTATTTTGGGTTTACATAAATGTTTTAAAATATCCATTTTTCAAAAATTCATCAATAAAATATATCATAAAATTATCCAGACAAAAGAAAATCTACAAACATCACTAAAGAAAGATATCTCAATTTATTCACCCGAAAGGATTACACAAGGAAGCTAGGGTCTCGTCACATAGCCCCTTATAACACCGGCATAAGACCTATGTGTAAGGTGTGCTATGGTGAGAGAATCTGAGGGAGGCTCAGATAACATTTCCCTAGTAGTAATCTATACTAACTTGAACTTCTCCTGTAGGCGTTTCCGTTCAAGCTTGACATGCTGGAGTTCGGCTTGGGCTTGGTCCAAAGCGAAGCCCACATATGCTACCTCCTTCCCAAGCACTGATAAGTGGGCTTCATAAGGGTCGAGTCTACTGGATGAAGCCATCGACTCCTCGTTCTTCATTGACCATTAAAATCTTATTAAATCATTAAGTGTAAGTTAATATACTACTAAAAAAGATTGGGTCATTACAACAGGTCCCCGTGGAAGAGGTTCCAGAAACACAAGTACTGCGTAGGAGCTCAAGAGAGGTAAGGGAACCTGAGAGATTTGGTTTCCTAGTCATCGAGGATGGTGAATCATTGTTTTTGTAAAATGATGAACCTCTATCCTATAAGAAAGCAGTAGAAAGCTCGGAAGCTGCAAGATTGCTAGAAGCTATGAATTCTGAGATGGATGCCATGTATCAGAACCAAGTCTGGGTTCTGGTCGATGAGTCAGTTGATGTAAAGCCTATTGGATGCAAATGGGTATTCAAGAGAAAACTAGACATGGAAGGTCATGTTAGAACCTATAAAGAAAGGCTAGTGGCTAAAGGATTCAGACAGCGTCAATGAATTGACTATGAAGAAACCTTCTCACCAGTTTCCATGTCTAAATCCATAAGAATCATACTTTTCATAGCAGCTTACCATGACTATGAGATTTGGAAAATGGATTTCAAAATAGCATTCCTTAACAGGAACCTTCAGGAAGATGTCTATATGACACAACCAGAAGGGTTTGTGACACCAGGTGAAGCCAAACGAGTTTGCAAGTTGTAGAAATCCATTTATGGATTAAAGAAAGCATCCAGGTCATGGAACATTCGATTTGATGAAGCCATAACAGAATTTGGTTTCATTAAGAACGAATGTGAGCCATGTGTTTATAAGCGGTTTAATGGGAATGCAATCGTTATCCTAGTAGTATATTTTGACGACATATTACTTATTGGAAATGATGTATCAATCTTACAGTCAGTTAAGGACTAGTTGAACAAGTGTTTCTCCCTGAAAGACTTGGGCGAAATAGCCTACATTCTAGGGATCAAGATCATTCGTGATATATCAAAGAGGCATCTTGGACTATGTCAGGCTACATACATTGACCAGGTACTGAAGAGATTTAGTATGGAAAAATCCAAGAGGGGATTGGTTCTAGTGTCACATGGCTTATATCATTCTAAGAAAATGTGTCCCCAGACACAAAAGGAGAAAGATAGAATGAGTAAGATCCCATACGCTTAGGCTATATGATCCATCATGTATGCCATGTTATATACCAGACTTGATGTTGCCTATGCACTAAACATGGTAGGCAGATATCAAGCAGATCTAAGAGAACAACATTGGACTGCTGTTAAAACTATCCTTAAGTACCTGAGAAGAACTATGGATATGTTCCTGGTGTATGGAGGATACGAGGAGCTTGTCATCAGAGGGTATGCTGATGCTGGTTTTCAAACAGATTAGAAATATCTGAAGTCGCAATCTGGATATGTTTTCTGTCTCAATCGAGGAGCTGTGAGCTGGAAGAGTTCAAAGCAGCCAGTTGTCGCTGATTCTATAGTGGAGTCCAAGTATATAGTAGCTTATGATGAAGCCAAGGAATCCATATGGATTCATAACTTTTTCCAGGATCTTGATGTGGTTCCTAGAAGTAAATATCCCATTACATTGTATTGTGATAATACTACAGCGGTGGCTCTTGCAAAAGAACCAAGGCCACATCAACGGACAAAGCACATACTCCAGAAGTATCACCTCTTGAGGAATTTCTATCAAGAGGGTGGTGTTTTAGTGAGCAGAGTGTCCACAGAAGAGAACATGGCATACCCCATGACTAAAGGCCTATCTCAGCAGAAGCATGAATATTATGTGAGTGCTAGCAGGTTAAATGTTGTTAGCAGCTGGCTCTAGTCCAAGTGGGAGTCTGTTGGAGTTGGGGGTTTAGAACCAACTACTTTGTACTTTATTCGTTAATAAAAGCCTTATCATATCTTGATTGATCTTCTGTGTGACAATGCATGTGATAATGTCCTAAGGACTGCTGTTGCATTAATGGGTCATAGTGTATCCCTACTATGATGAGAACCCAGAAGTGGCATAACACTGTTCTTGAATATATGTTCTATGGCTGGATGATATTATTTGAGGGACACAAATAATACAGGTCATTAGGGGTGAGGACTCATAAAACATTGAGGCACCTTCTCATGGTGTGCGCCCTTGGTAATATCTAGGAGGCTATTATGAGAACGAGACCCGCCAGCAAGAATTCCATATTTCATAGTGTCATTGGATGTTCCTATCTGCGGACATGTGTATTGGTCCTTAGACTTTAAGATTATTATTAATGGGTATTACAACTCGCGCACTTAGATGTATTGATGAAAACTGTGACCACACACTGTTTTCAGTGAGGTTGGATATGTTGGGTGCATCACGAGTAATATCGCATTAATAGACAATGCGATAAAGGATTTGTCCCTTCTGTTCCATAATGGAAGTAGATATCTCAGGCCCTTTGATGGAATTTATATAGCCTAAATAAATCCATGGCCATGGTAAGGTATGAGTGAGTTCAATTCCGAGAAGTCAAAGAATGAATAATCGAGCACATTGGTTGATGGAAATAGCATGAAACCTCTTCGATTGGAAATATCGAGACAATGGGATTAAATTACACGGTAAGCGTTCATAGGAGGTGACACATCATTGCAGCGTTAACATCATTCTCTATTGGTGCCATGGCGTGTTTATAGACACTAACCTTGGACTTTAGGTAGGATACACCTAATTCCACTAAGAAGGAGGCGTAGATGGTCACACACTAAGTGTGTCCATGTATCTCAGTTAAATATTAATTTAACAAGTTAAATAAAGATTATTCCCGACTGTGGTTTAATAATTATTTAAGGATGCCTGATCGCAATTATTTCGACACTGGTTATTCAGGAGAATATATTGTGGGTGAAATAATATATATATATTTATTAGTGAGTAATGCATTTACATTTATTTAAGAAATAAATACCAATTACTCAAGGTCTAATAAATATGGTGGTGAAAATAAATAAATTGAAAAAAATAAAAGTACACACCATGTATATTTATATACACGCCGTGTAGTTTGTTTTTCGGGATTCATGAGAAAATATTTTTTATTTAATTAAATGATATTAAATGTAATATTTTAGCCACATGTCAAGTAATAATTATGGTCAACTGTCATTATTAAGACATGGGGTATTACTATGAATTAAATCAAATGTTTAAATACTTTCAAAAAATTAATTCATTTTATTATTCTATGTATTATAATCCCAATTACATTATTCTCATGAGGATAGAACCATTTTGGGTTGTGCACAACAGATTTGGAAATACTCTCAAGCCAAGAGAGAATTCCCTTTCCACCAAGAATGCTTTCAAGTTACGAGAGCGAGATCCTCCACCGGATCAAGGAAGTAGAAGGCGGACATCGCAAGCAAAGGTTCTTCCATGCTAGCACCCAGAGATGCCTTCAGCGATGTCCAAAGATACTTATAGAATGTGTGGATCACCGCTAGAGGAATTCTGTACTTGGATTCTACGACGCAACGACGGATCACAGGATCGTGACCGGAGACTCCAATGAAGAAAGAATTCCATCGAGGTAATTCTTATGAATTAATTAAAATAATTATAACCAACATATGATGAACCTATATCTATGGTTCCAGGATTCCCTCTTATGTTTTTTCATTATTCTTTCTATTCCAAAGATTCTGTATTTTAAATCGTGACGGATCTCGGATTGAACGTTGCTTAACGTTAAAATTAAAGTTAGGCTAACCCACCAACGCGCTTTCGCTGCGCCCAGAACCTACATGATGATCATAATTTGTGGTTCTTGGAATATTCTTATTCTGGTTCTATTTTTGTGATTCTATCCATGGAGTCTAGAAGTTATCATCGTATTGATCTTGGATTGATCATTTCTAATGACAAATAGTCAAGTGGGCAAATCCACCCACGAACTTCCGCTGCGCCTGGGACCTTCAATTCCTAGGATGGATAAAATAATGAATATGGTGTACCAAATTTATAATAACATCACAGTAAGTATAAGGGATATAGTTATTATTTTGTTATGGAAATAAAAAAATAACGTGGAAGTGGAAGAAGAAAAAACATACAAAGAGGTAATGAAATTATTACCTCTTCATAGGGTGCTTCCATTTGATATGATCAAAAGGGATCCTTAAGTTGGCTTCTGATAGATGCAAGGCCTCTAATTTGAATTTGAGTAGTTGGGAAGTTATTTGGTCATAGTTTGGATGATCCAAATGTATTTGGACGTGTGATTTTGGGATAAGGAGAAGTATCCTTTTATAAGATAGGTGAGGGTCACTTTAGGAAAAGCATCAAATATTTTCTTATTATATAATCATATTTGGTAAATAATGGTTCCGAAATGATTTCATTCTAGGATAAGGTGGGTATAGGTCTAGAACATCTCCACCAATAGGATTTAGACAATTTTAGGTCTTCATATTAACAATATCTTTTAGATTTAACTCTTAGTTAAATATTTTAGTTTTTACCATGTATTCTAGTATTATTTTAATAAATGGTTAATAAAATTAGTATAATAAGAAAAGAGAACCCCAAGTGGTTCATAATTGATATATATACCCTTATCTGTGTTCATTGGCTAATTATTTGATTTTTAGGAATATTATATCAATTAATAATACAGTATTTGTTTCAGAAACCCATTTATGTCAATTTTGACACAATTTAGTATTTGGTTTTTGTGAAAGCCATGAAAATTCCATCACTTCAAAAAACGATTAATCCAACCTAACATGTCATAGTAACCTAGAAAATTCGTGTAGTACATCAAAAGTCTCCATTTACAATTATATTAATATTTACATTATCAATTATTTTAATGTTTCAATAATATGGCAATTACTGCATCGTCATTTGGCCATAAGTAAATTTAATTATTTAATGTCTAAAAATAAAAAATAAAAAACAATGATGAATAAATTATTTTTATCTTTATAATGAATATTTATATTCTAATTTAACTTACGTATAACCCTATATTAAAATTGTTTAGCTATTAAACATTGAATTTAACACTTTTAACTTTTCTTTAAGTAAAATAATAATAAATGTCCTAATCTTATCCATGTCGATCAAAAGTGTCATATTTTATACTTAATATTTATTGTTGTCTAAAAACATTATCCAATAGAATTAGGATTGGTTTTGGGGTAATTATAATATCATTTTTACCTTTAATTACCCTATTTACTTTTAATTACCCTATATTAAAATTGTTTAGCTATTAAACATTGAATTTAACACTTTTAACTTTTCTTTAAGTAAAATAATAATAAATGTCCTAATATAATCCTTGTTGATCAAAAGTGTAATATTTTATTCCTAATATTGATTTTGGTCTAAAAAATTAGCCAATAGAATTAGGACAGTTTTTGGGGTAATTATAATATCATTTTAACCTTTAATTACCCTATTTACTTTTAATGTGGTAAATAAATTTTGAATGTTACTATTTTCTAAAAATTATTTTCATCCAATTAAACCACGTTTACTGACTGATGTCAACCGTGTGACTAAGATTTTTGAAATTCAATTCCCAAAAGAGATATAATTATGTTTTATGCAAATTTTCAAATGTGCCTAGAAGGTGGGTAAAAGACGTTAAAACTTCAATAAATTTTTTTTATCTAATATTATTATAAAATGACTCCAATGAATTAATTTGAACATATATTGGTATTATATATGTATTTTTACCTAAAATAAAATTATATAAAATAGCTAATTATTTAAATAAATATTTTGTTTTAAACCATAATGCATTGTTTTTCACTATTCATAAAAAATTGAATGTTTTTCGAAAAATACCAAAAACTCACCTTAAGATAATTTTGTTATTATGAATCAAAAAATGAATTCCATTTTGAAAAATAAAATGGATAATATTTCAGAAAATGGGTATTACAAATTTTAATGGCTAGTTTGATTGGTCATGGTGTGCTGAAATCGAAGTTACGTAGAGCGTAAGATATTGCATTATTAAAAGGGAAATATATCATGGAAGTTTGATTTGTTTCATGTAGGTTCATAAAGGGGTTGAAAAATGAACACATAATATTTAATTGATTATTATAAATTGATTATTTTTAAGATCATTATACAAATAATAAATTATTTTTCTACTATTAAATAGTATAATTGGAATTAATTATTATAATAACATAACATATAATGGAATTATATAGAGGTAAGAAATCATTATTTTCTCTTAAAAAGATATATTGGATGGTTAAATTTACCATGGGTTTCAATTGTTTGTATATTTAATAGGATGTCCAATTTTTATCACAAGAACCTTAAAAATTTCCTTAAAATTATATCTTTCCACTTAACTAATTTTAATCAACAACTATGAAAGGATGTTTTTAAAATAATAAATGGAAACCATGTATTTTGTGGATGTGGTAGTCTGGTCATATGATTGGGCGATGATATCATTTTTCATAAAAGAAGAGAATTTCATAATATATTTTATTATTTAATAATATGATATATTTATTTAAATGAAATAATTATTTTTTATAATTAATATTAGGTCAATTAATGAATTTTGGTTAAGAAAAATGAATGTTGATGTTTTGTAGAGGCAGTAGTCTGCATACACACAAGTGTTCATTTTTATTTAACTAAGGTAAAAGGGTCAAGATACATAATAGTTATTCCATTAAAATAATATATTAAATTAAACAAATGATGTAATTATATTTTTATAAGAGAGATATGTTTTTAAAACTCATATTGAAATGAATCGGAATAAGGGAAATATTTTAATCACCTTGAGGAAGTCATCTTTCCCCTAGGGGAGACCATCTAAAGAGATGGATATGGGTGATCTATTTTAACCCAAATATTTTGAGGGATAAATATAAATATAGTTTAATTAAAATTTTTAATTTAAGGTGGTATATTAAAATTATTAGTGGTGTTGAATTTTTGGGGAGAAGAACATTTTATAATTTATGAGAATGGATTTTATTGTCAATATTGTCTCTTAATATATAGAGGGATCATTTTTCAAATATCAATTTTTCCCAAAAATAAAAATTAACTTATAATGGCATGATTTAATCTCAATAATAGATCAAAAACCTAATTATAATAATTATTTAAATATTTTCCATGGTCTTTACCCCTTTATTTTTTACTTTTTCCATTTTTTTGGTTTACGATGGTAACACGTAATTTCCAATGTAAATAAATTTTCAGGTATCTAAATAATACGGGACATATTTAATAATTTATAGCTACTAATTAAATTTATCTAATCCATTTTAAAAAATAAAATTTTTTATAATAATGAAAGATCATATTTAACATTAGTATATATAACTCGTAAATAGATTTTGATGAAAAAAGAGTGTTTTTATGATTAAATTTATATATACGTTAATATCACCATCATATTTTATTTAATTGAAAAAAAATTCTATTAATATAAATTTTACATGGACTACAAATAAATCCAAAATAAATGTTTATCTAAATAATATTTAATTAAATAGAGGACAAAAAATTGTTTTTATTATAAAATATTAATTATGTCTATAAAATGACATGCATAGGTATTTAAAATATAACATAGTATTTTTACATTTTATTGTATAAATATATTAAAAAACATGTGTAAAATTAACAGTTCTTATAAATATATAGGTATTTTTTTTATAAATTCATAAAATTCAATACTTTGGAAGAAAGTGAATTTTTACTATTCACCGAAAAATCATTTTTTGAAAAAAAGTTCTAAATATTTATCATACTAAAATATTAAAATTTCACCTTTTAAAATTCAATTAATTTAATAAAAAACAATCAGAATTTATATTATTTTTAAATCAATGAATTAAGTATCTTTAGCATACATATTTTGTAATAGTTTTGGGTTGTATTGATAATGTGTGACTATATGTTATTGAGTATTACATTATAGAATAAAATGATATTTAATGGAATTTTTTTACATATATACTTATAAAAAATATGGGTATTTATTCATCATAAATTATGTATGATCCCATTTTTCCTACTATAGTATGTGATTTCTACAAAATAATTTCACTTGTTGAGTGATCATATTCTACAATGCTCATTCTATAGTGTCAAGAATATAAAAAGTATCTAAATTATATGACATGTTGGGTTATAGATCTATTCCCTTTATATATGATTTGATTCATTGGATCTGATATTTATTTCTTCAATACACAACATGGATGAAATTATATACATTATCAAGGTTGGATGGAATATAAAATTGGTAAGCCACTGTTGTAATTATCTCCATAATTTAAAAGGGCCTACTGTACCTTGTGTTTAAAATGAACATTCTAACAAATCATAAAACTCCTTCCGAGGATACACCTTAAAAAATACATTATACATCTATTGAAATTACATGACTACCATTCGACTATCATCATATATATTGTACCATCTTTGAGTTTCATTGATATGATCCAATATTTCATTTACCTCCAATGGCCCGATGGCCTTCATTTTTTTTTATTTTGATAATCCACCTTTCAATGGGTGAGGTGGAACCCTTACTAGGCTCGTAGGAATAATTATTACATGGCCCGTAGGCCTTGTATAAATTCATTGCATGTAGGCTTCAAACATTACATACATCCTAGACTAACTACTTCAAACTGCTCCTCCTCAGAATCTAAATTGTGAAATCATCTCTCCACCTTCGCATGTCTATTCGGCTAGGATTTACCGGGCATGCACAGGCTTTTCCCGATGGCAGGTGACATACCCTTTCATTCTTGTAATCAATTTAGCATCTGCTATGGTGAATTCTCTTTGCTCCTCCTCCTTCTAAAGTTTTTTCCTTGTAGGTTGTCTGGTTTTCATCTGCACATAAGGTGGCATGAAGGCCTTGAGGTGGCCTGAAGGCCTTACTGTCCCGAAGTCCTGGGTGGCTCGAGGTCCCTAAAGGACTCGGAGATGAAGTCGGTGGCCCGAAAGCCAAAAATGGGGAATATTCCCTGATGCTACAGTGTTAAACAGTTCCCATAATAGTTCCCACTACAGTACCTACTATAGTTCTATATAGTTCCTGCTGCAGTTCTACACAGTTCCCACAACATTACTACTACACCAAAATTATATACTATTCCCAGGCCTAAGGGATGTCTAGAAAACTAGATCTCTATAATTATTCTTGTTTATGAATAATCTATTCAAACTACTGGTTTTTTAGGGGATTATAAAAATTGATTAAATGTTCATCAATTTCATGATCCATCATAAAACTAGTCTATAATTTTGATGTAAACTAAGTGTTATGATCAGGTAAAATTGATATTGGTTCCCTATGAAGACTCAATATGTTATTGATATAGAGTTGGTAAATTTTCCCATGGTCTAGTTCTTACCTACAACTAAAAAATGTTTCACCTTGGTATAGTGATCAATAATGAATCATTTACTATCATTCTTCCTTTGATTGAGCATATATATAATTATAATTTCTATGGTAATATTTTCCCACTTATATATAGTTATAGGTAGAGGTTATATGGGACCCCTGGGATGCTAAATTCTATCATTTTCCTAAAATAATATTTAGTATCAAAAAACATAATATTTAATTTCCCACTACATAAAATTCCATCATAAATATTCTTTCAAATACTACTACATATTTTTTCTACTAGTGTGTATTAATAAAGTTTATCTATTTGTTTTATCTAGAAGTTATTTCTTATGTTCATGTATTGATGCAACACAAAACCTCCATCTATACATCAACACTCCATATTTATAAATGATTTTTCCTATTTTCCCATTATTTTCTACATTAATTCCCCTTTTAAATCCTTATCATCATATAAGGACATTTTTGTTTTTTATTTTAATTATGGATTAGAAATGTCATCACAATTTAATGATGGATCCCCTTTCCTAAAAAGTAACTAACAAATAATTCATATAACAATGATTATATAAACTATATTAATCCTAATTTTGGTTATAACTTCAAGGTCCCCCTACCCAATACATAATTCAAAATACTAATCATCCTTTAGAGGTATTGTATCAGGAAATCATTTTCATTGAGCACCTCCAACCATATTTTATTCCTCTTACTGAGCTCTTTTTGACTAAATATATACTTCCAAGATATATGTTATCATATATTTCTCCACTTTATTCATAGATATATGTACTCTATATCTTTAATGAATTAAATAATACTAAAAATTAAAGTTTATGTGATGGATATGTCAATTAATAGGTATTAAATTTCTATGATATATATGAAATTGCACTACAATTCTATATAAGAATAAAGCCCAGTACTTTCTTATATACATATCTATATATAAAATATCTATCATTTATTAATGGTATTTTCAATAATAGCAAAATAATAAGTCACCTATAAATCTATTTAAAAAATTATTCAAAATCAATTTAAAATGTTAATTTAAGCCATTTAAATTTCAACATTATTAATGGGTCGACCAATCTAGAAAAATGTTGAAAAATTTGTTTATAGCAACTATATAAACAGATGAAACGATGTACCTTAGTTATATTCATTTGTGTACGCTATCTATTGAATAATTTTTTTATATATCAATAGATAGTAGATCTTTGTATACAATATGGAAATGAAAATAAACATAATGGAAAATTTCATAATTTATAACCTATATAATTCATTTTCATTGATCGTCTTGAAAATAATTTGAAGATGGTTTTCATGATCAACAAAAAAATAGATTATATCTATATATAATCATAGAATAAAACCACGAGGTTATCAAGATAATAATTTAATACTAGATTAAACAAATAAATAAAATAAGAGTTTCAACAGTAAATTAGAATTGAATTACCTTAATATCATAATGTCCTTATGTTGTATGAAATTTTAACTTCTCTGTATCCTACTTATTCAACTTTAAATAAGGATAACCATATTTGTATTCAATCATTACAAAATTATTTTCTCATTTAATTTTATGAAATATTTTTTAATTTCATACTAATGGATTCTTATTATTTATATTAATAACATTTACCTCCTTGTAATCTGTGCAGAATCTCATAGACTCATCCTTCTTTTTCATGAATAAAGTATTAACTCTATGTGGTTAATTATATGGTTATATAATTAGCTTTTCAAAAAATTCCTATATTTGATTCATTAAATCTACCATCAATATGTATTTCAATCAATTTTTATTTTTAGATGTGGGTTCTTTATCAGTAATCTAGAAAATTTAAAACTAAACTTCATTCCCAAGTGGATGACAATATAATTCAACCATAAATGCATCGATGGATTTTTATAAATTAGGTATATATTTTGTCATTATTATGTACTTCCCATCTATAGACAGTGTTTTATCTTACTTATCTATCATGATTTTGTTATCTTGATCTACTTGATGTTTTTTAATGTTTGCATTGAAATTATAACTAAAGTCACACATGATCATCTTTGGGAAAACCCAAGCCACCATTTGACCAGATATACCATTCCATGAACACCATTTTTGTTGTGCGCAAGATTTATTATATGATAAAAAGATCAGAATCCATATGTAAAATAATTATTAACTAAATATTATGATATTTTTCATTCACTCTTCAAAGGATAGTCGGACATCGAAGGACACTGAGTGCAAGGAAAAAGGGATTCATGTATGAAATTGAAAATCCATTCAAGAGACAAATCAGCATGAAACCCTATTCCACTCTAAATACAATGTCAAATTGTTGTATTGTGCACTCGTTCACCGTATAAAATAAAAATCATTCACCTATGACCTCGTTTACTACCAGAACCTTTTGTTCCCATTACTAAATATATAGAACCCCATCACCCTTATTTGGGGTGACTCCCTAGAAGAAGAAGCATCTCTCTACTACGCATAAGACCAATATTACAGGACATCTCCAATGAATGGAGCACTCAAGGTAGAGAATTTTTATGACAGTTCCATTGTGGTTCCATGATTTATTGGGCCTATAGTTGAGAAATCATCACACATTATCTTTCATCCCATGTTTGATGCACGCAAAGGCCCCTCCTATGTGAAACCATAAACTTGAATTCAAACCCAACACTTACATGAACATCCTATTTAATATTTCATTCCATTTCATTGTGTATGGTTACCTTACATGGTAAGCCTTTGTGCATAAGACCCATACATTGCTCACAAATCATGCATGCCCCTCTCAATGATTGAATCAAATTATTTTGTAGTCCCTCACAAGACATACGCTGTTCTTATAGCTCACGTGTTTTCATACCTTTATATTCTCTAAAAATATACCTTCACCCTTATTTATTCTCATCATATGAACCATAATTTGGTCTACATGACTGTATACTCCTCCTATAATTATAAAATGTTAGTTTTGATGCCTTTACCTTCACAAAGGTTAATGAGCTATGGTTTCATAATCAAACGGGATGGGGAGTGAGCCCCACTACATTTGATCTTCCTGATATGAAACATCATACTCCCTAAATCATCAAAAGATGATGGTAAACCACTTCTTTACAGTGTATAAAAAACACAGTACGTCCCATGTATGATAATCATGGGATGACCCCTTATCTATCACTACCATGTGATCCTCTTACAACGAGAAGCCTCCTTGTATAAGACCCACCTAACCTAGGTGAGAAGAATAGGATGATCATTTTAGAAATCACATATAATGATAACCTGCTTGGGAAACTTCCATACATAAGTCCCAAACAATCATTCATTGAAGTATCATTTGTGACATGGTCATTATGTCTACTACTTCCCCTTGTTTCTCACAATGTGCATGACTCTCATGAGAAAAAAAGATAATAGTAATCATGAAATCCACTAAACCTCTACTCCATGAGTCTAAAATATATTATAATCTCCAATCCCATCAACTCTATGTGATGATCTTATGTGTAAACCCGAACCATATCTAACTATATGGGTTTTAATTCAAAACATACCATGATATATAGGATGCCTTCATAAGGTTCGAACTCAAAATCCACATCCATCCTGTTTTTCTCTAGGACACATCCTCAATAAGATCATTGGACTCACATGGGAGACCGCATCCCCTCTAGATCCTTTGGTTATCTTAATGTGTAATCTTCACACCAAATCCATTCGATAGCAATCCACTTTTGAAGGGATGATTTCATGCATAATCCCTAAACCATCCCTCATCGACAAACCCTCCATCATGCGAACATTCTTATCGTAGGACATGAAATGACATAGAGTGGTCCAGTCCCAAAACCTTATGATACGACATCAAACTAAGTGGGTTATGAAACTTATCTTCTAAATAGGTTACATAGGAAAACTATTTGAGGATCAATCCAATCTAATGGAAAACCATGGGTCTCCCTCCTTGGGATGAATCTCTTTGTTCTTCCCCATAGGTTGTTATGATCATCCTTCATGGTGTGACATCATCCCATTTAAAGACTCACCTATCAGATCTTCCTCTATAGAGAGTATTGATCAATCCATATTTAAATTCTAATGTGTCACATATTCCCTTATAAGGATTCACCTCTCTGATCCACTTCCATGGGGATTTTTGATCTAAAAGCTCTATCTCCACAAGACATTAAACATGTGTCCCCAAATACATAAATCAAGAAAAAATTATTTCCCTATATTAAAATCCATGTAATATATATGACTTACCCTATAGATAACACATGATTAAAATAAGATTCCTTGGGTTATATTAATTATATGTCACCATGATATTCCCTTATAAGAGGACGAATAAAGGTGACCAATGTTCCCCTTGTCTATACATGATAGAGATTTACAACATGACTAAAATCCTAACCAATTGTTTTTACCATGTCCATACCCACTGGAATTTATCTAATAAACAATTATAATTATACATACTCCACAAAGAGATGGGACCGAGAATGAATTCCTTGAACATGAACTAACTCTATAAGGTACAATCTATCTATGTGATATTTTCTAAGGTGGAATCCATGGAAGGAGAAGCAGGCATCCCATCAAAACATTTCAATCAAGGAGTAGACATCAACACTGAATGGGATAAAAACACCCACCTTGCGAAAACTCTAATGTGGGGAAACATGCACCATTTATCACATTAACACACAGGCGCTAACCCCAGTAAAAGCATTAGAAAAATACATGGTGAACCCGATGTGAAACACTTATCCTAAACATAGGGACTAATAGAATATAATAAATATATAGATTATAATGTAACTGGATTTATATATCTACTGCTAAGTCACAACAAGAAAATGTTGGTCCCACCATGGAAGTCACTAGAAATTTGGGTTGTAAACATCAGGAATTTCTTTTTTTAAAACTATTTTCAACATAGTCCCCTATCATGCTTCATAAAAATGGATGATACAAGTTAATGTGGAATCAATATAACTATAAATAATAATTCATTAATCTAACTACTTTTTATGACTCCATATACAAAAACCAACCACCCAATGCCAGTAGGTTTTGTGGTAGGAGAAATGTTAATGAAAAAATATTGATGAAAAAAACACATTTGGAACCATATCCACTATTATATATGCTACATTTCACCCTCACTCCATCTCCCCCTTATCAATCATCAATATAAGGGTGATGGACATCTTCATAGTTGGGTATGAGTATGTGGGGTGTCATTCCCTGAATGTACATGGCTTTCAAGGAAGTGGAGTCTTCAGTGCCTCTCTAACACTTCCAACCCCAAGGGTCATATAGGGAGAATAAAATCCCTATTTCAATGAATACCACTTCAAGTGTCTCTACCTATAGTGATCCTATGATTCTCTCCCCTATGCCCAAGAATTTGGGATTCTCGAGCCACCCAAAATGTAACTACTTCCTATGATCAATCAAGGAGGGCTCCAACCATTCCATATCAACACCAGTGATGATAGGTCCATCAGCCTATGGAATTGATTTAATTTACACCTACTACATAAGACCTATCTAGACAACCCAATATAAACATCAGACAAAATATTAGGAGAATGCATGACAAGGATAATCACATTATACAGCTCCAGTGGCCCCATAAACATATGGAACATTACTCTAGATCCATGTGATAGACTAGAAGTGATATATCTTTGCATAGTTGAGATTAAGACATAGGCCACTATTTATATAGGATTGATAGACACTATTAACTACTAGAGCCACCAAAAAAGTTACTATACAACTAATGGTAGTGGGTTTTAGTGAGGAAGTCCTCCTTGAAGCATCACTATCTCTAGACAAGGTCCTCCCACTCTAATAATCATCATGATTAACATCCTAATGTCATTACTAGCTTAAGTAGTGTTCCTCCCCACTCCATTATTGATCAAATAGGGGGTCCTCCCAAATTCTTCATCAATGTGTACAAAGGTCATCCTCATTCTATCACCACCATCGAACATAGTGGTCCTCCCCATGTTAGGTCCAACTAGAGTAGAGTTCCTCCCCCATCCTTCAACATTCATCATGGTGTCCCTCCTCATGTTTCCACCAATGAGAGATTATTTTCTCCCCACTCCTCAAATAGTCATCATTGAGTACCTCCGAATGATTCCACTAGCCATAATGGGGGCGGGGGTCCTCTCCATGTTCCAACGTCCACTAAGGAGGGATTATCCATATTCCTACTCCTCATCATCGAGGTCCTCCATATTCCCTTTTCAACTAATTCAATTTCCCTCCTCATTTTCAACAACCATTATAGAGGTTATCCACATGACATTATTACTCATCATCATAGAGGTCCTCCCCATTCCATTACCAACTAGAGACAAAGTCATCCAAACTCCTCCACTAGTTAATGAGAAGGTCATCCATTCTCGAAAAAGAACTAATACAGAGTCCATCCCCATATCCAAATTATCTATAGAGGAGGTCCTATCAACATCATATCTAATAAATGTGGTGGTCCTCCTCATGATAAAGAATTAACTTAACCTGAAGAACAGTATAGGGGGGATAAGGGTGATCCACCATCATCAATAGATAAATACATGGAGTCCCCATGTCATTTTCAACCCATGAAAACTCTCAGATTTTGAGGGGGAATGAGAATCAATGATGGATCATTCAATCAAGTCATTAGTATTAGGGTAAGAGGAAGGAAACCAATAAGAGAGGTTCTCTATCCCAGATGGTGAAGTCCATGGGATCCCCCAATCCCACCATGTGTACATTCAGATGATGGAATATTTTACTGCCTTCTACGGGCTCATGGTGCAACCATACCATTCATCGCTTTCCCCCCTCTCCACAACCACTCAAGATCATAAACACCTATTCAATTATGGGACGAATCTTTCAGTTCATGACTTACTTTAAGAGACACCAAAATCATTCACATACCTTGTGCATAATGTAGTTGTGAAAACCCATTCTTATATGATCATGTTGATTCAGTTGGCACAACCCCTAATAGACGTTCATACATGCAGTGAATAGTTGAACTATTATGTGACCCCTCCCCCAGCCATCCAACTAATGCATCGATTTAAATTAGTGCCACCACCAATTTCATGGAAAATTCCAAATAGAACATAGGATGACCAGGTACAAGACCCTGCACCTGCACAATAAATACTGTTGGAGACTCAGGAAACTGATAAGTTTTCCATCATGTTTAGTTTAAAGGAAACATACAACATCCATTTTTCACATTCAGTCACCATGTTCTAGGACACATTTATCATTTTATCAATACGGTCAATACTACATCATCTTGACGATCATCAGTTGCACTATCCAGATTGTCAGAATAACATCAATGACATAGATCAATAAAGACTAATTTTTGAGTTATAAGTACACTTAGTGGCTCGACACCATGATTTACCTACCTATGAACATAACCTACAATAAAGGTGTTTTAAGATCCTTAATAGACTCTATAGAATCATATAATAGGATCCTCCATATTTTTATATTCATTATGGGGATAGTATGTTGATCACTACTCCAGCCCTATCATGTGAAAGAATAAATCACCCATTTTTATAAAAGTTTTAACTCTGGGTATAGTTATAGTAAACATGGTCATCCCCAATGTACCAAAATAAATGGAGGATTGGGGA
This sequence comes from Viscum album, assembly GCA_963277665.1. Taxonomy (NCBI): domain Eukaryota; kingdom Viridiplantae; phylum Streptophyta; class Magnoliopsida; order Santalales; family Viscaceae; genus Viscum; species Viscum album. Next base: position 1,534,519,834 of record OY728158.1, on the reverse strand, counting down.
TCTGATATAGAGCGTGATTATAAAACCCCACCCCTTAGGGTAGATAAGTATCAAACATACCATCATACATGTGTTAGTACTCGCCTATAATGGAAGACACCCAGCCTCATAGATCCTTCAACATAATTTCATGTTGTTTAGAACATCAATAATTTACAAGGATATATAGATCCATATGATCAATCTGATATTCCATAGAATATATATTCTAATATTGTGATTTCATTCTCACTCTAATAGGTCACATATCAAAAAAAAACATCATAGATATGAATTGTGTCGAGTGGCACCAGGACTATGGTTCTCCTCGAAGTGATCCTATTTCACCAATCATAGGGTAGTTTCATGTCCTCAATGTCATGATTTCACCAGTCGCACTTGATAATCTCACCCATCTATTTAGTGTTGAGGCAAGAGTGTATAGAAACATACTGTTATATGAGTTATCATATCCATCCAAGCATCATGATAATAATTCATGGGACCTTGATCTACCTGATCCATGAGCCGCAAGGACTTTATAACAAGTCAGTGAACATGAGAAAATGTTTTTGGATATGAATCCTTTTAATGATATAGATCCACTCCATGAAGATTTGATATATTTTCATACTGCTCGTATTAAAATTCTAGAAAACGTGATAGCTGAAAATCCCCCTGATAGAAAGACATTCATGATATGGGTGAATGCCATAGGACTAGCTATATATTTTGAAAACCCTTGATTTTCCATGTTAAATTTCCTGGGGGACAAACTAAATCATTTGGCCCATTTAATCTTGAGAATGTGTCTCGTGTCTAAAACCATTGAGTAGCACAAGGCCATCAAGCTTTAATGATTCATTGAAATATTGGAAGGAACTTCATTCTTATGGAATAGATTGTTACATAAGGGGTTTATCCCAAGTTGGTAGTATTGTCACATGATGTTCCATACCAGTTAATTTCCACCAAATTCAAGAGAAGTATTACATACCTCTTCAAGTGCATGAAACTGCCAAATGGGAATAAAATAAACATCATCACCTGGTGGATAGGCCTCACATACTAACTTAACATGTCACTGACTCAGTAGAATCCACCGAAGATGTTCATCTGGAATTTCCATACTGAACTGGCCCTTAACCTTAGCAGTAATTACTTCCTGGGGGGATCTAAGATTTATCTGATAAGGCCCAACTCATATAGGATGTCTTGTAACATACATAGTAGAAATGTTCGTGTCTCTTCCAGATCCCACTAGAAGAATATTTAATGCTGATACCACCACCGAAATGTAGATATAGTCCATAGTGCAACTAGATATGTTGGCCTCTTTGCCTGAAGAGGCTCAACCAGTGTAGAATGTTCATAAATCATAGCCTTCCCTGGTATATAATTGGAAAGTACCACCTCACCAATCACAATAGCATACAAATGAACATATTGCTGAAGTCACCTATCAGGGTCCAAAACCTCATATAAGAAAGGACCCAAGAGTTCCCTTTCATAGAAAAAGATAAACCAGACCAATTCCTATGAGGATACATAGGTTCCTATAAATTTCCTCTGTGCACTGTAGTATGGGATTCTAAATATTTTATAATTCAATAATTCTCTTGATGTAGATTATTATAACCGCCTCAACCATTTACCTTACTATATAATCCCTAGACATACCATCAAATAATGCATTGTGTTCAAGGATTATATATAATACCAAGTGGATTACATTTTCGCAAAATTTGAAAATGTCTCGAAAATGGAGGCACCCAAATTTGTCGATTCTGACAAAATTACTGAGGATTTTGGTTAATGGAAGAATGATTAAAATTTTAGGAAATGGAATTATGATGACTGGATGGACCAAAGAGAAAACACTCATCCCATGGTGTCATCCATGCACAATTTAGTTGGCCTGAACCTCCTGAATTTACTGGCCCCTCCACAGTTGAAACTTCTACATCAATGTCACAAGTCACCGAATCTTAGAATAGTATCATTGTCAACACAAAGTAAGGAAGAATCCCCCAATGGTGCTAAATTAATTTTATAATCTTCTTGAATTCCCTCCACTAATAATGGATGTCACCCAATGGTCCATACAGTACTATAAGACCACTAAAATTAAGACAAGGATTATTCCTCTATAATCCAAATAAAGTTGATAAAGAGTATAACCCTCCCAGATGATGTGGACTGCCCTGAAAATCTTATGAATTCATCTTTCCTAAACCGTTTAAAGAATGAAAAACGGATTGAAATCATATAGGATATTTATGTCATCACTTTGAAGAAATACATGCATTCTAATAAGACTAAGAAATGGGTCCCATGTATATATCATCATGAAAAATCCTCTAAGATAGATTAGTAAAAAATTTGGGGACAATTGACCATGTTAACCAACAAGGAAGAACCTCCACAACCAGAACATGATCGAGAATGTCCAGTTAAATCAAGTCCTCAACCAGCTAAATGTCAGCTGATAGTAGATTTTGTTGGTTTATATGATGAGTATCCTAATATTTTCAACACTATCTAGAACCATGTGGTATAACTGGTGATTCCCATTTTCCCTCTAGAAAATGATAAAACTCATGTGGGAAGAAACAATCATTTGGTACAAATGTAAAGTAATTATAAAGTAATTTTCCTATATAACTACAAGGCTCTCAATTATCAAGGGCCTCTACAGGAAATAATTATTTGTGAGGCCCTAAGAAAAGACTTGAAAATATCCCTATTATTCAAATAAATAGTATCATCCACAAAATACTATTATAAAGAGGAGTTTTAGCATGTAGAATACTAATTCATCGTCTTATTCTTTAGATAAGATGAAGGCTCTTTAATATAGGAGAAAATTAAAGCACCATAAATCACATCATAGCTCAATGACATGGAAATACGCTATTTACTGGTGGAAACATGCTCTAGGATCAGCCACACCCCGACCCAGAGACTCCATGTGATAGGGAATACTAAGGCACACATGAGTCCCTCTTACCTTTTAATTTAGGGTTATGACATGACTGAGTTGAGACTGTGTGTTTGGGTTTGGTTGAAGACCACATCACAGGTTTGTTATCAAGTTATGAAATTTCAATATCCTGGGTATTTCTTGACGTATGGATCATTCCTTTTGGGTTAATTTTTTTTACATTCCTTTTTGGAAAAGACCCTACGTGAGGCTATGTGCCAGTTGGGTTGTTTTTGGGAAATAAATGGAAAAAGAGGATAAAACTGGCTGCAGGCTAGGTACACATCATAAACTTCAACTACACACCGTGTACTTATTTTACACATAATCTACTATCCCATTAAAATGTGTAGCATTTATACATTAATAAACAAAACAGGGTAGTGCACGTCTTTTACTTGTCCTACACGTCACGTACTTGCCCATTGGGTTTCTTTATATAAGAGGTTGTAGCCTCCTTACTGTTGACGTATAGAAGGTTTTCTCCCATTTTTCAGATCATAAAGGCCCCAAAAGTAGTTTTTCATATCTAGAAGCTTTGTGGACTCCAATTTGAGTTTGGGTTATCTCATTGATATCACATCGTTAAGTACCATATTCCTTTATAGACGTTCTTGATTCTTCAAAACACCGACTGCACTATTTGGATTTAATCTCATATACCATAATATCGTATTCTTCATATATTCTCTATATTTCTTCTAAACCAGGACGAATCAATACTTGATAATAGATGATCTATCTACTAACGAGGTGAGGAAGGTGGTTTATACTTTCATTCAGCTTTTTGGGTGCCTCTTGGCCATTCAAAACTTTTTCGCCTATCAAACATTCTGGTGAGGCCTCAATTTTCAGTGAGTTGCTTCTCGTAAGATTAGATGGATCTAGTGAGGTTGCTATAAGCTTCCATTTAGGTGAATTTTCACCCATTATGTGAATCATGGTCACCCAACGAGTGTACTTTATGGAAATAACTTGTTTATGACTTCTTAAACCACCCATGGGGTGTGTGCTAGTGATTTCCCTATTAGAAGAAGCCCATTAAAGCCTTGATATCATGAATATATTCATTAAGAGATGTAATGCCCCATTTCCTTTTTATATCTTTTTATGAAATGGTTTTTTAATTTAAATAGGATTGTTGAATAGATGAAATGGGTGGGTATAGCTAGATAATATGATAATGGATTGTTAAATTGTATATATGAGAGGGTATTCTCATATGCTTGTACATGATAAATGGATTTCATGAGTGGGTTGACACATGGATCATGCATGTTTATATGAGTGTGTATTCTCACATGGAATTGAATACATAAATTGAATTCTTTAATGAATGGTTTGATATATGTCAGGGACTACTCTCTAGGGATCCGGAACATTGTATTGAAAGCATTCATTTTCTTTTTCCCCTTGGGACACGAATATATGGGATGTCATGGGCCTTGCTACCCCATGAATCTAGTTTTCATGGAATCGCATAAGAATTTCTATTTCCATTCTCCTAGGACCCAAACTAGTGCCTAATCGAGTTTCCACTGGGATGCCCATGGGACACAATGGGATTCATTGGAGAAGCTCCTTGGATCTGTCCCTTCATGGTCTAAATATATTACACAGATTCTCGGGTACGTGAAACCTTGGATCCATCCCTTGGGGTCTACATTTCACTATATGGAGTGATCGTGGGATTATAAATTTCATTATACATTATGGGCCTTGGAATCTACTTCTCACTATATGGCACAACTATGGGACTCTTGACTTCTTTATACAGTGTGGTAGTGGCTTATTTAGTATTGGTGGTTGTATGACATGGTCGTGTAACTTGTATACAAGTTATATCTAATTTGTTATAATATGGATCTTTGTAGATATACTTGAGGGAATATATATTTTTACTGTGAATTAGACATATGTCGTGGGGATATGCACTTTTCTTTACTGTTTTTTTACACTTTCTTTCACTTTTGTAGAATTGCTGTTAGAACTATATAGACCTGTGTGGTTTCCTACTGGGATGTTATCCCACACCCTATTTGGCCCTCCTCATAGACTCGAATAGATTATATGGTTTCCGATGATGATAGGGTGAAGCACCCAGGTTTATGTTGTTGACTATGTATTAAGAGAAGGGGATCATAGAAACAAGATGAGGCTTGCAATGCATGGATACCTTTTTGGTATTTTTTCTTTTATGGACATCTACTATATTTCATTTCCCTATACTATTCTGGCTTCTTTCTAGATACTTTTACAATATTCATCTTTTTATATATGAGGCAATTCTTGTTTTTGATATGTATTCTTGTCTTGTATTACTTTCAGTTGAATGTTATTTATTTTACTATCCATATTTACTATACACTTTCTTCCACAGTGATACATTAGTAATGGGGGAATTTTCTCAAAACATATTCACCTAGGCCCTTACTGTTTGTTGGAATCTACTAGATTTTGGAGAGATTTTCTTGAGTCCATGTGACACATCAGGATCGGGTTACTGTTTCAGGTGGCATCTGAATCTGGGACATTAAAAAGTGGAATCAAAGTAGTTTTTTCTGGTTTAACATGCTATTTAGAGACCTTAGATTGGGATGATATGTAAATGGAGTTTGGTAATAAACTATGACCAAGATTAGCTACCCAATTTACAAGTAATATTCTAATTTCCTTGAATTGAGTTGTAATTTTATAGATATTGACTATTATAGTTCATTTGGTTACCTATAAGGGAGACAAACTTGATTTTTGGTATTACTATTGATGTAATTGGAGGTAATATTTCAATTGAGACCCAATGAGATGAGGGTGTTCCATCTCATGCATCATATAGACACTTATCAAAATTATATTCCATGAATTATGCCATTCCATCTAAGATGCATTAGATATTTCATGTTGTTTTGATAGTTGATGTGATAGTTGTGCTTATGGTTATGTTAATTGGGTGTAGTACATAATGATGTGACGTCATCTTTAAATCCATATGAATTATGGTCCATTATGAATTGGGAAGTGAAACACTAATGGAATGTAAATTTTAAATGAACTTGTTACATGTATTTTTTGAATTGGAACCAAGGATGGATTCATGAGGTGTTATGAGACCTCCTAGATAGAGAATTGGTAACCCAACGTGAAATTTCCCTGGTAACTAAATGTGAACTCGAATAGAAATTTACCTTTAAATGATTGGTTGTGACTTGACCTAGAAAGGCTCTTGAGTGGGAAAGATGCATAGTTTCTAGTGGTTCGATGGTTATTCTTTATAAAGTTCTGGGTTTAGGAGTAGTCTATGAATTTGACTTGGTTTCTAAGAGTTTTATTAACTTTTGAATGCCTTGTGATTTGTTCCTTGATGTTGTTCTTTACTGAGGTGAGAATTTGAAATTGTACAGACATTCCACCACAATGACCTCTAGTGGTACACCACAATGGAGGCAATGACTATACGTCAGAGACAGTGGGCCACAGGATATTATTTGATCCTCTAATAGTGCCAGTTATGGAACCTGGTGTTGTTAAAAAAACAGGTGATGATTCATTATTCTTCAAGAGTTTCATTCGATATAAACAGACAATCTAGGGAGCACCACATCTAGACTTGTCTATAGATGAGCAGAAATAGATGTTCTAAAGGTCACATCCTCCTACATTTTTAGGGTACGGAAAACCATAGCCTATAGAGCTATGGATGGAGACCACATTAGTTCTTTTTGAGCATCTGAAGATCCCTCCAGATTGGAGGGTCATGTTCATGACTTACATTCTATGTGGAGAGGTAATGCCTTGGTGTGACATTCTGAACCAGGCTGATGGCCTACCAAATATTTGTAGAGATCAATTCAAATACTATTTCTGTATCAACATTTATCATGTGACTCTATGAGCAGAGTGGGCTACTGAGTTCGTGTATCTAGAGCAGGGGGATGGTGATTAAGGAATACAGGGCATGCTTTATAGAGTATCAACATTTTGTGCTGATGAATCATACAGATGAGTTATCGAGGGAAATATTCTTTGAGTAAGGTCTCAAACATGCTATCAAATCTTCGGTCAACGTGTTCAATTTTCCTTCCATCACTGAGATTGTAAATCAACCATTGATTACAAATTGCAAACTAAGAGAATTTGGGGGCACAAAATATGATATAGTTGTTTCTTTCCCCATTGGATCAAAGTCATATGGCATGAAGTTTTGTTTTGAGTCTTCATGTGATGTGAGTGCTAGTTATCTTGTTGGTGTTGGTAGCATGGTATATTTATATCTGTGTGGTAGGAGAGGCTAATTGAAACATAATTTGTTCTATGATCTAGTTGGGTGTTGATCTTGTAGAACGATGGAAATCCTGCAACAGTTTTGTAGGACCTTCCCTTTAGTTGTGAGTGGTAGGGGTCAGCTCTGACGTAAGGTACGGGAGAAGGTCCTTCAGCTCTGTGTCGGTTGGGAGGTATAGTAGTGAAGGCTGGTAAGTGCAGGGCATTGGTGGTCATGGTCATGGTAATCAGACAATAGGTTCTCAGAGATTGTAGGGTGGATCAGCTCAGGGTAGCCAGACATGATTATTGGGTCATGGTACATGCCATGCATATGAAGTGCAACATACCCAATATGAGAAGTATCCTAGATCATCTATGGTGAGACGTGATATATTATTAGATTCTACTAACTAATCTAATATCTCTGATTAAGTTGTATCACACAGTTTTATCTCTTCATGAGTGGTAAAAATACATGGGCTTGTGGTTTTTCTTTGAAAGGTAGTTTTGATTCTAGACAAACCATTTTGATTTAGAATTAGTGATGTGTGTTAGTGTACAAAGTGTCCCCTTAAGGCCGGAGGGTGTCACTTCATATGGGATCTTTATGTCCTCGATATGTCAGGGTTTAAAATAATTATTAGAATAGACTAGCTCATGTATTATCGAGCATAATTTGAAAACTATCACTGGAGGGTGTCTTTCACATCACCATAGGGTGCAGTGATTATTCAAAAGGGTGAATGGGATTTCCAAGTGAGCATAGATAGACCCGATTATCTTGGGATGACTGAGAAGACAACCTAGATTTCTAGTTTCTTTCTTAATGATCACGGAGTGATACATTCAGGCTTTACACAAATAAATATTTGGGCATTAGTGATAGCTATTGGCGGTCACTAATGGTATTTACAGACCGCTCAACGACAGCCAAAGGTGGTCCCTGAAGGGGGCCGAAAAGTTGGCCTATAGTGACCGCCATGTGGTCACTGACCTTTTGCTCAGCTAAGAAATAGTGACCACTAATGGCGGTCACTGACCTACTTCCTGGCCGAGCTATAGGGACCACCAATGGTGGTCGCTATCCTGCGGCCCAGCCGACCTATGGCGACCGCCAATGGCGGTCGCTATCCTGGAGAATTGTTTTTAAAAATATTTCACTTGTGGTTCCCAAACAGTGGAAACAGGGTAAAAAGTAATTAAAAATTTGAAAACAATTCCAAACATCATAAACATCAGGATCCTCATAAACAATAAATGATTGACATGCTTCATATTCAACGATCCAAACAGGTCAAATCCGTTTCAATCTTATGCTTCAATAAACCTACAATAAGATACAAAAAACAACTAAACAAAACAAACATAGATTAGACATATTTATTTAGTTATTATATATATATATAAAAAATAAAATTTTATTTGAAATCAAATCAGGGGTGCTATAATAATTTAAAACTCCAAATTTAAGAAATTTTATCATTTTAGAGCGCGTAAAACTGTTAAAACAAACATACTCGGTCGTACTACACACACCAAACATCTGATTGATGTACAGTGTCCTCCTACATGTCACGAATAATATTTATATTCTTTGTTTGTGATATCAAGTCATTATGAAGATGTTTTCCTTGAATTAGTCTGTTACACGTTGTTTTGGTGTTTTATGACTCCGAAAATGCGTTTCCAGTCACCACAGTCAAACGACACCTCCGATTGACGTACTGTCTACCCGAACATTTCACAATTTACGCCACAGTTATTGTCATATGATTTGATTACATTCCAAGTTCATTTGGCTGGTTGTGACCACGTAATGCACCCTTTTAGAGTGCGCCAAACTATTAAAAACAACATATTAGGTCGTACCGCGTACACCGCATGCCCGATTGATATACAGTCTCATCCTAAATTTCACAAATAATATTTCTATTGTTTTAATGTGATTTAAAGTCATTATGAGGACTCTTTCTATGAATTTGACCATTACACATCTTTTTGGTGTTTCATAACTCTTGAAATACATTTCCGGTCACTACGGTCAAATGACACCACCAATTGACATATCGTCTTCCCGAACCTTTTACAATTCACACCATGGTTGTTGTCGTATGATTTCATAGCATTATGAAGTTGATCATCTAGTTTTGACCACCCAACACACCCTTTAGAGTATGCCAAACTGTAAAAAACAACATATTCGTCCGTACAGCGCACACCGCACGTCCGATTGACATTCTTCCACCTCTTACAAGTCATGAATAATATTTCCATTTTTTCATGTGATTTAAAGTCATTCGGAGAACATTTTCTATGAATTTGACCATTACACGTCGTTTTGGTGTTTTACGACTCCAGAAATGCGTTTCTCGTCACTGTGGTCAAACGACACCTCCAATTGTCATACTGTCTACTTGACTATTTCAAAAATCAACCATGGTTGTTTTCTTATGATTTAATGACATTTCGAGGTCGTTCGGCTGGTTTTGACCACCCAACGCAACCTTTTAGAGCATGCCAAACTGTTAAAAACAACATATTCCATAGTAGAGAGCTCACCGCACATCTGATTGATGTTTCTTCTCCTACTACATGTCATGAATAATATTTCTATTGTTTTCTTGTGATTTCAAGTCCTTCTTAGAACGTTTGATCTGAATTTGACCGTTACACGCCGTTTGGGTGTTTTATGACTCCGGAAATGCATTTCCAGTCCCCGCTGTCAAACGACACCTTCAATCGACGTATCTTCTACCCGAACATTTCACAATTCACACCATGGGTTTTGTCATATTTTTTCTTGACATTCCGAGGTCTTTTGGCTGGTTTTGACCTCCCAAGTCACCATTTTTTGAGAGCGTCAAACTGTTAAAAACAACATATTCAGTTGTACCACACACACCACACATTCGATTGATGTGAAGTCTCCTCCTACATGTAAAAAATAATATTTATATTTTTTAGTGTGATTTAAAGTCATTCTGAGGTATTTTGCTCAGAATTTGACAATTATACATCGTTTTGGTGTTTTATGACTCCAGAAATGCGTTTCCAGCCACTGTGGTCTAATGAGACCTCCGATTGATGTATCGTCTTCCCGAAAATTTTACAATTTACACCACGGTTGTCTTTATATGATTTCATTGAATTCCATGTTCGTTCGGCCGGTTTTGACCACCAAATGCACCCTTTTAGACCGCGCCAAACTGTTAAAAACAACATATTCAGTCGTACTGTGCACACCGCACGTCTGATTGATTTTATATCTCCTTATACATGTCATGAATAATATTTATTTTATTTTAGTTTCATTTCAAGTCATAATGAGTATGTTTTCTCTAAATTTACAATTACATGTTGTTTTGGTGTTTTATGACTCTAGAAATGCGTTTCTAGTAACCGCGGTCAGACAACACCTTTGATTGATGTATCATCTCCCCAAACATTTCACAATTCACACCACGGTTGTCTTTGTATGATTTCATTACATTTCGAGCTCTTTCGGATGGTTTTGGCCACCAAATGCACCCTTTTAGAGCGCGTCAAATAGTTAAAAATATCATATTCGGTCTTATTGTGCACACCCCGTGTCTGGTTGACGTTCCGTCTCCTTCTACATGTAATTGATAATATTTATATTTATTTCATGTTATTTCAAGTCATTATGAGGCCATTTGCTATGAATTTGACCGTTACACATCGTTTTGTAGTTTTATGACTCTGAAAATGTGTTTCCGGTCACCGAGGACAATCGACACCTCTGATTGACATACCGTCTTCTAGACCATTTCAAAATTAATACCATGGTTTTTTAATATAATTTCATGACATTCCGAAGTCATTCAGCTGGTTTTGACCTCCCAACACACCCTTTTCGAGCACCCCAAACTGTTAACAACAATATATTCGGTCCTACCGTGCACGCCGCACATCCGATTGACGTTCCCTCTTCTTCTACATCTCATGAATAATATTTCAATTTTTTTCATGTGATTTGAAGTCATTCTGAAAAACTTTTCTCTAAATTTGACCATTACACTTTTTTGGTGTTTTATATCTCCATAAATGTGTTTGCGGTCACCGCGGTCAAATGACACCTCTGATTGACGTACCATATTCCTGACCATTTTACAATTCATGCCATGGTTTTTTTAGTTTGATTTTATGACTTTTCAAGGTCGTTCGACTGGTTTGACCCCCCCCCCCAACGCACCCTTTTAGAGTGCGCCAAACTATTAAAAACGTCATATTCGGTCGTACCATGTGCACTGTATATGTTGTACAATTGAAATAATAGCATATTGTCTAGTCATACAATTGGAATAATGGAATAATGGCCTAATGGACATTTGTCATAACATCCAATTGGATAACTGGCCAACTGGCCAATTTCCTTAATGGCCTAACAACATAATGAAAAATTTCCCTAATGAACTAATTGTCAATTTTCCTAATGAACTCCTCTAAAAATGGCCTAAGGATATAATTTTCAATCGATCTAATAGCCTCTTATACAATTTTCCTAATTGATAAGTATCCTAATGGAAAAACATATAATGACCTAATGGCCTAATGGACAATTTTTCTAATGGACTGATTAGACAATTGGCATAATGGATTAATGGAATAATGACTAATTGGCCAATTGGTCAAATGGCATAATGGCCAATGAAATAATGTAAAGTTATCCTAATGGACTAATGGATAATTTTCCCAAAAAACTCCAACCGTACAACCCCCTTCGCATCCCCCCTCTTTCCAGACAACACCAATCCCCAACCCCCCTGATCGTACCACGATTCACTGTTTTATTCCACCCTTACACCGCAATTTTAAACTAGTTTTGTAATGAATATTACAAATATAATAATAAATTTAACTTTATTTTTGAATCAATCAATTAATTTTAATCAATATTATAATGGTACGTGTTACTTGTTTTTATTGTTTCAATGTAGGTGGATGTGATTTGGAGGGCCCTTGGTGAAGTGGAAGAAAAATGGGCCAAAATTGCATGGATCCATGGACATCTGTCCACTGTTTTGCATAGTACACGCAATCCGTGCATCCAAATGGGCTTAAATTTCGTGGACCTGTCCAAATTGTAATAGGATACATTTCATATTAAGGATCCCAATCCTGATTCGACTTTTATGGGGCCCATTAGAACTGATCTGTCCAAGCCACCGAATTTGGACCAAGTCAAATTCGGTGTTAGGTATTTTCTCAATATCTTGATCTTTAGTTGTCAAAATGATTCCAAACATTTGGTGGAGACATTCAAGCAATAGGGATACAACTTTTATATTTTCACCAAAGTGAGATAAGACTTTCTGCAGGCCGAAACGCATGGTGAAAGTGGATTGATGAAATCTGTGTGACTAAAACTACCTTCCAATTTTCCTATAAAAGGGTACCAATGGAACCTCATTTGAATGTTCGAATGAGGTGCCACACTCTACCATTTTGGAGACCCAAAGGAGTCCTCTCACCATACAATAAGTTCTGGAGGCCCCTATCTTCATAGGGGAATCAAGGATGAAGAAGGAGTTCCACCCGAGCTTCCTCCTCCTCCCGATGTCGAGCTAAAAGTTGGGTGTTCGTTGTGAGGGAGATTTACACATATCAAGGGAGTTACGATGCATAAACTAGATACTGGTTTGGAGTAATTTTGGTGTTTAAACATTTCCTTCCATGTATCTTATTTTATTTTAGATTTGAATTCTTGATTTGATACATGTGAGTGTTATGCTCTTAATTTCTAACCGATCGGTGTGAGGTTTTGAGTGTGTGACCTGTGTTGTTCCGATTGGAAATCACAAGAATCCTTTTCATACCCACATTATTGAGATTTCAATATGCTTTGAAAGCCCTTATTCCATGCATAAGTACTGGACCTTGACAATACGACTGTTACGTCAAGGTTTGGTTCTTAAGTCATTGAAATAAAAGCTTAGGAATTAATCGGGATTCAAATTAACTCCAACCAACGAATTATTCTAAACCTAAGATGAATCTCTATTAAAAATGAACTTGATATGTGTGTAGTGAAATCACATAAACCATTTTATCTCATATTTTTCAAAATCCACTTGGTCACTCAACTTTTAAGCTATTTCAACTAAGTCAATGTTTTAAACTGTTCTCAAAACCACCCCCTCTTAGTCATTTTTATTAAAAATACACACTCTAAACCTACCAACGCTCCTTGAGAGATGACCTAGGTTATACCCTAGACTATAAATAAACCTTAAAAACATAATAAATTTGACGTTTCATGAAAACACGGTCAAAATTTGGCGCCGTTTCCGGGGAGCGCTTTGGTTTTTTGTGAGTGTTTTTGATAAAATTATTGTAATTTTTGTGAATATTTGTTTGTTTTACCTTCTACCTTTGAATTTATTTTTTTGTTCTAATTTATTTATTGTGTAGGTTGTGTGTATGAAGTTTTCTACTCCAAGATACCTACAAACTTTCAAACCCGAACCGGATAGGATCCTACATCAACGAAACCGAGACACACAAGACAACACTTTGAAGGAGGAGACATCACATCTTAAAATTCTTCTTGATCCTTCTTCTTCTTCTTCTGAAACCAAAGTTAAAACTGAACATAACTTGTTAGCATGGCTGAAAATAATATAACTCTAAAATAAATCACCTCACCTGATGTTGATATCCAACCCACTTACATTCAATTACAAGGTGAGGCGCCCAATTTTGAACTAAAATCTCATTTAATTCATTTATTACCATGATTCCATGGACTTCCTGGAGAAGATCCACATAATAATTTAAAATAATTTCATACTTTGTGTTCAACATTAAAACCTGCTAATGTGGATGAAGAACAAGTAAAACTTAGGGCATTTCCATTTTCATTAGAAGACACGGCTAAAGATTCGTTGTATTATGTTAATTCACCTATTAGAGGTTGGGCTGACATGAAATGACTTTTTCATGAAAAATACATCCCAGCCTCTCAAACTGCAACAATAAGGAAAGAAATATGTGGGATAAGACAATCTCAAGGATAAACCCTTCATGAATATTGTGAATGCTTTAAAATATTATGTTCAAGTTGTCCACACCACCAAATAAGCGATTGACATTTAATTCAGTATTTTTATGAAGGCTTAATTCCAATAGATCGTAACATGATTGATGCTACTACAGGTGGTGCACTAGTGGTTAAAACCCCAATTGCTGCAAGGACCCTAATTGAGACCATGGCACAGAACACTCAACAATTCATTTCAAGGTCCATTGTACCCATTCGAGGTGTCCATGAGGTGCAAAGTACTGAATTCGAGAAGAAGGTGGATAAAAAGTTTGAAGTGGTAAGTACCCTTCTACGAAAACTTCCTCTTTCCCAAGGGAAATTCCAATATTCGCCTCCCATACATTGTGGTATATTCTCTTCTGATACCCACTATTCTGACCAATGCCCCCAATTGAGAGAAACTTTTGAGAGTTTTGAGGCAATATTCCCAGGACGCCCCTATAACCAACCCATTAGGCAAGAACCTTACTATCCATCCAACCCTTGGTCGAAAGAAAACCAAGCCTATATGAAATGGGGTATTCAAACCAGCCTCATCAACCATGGAACCAACCAGGGCAAAGTAGTCATCAAGCACAACCACCATGAAATTTTCAACCACCCCAAAGGCCTTTCCAACAACCTCCTCCAAAAACTAAGCCTAATCTTGATGATATGATGAAACAAATGGCTGCCAATAATCTCTTATTCCAAAAAACCACCCAAGCAGAAATACAAGACCTCAAAACCCAATTAGGAAAACTAGCTAACTCGATGGGTGAAATCCAAAGCCATGGGTCTGGTAAACTACCCTCTCAACCACTTCCCAACCCTAGGGATAAGGGAAATGTTAGTGCCATCACCCTTAGGAGTGGAAGTCATCTTAAAATCCAAATGAACCCTCCATTAGAGTCATCCTCTCCTAAGGGAACCACTATCCCAACCACTGAAAAAGGTTCAAATGAGATGGAACCATGTCTTGAGAGAAGTACTACCAAAGGAAAGTGTGTGTATATTGATGAGTTACCAAGCCCAAGAATTCCTCTTCCATTTCCACAAATATCCACCCAACCAAGGAAACAAAAGGAAACTGATCTTGATAAAGAAATCTTGGAGACTTTCAAAAAATTACAGGTTAAAATTCCATTGATTGATGTCGTGAAGAAAATTCTGAGATATGCCAAGTTTTTGAAGGAGATGTGTACCCACCGATGGTGACTTAGAGGTGATGAGAAGGTGAGCCTAGGGAGTAAAGTCTCATCATTGATACAACCATCACTTCCCACTAAGTGCAAGGATCCTGGAACATTCTCGATTTCATGCACCATAGGGGAGTATTCTTTCTCAAATTCTATGCTCGACTTTGGTGCCTCTATTAATGTGATGCCTCACTCCATATACTCTTCTTTGCAGGTCAGTTAACTAAAGCCCACAGGAATAGTTGTTCAGCTAGAAAATCGGATTACGGCACACCCTTCTGGTGTGTTAGAGGTTGTTCTTGTGATGGTTCAAAATTTAATATTTCCTGTTGATTTTTATGTGCTAAAAATGGAAGATGATAGGATGAATGGACATTCCCCAATTATATTGGGGTTACCTTTCTTGAAAACCACCAAAGCCATAATTAATGTCCATAATGGAACATTATCTGTGGAATTTGGTGGTGACATAGTCCATTTCAACATCCTTGATGCCATGAAGCACCCCTCATAAGAACATTCCTCTCTCTCGGTAAATTCTATTGATATACTCCCTTCCCCTAAAATCACTTCATCTATTTCCCCTGATCCCCTTTTTTAATTTTCCTCTTTGATTGAAATTCATGGAAATGAATCATGTGTTTATTGTTGTAGTTGTCTAGAAAAGTGTGATGCATGTTTATTAATTGATAATTTCTTGAAAACGGAGGATCACATGACCATCGATGATACTTCTGCACTTTTAAAATATAATTTATCATTTGAGGATGATTCCATTGAGCAGTTAGATGAGATTAGTGACCTCTCACTTTCACATACACTCTCATCAATCCAAAATCCACCTGAATTGGAACTAAAGAAACTGCCTCAAGATTTAAAATATTCATATCTTGAGAATGGAAACAAGTTTCCTATCATCATTGCTAGTTCACTCCTTCCTGAGCATGAATTGAGACTGCTTGAACTTTTGAGGGAGAATAAAAAAGCATTGGGATGGACACTTGCAGACATTCTTGGTATTATCCCATTAATTTGTACACATCATATTTAATTAACTGATGAGGCTAAAACAGTGAGGCAGGCACAACGTCGACTGAACCCAAACCTCTTAGAAGTAGTTAAAAAGGATGTAACATAGTTATTGGTTGCTGGAATCATTTACCCCATCTCTGACAGCCAATGGGTCAGTCCCGTTCAAGTAGTTCCTAAAAAAACTAGCCTAACAGTAATTAAAAATGAAAATAATGAATTGGTTCCAACTCGTGTGCAGAATAGTTGGAGTGTCTGTATAGATTATCGCCGACTAAACCAACACACTAGGAAGGACCATTTCCCATTTCCATTCATTGACCAAATGCTAGAGAGGCTAGTGGGGATGTCCCATTACTGTTTTCTTGATGGGTATTCTAGATACTTTCAGATCCATATTGTCCTCGAGGATCAGGAAAAGACAACCTTCACTTTACCCTTTGGCACATTTTCCTATAGAAGGATTTCATTTGTCCTGTGCAATGCTTCGGGTACTTTCCAGTGATGTATGGTTAGTATTTTTTCGGATTACCTGGAGGATTGCATGGAAGTTTTCATGGATGATTTTAAAGTTTTTTGATACTCTTTTGATGAATGTTTAAGTAGTCTTGGATTCATCCTACGTCATTGTATTGAAACAAATCTTGTATTAAATTATGAGAAATGCCATTCCATGGTGCGACAAGGTATAGTGTTGGGACATGTCATTTATGGGGATGGAATCCAAGTAGATAAATCGAAAGTGGATGTCATTTGTTCCCTACCATTCCCTAAAAATGTACATGATGTGTGGTGTTTCCTAGGTCATGTTTGATTTTACCGTCGTTTCATTCGTGATTTTATTAAGATTGCACTTCCCCTATTCTGCTTACTCCAAAAAGAAAAAGATTTTGTTTTTAATAAATAATGTGAAGAAGCTTTTAATAAATTAAAATGGAGTCTCACATCACCCCCTGTAATCCAACCACCTTGGTGGGATTTACCATTTGAGCTCATGTGTGACGCCTCTAACTATATAGTTGGGGAAGTCTTGTCACAAAGGGTCGATCGAGCTCCACATGCCATTGCCTTTGCCTCATGAACTTTGGACCCTGCCCAAGAAAACTACACCACCACTGAAAAATAATTTCTGTCCATTGTGTTTGCCTTGGATAAATTCATGTCATACCATTTAGGGTCCAAAGTCATTGTGTTCTCAGACCATGCATCCCTCCAGTATCTCCTAAAGAAACCGGATTCCAAACCACGTCTCATTTGTTGGATGCTCCTCCGTCAGGAATTCAATCTAGAAATTAGAGATAAAAAAGGAGCAGAGAATTTGGTGGCAGACCATATCATTAGGATCCCCCCATCCTCATTCATTGTCTAATCCCCTTGTATTCCCATTAATGACATGTTTCCTGATCAGCAATTGTACAAAGTGCAAGATGTTGTTCCCTGGTATGCTGAAATTGTAAATTATTTGGTAGCATCTTGAATTCCTACTGATTTCAATAAAAACCAATCCAGTCATCTAAAACATGAGTCTTGTTGGTGCATTTGGGATGACCCCTACCTTTGGCGCACATGTAACGATCAGGTCCTTAGGCGTTGTGTTCCCGATAGAGAGTTTTAGTCTGTCCTTAGATTCTTCCACACTCTTGCTTGTGGGGGCTACTTTGGTCCCCAATAGACTCCTCGCAATGTTCTTGA
The DNA here is from genome assembly GCA_963277665.1 of Viscum album. NCBI lineage: Eukaryota > Viridiplantae > Streptophyta > Magnoliopsida > Santalales > Viscaceae > Viscum > Viscum album. Next base: position 1,534,501,647 of record OY728158.1, on the reverse strand, counting down.
TTCTGGTCTCTTTTGGCCAACACTTTTTCGGGATGCCCATGAGTTTTTTAAATCTTGTCCTTGTTGTCAAAGAATGGGGAATGTCTCTAAAAGGAATGAAATGCCACAACAACCCTTTCTCTTTCATGACATTTTTTATGTTTGGGGCATTAACTTTCTGGGACCATTTCCAAATTCTTTTGGCAACTTGTACATTCTTTTGGTCGTTGATTACATATAAAAATGGGTAGATGCACGGGCCACAAGGACAGATGATTCCAAAACAGTTGTAGAATTTTTGAGAACTCAGATCTTTTGTAGGTTTGGATTACCTAGGTTCATCATCAGTGACTAGGGTTCTCATTTATGCAATCGAACAATGAAATCACTTTTGCATCGGTATGGGGTTGGTCATCGAGTTTCTACTGCATATCATCTACGGACCAATGGTCAAGCTGAGGTGTCAAATAGAAGGGTAAAACAAATTCTTGAAAAAATGGTTCAACCCAATAGGAAATATTGGAGTCTTAGACTTGATGATTCATTATGGGCCTAATGTACTACTTTCAAAACTCCCATTGAAATGTCACCCTATTGTCTTGTGTTTGGAATGATTTGTCACCTCTCTGTTGAGATTTAGCACCGGGCCCACTGGGCCATCAAACAATGCAATTATAATCATTCTGGTGCAGGTGCTCAATGAAAGTTGCAGATTTAGGAGCTAGAGGAAATGAGAAGAGATGCATATAAAAACTCTAGGATTTATACGGAGAGAACCAAGGCTGCCCATGACCGTCTTATCCTTCATCATCAGTTCCATATTGGGCAGAATGTCCTCCTCTACAATGCAAGGCTGAAGTTGCATCTAGGTAAGCTTCATTCCCATTGGTTTGGACCACACACTATTACTAACGTCTCTCTATTTTCTGTTGTCCAGGTTCAAAATGAAAAAACCAAGCAAACCTTCACTGTCAATGGGTAGTGGCTGAAGCACTTTCATGAAGCCGTTATAGAGTCCCGATGGAGGAACTCCAAGTTCAAGAAGCAAACTATGAATGACATCCACCAAGTTTTATCCTTCCTTCCCACATTCTCTTTAACTACAGTGAGGACACTTCATACTCTAGGTGTGGGGGGTGGATATATTCCTGGGTTAGTTAGGAATTTTCATCGTTTTCTCCTTTTGTTTTCTCTTTTTGGCCTTCATTATGGTATTTTTATTTTTCCCCATCAACAATTTCGAAATTCCATGCTTTAGCGACCATAAAGTGGGGAACGTAAAGATACCATAATGAAGGCTAAAAAGAATTTGTGCATGAGTTTACCATCAATGAGTTATTTTTAGAGAATTGGTTTTCTGTCAATGATATAAATGGTTGTATCTATGTGATGCCTTTGAGATAATTGATGCCCTTTGTGCTAGTAGTTTTTTGGAAACCCGTGTCGCTAATATCTCCACAAATTTTTGCACCAAACCACAAAGTGTGATTATTTCTTACTTAATATAAGGAAAATATATGTTGGGTTAATATTTTTCAGCTTTAAATGATATTTCCATATGTCCGTTCCTTATCCGATCTGGTTTATTACTGTACCAGATTGACCTTTGCGTGTGTACATAATGTCCGACTGTTTTATGCCCTCAAAAAATATTTTGTGTCTTGGTCAGGTCAAAAACCACTTCTCCTCAACCTTTGATCTTGTTATAACTATTTCAATTAGTGTCGTCAGGAGATCAAACGAGGGTTGAGAGATGAGTGTGAGATTTTTTGTAATTGAAACTTCAAAAAACAATATATAATAAATGAGGGGAGTGATGAAATGTGAAACATATGGGGATATCTAGGTCGGGAGCTTATGGTTTGACTTCTAGGAATGCTTAAATGAGTGGTTCTTGAAATATGATTGCAAAGGATGTAGGACAGGTTCGGTGAGAAAATCATTTAATCTGAAAAATGTTAAAATAACATATATTTATTGAATAGCAAGTGGAAAGAATAGCATGGAATGGTTTTCAGACACACACATGGAGAGTTAGTTCCATGTTTTACTTCTGAATTCCTTACTCAATTGGGTTTCATGAATCTTTTTGAATTTTTCTATGATATGATTTTTGAGACATCTTTTTCTATTTTCACTAGGAAGAACTCCTTGGTGTGGTTCGTGCATTGATCACATTACTTTAAATAAAATTTCCTCAAATGATAAATATTTTGGATGTTGGAAATATATATATATATGAATCATTGTATTTGGATATGTGACTTTTCCCATGAGTGAAAATGTTTAGGTGTGGGGGTGGGATCGTACCACGATTCACTGCTTTATTCCACCCTTACACCACAGTTTAAAACTAGTTTTGTAATGTATATTAAAAATATAATAATAAATTTCACTTTATGTTTGAATAAATAAATTAATGTTAATCAATATTATAATGGGAAATGTTACTTGTTTTTATTGTTTCAATGTAGGTGGAGGTGATTTGAAGGGCCCTTGGTGAAGTGGAAGAAAAATGGGCCAAAATTGCATGGATCCATGGACATCTATCCACTGTTTTGCATAGTACACGAAATCTGTGAATCCAAATAGGATGAAATATTTTGTACCTGTCCAAAATTTAATAGTCTACATTTAATATTCAGGAACCCAATCCTGATTCGGCTTCTATGGGGCCCATTCTAACTGATCTGTCCAAGACACCGAATTTGGATCAAGTCAATTGCGGTGTTCTATATTTTATCAATATCTTGAGCTTTCGTTGTTCAAATGGTGCCGAAATTTCTGTCGAGACATTCAAGAGGTAGGGTTACAATTGTTCTATTTTCTCCAAAGAGAGATAAGACTTTTTGAAGGCTGAAACACGTGGTGAAAGTGGATTGATGAAATCTGTGTGCCTAAAACCACCTTCCAATTTTCCTATAAAAGAGCACCAAGGGAACCTCATTTGCAAGTTCGAACGAGGAGCCACACTCTGCCATTTTGGAGACCCAAAGGAGTCCTCTCACCACCCAAGAAGTTCTGAAGGCCCCTATCCTTATAGGGGAATCAAGGATTAATAAGGAGTTCCACCCAAGCTTCCTCCTCCTCCTGATGTCGAGCTAAAAGCTGGGTGTTCGTTTTGAGGGAGTTATACACATTTCAAGGGAGTTCCTATGGATACACTAGCAACTAGTTTGGAGTAATTTGGGTGTTTAAACATTTCATTCCATGTATCTTATTTTATTTCAGATTTTAATGCTTCATTTGATACATGTGACTGTTTTGCTCTTAATTTCTAACCTATCGGTGTGAGGTTTTGAGTGTGTGACTTGTGTTGTTCTGATTGGACATCACAAGAATCCTTTTCATACCCACCTTATTGAGATTTCAATCTGCTTTGGAAGCTCTTATTCCATGCATAAGTACTGGGCCTTGACAATACAATTGTTACGTCAAGGTTTGGTCCTTAAAGCATTGAAATAAAAGATTAGGAATTTATCAGGATTCCAATTAACTCCAACCAAAGAATTACTCTAAACCTAAGATGAATCTCTATGAACAATGAACATGATATGTGTGTTGTGAAATTGCATCGACCCTTTTATCTCATATTTTTAAAAATCCACATGGTCACTCAACTTTTAATCTATTTTAACTAAGTCATTGTTTAAACTGTTTTCAAAACCACCCCCTCTCTTAGTCATGTTTATTAAAAATACACACTCTAAACCTACCAACTCTCCTTGAGAGATGACCTAGGTTCTACCCTAGACTATAAATAAACCTTAAAAACATAATCAATTTGACATGTCATGACAACACGATCCCCCCCCCACCCTCACCCCCACCACTTTCTTGACTTGAAATCACTTATGTGAAGATACTGAATTTAAATAATACTGGTTGGTTCACGGTACGGATCTCAAAAGATAACTAATTACCTGTACTTTTATAATTCACTATGAATTAAATGTGAAAATTTAAAATTACATAAAACTGGATTTTGGAATTTAATGAAAATGTGTTGGGGCTATATATTCATGTAAGATGTTAACCTTATTCCCTATTGTGTTGTGTTGTTTATAATAACCCACATTTTTTGGTTTCATTTGTGTCGGAACACCCTTGGTCCGGTGAGTTCTGATCATATCGGTAGGAATCAATCCCTTGGTTTGGAAACTGATTTCTACTAACTCTTAATTTAGGAACCACCCTCTAGAAACAAAAATTATATCTAATGGTCATGGATATACTTTTTGTAATTCTCTCAAATATTCATGGTTCCGATGTGGGGTTTTGAGAGAAATAAGAAACTGAAGTTGGGAGAATTGGGTGAGAGACAATGAAAAGACACAATAATAGAGAAATTGGTTCTAACGAACCCACATTTTCTCTATCCCCAACACAAGTGGGGTTTATCTACTCATAATGAAAAAGATAAGAAACTCACTAGGATTAATCAGAGAGTTCATTAAAACAGAAAATAAAATTATTTGAGGTACAAAAAAACTACAAGAACCAGTACCTAAAAACCTTCCTTTTCCCCTCTAAGATTAATTCCCAGCCTGTATCTTCTTCTCTCCCCAATCCCCCTTATTCCGGATCACTCGCCAATGTATTCTTGGTCATAAAGTTCCTTTTTCCAGTTTTCCAAAAGCATGTAGAAAAGGCAACCCCGAGTCAAGGAGTGGGTGAAAAGTGAAAAAGAAATAAAGGAAGGCCGCAGTGGTCTGCATGGTATGGGAGCACGGTTTGGTAGACCCTGAACCAACTGTGCGGATGCAACTGTCTCAAATCCTTAAGCCTCATGGTTTTCCTGGATGAGCCGCATGGTTTGGGCAGGTCATGAGCCAACCGTGAGGAGGGTACTGTCAATGGTATCTTCTTTCACACGGTTTGCACATAGTTAGGATAATCGTGTGGCGACCGTGTAGGTTGCCTCTGTCATTTAAATTCCTTAGTTTTCATGTCCTTCATGTATAGTGCTTGATCTGGGTGACTCCATTCTAGCACCGTCATGGGAAAAGGGTCCATAATCCTCCAATTCCCTCCTGAATCTCCAAAATTCATAGACTCTCTGCTTTATCCTTTGGTGATCGAAAAATAAGGAGAAAGGTACATCAAAATTGTGAAATTCATGCAAAACTATCCAAAATACCATTTTAGAGATATTAAACTGAGTGGAAATGCCTTATGAACAATAGTGCATCACCTAACATCTAATTGGAAAATTGTCCTACTAGCCAATTTTTCAAATGGCCTAACAACCTAATGAACAATTGCCCTAATGAACTAATGGTCAATTGTCCTAATGAACTCCTATAAAAATAGCCTAAGGATATAACATCCAATCGATTTAACATTCTCTTTGACAATTGTTCTAATTGATAAATAGCCAAATGGACATACATCAAACGACCTAATGGCTTAATGGATAGTTATACTAATGGACTGATTAGCCAATTGGCCTAATGTAACAATGGAATAATGGAATAATGACTAATTGGCCAATAGGCCTAATGGAATAAAGGCCAATGACCTAATTTAAAATTATCCTAATGGCCTAACGAATAATTGTCCCAAAAAACTCCCACTGAACATCCCCCTCCGTAGCCCCCTCTCGGCGGACAACACAAATCTACAACCCCCCACCCCCACCCCTTCCACTCTCAACCCCCCCTAAACACCCCCTCCTGCCTCCCGGACACCCCACTCCCCCCCCCCCCCGACAGCCCCCACCTTGAACAGCCCCCCTCCCAACCCACCCGAACAGCTCCCAACCCCCCACCCAACGAACAACCCATTCCATACCCCCCAGATAGCTCCCAACCCCCACCCACCAGAACATCCCACTCCATACCCCCTCGGACAGCTCCCAACACCCCCGAAAAGAATTTCCATGAGTATGATTTCTTATCCCAGGTCTAAAAACATATTAAAGTAGATCAATTAACATGAAACACACCAAAAGTGTGGACTTCCTAAATACAATAAATTCTTCTTGATCATCACCAAGAAAAATAAAATTACCTTTTGAAACATCAATAACAACCCCACCAATAAAAAAAGAATCACACCCCGAGAATATGATGCATTATGCGTGGCCAGGACTACTACCTCTATCTGGTGGGCCAGGGGTCTAAAACAAATACAAATTATGAAGATTTTCATAACAAAAATAATAGAAAGTAAATAAATAAATTCAGTATAAACCTATGTTGTATTATCCCTTGCACCATCACCTGGACACACATATTCCTACAATGTTCTAACCTCAGCGATCGATTGCGCATTTACCTCCTCGGAAGTGCGCAGCCGTGCCTTGAAATCTGACAATAGATGTGTCATCTGAGCAACAGAAGGACCGAAAACTGTAGCATGTGATACTACAGAACAAGGAATCCCTGTTCCATAGGTCAAACTATATCCATGCATGTCCCGACCAATAATTTGATGGAAGATCTCATCCCTTCGCATGGTAGGTTTTCGTTGGTCCTCTGGCAGTTGTTCCAACTCAGCTTCAAATTGAGGATGTGAAATATGTAAATATATATACATATATATGTTAATATACAGATTTATTTATGTATTGGTAATGAATAAAAGTGCATACTATCAATGTTGCAGCCTCTGGATCATTTCGATCACGAGTCCTCATCTACATCAACATTTTATTAGTCGGTGCACCTTTCTCTCGTAACTGTATATGAATAAAATATAAACACAAAACCATATTAATTAATAAATTATAAAATTAATAATGAATACTTCATGTCAGATCTGAGACACGTGACGAGTCACGAGCCTGTGAGGTGGTCCCTACAACACTAGATTCTCACAATGGTGTTATAACACCTCCTACATTCAATTAATTATAATTTCAAACAAATCACACATTCTTGAAAATATATATACCTAAATAAATATACAAACCACAACACCCTCAGTAGACAAATATGATACTAAGTCATGCCACTGAGCCGGGAGAACACCTCTCGTGACTTTTTCCAGAATGTCTGGGGAACACACATTTGGTGACCAGTGGTCCCTCTTGACATCACCTTTATAATCTTTCCACATCTTATGGAATTTTCTTATACACACGAGCCAAAATTTATCAGGTCATACTTTCAAGTTATTCTATTTCAGAAACAAATCACATATGTTAGTATTGTTTATACATAGGTAAGAAATTAAAATGGTCTTCATACCTAAACCTCCCCCCAAAGATGATCTAATGTGTCCTGAGGGATAGATGCCTAGTCACATGTGATCAATGGAAACTGATGTGGGTCACGTATGATATGACCCATCTGATGAATAAATGTTGGGTATTTCAATCCACAAGATGAAATATCTCATCAAAGGAAACATCAAATGTTGTGTCGGAAGTCCATGATAAAATGGCATGACCAGGGCCTCTCTTGCAAGAGGAATAAGCGGTTGAGTATGATCCTTTTGAAAACAATTTTATATATAATTTGATAGATGTTATAAATATATTTATATATATGTTTATCAATTACATAAAAATTAAACACAATTACATTCAAACATAACTCGACCTGAGACGTAGGTGGCACAGATGGATGATGTGGATCTGCTGCCTCTTCCACTGACATGACTGCAATCATAGAAAAAATTAGTAAAGGGACTATCCAAAGGGTCTAAAAGGTAAATTGTATTGTTTTTAAGAAAATCAACATTGTACAGTTGTTAATAAAAAAAGGGATTGAATAATTAGTTGTAAATGAATTTTAAAAAATCAGAAAGTTAACAAAATAGATATAAAATTATGTACAAACCCCATAAACACATAACCAAATTTCAGATTGAATTAATAAAAATTTAAGAAGCACATTAAGAAAATGATGAATTCCTCAATGGGAAGATACACAGATAATAACATGAAGATACCAAAAGATAAATTACCCTAAATATTTATAAATCAATAAACATACAAAATTGTGGATTAAAACATACATGGATTTATAAAATGGTTAGATAATTTATGATATTCTAGGACATTCAATACTGAATAGTGGGAAAAAATTATACCTTTCATTAATTAAGTAAATCGATTGTTTCTCCTTCAACAGCCGCTCTGACGCAATAAATATCTTCTTCACATTGAACTATGATATGTTGGTAAATCTATTGGGAAACAAAAGGGAATAGTCTTGGGTTCATCTTATTCAAATAAGAACACTCCTCACCAGGAAATTTTCACAACAACATGCCAAATTGGATTCGAAGGCAAAGTAACGAAGAATACTTGTTCCACTTGTGATGTCAAAATGAAAGGATCATTATCAAATCTTTCTTTTCTGAATACCATATAGTTAAAATTCAACAATGGAAACTGATATTGATGGAATTTACATCCACGCACTCGATCAACCCAATTACCCTTTAACAATATGTACTTCAACCCGTGTGCATATACAAATTCAATTTTGTCTATCAGTTGATCATAGTAATAACCAAAATTGACGAATGGACAACTGATTCCACTGTTTCTTCATTTCTCGTTTTTCGTTAACATCATTAATGAGAAATCGAAAAACATTAGCATATATCGCTTTATAACGATGTGTCGTTATAGATGGGCCCCTCTCCGGTTGGATAAATTCTTCAGTTAGCATGGAGTCCCTTAACTCCCTCATCTTATGAACTTACATAATTTGTATAATTAAATAATGATTTATACAGAAAGAAACTAGATTAATACTTTACTCATAATGAAATTCAATTTATATGTAAAAAATCCTTGGACCAGTCATGAAATGATGCATAATGAGATTGTGGAATTTGATTCTTAGTTACATGATACATCTCTACTTTTAACTTATTAATGTGTTTCCTACAAATGATAACATGATTTTTAAATGATCATCTTATGAAAAAAAAATGTGAAAATGTTTAACTATAAAAGCGATAAGACACAAACTGCATTAATAGTGCAAATAATGGTGTATTGAACAATATATATCGATGCACTTGTATCTACTTGATATTTTCCATATCAAATGTGGTTATTTCTAAAACTGGTCCATCATGAATCCGAGAGGGTTTATCTAATTTTTTTCAACATCCATAAGATATTCGGCACAAAATGTAGTACACTCATCCATCAAATAACCATTGGCTATTGATGCCTTTGGACGAGCTCTATTGCATACAAATCGTTTCAATGTACTCGAATACCACTCAATAGGATACATACACCTGAATTGCACTGGAATAGTAGTCATTATTTCATCAGTTAGGTGAACTGTCATGTGAAACATAACATGGAAAAATGAGGGGGGAAATAGTTTCTCAATGCGACTAAGCGTAAGTACAATTCATTCCTTCAAATTTTTTAAATCACTCATTCCTTGTTTTCCTAAACAAAGATGTTCAAAAAACTACTCATCTCAATAAACAGCTGAAATAAATTGGGGGATAAACAAACAAAAATTGTGATTTGAATAAATTGATGAAGTATTATGTGATTGTCATGACTTCTCAACCCTTGCAATGTTCTGCTTGTCAGATTCACACACATTGAAATATTAGAAGAGTGACCATCAGGCACCTTGAACATCTTCCAAATGGAAAGAAATGTCTCTTTATCCTTTGTATTCTTCTTATACTATGCATCGGGAATATATTCCTTGTTTTCCTCACCTAACTGTAAATGCCACTTTTTCCTTAAACACATTTCTACCAAATCACGATGTGCATTAACTTGGTTGTTTTATTTTCCATTGAAACCTAAAATCATCCACAATATATTATGACAATAATATTTTAAATGGGCATGACATCCAAATTATGCCTTAGAATTTTAGTTTTCCAATACAGAAGACTATAAAAAATACTTTTCTTTTTTCAATTTTGACTGTGCTGCCTACCAGCAGTACGAATATTACGTAATGTATGAACCACCAAATCCTAAATTTCATATACCATGAAAATGTTTTCTTCCTCCATCTACGATCACATTTCGACTCCTGTCATGATCTTTGGTGTTGGGATGAATTCTCTAGAACCATCAAATGCCACTCTGTCCTTTCTAAACCTATGTTGATGGGGGAGAAAATGTATGTGACCCATGTATGCCCTTTTTTGGAATGTTTCAGCCATGAATATTTTTTTAATTTTATTGCAACAAGGGAATGCAAATTCCCCTTTTTTTACTCCAGGCTGATAAATTTTCATAAGCCGGGAAGTCATTGATTGTCCACAACAAAACAGCCTGCAGTTTGAACATTTAATTCATTTCACAGTCATAAGTCATCACACCATCACCCCAAAATTCATTCAACTCATCAATCAATGGATGAAGGTAAACATCAATATTATCCCCCAGACATCTAGGTACATCAATAAGAGTGAATATAATATAAATTATTTCTTCATAAAATTCCATATAAGAAGATTATACCGAACCAACACCATGGGACATGTGTTATGAGTTTCACCAACCATAGACTTGAATGGATTAAAACCACCTACTTCCAATCCCAATCAGACATTATGAACATCTTTATCAAAGTCGGGATGTCTCTTATCAAAATACTTCCATGCATGAGAGTCTGCCAGATGGGTTAACATATCACTTTTTTGAAATCTTTTTGCATGTCATCTCATTAAATTATATTCTTTAGATGACATAAAAAATCTTTTCAACCTCGGTTTAAGGGGAATGTAACCCATTTTTTTTACGACAATTGGTTTCCCATGTATCTCAATATGACATTGATGAGTATGATTTCCCATATTCTCATTCCACCTTGAAGTTCCACAAACCATACAAATATCCAAATTGGTAGTTTCATTACTAAAAAACATATAGTTGTTTGCACATGCATATATGGTCTCATATGTAAATCCTAAGTTATCTGTCAACTTACTATCATTGTAATACAACTTGGGAATCTTAGCGTAGAAAGGAAGAACCATTTTCAATAACACCAACAGCATGTCGAATGATGTGTCTGACCACTGATTCAAAGTCTTCAAATGAAACAACTCCACGATAAATGAAAATTTATTATAAGAAGTATATCCATGATATAATTCTATTTTTGCATCATCAAGTGCTTCATAAAACCTCCTCAAATCATGATCTGCACTAGAGAGAAGTTTTATCTCACTGGTCTCAAGATTCTGGATGTAAATTCCTTCAAGATTCAACCCATGTACAATTTTAGTAAACATTTCATGCATTGTATCATTCATCCTTGCATAAAAATCCATCTGAAATGTATCCTTATTTTGACAGCGAACATATTATTCTCTTTGATGGGTCCAAATCTTATATTTTTTCATAAATCTGTTAAAGAATATGTGCTCTCTCATAGTATCTCATGTGAATTGATATCTGTTAGCACATTTTATACATGGAAAACTAATATATTCACTTTCAAATCCTCCAGTTAACTTTATAAACTGCATAATTCCATTGAAATATTCTCAAGACGATCGATTTGGAAGGTCAATACAACTCTTATCCATATAAATATCTGTATAACAAACATTAACACAAGACTTATTACATAAATTTTTCAAATAAAATATATTTAAAATAAATACTAACCAATTTCTTGTGGACCATTGATAAAATAATCAAATTATATCTCTGAATAATTAACAAGAGAATAAATAATGGAATGTAAGTAAAAGCCCATGTAATCATCATCATTTGGTATGTTAAATCTAATGATGATTCTATATTCAAGAGTCCCTAATCATATTTTGATCAAATAGTGAACACTTCATGAAAGAATATGTAAAGTCGTCTCAAACTCATAGAAACTGTATCTTCGTACAAATAATGTCTCACTTACTCTTAGATTCACACCACCCTTATGGCATTATAGGCAGTACAGAGTAACCATCAATGATAACAATAAACATCTAATTTATGGAAAACTAACTAATCTATATCCAGGATGACATCAAATATATATAATTCCAGAACAAAAAAATACCAATCTATCATGACATGTGTTATCTCAGTCCAATCTTCATGGAATGTACATAATCTTATTATGCTCCCCCTTATGGGATACTGAGCCATAATAAGTACACCAGTAACATTGTTACCATTCATAGGACTACAAAATATAAAATATATACAAAGTAAATCACATTGAAAAATGGAATATCATATAGAGTAAGAACATATAATAATAAAAATAAAATATAGTATCTAAACACATATATGAGATCAAAGTCAAACTTGTTGCTCATGGGCTATGCAAGCACACACATGTGGTCAAACCTCAAATAGTTTCTCATGGGATACACACACACATAGAGAGACATGTGATAAAACTCAAGAATGGTATAAATAAAATAACATCACAACGAAATATTAATTCAGTCAACATATACATGGACTCAAACATTGTATGTAACTTCCAAACCTCATGTAAAGTATGAAGTCTCTCATACACACACTATCAAGACACATTGTTTCATATGCACAGAAGCTCGTATACATGTGAAATTCCATTTCCACATTATTTTTCACACACAATATTCATATAATCTTAATCCATGGAAAATTTTTATTGTAAATTGTCCAAAATAAAAACTCATAAAAGGAAATTAGGGCATACATGATTGTGCTATAAATTTGGATGGGAAGGGAGCTGAAGGTAGTGCTGCGATGGAGAGGAGAGGCAGCGTAAGGGAGACAGAGCTGGAGGTTGTGCGGCGAGGGAGGGGACGGGAGGCGGCGGCGGTTATGAGTTGGAGGAGGAGGCGGTGAGGTGGTGACAGTGCATAGAGGGTGTGACGATGAGGGAGGGGATGGAGGATAATGGGGAGCTGGAGCGGACGGGCGGCAATGACGAGGGGACGAGCAGTGACCATGTAGGGAGGGAGGGGACTGTGCGGTGGTGGTACGAAAAGGGAGGGGATAGTGAGGGATGGGACAACAGCAGCGGTGTGACGAGGGAGGGGAAGAAGAGGGAGGGAACATGGGATGGCGGGGATCCAGAGTATAGGGTGGCGATGGGATGGGGGACGGGGGATGAGCGGAGGGGGTGGAGGGCGATGAGGGGATAGGGAACACAGGGGAGGTAGAGGGCGGAGGGCAGCAAGGGGACGAGGGATGGGGGACAGGAGACAATGGATATGGTAATCATGAGGGGTAGGGCAATCACGTGGGGAGGGGGCTCTGAAGGGGGGGTTTTTTTGCAAAGCCCAGTGACCACCAAAAGCGGTCTCCCGAGTCAAGGGGCATCAAATACAATTTCTCTAGTAGTGTTTCCTCGAGTGGTTGATCACATGAAGGACATCATTCCCAATGAATTTTCTATTTTACCTCCTGATATAGTGTTGGAGTTCCCCTTTGAGATAGACCTAGGAGAGTTTCTAGTATCCATTCCTCCTTATAGGATGTCTATAACAATCTTGTAGGGGATCAAGAAGAATCTATAGTATTTGTAGGTGTAGGGGTTTATTAGTCACAATACTTATTTTTTGGGATTCACTGGTCCTTTTTTCAAAAAAAATGTTTATGGTACTCTTAGGTTGTGCATGGATTATTGAAAACTGAACTAGTTGGCAGTTAAAAACTGATATCCTTTTCCAAAGTGAAATGACCTATTTTACCAGATTTTAGGAGATTGATTTTTCTCAATGATCTACCTGAGGTCAGGATATCACCAGATGAGTGTTTGGCATTCAAACATACCTCATACATCCTTTCATAGTGGCTATGGGATATATAATAATTTTTTTATGCTATTGGGTCTCACAAACATGCCATCAGTTTTCATGGCATCGATGAACTGAGTGTTTCAAATATTCATGAATTCTTTTTTGGTGGTTTTTGTGGATGATATCATGTTGTATTCTCCCAATTGACACAACCATTCCAACCATATTTAGATCATTTTGAATACACTATGAGAGAATTATTTATATGCGAGGATACTAAAGTGTAACTTTTTGATAGATCAGATTCACTTCTTCATTCCAAATATCTTAGAGACATGAGTGTCAATGGACCCATAGAAGGTTATAGCTGTAGTTTCCTAGGATCATCCCAAAAACATTTTTGACGTACTGATTTTCTTTAATCTAGTTGGCTACTACAAGCATTTTATACACGACTTATCACACATTGAAGTGATATTTATTGGTATGACTAAAACGAGTGTCATGTATTGTGGTCATAATATTGTGTGACATCCTTTAAGGAGGTGAAAGTGAGGTAGACATCAACACTGGTACAGATACTTCTAGATCATGAAAAGAGCTACACAGTGTATTGTGACACTTTAGGTATTAGGTTGGAGTAATAATGATACAGGGAGATCGAGTTGTGGCATACGGGTCTTGGAAACCGAGTCCACACAAATGGAATTTCCCTACCCACGATATCGGGATAGCTATTTTTATTTATGCATTTCACTGTTAGAGGCACTATTCACTAGGATAGAATTTTGTGGTGTACACAGATCAATAAAACCTCATGTATATCATTACGTAGTGTGATATAAATTGGAGTCAGAAAAGGTGGGTGGAGTTCCTACAGTCCGTTTATTTTGAGATTGCCTATATACATCGTAAGGGAAATGTAGTAGATGATGCACTGAGCTGGAGGACTCAGATACAGGAAGTGCAGTAGGCTAGTGGAAAGTGTCAGCTTATGGCATTGTTCTATAAGATGGATCAAGATGTTCATGACAGAAAGGGGAAAAATTTTCATTCTTCCTTTTATATTACCTCCACCAGACTGAATAGTTTTTGGATGAGGCAGTTGTCAGGTTCAAAAGGCCTAGTTCTATTAGAGTGTGTGTCAGGTGAGGACCCTCCTCCTTGATAGACGGTAGGCTATAATGAGATTCTACATATACATGGATGTGTTTTTGTTATAGTGGATATACGTGGGGAGATGATGTGGTAGTTTCATGCTTCAATATAGGCAGTGAATTCTCGGGTCACCACGATGTACCATGACATGAGACGTAAATACTGGTGGTCCGGAAACAAGAAGGATTTAGTCAGATTTGTTATGAGTTTTTCAACCTTCCAGTAGGTGGATGTGGAACATCAATGTCTAGTTGGACTTTTACAATACATACATATCCCAGATAAGAAATGGAATGAAGTCATGATAGATTTTGT
This sequence comes from Viscum album, assembly GCA_963277665.1. Taxonomy (NCBI): domain Eukaryota; kingdom Viridiplantae; phylum Streptophyta; class Magnoliopsida; order Santalales; family Viscaceae; genus Viscum; species Viscum album. The sequence goes on along the minus strand of OY728158.1, from coordinate 1,534,486,551 downwards.
GACTAGTTTACCAAGTTATTTGTTAGGTCCACAAGGCTAAATACCCTTAGAGGGGGGTGAATCATGGTATGATTAATTTAATGTTAACGCCCATTCTTATATTGTTTCACTGTTAAGAAAAACACTCTTCTCTCTATTTCCCATTGCACAATATAAACAGAAAGTAAAACATGCACAGTACACCACAATTTTTACTTGGTTCACCCTCACTGGGCTATGTCCAAGGATCATACACCGGCAAAATGCAGATGTACAAAATCCACTATAAGCACACTTTTGTTTACAAGGATATGGATAGATCACTTCTATTCCTAGGATCACTTCCTTTACAAAGTTTAGGGTCAGCTCACTGCTTTCCCAAGGGTCACTCCCTATTTATCTATCTTTGGCTGACTTCTGGTGGAGAGGATCACCTTCTTCCTCTTCCTTTGCTCGCTACTCTGGAAAGGATCCACTCATAGTTTATAGACCTGTAGGTCTCTTAATTATCTCTAATAAATACAACTTCTGTTGTATATAGATGCTCTGTTGAAGTTCACCTTTCACCTGTAGATGAATCTCACTTTGCACTAAAGGTATCAGGCAATCTTCCAGCTTCCACAGAGCCCTGAATCACTGTCGGGAATCATCCTTACTTGGCACCCTTCTCTAAGACGGCGCACAAGTCTCAGCGTGCAAGTCAAAACTGGCGCGCAAGTCCACCTAAACCACTTGCGTGACACAAGCTTCTCTAACTCCAAACTTGTGTGACAAACACCCTTTTACGCCCAAACCAATATTGGCACGCAACCAAAAAATTTCACACTTCTTAAAAACATAGCGTGCAAGTGTCACCAAACCACTTGCACGACACTTCCTTCTTCAACTCAGAACCTGCGTGACTCTCTTCTTTCCTCGCCCAGACCACCTTGGGTGCACAACTATCACATGGCGCGCAACATCAACTTGCGCGACCACCCACCACTTGTGCGGCCACCACACCTACGCGATGGGAGATCTGATTTCTCTAAGTCTTGAACTCTAAGCCGAATGAGGAGGGGTCGACCAATATTTATAGGAATTTTGACACACTGCTCAATGCAATTCAAGTCTTCCCTCGACGAGCATGTTTCGGTGCGCAAGTCTCTACTGCGCAAATCACTTGCACGACGAACCCTAAAACATGGGCACCCCTAATCCCTTTTCCATATTTTGATGTAATGATCTTGAAAAACATTAGGTGCGCAAGTTTCAACTCCTTCAAGTACACGGTGTGAAAGTCCCGTTTTAAAAAACCACTTTTCTACATTTTTTGATTTTTAGGCCCATAAATTTGGCAAACACTATAAAACAGTGCCACCTTGTATCTGCTCTTTTTGTACCGCCTCCAGATCATCCATTCCTTTTTTGAAGTTATTTAATAAAACATTTATCGTTAACCACATATATTGAACTCGACATGCCACCATGAAATCACCTTTTCGAATTTCATGGTTTTCTTTGTCAACAATCACAACACATTTATCCACTTTGTCAACAAACACAATCACCTCAAAAATGCTTCATTGATACCTTGAGGGATTTTTTCCCAACAATCACCCCCTTTGGGTTGGTTGACAACTCTTCCATAAAAAGATACATCATTAATTCTTCAGCCACAATTCACCTATTGCGATTTCGATAGCGATCAAGGATTTACTCAACACATACTCTAAGCCCACATGAGCAATGCTAAGCGTGAGATACAAGAGTAAATGAAAAGTTCATCAATGAATCACTTCATCTCTAACACCCATTGTTGATACCAAACTGATACCAATTTGTTGGAAGTATTCTTACCTCATTCCAACATTCCAACACCATGCTTCTGCTTTTATCACGATCCTCAGCTGTTGTGATATCTATTCTTTTATCGATCAATTCTAGCATTGTCAAATTTAAAATGCTCCCCCTTCCTCATTGATCCCCATATCTCGCTGCTCCACTTGTCAGCTTCTCCCCATGTCATTCATGATTTGTCAAATATCCACACTATATCCCCCTTGAACAATCACTATTTTCTTCCCCTTTGTCAATGAACCCAAAGGACACTCCTTTGCAGTCTGTAACATAGTAGAGAACACATATCAGTACATTAGGGAAAAACATAGCATACCTCGGGGAGAGGGGGGGGGGGGTTTCACATCCACACTCTTTTAAGTGCGGGGAGTCAAATTAACTCCCAGATCCAGTCGATTCCTTTCAAAAAATTCCTTGGGTAAGGCCTTTGTTAGAATATCTACAAACTATAGCTCTATAGGCACATACTATAACTTCACAAGCCCTTGCTCCACATTGTCCTTGATGAAATTATATTTGATCTTAATTTTCTTTTTCCTTGAGTGATGAACTAGATTTTTTCTAAGATTGATAGTACTTGAGTTATCGAACTGGATTCCAATCGGAGACTTAAATTCAAATCCAATATCTTTAAGCTGCTACATCATCCACAATAACAGTGTGCAAGCTTGAGTGTCCGCAATATACTCATCTTCCACGGTGCTCAATGAAATGAAATATTTATTCTTTCATAGACAAGAAATACACAATCCACGATGATATAATGCACCTCCTGACATTGATTTTCGATCATCTGCTGATCCGGCCCAATCTGCATCTGTGTAACCCAATAACACATAATGAGATTTGTCATTATACACCAGACCAAAATCCACGGTGCCTTTGATATACCAAAGTATTATTTTCACTGTGAGCATGTGGATTTATATTGGATTGCTTTGGTAACGTGTTGTTTGGCAAGTGGTGAAAAAAAGTCAGGTCTTGTTGTTGTTAGGTACAGTAAACTACCTTTAATCTTCGTGTATTCAGTGATATTAACTCCCCTTCCACTATCATGTTTTGATAATTTCATTCGGGTAGCAACTAGAGTCTTTTTTTCTTTGGAATTATCCATTACAAACCATCTCAGAACCTCCTTGGCATATTTGGATTGAGAAATTAAAGTTCCATTTCTTCCTTGTGTCACTTGTTGACCAAGGAAAAACATTATCTCTCCAATCGTTGACATTTCACACTCATTTTTCATGAATTCAGAAAATCATCTGCACTGAGCTTCATCTGATCTGCCAAATATTATGTCATCAACATAAACTAGCACCATAATACTTTGATCACTATCGTTGTAGAAATAAAGATTGTAATCAACTCCCACACACTGGAAACCAAGCTTCTTGAAGTACAGATCAATCCTTGAGTACCATGCTCTTGGGGCTTTCTTCATCCTATACAACATCTTCTTCAGCCTGCAATCTTTTTTCTTATCCTCGTGAATGAGAAAACCATATGGCTGCTCAATGTACAACTCTTCTTCTAGAACTTGATTTTGAAATGTAGATTTGACGTCCATATGGAACACTTTGAACTTTCTTTACACTGATATGGCTAAAAATAATCTGATTACATCTACCCTTGTAACTGGTGCAAATGTCTCATCAACATCAATACCCTCAATTTGGGAGTATCCTTTGCACACCAGTCATGCTTTGTTTTGAATCACTATTCCATATTCGTTCATCTTGTTGAAGAAGACACGTTTAGTCTCGATGGCGTTCTTATTTGCTGGCATCGAAACAATCTCCCATGTATGATTCTTCTCAATCTGGTCTAATTCTTCATTCATAGCATGAACCCAGTACTCATCTTCCGCTGCTTAGGAAAAACATTTCGGCTCTACCTGAGATAAAAATGATGTTTGATGTGATGATTTCATTCATCGCGTCTGAGCTGGAGCAGTCTGATCACCAATGATATTTCACCTATCAATTTTATCTCAAATCTTTGGCTTCATACCAAATTCAGATTTTTTTTCCTCTTGCTCATTATCATTATCATTTTTGCAGTCGTCATATGTCACATCATATCCTCCTGTGTTTCTATCATCTTCATCACTTTAATCAAGAAACTTTTCATTGCGTTGTTGAATATTTACATCATTTTCCAAAATAGTGACGTTATTACTCTCACCAATTTTTACTAGCCTTTTGTTGATGCATATATATGCTATTCCTTTACCTGAGTAGCCAAGGAATATCCCCTCACCCTTCATGACTCAAACTTCCTATGGTATTTTTTTTGAGGATCAAGCACTTACATAAAAATATTAAAAAGTATTTCAACATTTTTTTCTTTCCATACCACATTTCATATGGATTCTTCCTTTCTTTCGGACACAACCGATCGCAGATCGAAATATAGACATATGTCAAAATTGCTTCCTTCCAAAATTTCTCTGGTAGGACCCTTTCAATAAGCATTGTTATAGAGATGTTGATGATGATACGATTTCTACTTTCAACTAATCCATTCTGTTGGGGAGTTCTCACTGATGAAACCTGATGCCTTATCCTGTGTTTCTCGAGATAGTATTCTACCTGGCTGTTTGTGAATTCTGTACCGTTATCAGTACGAAACTTCATAATTTTCTGCCCAAGCATACTTTCTAATTCCCTCCTATACTACGTAATACAAATGAACACTTCTATCTTGTGGGTAATGATAAATACCCAGGCCATTCTGCTATAATCATCAAAGAAAAGGAAATAGTACCTTTTCCTATTTATGGCTCGTGGTGAGATCGATCCACAAACATCAGCATGCACCATTCCGAGCACTCTAGTTGATTTTTGTTCCTTTGGCTTGTATGTCTTTCTGATGATCTTCCCTTGTTGGAAAGAATCACATGTATGAGTGCGATCACGTGATAATTTGGGAAGGTCTCTAGTAGCATCACACTTTACCAGATCTTCCCTAGATGGTTGGCGTAGATGACAAAGTTGCTTATGCCACATCTTGTGTTCTTTCCTCTCTGGATAAAAGATACATATCTTTTTCCCTACTTACAAGGTAATGATTTCCATTTGTCCTTTTTCCTTGTAGAACTACTGCTCCATCTTTTCCTTTCACAACACACATCTTCTTGGTAAATCGAATAGAATTCCCAGAGTCACATAGTTGACTGACACTGAGCAATTTATGACTAAGACCCTCTACAAACAAGACATCATCACATCTCATCTATTTTCCCCCAAACTTGGTCTTTCCTGATCCACCAATCTTAAGGCCATCATCATTTCCAAATTTGAAAAATCCTTCTTTGTCATATTTTATACCTGTAACAAGATCCTTATTGCCTGTCATATGAGATGTGAAAACACTAACAAGGATCCACACACTAGAACGATCAGATGCCTTAAGTGCAATTTATGCCACCACACCCTTCTCATTCTGCTTCTTCTTGGTCCGTATTTTTTACTTCACACTCGGCATGAATTGAAACTTCTGTTCTTTCTTTGAGTATGATGGACAAACATCTTCTTGAAAAGCCTCAAATCTATTTTTCATTTTTATCTCACCTATTGGTTTGTTGGTCTGCTGCTTGCGAACGTTTTGATTATGCTTTGGCACATTTCTCTGTATAGTCAAATTTCAGTACCTAGCCATGTTCCCAAATCCTCTGCACCAAAAATAGTGTCCTTCAAAATATGTTCTAGAAAACAATTTTTTGTTTGGCTGCCACCTCTTTTCTTGTTCCCATAGATATCTTTTGGATATGGGACACACATACTGTGATTGTCCCATCTTTCTACAACAATAAAACCTAATATAAGGTTCATTCCTTCGTCTTACTTATGCACTATGAGTTTCCCTTTGGGATCTTTGAATATTCTGATTCGGTTTTCTTCCCAAATCAACATTCAATCTCTGAGTGGATGCTTGCAGTCTAACATCCATATATTGACAGGTTTTTGATTTTGATCAAACCCCAATTAGGCCTTATCATCTCATCTCAATTACTACTTTATTCCTGCTAAACTACTAGCCTTCTCTTTCATATTTTATGTCTTCTAAATGGCCTTCTTTTCAGATATCACATTGGGGGTCAAGGGTTTTTCTTGATCCTTTATTTTTCATCGCAGACTGACCACTTCTTCTTCAAGTTATTCGATACACTTGACTTGATCTTTAACTTTTCTATCCATAACATCGATCTACCTTTTATATTCTTCAATTTTGAGCTTATACTAACGAACTGGTTCTAAGTTCTCTAGTGTTGATAACTTGAGTTTCTCAATTTCTTACATTAACTCAGACTTCTCTTCTTCCTACTACTGTATATAGTGTTTGGAATCACGAAAAACTTTGTTAGATTTCTTTGTTTTGTATCTCCAAGAATTTATCTGTTCAAGAGCATCCTCTAACTCATCTTGCATGTCAACACTTACCTCAACTTCTTCTTCTTCTTCTTAACCTTGGGTTTTGTTCTTCTCTTAACAACTACCGACGAATGCCACCATAGCATTTTCTCCACGATCATTGTAATTTTCAATATCCTCTACCTCTTCAACCTCAGACTCATATGAACTGCCTATTTGTTGTGAAAGAATATTCTTATTCTTGAAGAAATTTCTCTTGATCTGCTTCTTCCCTTTCACATAGGCAGAAGATCTATTTTTTGGAATTTCAACTTCATCTTCATCATTTTCTTCTTGAAAGGTTTTGGGGAACCTTGCTGCAAGATGTACAACCTTTCCACATCGAAAACAAGCAAGTGGAAGCTTCCCTTTAAACATTCCTTTTTCTCTTTGGAGGTTTGAGGAGAGGAATGACATCACCCCATTTATCTCTTCTTCTTCTTGAGAGTCTTCAATTGTGAGCTTCTTCATGGCCTTAAATCCTACCTCCTTGGATTTCACCTTTTCCATAGCATCATTGTCATCATTCCTCATTCTATATGCAGTAAGGGTACTATGTAGGTTATCCAACGTCAGCTCTTTTGGGTCTTTATCTTCCAAGAGTGAGACTTTCAGATTAAACCAAGGTGGAAGTTTCATCAAGATACGCTTAAATTTTTTTATATCTTTGATGACCTCTCTAAGACCCCGCATGTCTTCTACAACAGCATTTAACATCTCGAAAAAAGGATCAATAGATTTATTCAGGCCCATTCTCAGATCTTCATATTTGTTCCATAGAACTTGCAGCTTTGCCTCTCTGACTTTTGTATCCCCTTCATATACATTCAAAAGATTTTCCCACATAGCATGTGATATTTTGAATAACATCACCTTCATATAGATAACATTTGAAAGGGATCCACCTAAAGCATTAATAACCTTTGCATCAGCATCTAGATCTGTTCTTTCAGCTTCTGATAATGCTTCACTATTGATGTCAGCTGAGAAACCATGCATAACTTCTGAAAGCACATCCATTCCCAATGAACGGAAATAGTGTTGCATTCGATTCTTCTATATCTGAAAATTACTTCTGTCGAAGATCAGAATCCATTTATAAATAGTGACCTCCATTGAGAGAAGAACTAATATCAACCTTTCCCTCTGATACCAATTTTTAGGTCCACATGGCTGAATACCCTGAGAGGGGGGGGGGGGTGAATCAGGGTATGACTAATTTAAAGTTAATGCTCGTTCTGATATTGTTTCGTTGTTAAGAAAAACACTCTTCTCTCTCTTTCTCGTTGCATAATATAAATAGAAAGTAAAGCATGCATATGACACAACAATTTTTACTTTGTTCACCCTCACTGGGATACGTCTAAGGAGCATACACTGTTAATGTGCCGATGTACCAATTCCACTATAATCACACTGCTATTTACAAGGTTCGGGATAGATCACTTCTATTCTCAGGCTCACTGCCTTTACAAAGTTTAGGGTTAGCTCACTACTTTCCCAAGGGTCACTCCCTCTGTCTCTCTCTCGGGATCATTGTCGCTGGAGAGGATCACCTTCTTCCTCTTCTATTGCTCACTGCTCTGGAAAGGAACCACTCACAGTTTTTAGACCTGTAGGTCTCTTCATTATATCTAATTAATTTCTCTTCCGTTGTATGTAGATGCTCTGTTGAAGTCCACCTTTCACCGGTAGATGAATCTCACTTGGCACCGAAAGTATCGGGCAATCTTGCAGCTTCCACGTAGCCCTGAATCACTGACAGGAATCAACCTTATTGGGCACTCTTCTCTAATCTGTAGCACAAGTCTTGGCCCTCAAGTCAAAACTAGCACACAAGTCCACCTCAACCACTTGCGCGACACAAGCTTCTCCAACTCCAAACTTGCGAGACACACACCCTTTTACGCCCAAACCAATATTGGCATACAACCAACAATTTTTGTGCTTCTTCAAAATATGGCGTGCAAGTGTCACCAAACCACTTGTGCGAAACTTCCTTCTTAAACTCAAAACATGCTCAACTCTCTTCCTTCCTCGCACAGACCACCTTGGGCATGCAACTATCACCTGGCACGCAACCTCTACTTGCGCGAACACACACCACTTGCACGACCACCACACCTGCATGGCGAGAGCTCTGATTTCTCTAAGTGTTGAACTCTATGCCGAATGAGGAGGTGTCGACCTATATTTATATGCATTTGGACACCCTACGAAATGGTGCGCACATTTCGGCGCGCAAGTCTCGGTCGCGCAAATCACATGTACGACCAACCCCAAAACATTGCCTCTTATCCCTTTGCATATTTTGATGTTCTGATATTGAAAACCATTAGGCACGCATGTTTCAGCTCCTTCAAGTACATGGCGCGTAAGTCCCTTTTCCAAAAACCACTTTTCTATATTTCTCGATTTTTAGGCCCAAAATTTGGCAAACACTAGAAAATGGTGCCACCTTGTATCTTCTCTTTTTGTACCACCTCCAGATCATCTATTTTTTTGTCGAAGTCCTTGAATAAAACATTGATCATTAACCACAGCTCTTAAACTCGACATGCCACCATGAAATCCCCTTTTTCAATAAATTTGTATTTCATGGTTTTCTTTTTCAACAATCACAACACATATTTCCACTTTGTCAACAAACACAATCATCTCAAAAATGCTTCAATGATACCTTGGGGGATTTTTCCCAACAATATTTTTTAGGTAGCGATGTAGGGTGGGTTGTTTTAGTTATGATTAAAAAGGTCACACATTTCTTGTTAATTTAGCAGTCCTTTTATGCTGTTGATCTTTGAAATTTGTACATCCGAGCGGTGGTATAACCTCTTGGGGTCCTTACATACTATCATTTTGGATAGGGACACATGTTTTATATATCATTTCGGGAAATATTTTCAGAGGTTTCTCAGTACACTGGTGCTTCTAAGCACATCATACCACATTTATACTAATGTCCAATAAGAGCATATGATACAGGTTCTAGAGGACATGTTGTAAGCATGTTTCTAGGATTTTGGGGGCTCTTGTGATTGGCACATTCCCCTGGTTGAGTTTTCTTACGATAATATTTATCAGGAGACAATACAAGTGGAACCTTGTGAGTATTTATTTGGTAGGACATGTCGTTCTCCCTCATGCTTGTTCGAGGCAGGATATGCCGCTTTATTTGGACCATGTATCACGTAAGAGACTTTATAGAAGGTACAAATGATTCATATGTTTAGGGTTACTGAAAATTATCATTAGAAATCATAATTCGATCACTGTGAATGACCTCTAGTGTTCAAGGTCGGGGATCGGGATTTCTTGCCTTTTTTAACATTGTTGGGGAACATGTGGATAAAGAGATAGGGTATGATTTCACCAAGATATGTCTGGTTGTTCAAGATTATGGAGAGATTCGTGTGGGTTGTCTATCCGATACATCTACCTCATGGGTATCGATCTATGCACGATGACTTCAATCTATTTAAACTACGCTACTATCACTTAGACTCATCTCATGTATTTTCATCCTAAAGAGGGTTGAGCTCCAGGTTGATACAGCATTTCTGGAGCATCTGATTGGTATAGTTGATAGGAGAATGAAGGTTCTTCTAGTCCGGTCAGTTAATCTAGTATGGTGGCCATAGAAGTAGGACTGTTTATCGGATGAGACTTGGGAGAGGGAGGCAGACGTATATGATCAGTGGCCAGATTTGTTTTTAGATGAATCTTGACAACCCTTCAGATAGAAATCCAGAGAAAAATTGTTATAAGGTGGTAATATTGTACGATCTTGTTTCATTATTGGGGTAAAGATCATTCCTTTTGGGTCAAATGTCATTTACAATCCTTTTTGGCTTAGACCCTATGATGGCATGTGGGGCGGTTGGGTTGTTTTTTAGAATGAAAGGGGAAAAGTGGATAAACATTGCATGCAGGCCAGGTACACATCGTGTACTTGGCTTACGTTCCATATATATCTAGTACACATCTTGAATAGTCCTGCAACACTGTGCAGCCTATCTGGTTAGGAAACAATGGAGCAGTACACGTCGTGTACTTCTCCTACACACCGTGTAATATCATGACATGGGTTTTCTTATAAAAGAGGTTGTAGCCTCCTTTTTTATGAACATATGTTTTTATCCCCTTTTTGAGAGACTACAACCTCCTAAACTAGTTTTTAAGATATAGATGTTGTTTTAATTGATATTCAATCATGTTTGTTTTATTGGAATGGCATAGGTAAGTAAGGGATTTCTTTTTAGTCATTATTGATTATTTAAAACAATGATTGCACTATTTGGATTTGGGATCATATGACCCAGTATCCTGTTCTTCAGATTTATTCCATACGAAGATGAATCTAGAAATGATATTGGATGAGCTATCTACTAATAAGGTGATGTAGGTGGTCTATACTATATTTCGGCTTTTTGGTGCTTTTGAGATTTTGACCCTTTTTCGCCTATCAGACATTCCAGCGAGGCCTCTTTTTTTAGGGAGTTTCATTATATAGGATTAGTAGAATATATTAAGGATTCTCATTGGTTCTGTTTAAGTAAATTAGCACATGCTACATGATTCAAGGTCACCTTGGGGGTACGCATTAAGGAAATCACATGTTTATGCATTTTCAAAAAACCCAAAGGATTTGTTCTCATGCTTTTCTAGTTAGAGAAAGCTCATTAATGCCTTGATAGCTAGAATAGATTTGTTATTAGATGTATGTCCTCCTAATATTGATATATCTGGTTATGACAAGATTGTTTAATTTAACCAGTATTATTTAATGGATGATATGGGTAGGTATACCTATATAAAATGATAATGGAATGTTCAATGGTTTATATTGGAAGGTAGACCCATATGCTTGTTGTCGAAAAATGGATTTCAAGACTGGGTATTCTCATGGATCATGCATGCTTATGTGAGTGGGTATACACATATGGAATTGAATGTTTAAATTGAATTCTCAAATGAATGGCTTGATAGATTCCTTGAACTACTCTCCATGGATCTAAAATGTTGTAGTGGACACCTTGGGTTGACTCTTCCCCTTAGGACTTGATTCCATGGGATTTCTCAGGACATGCTACCCCATGGATCTAGCATGCTTCGACTCTCATAGGAAATGAAAGTTCCTTGTTCCTATGACCCCTAACTAGTGCCAAACTGATATTCCACAGGAAAAATCATGGGAATAAATGGGATTTTTTGGACAAGATCAATGGATCCTTACCTTCATAGTCTAGATATATTACATGGATGTCGTGGTACATGACACCATGGATCTTTCCCTTGGGGTCTACATTTTACTATATGACATGAACCTGGGGTTCTACATTTCACTATAAGTCATGTTCATGTGTTCAAGTCTTCACTATACGGTGTAACCATGGGACTCTTGACATCCTTATATAGAATATATGTGGCTTGTTTTGTAATGGGGGATGTACGATGTGGTCGTCTGACATGTTTACTTTTTATAGCTACTTTGTTAAGAGTTGACTATTTAAAGGTATCCATGAGAGGATGTTTAGTTTTACCTTGTAGTAGACCTATGTTGTGGGAATATACACTTTACATTACCATGTGTTTACACTTTCAAGTACTACGGTAGAATTGCTATTAGAATTGTATAGACTTGGGTGGTGGCCTTCTGGGATGTTATCTCACACCCTGTTTGGGCCTCCTCAGGGACCGAAATAGATTATATTTTTATAGGTGATGACAAGGGATCATTCCCTAGTACAAGTAGATGAATATGGATTTGATGCAATGGAGCATAGGAACACGTTGAAGATTACAATGTTGGAATAACTTTTTGGTATTTTTCTCATTTTGGGACTTTTACTATATTACATTTCCATGTGTTGTTTTGGATAATTTATAGATACATGTACAATCAACATCATTTTTTATATGAAAAACATTGGGTTACTGATTAATATACTTGTCTTGTCTTACAATCAGTTTATTTTAGTATATTTCTCTTCCAATATTTATAGTATATTGACCTCTTTTTTGATACTTTTGTAATGAGGGAATCACATCCCCCCTAAATCACCTTGGCCCTCACTACTAGTTAGAAGCCTTAGGAATTTGAGGTGATGCACTAGAGGACATATGACACACCAGGCTCAGGGCACCGTTTCATGTGGCATCTAGGTCTGGGAAATTTTATAAATTATTATTGCCTAACAATATACCATCTAAAACCCATTGATGGGTAGGCACTGGATTCATCAGAATACCACTCTTCCCACATTTTATTACCAACGTCTAACCTTCTCCCTCAATGGTTAATTAGGTATGCCTTAGGGTGATGTGTCTCCATTTGATTCATGTACATCCTGTTAACTGGATGTTGGTTAATACAAGTTTGAGGGAAGTCATATTAAAACCAATGATGTTGAGTAAAAAATATTTTCCTCCAATCAATCGACAAACTTGAATGATGATTAAATCCTCCCAATTTACAATTTGGACACCACCCCACCAAACATGGGATGTTTCATTAACGTTTATGAGAGAAAAAGGGGGATACATCCCTTTGTATAAGTATAATCCTTGTATTTACTCTTACCCCAAGACAGTCCAAGTACATGTGACACCATAATACCCTTTTGTTGTGATGTGTCAATATGTTCTTCCTATGGAACCATTTTATGTCATTCCATGATGTTTCATGGATACAGATTTAATCAATTGAGGATGACCCACTAGAATTTTATTGATATGATGATTGGACCCTATAGAACAAGGATAGATAGTATTGGGTTGATGGACTCTATTTCCAAGGATTTAGATGAGAATGAGTCCCCCGTAAGATATTTCTGTCTTCCCATAAAGAAACCAGTTATCTTACCGAATCCAATAGACACGATGATTCTCTTAACACATATTCTCCTACCTGAACAGTGAAGTGTAGTTGGAATTTGCTCCTACACTGTTCATGAGGGTGTATCATCCACTATTATCGGATATGATTAGGTGAATCTCAAAATTGAGATAGATCCAAGGCCAATGCTGATCAGAGAATCCATTCTTCAATAGGAACAATAACATTTTATGTCATTACTGAATTATCACCATTATGTATTTTTTAGAGTTATGAATAGATATGAGGACTAGACCCTCATATCTCCATCCACCATATTGGTCTCCATGTACGTCATCATAGGTTCAAGAGGACACCTAGAAAAATGAACCCTTATGTATAGTTCTATGTTTGATGCTGCAGTTGATATACATATTAGGGACTACATTATCAAGGTTGTTTAGTAACCTAAGTTCCTTTCAAACATAATTCTAGTTAGGAAGAATAATAGAAATATCAGAGTTTTTAATTACTTTTATGACCACAACCATCATTTTAAATATATTAATTTCCCCTTATACTGACAGAGCAATTGACCGATGCCACAAATAGATTCAATGTTTTATCCTATAAGGATGAATATGCTGGACATATATAGAACATGATGACCTTTTTTTATGAGGATTATACCACCATTATATCATTGTGAGGGACCTTTTTCTATCATGTAATTCCTTTTTTTCTCTAGAAATTAGGATCCACTTATTAGTGGGCCATGCACCACAACTTGAGACTCATCATGGGGACACTAGTGGAAAAATATGTGGAGGATTTGGTGGTAAAAACCACTAACCTAAGAACCATATTAGATACCATGATAAAGTATTCTAATTTCACTATTATCATTATTGAAGTATGAACCCATTAATGATTTCATTATGGGTTACATTTTTGACATTTGTCGGGTTTTTTGTCAGTTACAATGGCATTAAGATCTAACGAGTGAATATATTGTCCATTAACTAGATTCCTCATCCAATAAACCTTTATGATCTTTGAGGACTTCATGTCTACATAGCCTACAATATTGATTCATAGAAAATTTGGACGGATAGTGTAATCCCTTCACAAGTCATATGAAGAAATGTGTCATCGTCACATTGGATTAAGTGTTCCAAATATCCTTTGAGGAAATCAAGAAGTATCTTCTATAGCCTCTAGTTCTATTTACACTAATTTCTATAAATAATTTGGTCCTCAATGTGACATCCCTAGTATGATCTATTAGTTCCCTTCTCACCTATATGAGTAATGAAGAAGAGAGAAAATTTTATATTATCTCAATCACATGTTTCTCGACACAGAGACCAAATACACTCCTATCGAGAAGAGATTCCTTTCACAGGTTTTTGAAGTGTAGAAGTATCAACATTATTGGTAGAATCATGAGATATAGGTGGATTCTTAAATATACCTGATGAAAAATATCCAGAATTTCCTCAATTTTAATGGATGGTTAACATGTGGGGGGGAAATCCTTAAGTAGTTTGCAATCATATTTTTTCCACCGAAATCCATCAAGGGTCAGGAGTTGGATTTATTTTATAATCCCATGAGGATGCTAAATAATTTCCTTGAGATTTTTATTTCCCAAATGAATTAATCATATATGTGGACCATTCCATGTAAATATCAAAAATTCACTTCAAAAGTGCTTCCTAGAGTCCAATAGGATGAATTATCAATGATCCCAAGCTCACAGTACTATAGATATTAAATTTAACAATGTTCCCAACTGAATTCAATAGTTTTAAAAGTTTGATGTTAATATAATAATAATTTAATGGGGGTACCCTTTATCAATGATAAAAAATATTCAAAGGGGGGGGGGGTTTATCAGCACGAAAAAATTCATGATATTAGCCCAGTTTTTCAGTGCCAGTTTAGTGTTGTTAAATGATACCCTTTATCAGAATTATTTCTAGCACTAATAATGGTCCCATGTAATAGAGTGTGCTATTTTTATAATTTCACATTACAGGATACTCCAATTACATATAAAAAATAAATAAATTAATTGTAATTAATTTTACATCATGAATACAAAAAAACACTAATGTACAAATTTCTAACAATATTATGTAAAATTACATTTACAATTTCTATCCATTAACAATGTAAAACATTAATGTTTCAATGTCTATAAAACACATTATCCCCTCTAAAAAATGTCATAATATGTTATCCATTACATAACCAATCACACGAACCTAAGAAAAATAATAAACCTACATAAGAAATAAAATTTCATGTCAGTAATATTATAAAGATATAAATGAAATGTTAATAGGAAAGAATAAATTTTAACAAGTCAACATTAAATAAAAAGACAAACATGGAGACATATTGATCAAAATTTTCATTGTATTGATGTGATCTTGATATCAACACATTACAATTGAGGCATGTATCATGGTCCTAATGTATCAAATCAATTCGAACTCATTTTTGTGGTTTTGAGTATATCAATTTTTAATTTTATTGAAATTGTTGTCAATTTTTAATAAAGAATCATTTGGAGTCATAACAGTCACACCATGTGTGGTATTGAGGTGAGACTGATTCCTATATTTCAAAAATACTTATGCATTTTTTTTTAAAAATATTAAAATAATCAAATCCATTATATCTATTTTCAGTACATCACATCTATTTGTAATAAAATTTCATTTCAAAATGGAAACCCACACTTTGGGTCATACGGGTTTGATCATGTGTTGTTTTTATGTGATCCTATATCATACATGTAAAAAAATACTTTATAATTATTGTCAAGGATACTTAATATTTGCAGAGCAAGTTTTCATTGTTTTCTAGTGATTGAAACACACTTGGAACAAAAATTTCAATTATAAAGAGATAACGGGAACTTTGAGTCACATTGGTCACACCGTGCATTTGATTGCGGTGTGGGTAATTTTTACACATCATAAATGACTCATGGAACATTTTCCTAATGTATCAAAACAACCCAGATGAATTTTTTTTGGTATTGTATATGTTACTTGTTCCTTTTTCTAAAATTACTCTTAATTTAAAATAAAAAGATGCACTAAGAGTCATATCAATTTCAACATGCATTAGTTTGAGGATAGGTTGATTTCTACAATTCAAAAAACGACTTCTAAATAATTTTCCTAATGTAAAAAAATAATATGAATTCATTTTATTGTTTTTGAGTTTCCAAGATGTAATTTTTACTAAAATTCATGTCAATTTTAAATTAGAAGACGCACTTTGAGTCATTCCAAGAACACCGTGTATCATATTGAGGTGTTGATGATTCCTATCATCTCATTTGACTGATGGATCATTGTTTAAAATTATGAAAACAATCCTAATGAATTTTCTGGGTTTTCATTATTTCACTTGTTCCTTTTGGTAAAATTAATGTCAATTTAAAATAAATAGACTCTCTTGGATTCATATTGGTCACACTATGCATGAGATTGAGGTGTGGTTGATTACTAAACATGAAAAATAACTATGTAATCATTTTACTAATGTATCAAAATAATATTAATTCATTTTCATAGTATGAGTAGTTCATTTGTCCTTTTTACAAAAATTGATGTCATTTTTAACTAAAAAAGATGCCCTTGTAGACATATCGGTCACATTGTGCCTCATATTGACATGCGGCTGATTTTTCCAAAACCCTATTGCTTCATGGTTCATTTACTGAACGTATAATAATTACTAAAATGTGTTTTATTAGTTTACAATGTCAAACATGGTTATTTTTATAAAATTGATGTCAATTGTAACTAAAAAACACTCTTCGATTAATTCTGGTCCCAACATTCATTAGATTGATGGGTGGTTGATTCCTATGAAACAAATGACATATGGATCATTTTACTAACATATTGAAATAATAAGAATGAATTTTAAAAGTTTTGATTATGTTATTTTTCATTTTTTCTAAAATTGATTTTAATTTTCATTTAGAAATATGCACATGGAGATATATCAGTAACACCATGCCACATATTGATGTTTGAATGATTCCTACACATCACAAATGACTCATGGATCATTTCACTAAATATTCAAAAAAAATATGAATGATTTTCTATGTTTTTACTACATCACTTATTCCTTTTTGCTAAAATTAGTGTTTTTTATATAAAAAGATCATGAATTAATACCTATCACATCGTGAATCAGATTGAGGTGTTTTTGATTTATACATGTTTGAAATGACTCGTGTATCATTTTCCTAATTTATCAAAACAATTATAATGAATAATCATGGATTTGAACCAGTTAGTTAGTCTTTTACTGGAATTGATGTAAATTTTAAATAAAAAAGTCACACTTTGAGTCATATCGATCACACTATGCCTTAAAATGTGGTTAATCTGAATTCTACACATCTTAAATAAATCATGGATAATTTACCGAGAGTATAAATATAATTAAAATAAACATTCATTGTTTCTCGTATGTCACTTAATCTTTTTTACTAAAATTTATTTAAATTTAAAATAAAAAGATGAATTTAGATTCATACCTATCACACCATGAATCAGATTTAGAAGAGTATAATTCATACACATCTCAAATGAATCATGAATTGTTTTACTAATGTATCAAAATATTATGAAATAGTTTTTTCTCTTTTGAGTAGTTCAGTAGTCCTTTTTAATATAATTCATTTCAATTTTAAATAAAAAATATACAATTCAAGTCATTTTTGTTACACTATGCCTCAAATTGAGCTGAGGATGATTCATACACATAAAAAAATCACTCATGGATTTATTTCAGAAAATATAAAAACAATAATAATGCATTTTATAATTTTTTTAGTAAGTCCAATTTTACTTTTTACTAAAATTGATGTCAATTTTAAATAAAACGATGCACTTGGAGTTATATTACTCACACCATGAATCAGATTATGGTGAGATTGATTCCCCCACATCCCAAATAACCCCTAAATCATATTCCTAATATATCAAAACAATATTAATGTATCATCTTAGTTTTTTCAAGTCACTAGCCTTTTTTACTAAAATTTTAGTTTAAACTGGAAACAAAAACGTTGATTTATATAGGTCACATCGTGTATCAGTTTTATATTACACCAATTAGTACAAATAAAAAATGATAAATGAATAAATTTACAAATTTTTCAAGACAATATCATCATATTTGATTAGTTTTTATTGAGTTACACATTTGGAACTAAAATGTTTGTTTTAAATAGATAACAGACAATTTAAATCATACAGGTCACACCATGGTTCCAATAGAGGTAAGGGTAATTCATAATTTCCCTAAATGAGTTATGGTTCATTTTAGTAATGTACCAAAATAATATTAAGGAGTTATCTTAATTTTTAGTTTGTTAATTATCTATTTTACTAAAATTAATTTCAATTTTAATTAAAAAGATCCCTATAGAGTTGTACAGTGTGTCAGTTGGAATTGTGGCTGATTCTATCGTGTTCTGAAGTCTCAAAAAAATCATAACATAAAATGTTAAAATGGTTACTATTAATTTCTTTATCAAACTACCAATACTACATA
Source organism: Viscum album (assembly GCA_963277665.1). Taxonomy (NCBI): domain Eukaryota; kingdom Viridiplantae; phylum Streptophyta; class Magnoliopsida; order Santalales; family Viscaceae; genus Viscum; species Viscum album. Next base: position 1,534,467,906 of record OY728158.1, on the reverse strand, counting down.
TTTATTCAAGAATGGTTTTTGGATAAGAACATCGAATCAATATGTAGTGTTGCAAACACGACAAAGAAATGTTATGGAAGGTGTGGTCACATTAGAATAAAAGAAGATGTTATCTATTTTATGGCTTGTTGTAGATAGTCGGAAGCTAAATATGTCTTAAACAAATATCTATAAAAATTACTAAATAAGTATTAGATAAATATGTTTTGTAAAATAACATAAAAATAGTAGATAAAATGTTGGAAAATTGATTTAATAAGTAGTATTAATTCACATTTTCATGATGTTTGTGCACATTCATGACCTACAAATATGAAAGGAATCCACCTGTATATGAAAATAATTCATATGTGTGTGATGGTTAAAGGAATTAAATTAAATATATATACGAAACAATTAATAACATATATGGAATTCACATCTTCATGTTATTCATGTACATTTCCTGATTTGAAATGCTTCCCATTAATTTCTAAGAATATTTACATCGTCTTATGAATACAACTATTTTCTATAATCATAGAAGTACTGGGGAAATAAAAATACACAAATGATAACTACATATTTTTAATAAAATATTAATTATAATTGAAAATAATTCATTGTAGATGTGCTTCTTTATGGAATAAACCTCTCTCAAAAAATTTCAAACATAATAACAATAATTTTTTCCTTTAGTTTGTTTTGGAAACTATAGATAAATTGTAGAAAATTGGTATTTTGTTGTGATATGTGCTTGAATAGTGAAATCTTTTTAGATATAACAACATACTTATAGAGTTTTATATTTTCTCTAGGTCCATATGCGCAAAGATTGTCCTCAAGCCAAGATTTTCATAATATTTATACACCACAATATCATAAAATAAACCTCATTAATACATAATAAACATTATATAACGTGAGTTTTAATTCTAAATCATTGGATTTAGTTTATAAAATATTGAAAAACTCTATCATGTGGGGCTAGGTGGTTTGGGAATCTATGTAGTGAATCTAAGAAATAAATCTTTGGAATATCCAAACCTACTACAATGAACATCCAATGTTTCCTAAAAACACAAAAAATTAATAATTAATGAAATAAATGGAAATATATTTTATATTATTAAATTATATTGTTTTACTTTTGCGTCAATGGTATTAATAAGATTCTATCATCCCCAATTTTTCATTCAAATAATTCCACCAGGTTTTCTAATATTTCATCAATTTTTTGGATTCTATTTTAGATTGTTTTATTGAGGTAGCTTAAGGAATAATGAGATACAAAAATTTCAATGAGAAATACCTCAAATTTGAATTGATATATACAGCAATAAAAAATATGAAATATATTTAATCATAATTAACATAGTATATCCACATTTGGAACATTAAATCATGAGAACATACCTTATGTATAAATTTAAAACTCAAGATCCTTTCCATTCATCGTGGATGATTACATTTACATTCCTAATATTATTGTTGTTATTACCTTTATCAATGTACATTTTTCTTCAAATTCAATTATGTGACTACTACCACCTTATAACATTGTATCCATGTAAACCTTTAATGGTATAAAATATAGATAATCATTTGGTGGGGTAAATATTATTTTGGAAATTCTTTTTGATCAGTTGGTTTTTCCTTTAGATGGTTTCCTGTCTTCCAATAATTTAATTGGGGTTCATTTTTATATCTATAATAAAACTTATTGTCTTAGACCTTTCATAATTAATTTTTAATGGTTTATCAATAAAAATAAATTTTAAATGAATAAATCCTTATTTTAATTTTTTTCTACAACATTTGACTTTTATATAATGAATATTCTAATAGATTGATCGACTATATGAATATCTTAATCATCATGTGGAATAGGTATCTCTATACTCAACTCATGGGGTACTATAATATCCACTCTCAAATGAACTATTGTAAGTGGTATGTTATGTATCATGCCATCTTGGATATTGAACAATGTATCCCACATTACAAGTTGATGGGTGGGTGTCTATAAATTAAAATTACAACCAATTTAACCCTATATAATAACAACTCAATAAAGGTATTAGTGCTTGTATAATTCACATTTCACAAAAAGAATTATTATAAAATTGATTGCCAACACTAAAACTGATCTTTGAGAGGATTGACTCACCTCAATGTTGTAGGTGGGGGGGGGGGGGTGATCTTCATGCAATTGTTGTTCGTGAGTTATTTCAACTCTTTTACTCCCCCATTACATTTTCATGAAACTCATACTAGAAATGAAATTGTTATTATTTGGAGGATAATCTTTTATTCATAAATTTTATTTCATTATCTTTATCCTCCTCCTGCTTTTAAAATATGTTCAGGGTGTCACCTCAAAAACAACAACTCTAACACGACCATAATGTTTTGGACACTTCAAGGCCACTAATAGTAGTTGTTCATCTGCTACCGGTGTTGGTGATTCCTATGACTATGTTGGATATAAAATATAGTAAAAATAGTAATCAATGTTATATAATAGCGATTTAAAGAAAAAAAAATTATTATGTTATACTTAGATGTGTTTTCAAAAAAAATTCATTTTTTTCATCTATTAAAATGCCATATTTATTAAAACATGCCACTTTACATAGCTTAAGGGGTGGGATGGATGTGGATTTGGATTAGGATTACTCAATCTACATATAAACAGAGGATCATAATTATGATATTGTTTCGTGTCATATAAAAGTGTTACGATGGATATGAAATATGTACCAATGTTTCTTCAAGTGAATCATACCCTATCCTTTCTTTACATTAGGGGAACATTGGTTTTCCTGCATGTTTTTTATTTTCTTCACTCAGTTACTATTTCATAAATAAAAAATTCTCTATCCATGTTATTAATTACCATATTTTCAAAAAATGTATTACCGAAAACAATGTACTAGTATAAATGATGTTGGAATCATCCTGTTTTAATCATGCTTTAATGATCACAAATCATATACATCCTTCAAATCTTTTTAATCCTGTTTAATCTATTTAAAGTCATTTGTAATGATTTTTGGTTACATTATTATTTAAAAAGAATCTCATCATCTCGATTACTATAAATCATGAATGTTTTTTTAAACTATATTTAATTTGTTTTATAATGAATTTATTTTATGATTGATTATGTTTAATTCATTATGTGAATATTACTACTTATGTCTATAGATAGATATTTGGATATGTATGATAAATCATGAGTCTTCCACAAGTTCGGGTTTTCTGGAAAAGGACCCAGACACCGTGACCCAGACACCGTGACCCAGACACCTTGACCCAGACACCGTGACCCCGACACCATGACCAGACACTGTGACCAGACACTGTGAACCAGACACCATGATCAGACACCGTAACCTGTTTCAATTCTGTTGAAGTTTATAACACTGGATCCTTACTAAGACATTGTTCGATGTCTGGAAAAGGACCAGCCACTGTGATCCTAACACCGCATTCATTCTACCAGTTTCTGATCTCTATTCAACTATGCCATCATAACTATCTCAGCGCTCAATGGGAAAAAAAATACAGCATTTCATGGTGACACCATTTCCAGATTGACTGGGACACCATTCTTTAATCTATTTTGTTGTTTTCAATTTAATTTCTAACATTCATATTTGAGTATTTTAAATGCACAAACATAATTAATAATTATTTGCCAACTTTTCAAATAAAAGTACGAGGTATGTGGTGCAGAATACAAGAATCATTATAGCATCAACACATGAACTACAAGAATAAAAAGTAAAGTGTGGCCCTGAAACAACAACGTGGTAGAGTAGGAGAAGTGAAATCATTATTGAGAAAAGAACAAACACAAGAAACAAGTTACATCTAAAGAACACACAAATCATTCATGAATCCAAAATCTTGGATACCATTGATCACATTCAAGAACATATTCACAATACATAATCCATCAAGAACATGAGCCAAATCTAACATGAAACCAGAGAACCAGGATTTTGATAATATTTTTCTTGCATGAGGACACAATAATTGCATCTAATTTATCCAATAAGTCTAGAGATTCATAGAATAATATTCGGATCACTTCTGATATTATCTCAGAATTATTGCTCTATTGTGTACTATTTTTATCTTTCGAGCAGTGAGTGTGAGTCTATATTAAAAGCACACATTTTCTTCTACATTAAACAGATGGATGCAAGATATCCTTCCTCTCATTTATTTTTTAACATTTTTACTCCCACAGATAAGTGTAGAAGAGGTCCATGTGTGACCTGATAGTTTATTCCAATGAAGAACTCTGGAAGAGGTCGTGTGACCTGGACATCATGTGCACTGTTGTTTACCCTGATCTAAGGTGTATATGAAGTTTATTAATATAAACTTCTTGGTGGTAGGTGATCACCATGTGGATTGGATTAGGTCTCAGCTTGAGACTGAAAAACATGTTTTTATATCTGCAGAGTTGTTTAATTTAGTTTTCCATGTTTTATTGTATAATTATGAAATCAGTATATTTACTTTGATAGTTAATATGGGACAGAAGTTATAATTGTTTTTCATTATTATAATATCTTGAAATTTAATATCAACAATTGATATTAAGATTACTGAGAATTAATCAATCTTATGATACGTTTTTTGAACAGTCAAACATTAATAACCATATTACCTTGATTAACTGGGCTTTATTTATTTTTATTGGGGAAACTTTTAAGAAAACTATTAATTTTTTATATAGATTCACAATTCACCCCCTCTTGAGAACCCTACAATGACCAACATTTGGTATCAAATGATTTTTTTATTCTTATTAAAACTGTGTTTTTGAAACTATTAAACTATGATTTTTGTTGAACATTATGATCAATAAATTTCTGTTAATTCTAAATTTCATGAACATTCAATGTATTTAAATATTATGAATAATAGACTGGAATGTGTTGTAACAAAAATACCACTATTCTTTAATGGTCCCAATTATTTTCAATGAAGCATTAAAATGAAAATGCATTTAGAAAGTATGGGTTTAAAAATTTGGTCTTAAATTATAGATGAGTATAATATTCTTTCTACTGATAAAATCACATGGGATGTCCCATCCATGATTTCCTACAATAACAAATTGAAATCCAATGAAAGATTTTTATTTCTCTTTAAGAGATAATAAATTTAACAAAATGTTTTCATGTAAAACTGCCCATAGAATTTGGGGTACTTCGTATATTTTATTTGAATGAACTTATAGTGTGAAAGAAATGATACTTAATACTTATAATATTAAATAAGATAACTTTAAAATGATACTCGATGGGCCTATTTTGCAAATGTATCTCAGGTTAAAAGAAATTTTCAACACAATGATTTCTCTTGGAAGAGAGGTTTCTTCCAAAAAACAAATCATGAGGATTATCAGATGCCTACCTGGTAGATGTGGAAAAACCTATGTCTCTATTAGAGAGTCACGCGACATTAGAAAGATACTTGTAAATGAACTCATTGGAAAATGAATGATGTATGAAGAGGAGTTGAAAGTCAACAATGAAGAGGACAATGAACCCAAATGAAAATCAGTTGCATTTAATACCACAACCTCTAAACACAATGAAAAAGGGAAATTGGATGTCTCTGTAGAAAGTTACAGCAGTGAAAAATCATCACATTAAAGTGATGAGGATATGGTTCAATTAGACCAAAGGTTTAAGAGATTTAACCAGAAAAAGAGATTTTTTAGAAATCCTAACTTCAAAGCAATATTTGATCAAAAGGGAAGATGGAAGAAATATTGTAAAATAAGCGGCAAGTCCGATTAGATAGTATGAAATTAACATAAGATAATGTGACATGTAAAGGATGACTATCCCAAGCTCAAGTTCAAAAAGAAATATGAGGAACAATATAGAAGGTATGAATGGAAATGAAAGAAACATGGAGTGATTCTTAGGATAGTTCAAGTGACTCAGAATCATTACATAATGAACATGATAACAAATCCAATATGTGTTTTATAGAAAACACATCTGAGTTAAAAATATAATCTCTTGTAGAAAATTCCTATTATTTTTAAGATGAATGTTATTATATGAATATGTTAAAAGATGAAATGTCTGGGTACCATAATATTCTTGAAAATACATGTAATGATCTAAAATATAAATAAAAGTCATTAAAGAAACAACATTCATTACCCTCAACTGTTAAATCTAAACTTACTATAGAATGATAGAAAACAATTCAATTACTCAATGAAAGAAATGAACACAATCTATTTAATGAGAAATTAAAAAAGGACATTCAAAGGATTAATAATGGTAAAGATACTTTGGTAAAGATTATTTGTAAACATATTTCTCTTAAATATACAACTGGTATTGGCTATCAACCTAGTAAAAGAAATTTTGGAAGAACTAATTTTTTTTATAAATCTAGGATATACAGCTTTACTCCTAGTTCTAGAAATCATTATGCTAGTTCAAGCTATGATACACTCTCTATTGTATCATGATTTTCTACACCAAATAGAGTTTATTTATCAAGAACTTTAAATAACTCTTATAGGAATCCAATGAGGCATATGTGCATTTCTAAATCAAAAGTCACTAATATTAGTGGACCCAATCAAATATACTTACCATAGTATGTTTTTATTTGACTATTTTATAAGAAAATTGCTTAAATATCTCATGTTAAAGTTTACAGTACATGGAAAGTGGGTGTTCTAGACACATGACATGAGACTATTCATACTTCATGAACATAATAAAAAAATGAAGGTGGACATGTCACCTTTTGGTGATAATTCCAAAGGAAAAATCAATGACCTTGGCCAAATTAGTAAATCTAACTCAGTTTTAATTTCCAATGAACATTTTTTCGATTGATTAAAATATATTCTACTAGTATTTCACAACAATGTGATGGTGGATTTCATTTTAAATTTGAAAATTATTCTCATAATATATTTATTTATAAAAATTAATTATTGTTTTCTTCATTGAGAAATGAATATGTATATTCTGTTAACCTGGATACTTTAGTTTCTCAAAATTTGTCATGTTTAAGTGTATTTCACAAGAATTTATATCTTCACAATAAGAGACTAGGACACTTTAATATTCACCCCCTGATAAATCTATCTAAAAAATGTTAGTCAAAGATCTACCCAAACTTATGTTTCCAATTGATAATGTGTGTAATCCATGTCAAAAGTGAATGCAACACAAAATGTTTTTCAAACCAAAAAATGAAGTGTCAATTTATCAACCTCTTGAATTAGTTCAGATGGATTTGTTTAGACAATCTAGGGTTTATAATTTTAATGGGAAGAACTATGTTTATGTTCTTGTACATTACTTTTCTATATATAATTGGAATTTCTTTTTGGATCACAAAAGTGAAACCTGCTCTCATTACATAAAATATGCTAAAACTATAGAAAATATTAGTGGAAATAGAATTAAATCCCAAATAATTGATCATGGTAATGTGTTTTTAAATAATTAGTTTGAATCCTTTTTCTCACAAAATGGATATAGTCATAATTTCTTTGCCCCTAGAACACCTCATAAAAATGGAGTTGTAGAAATAATAAACAGAACCTTGAAAGAGATTGCTAGAACCATGATTAGTGAATATTACTTACCTATTAATTTTTAAGATTAAGTTGTAAATACAACATTCTATATAATTAATAGAGTTTTGATTAGACCCATTCTTAAAAGAACTCCATACGATTTATGGAACAATAGTAATCCCAAAGTAAGCTACTTAAATGTTTTTGGTTACAAAGTCTATATCTTAAATACTAAGTAAAATCTTGAAAATTTTTCATCCAAGAGTGATGAAGGAATATTTCAAGGATATTAAATATCTAGTAAATCCTATAGAATGTTTAACCAAAGAACTAAATTTGTGGAAGAGTCTATCTATGTGAAATTTGATGAGACAGATCCACATGAGCCTAATACCACTCTAGGGAACCTATAGGATGATGTGTCTAATCTAGACATCAATTAAAAATCCTATAACTATCCTATAAGGGAATCTATGACAAATTAAATTTTTATACATTCTTCATATTCTAGTCATAATGAACCCGAACTTGTTAAAGAACCTAAAATCTCTAGTCCATCATTTTATAGAGCTGTTAGAACCCTTAAGAACCATCCTTTAGATGTTGTTGTGGGAGATATAGATAAAGGAACTCAAACTAGTTATTCTCATAGAAATCAGGTTGAACATAATGTTTTCTTGCAACAACTTGATCATATATACATTAATAAAACTATCAATAATGAGTTTTGGGTGATGGCTATGCAAGAAGATCATAATCACTTTGAGAAGACCAATGTTTGGAAACTTGTTGACAAACCCAAATACATATTTATCATAGTCACTAACTGGGTGTTTATAAATAAGGTAGATGAAGTTGGTAATATAGTTAGAAACAAATCTATATTGGTTGCACAAGGCTATAGTCATTAAGAGGGAATTGACTATGAAGAAAACATTTCACCAGTAGGTAGCCTTGAAGCCATCAGAATCCTTATTCCAAATGTTTCACATCTGAATTTTAAACTATATCAAATAGATGTTAAGAGTGCATTAGTAAAAGGGTATATAGATGAGGACGTCTTTTTTGAGAATCCCCAGGCTTTACAAATCCTAACTATCCAAATCATGTTTTTAAATTATAAAAATCTTTATATAGATTAAAACAAGATCCAAGAAAATTGTATGCTAAATTAAGTAATTTTCTTATTTCCAAAGGTTTTACAAAATATATAGCTGATCCTACCCTCTTATAAAATTAATTTCCAATGATATTTTAGTGCTTCAAATTTATATAGATGATATTATCATTGGATCATCAAAAAAAATTATGTATTGAATTTTTTAAAATGATGCAAAACGAATTTGAAATGAGTTTAATGGGTGAACAATAAATCTTTCTTGGATTTTAAATCTTTCAAAATAATGATGGTATTATTTTAAATCAATGAAAATATACTAGATATCTTCTAAATCGTTTTGGCTTGGATAGCACTAAAAGTAGTAACACTTCAATCATTACTACTTGTAAGTTGGATCTTGATGAAGATGGAATATATATTGATCAAACCACTTACATATGAATGGTTTGAATCATAATTTACATAAATTCTAGGTGAAAAGGCATTAGGATTAGTGTTTGTATGTGTAATCATTTTCAAGAATACCTTAATTAATCTCATTTAAATACTATTAAATGGATTTCCAAATACCTCAAGCATACACCCACTGAAGGATTGTTCTATACTAGAGGATAGTAATTTGAGTTAGTTAGTTATTCTGATGATGATTTTGGAGGTTGTATGATGGATAGAAAAGAACCTCTAGAACATTTCACTTGTTAGGAAAGTCACTAGTATCATTTTGTAGTATGAAACAAAACTTTGTCTCATTATCTATAGCAGAAGCTGAGTTCATAGTTGTTGATAGTTATTGTGAACAAATTTTGTGGATGAAACACACATTACTCGATTATGGATATCAATTTAGGAGTTTACCTATAAATTGTGACAATAAAAATGCTATTAACATCTCCAATAATCATGTTTCACACTCTAGGACAAAACATATTGACGTAACACAACACTTTTTGAGAGACCATTATCAAAAAAGAGATATCACTTTGGAATTCATTACAACAGAATATCATCTTGCAGATATATTCACCAAACCATAAAATTATAAAACAATATATTACAATATACATGAATTGGGAATGATAAATCTTAAGTAGTAAGTGTATTGTGTCACAACTTATTGTTTCACAATTTACAGTTTCATGAGGCACTATCTTAGAAGTATTGTATCACTCATAGAGTTCTATAAGTTACTATCTTAAAGTTGTTGTTTCATGTTTACTATCTCACTATTACTATCTCTCAGTTAATGTTTGGTACATACTGTTTCAAATAATATGGTCACACCATTTTGAAGTCACATAGTATAGATGATCCCATGAAAGTATGATATAGTCTCACCGTGACAACCTGTTAAGTTCTTGCTGTGAAAGTATGTTTCGGTCTCACCATAATAACTCTTTTTAATTTCATTTACATATTATAAGTTTTATCACTATGATTGATTATTTTATTCATTTAACTTCCCACACTTTTTAATTTGCGACCCTTGATATCCCCAAAAGATTAAAACGAAATATGTTTCACTCTTCTCTTCAATCTAGATCTCATCTCTCAAACAGTACGACGTCATTCAACCCTTCAGTTCTCTCTATCTATCTCTCTCTCTCTCAAAACATCATTAAATGCCCAAGATGAAGTGTCCATCTTCATTGACTCCTGAGAAGAAAAAATATTTGGAAAAAATGAAAAGAGCACACAAGATATCACCCAAAGGTCCTCTGAATCCAAACCTTGTTGATAGAATAGTGGTACCATAAAAGGAAGTCTTCCCTAAGTTGTTGCATTCAATTAAGACTCTAGTGTTAAAATAACTAAAGGAGAAGGGATGGATGGATTATTTCAAAAATGATACTAGGCCGATGTCCCCAAAGCTAGTTTCTCACTTTTATCAGTATGTTAAATTTTCATTTGATACAGAAGATGGGTTTGTTGTGAGAATCTAGATCAATGGCCAATGATGTACCTTTTCTTCTAGGCTATGGGAATCTTGCCTAAGAATACCTCATGAGGGAAGTTTTTAGGACTATCCGAGTGGTCCTCCTCATCCTATTGATATATTTTCTTTATAATAATCTTTGGGAAGCTTGAATGGAAACAAAAAAATGAGAAGATTTATTGCTGTTGAGATATATGGTGAAACCAGATTATTATTTATGTTTGTTCAGAACCTAAATTGTCCATGAAAATGAGATTTTTCAATAGTCAAGTATAAATATGTATTTTTGATACATATAATTAATAATGAACATAATATTAACCTATGTATGTATGTTATACTTCATATGTGTGAGTTGATAAAGACATCCTTGATGTCAACCTCCTTATTATATAAAAGGTTAATCTCTGTTATGCTTCATGCTAAAGGATTGGTTGGACTGGATGAAGAAGTCATTATGGACTTTGAATTTTGTATCTAAAATGTTACAGTCAATGTAATTAAAATCAGATAGCATCCATGGTGAAACTGATGGTTTGAGGATAATGATAGGGTTTATGAAATATTCATCCCAGTTGAGCAATACTCAAGACCTAAGAAAATTTCTGATCCGAGTTGGAACCAGATGAAAATTCTCACTGTCCTATTGAGGAGGAAGAAGAAGAATAAAAGGTTATTGAACCTACAGGGGAAACATTATGGGATAATAAATACATTGGACCTGTTCCTAAAGAAACTGATGTTTTGTAATAAGAACATGCTTCTATATAAGAGTCTGTTGTTAATGTAATGAAGAATTTTGTTTTGTAAGAACATCAAGAAGAAGATATTTATCTTAAGAACGAATATTCTTTTGAGGGGAACTAAGAGGAATAAATAGTTCTTGTGTTTATCCCATCTGTAGAGGAATGAATGGAGCAAGAGATTCAGTAGGCTATAAAAGACATTGGTGGAGATATTGGGGAGGAAATTTTGGGAATAGATCAAGAAACTAAATCTCTTAGTCCTGAGAGAGATGCACTAGTTGAGGGGGATCACCACCCTAGTAAAGAAAGTGTTGAAATTCCTAATCTCATTGATCAAATCACTGTGGGTATATGGTATAAATTCCCTAGATACATTGATGTAAATGATTCCCAATAATACTTAGTTAAAGGTATATATCTTCCTACTGTGTTTCAATTGAAACCGATCTCTACTCTTGATATTATCTCGGCAAAGGAACCCTATCCTATCTCAACTCATATTCTTGAACCTCAATAAGAACCTTTTACCTTAGGGTGTATGTATGATATGAATGCCTTTGGAGAAATGTTATTGGCTGGAGTTGAATTTCTCATGAAACTCAACTTACTCCTATAACAAACTTAAGAGAAAGATATGCTTCCCTATTGTTAGAAAATATCATATGGTAGATTCAGCTAAAAATGATTCATGAAATTCAAGATGTCAGAATTGAGAAAAAATAGTTGAGTGATGGAGTGAAGTCTCTCAGAGCTATGGATGAATATATGTAGATTGTGTTGACATCAAGACAAGATCATGTTACTCATCATGTCGAGGACGCTCGTGGTCAAATTCGATAGAAAGTTGTCTCTATAATTCAACCTAACCTCACTTCATTAGGTGACAAGGTGGATGAAAGAAGCAAGAAAATAGTTCACAAAATGAGTGATCTTGTTATTGGGCTCAAAAAATTCACTGATGATTATATGTTATGTCTTCAGAATGTTATGAATCAACTAAATTTCCATAATTCAGATTTATAACTTCTAGTTCCTCTGGAAAATCATCTCAACCATACATTGACAGTGATCTGCTCAGAATGGTTGTTAAGGAAGAACTTAAATCAATGCTATGTGGCTTTGAAAATGATTCTCAATATGTGGTTGTCAAGATTAGTGATAGATTTATTGATTTGGTATGAATTCATTCAAATATTTGAAATTATGCACTAGATGAAATTATTAACAAGGTGTATTTCTACTTCAATTGGATTATTATATGCATGATATGAAAAACCATTTCAATTACCTTGTAAAAAATATAAAAATCCCTTCGGTCACTCAATATTTCAAAACTGAAGTTCAAAAGATGAAAGATTTCACTCCTTTGTTGGAAATGTTTAGGGAGAAATAATATGTCTATAATAAAGTGATGAAGTATGGTGCTGAGATTATTGCTGACTTAATCATGTTATTGAATCCATATCTTCATGTGCAGAGCACTTCTATTGTGGCTCCTGCAGCTGCACCCTTACGGTCTAGTTTTCCTCCTTCCACATTCACTTCCTTTGCCTCTACATCTATGTATGTCTCTCAGGATCCGAGTTAGTTCAAACCTGTTATCCTTGACCAACAATTATGTAAGAACCCGACCCTAGTTGCTCAGAGTTGGTGCCTTATTTGATTACGTTAGCATACATACAAGGAATATGAATCTCGAGGGACCAAGTAGATTAGTATTATTGGAAACAAGATACATACATATGTTTATAATTACAACATAAAGGGAATGAAAACACTATTTATTCCACTAGAAACATCATGTTTCCTAGATTATGCTTGCACGTCATTCATAAATTACTTGTTTTGTCTTGAGATAATGAAACATAAGAAAGGGGTGAGCTCAAACACTAAGTAAGTGTAAGAAATATAGCGGAAGTTAATATAAATGTTAGACATGGGGAATAATTGAAAACACATGCCTTTAATAATGAATTGAACACATTATTGAAGAAATATGGGCTGGATAAATAATGCCATAATAAAACATAATCATGAGTATTATACTAGTTGAATAACCACATGAACTTAAAATACTAGCATCATAATGAGGGAAGTTCATATTTCAGACATCATAACCATACCTTCCAAGCCTCATGATAGGACCATTAAATAATCATTTTGTCATGGCCTCATGTCAAGACCATAGTTTGTCTCATGAGACCTACCGATGCATCGAAGGGCTATATCGGGCCCCACCCATCACATAATAATTCCAATTCATTCCACATATGAGTGGGGATCAACATAAACAACATATACATTCATATTGAAACTATCATATTAAATGTAACTAACTTTCACCAATTATTGAACAGAAACACTAACCATTCAGAATAAAATGATGAAAGGTTTTAGGATAGATCATCCACAATAAATTTAGTCATAAAACATTAAATAAAATATGTTATATGACTTCATAAATGATTAAACCCAACAGTACCATCGAATCAATAAGAGCATTGAACGAAAACACTCTTATAAAATCATTAAGCAATTTTGAGATAAATACTCTTTTATTTTAAAAAGAAGAGTTCCTTTGGAAAATCATTGTATAAAACCAGAAGTGAAGTACGATAGTATTTTCATAATAAAATTATTATTTTTAGAAATATAATGGTTTCCAAAAACAGATTATAGAGTGCCCTTGTAAATAGATATGAACTGGAGAAATTCTGTTGAATCAGGTGTCTATTTTGGAAACAATTTTGAATGATCCTTTTAAAACGTGTAACTATCCATAAAATAAGGAAAGGTTATGGTTTTTAAACATATATATGATACTAAAAAATAATATATCATGAGTACATAACAATACATAATAATTACATTGAGGTAATTAGACAATGAAAGTAACACGAATGAAAAAGGAAGTTCGGGTGAAAAACCCTTACCATAACTCCAAACATGTTCTTATCTCGAAATTAAGCTCTTAGAATATGAAATTATAATTATTAATAAATTATTTAAAAACAAATTAGACCTGAATTTAATTTATCATAATTATTTTTAGTTTATTTATGTATTTATTGACAAGTTATTGTATTGAATTTTGTCATTCTGGAGTGTTCATTTTCATTATTTTCATAATCGGTTCACTTGTTTTTAAGTAATGGAGTTCATGTGGAATGGTTATAAATCTCCAGGATTGGAATTATATATTATTTATGAACATAAGGAATTGTTAATGGTCATTTATTTTATTTGGTTATATGTAATGAGGATGAATCATTAGATGAGAACCACTTCGATTATTTGTCGGTATTTGGATTATTATGAATTGGTTTTGTCATATAACTTAATTATATGTAAATATTCTGGTTATTGAATATTAATTATGTTATAATACATAGATTATAGTCTGGTTAAACCATAAATATGGTTTCATGACATGTAATGATGAAGAAATTGAAGAATTAAACTTCATCGTCCACAAAGGCTATAAATTGGAACCTCATGGACATTGATTTCGTTTATAAAAATAAAAGGGATGGAGTAATAATATTTATGATGGGTATTCAATTCACAGGACATAAATATAGTATATATTTGTCACTATAGTTATCATGATCATTTGGATAGAGGAGGTGAGAAGAGAAAAATAAAAGAGATGAACTTGAAAATAAAAGAAAAGTTAAAAGACCCCTAATGAATATTTGGAAGCCTAACGGCATCACGTACAATTTCATAAAATAAAATGATGCGAACAAAAGGGTATCTCTTCATATTTAAATAAAAAGGACAGTAATAAGAATGAATAAAATCAAACCTCAATATATGAGAAAGTAATTTCAAATAGATAACATAAAAGATGTATCGACTTAAAGAAGAGAATGAAGGATTCCCTTACCATGAAGAATAACTCCTAGATCTTGAAGGATGGGACCTTGGGGGATTAGGTAGACCTTGGGAGGACTCCTAGAGAGGTAAAACCAATAGATCATAGAGGATGAGGGATTTGGAATGAAAGAAAACGAATTGATGAGTTGGTATTTTTAGAAAAAGAGAGGTTATTTTTTAATAATTTCAAAGGGACACCTCATTAGTGGTTTTTTCCAAACCATGGGATTGCCCATGGTATTTGCCTATGGTATTAGCCACTTGGGACACCTAATCTCATAAGTTACTATACACAAGTCTACCATACTTTTATATTTAATTATTAAATCATTATGATGTCATTTAACTACTGAATACACAAAATTGTATCTTTACTATTCATGAAAAATTCATGTATTTTATAAAAATCCCAAAAATTCACCCCTACCATTTTTCAACATGTAGAATTCAAAAGTGAAACCCATTTTTCAAAAATAATTTTCTAAATTTTATTAATTTAATTTTTAAATAAGGTTATAGTTAATTCGAAAAATAACAATCTTGAAGTGCAATTAGTTTTATGTGATGTTGAAAAATTAATTGAGATTACATTATCATATTTCCATACAAAAATAAAATAATATTATTATTTACTATTCATAAAGGTCATATTACTATTCATATTACTATTCACAAGGGTATGTTACTATTCAACATAAATCATGTTTATTCTATCAGACTCCAAATGACTTACTGAACACAACTCTAGATGACCATTTTTGGAAATTCAAAACACAGAAGAGGCAAAGTTGTGTTTAATGGATAGATTATAAAATTACAGTCAATATTTATTTTCAGAAACTTGGGGTGTTATATTTTCCCCTCCTTACAAAAATTTCATCCTCAAAATTCAAAAAATATTACTTAAAATGATTCAGGTATGTCTTTAACATAAGCTCCTCAGGCTCCCATGTTGCTTCCTCCATCTTATGGTTCCTCCATAGAACCTTCACCATTAAAGTCTTCCAATTTCCCAATACTTGATCTCTAGTATCAAGAATCTTGATAGGATTTTCACAGTAAGATAGATCGAGCTCAAGTTCTACTTCTTCATAAGTGAGTATATGTGTTGGGTCCGGCATATACTTTCTTAACATTGACACATGGAACACATTGTGAACCTTGGAGAGACGTGGAGGCATTACCAAATGGTATGCTACGACTCCAATTTGGTCCAGAATTTCAAAAGTTCCGATGTACCAGGGACTTAATTTTCCCTTCTTACCAAATCGTATAATACCCTTCCATGGAGATACCTTTAAGAAAACATGATCACCTTCTTGAAATTCCAAATCCTTCCTTCGGTTATTAGGATAGATATTTTGCCTACTTTGATCTATTTTGATATGGTTCTGGATAATCTTCACCTTCTCCATTGTTTCATCAACAAGTTATGGGCCCATGACATTTCTTTCGCCAACATTATCCCCGCAAGTTGGTGTACGACATCTCCTCCCATATAATGCTTTATAGGGTGCCGTATGAATACTTTAATGGAAGCTATTTTTGTAGGAAAATTCTACGAGAGGTAAATACTGATTTCACTTGCCTTGAAAATCATGTGAACAAGACCGTAACATGTCTTCCAATGTTAGAATAGTCTATTCTGATTGTCCATAAGTTTGTGGGTGGTAGGCAGTGCTCAAACGAAGATCAGTATCTGGGGCCTTCTAATGACTTTTCCAGAATCTTGATGTAAAAAGTGGATCACGATTAGAAACAATCGATAGGGGTACTCCATGAAGTCTCACAACATAATTAATATATATTCTTTATAGACGTTCAAGTGGTAGATATTCTCTTATAGAAAGAAAAGGCAATGACTTGGTAAGATGATCAACAATGTCCCTTATTGCATTGTTCCTTCTAGGAGTCTTTGGTAGTCCCATGACAAAGTCCATCGTGATATTATCCCATTTTCACTCTGGTACAGGAAGAGGTTGCAATACTCCTCCAGGTTGTTGCCTTCCAACATTCACTTGTTGAAAAACCATACATCTTGACGCAAAATCAGCAATCACACTCTTCATGTTGTCCCACAAAAAATGTTTCTTCAAATCTCTATACATCTTAGTGCTACCAGGGTGTATAGAGAAATTGGAACTATGATCATCATCTGACAATTACCTTTGTAGATCAGGTATATCAGGAACACAAAGTCTCTTCCCAAATTTCAAAATTCTATCTTCATATATGAAGTCACTCAATATCCCATCATTCATAGCTTAAATATTCTTGTGAAACTCCTCATCATCAACCAAAGAACTTTTTGTCCTTTCATGTAAAGATGGTTTGGAAACCATTTGAAAATGCATTGATGTTTCACCTTCAATGTTTATTCCCATATCCATCTCTACTAGATCTATGAAAATAGGATCCCTTTTCACTCGCATCTTGTTCAAAACTCCGTGATCCTTTCTGCTCAAAGCATCCACCACCTTATTTGCCTTCCCTGGGTGGTAGTGTATCGTGCAATCATAATACTTGAGTAGTTAAATCCTTCTCCTTTGCCTCATGTTGTGTTCTTTCTATGAGAAAATATATTTCAAACTCTTGTGATCAGTATAAATATCACATTTTTTACCATAGAGATAATATCTCCATATCTTCAAAGCAAATATTACATCAGCTAACTCAAGATCATTAGTAGGAATGTTTTTCTCATGAATTTTTAGCTGTTGTGATGCATACGCAATAACCCTATCATTTTTCATAAGTACACAACCAAGTTATTTCTTTGAAGAATCACTATAAATAACAAACCCGTCATTCCCTGATGGTAGAGTCAATATAGGATAATTGACTAATCATCTCTTCAATTCTTTGAAACATTTTTCACAATCTTTTGTCCAAACAAATTTAACCCCTTTACGAGTGAGCTTTGTTAGCGGGTTAGCCTGTCAGTCAAAATTCTGAATGAAATGCCAGTAATAACCTGCTATGACAATAAAACTAAATACCTCAGTTATATTTTTTTTGGCGTGGTCCAATCTTTGATTTCCTTTGTCTTTGCAGGATCAACTAGGATTCCATCCTTAGAGACAATATGGCCATAAAAAGAAATCATCTGAAGTCATAATTCACACTTGCTAAACATCCCATATAATTCATGTCTTCTAAGAGTCTTCAGGATAATGCACAAGTTATTTTCATGATCTTCATAGCTTTTGGGCTATACCAAGATATCATAAATAAATACCACTAAAAAGTCATCAAGATATTCCTTGAAAACTCTGTTCGTTAGATCCATGAAGATAAAGGGTGCATTAGTCAATCGAAAAGGCATTACTGTAAACTCGTAATCCATGTATCTAGTTTGAAACGTTGTTTTAAGAATGTCTTTCTTCTTCACACTCAACTGATGATATCCAGATCGAAGGTCAATATTTGAAAATTATTGAGCTCCATGCAGTTGGTCAAATAAATCATCAATGTGAGGTAGGGGATACTTGTTCTTTATTTTTGTAGCATCTATCTCCCTATATTCGATACATAACCTCATATATCCATATTTCTTCTTAAAAAAAAGAATCGGGGATCCCCATGGAGAAACACTAGGGAAAATAAATCCATTATTACTCAATTCCTATAGTGGTTTCTTTAGTTCCACTAATTCCATAGTGGCCATTCTATAAGGGGTCTTCGATATGGGCCTTGAATTAGGAATTAAACCAATGGAAAAATCAATTTCTCATTCTGGATGATATCCAGGTAGATCTTCTAGAAACACATCAACATATTCTCTCACAATAGGTATATCCTCTATTTGAACATTCCTTTCCTCACCCATAGTTATTTCATTCTCTTCCTCCCCAATAATTGAATTTAGTTGAGCTACTGGGGGTGGATCTAGATAAGAATCAGGTGGTGACGATTATTCTCTATAGATAAGGTGTTCTTTATCATCGTCATCAAAAATCGTAACCTCTTTCTTTTTACAATAAATTTTTGCATCATGGTCCGAAAGCCAATCCATACTAAGGATTATATCAAATTCAATCATGGGTATGATGATGAGATCAGAAAATAAAGAACATTTATATCCCTAATGGGAACTAATTAATAGAACTTTGTAGCAATGATACTTCCCTTTGGAGTTATGACTGACAACTCCCTTGTTAAATCAAATTGGAAATATCTAATTTTCTTAGCAAACTAGGAAGATATGAAATAATGTGAAGATCCAGAATCAAATAACCCATTGGCTGAACATGAGGAAACAATTAAAGTACCTACCACCATGTCATTAGGAACTTCAACCTCTGTAGTTGTGATTGCTTAAGCTTGTCCCTGATCCCTTGGCCTTTTATGTTGCAAATTTCCTTGACGTTTTGGAAAATCATTAGCATAGTCTCCCATCTCCTGAAAACTATAGCATTGAACATAATTGGATTCCTTCTTCCCTTTGCAGTCACCAGAAATATGGCCTTTCTGACCACATTTGTAGCGTACACCTTTTCCTTTTAAGCATGCACTAGGGTGTTTCTTTCCAAAATTGTCACATTGTGGAAACTCAACTCTTCCCTTCTTCCCCATTTCCTTATTTCCTTTCCCATGGTTTTCAGCATCCCTCTTCTTTTATTGCTTTCCCTTAAAGTCATAAGACTTATAAAATTATTTTTCTATCTTGATGGAACATGAAACTATATCCCCATATGATGAAAAACATTGGGAGACCAGTGCCCGCTGGAAGAATGGATTTATCCCATGAAATAATCGATCAATTTTGCTCCTTGGATTTTGTATGTAGTCTAAAACATGTCATGATAATATTGTGAAGTTAGCTTCGAAACTTGCAACATTCTCATCTTCCTTCTTCCTCAGATTCAAGAATTTTCTATCCATATTTGCTCGCTGCTCACGAGGGAAATATTTTCCTAAGAATATTACCTTAAAATACCTTCATTACATCTCTTTTATCTCTTCCACCTCCTTTGTGTTTTGGATTAATGACCAACACTGATCCACATCTCCTGATAGAAGATGTATTGTCATAAAAAACATCTCTCTTTCATTACATCCTAAATCGAGAAATATCTTCTCAAGGGAACATATCCAATGCTCTATTACAAATGGGTTTTTATTCCCGTTGAATGATGGAGTCTGTTGTCGCATAAAGTGATCTAGCATGGATCCTCTATGTGGTGGATCCGGATGGTCCATACGGGTAAGGTTATTATTCATAACCTGAGTAAGTTGTCCCAGTATAGTTATCAGTTGCTCAGCACTAGTCACATCACCAGATCCAACATCATTATCTTGCATCAGAGGAAAATCCCTAGAGGGGAGACATGATTTTGTGTGATTTCCATTTCGTACACTTCATTCTATCTCAAGATAATGTCATACACTAGATTAGGTTATGAATCACAATGTATAATATTAACTTAAAAATACTCAGAAAAATTGAGATCCTACGCATGGCTAATCCCATATTCACAAAAATGGTTTCTTTGAGGAATATTTAACATTTCAATCCTTCATAATGGCTTGCAAAGAAAATGTGAATTATCCTAAGCATATCCCCAGAGAGTGTCATAACCAAGAGTGCAGCAAGGCCCGTTTTCATGCACTAGTTCATGTTCGAGTCCAGCTCGAAGCGGTGTTTTCGGGTTTTACCCCTAGATATATTTATGGCAGAGCTGCCTCTACCTACTCGTATCTAGATAGAGATGTATTTCGTGAAAGATCCACATTATCTATTCCTTACGAAAAATACCAGGACGATATTGTATGTATTTCCTCAAAGACTAACATAGGGACTCTTCCCTAATTCTACGTTTTCTAAATCTAGTTTCCAAGAATTCTACTAAACTTCCTTTGATACCAACTGTAAGGACCCAACCCTAGTTTCCCAGAGTTGGTGCCTTATCTGATTACGTTGGAATACATACAAGGAATACGAATCCCAAAGGACCAAGTAGTTTAGTATTATTAGAACCAAGATACATACATAAGTTTATCATTACAACATGAAGTGAATCAAAACAATATTTATTCCTCTAGAAACATCACATCTCCTAGATTATGCTAGCACATCATTCATAAATTACTTCTTCATGTCCTGATAAAATGAATCATAAGAAAGGGGTGAGCTCAAATTCTCAGTAAGATTAAGAAATATAGAGGAAGTGAATATAAACGTTAGACATGGGGAATAATTGAAAACACATGCCTTTAATAATTAACTTGAACACATTATAGAAGAAATTTGGGCTGAATAAATAATTCCATAATAAAACATAATCATGGGTATTCTACTAGTTGAGTAACCACATGAACTTAAAATACTATCATCATAATGAGGGAAGTGCATATGTCGTACATCATAACCATAATGTTCATGCCTCGTGCTAGGACCATTAAATAATCATTTTGTCAAGGCCTCGTGCCAAGACCATAGTTTGTCTCATGAGACCTAACGATGCATCGAGGGGCTATACCGGGCCCCACCCACAACATAATAAGTCCAATGAATTCCTCATATGAGCGGGGATCAACATAAACAACATATACATTTATATTGAAACTATCATATGAAATGTAACTAACTTTCACCAATTATTGAACACAAACAATATCCATTTGGAATAATATGATGAATGGTTTTAGGATAGATCATCAAAAATAATGTTAGTCATAACCCATTAAATAAAATATGGTATATTATTTCATAAATTATTAAACCCAATAATACCATGGAATCAAAAAGGGCACTGAACAAAAATACTCTTATAAAATCATTAACAAATTTTGAGATAAATACTCTTTTATTTTGAAAAGAAGGGTTCTTTTGGAAAATCTTTGTATAAAACCATAAGTGAATTAAGATAGTATTTTCGTAATAAAATTAGTATTTTTAGAAAGATAATGGTTTCCAAAAACATATTATATAGTGCCCTTGTAAATAGATATGAATTGAAGAAATCCCCTTGAATAGGGATTCTATTTTGGAAACAATTTTGAAAGTTCATTTTAAAACATGTAAATATCGATAAAATAAGGAAGGGTTCCAGGTTGTAAACATATATATGATACTCAAAAATAATATATGATTTGTACATAACAATACATAATAATTTCATTGAGGTAATTGTACAATGAATGTAACCCGAATTAAAATGGATGTTTGGGTGAAAAACCATTACCTTAAATCAAAACGTGTTCTTCTCTCAAACTTAAGCTCCTGGAATATGAAATTATACTTATTAATAACTTATTTAAAAACATATTAGACATGTATTTTGTTTATCTTAATTCTATTTATTTCATTTATGTATTTATTGACCAGTTATTGTATTGAATTTCGTCGTTCTGGAGTGTTCATTTTCTTTATTTTCATAATCGGTTCACTTGTTTTTAAGTAATGGAGTTCATGTGGAATGGTTATAAATCTCCCAGATTGGAATTATCTATTATTTATGAACATAATTAATTGGTAATGGTCATTTATTTAATTTGGTTATATGTAATGAGGATGAATCATTAGATGAGAACCACTTCGATTATTTGGCAGCATTTGGATTATTATTAACTAGTTTTGTCATATAACTTAATTATATGTACATATTCTGGTTCTTGATTATTAATTATGTTATAATAAATATATTATCTTTTTCTTCAACCATAAATATGGTTTCATGACAATTAATTTAGAATAAATTTAAGAACGAAACTTTGTCGTCCACGAAGGCTATAAATTGGAACATCATGGATGTTGATTTTGTTTATCAAAATAAAAGGGAGGGAGTAATAAATTAATGATGGGTCTTCCATTCACATGACATAAATCCAGTATATATATGTTACTGTAGTTACCATGATCATTTGGACAGATTATTTTAGGAGAGAAAAATAAAAGAGATGAACTTGAAAATAAATGAAAATTTAAAAGATCCCTTATGAAAATTCGGCAGCCTAACGACGTCACTTAATAATTTCAAAGGGACACCTCATTAGTGGTTTTTGCCAAAACATGGGCTTTCCCATGGTATTTTCCCATATTATTATCAAAATGGGACACCACATGTCATATGTTACTATAAAAAAGTCGACCATACTTTTATATTTAATTATTTCATCATTATGATGTCATTTAACTACCGAATACTAAAAACTGTATTTTTATTATTCATGAAAAATTCATGTATTTTAGAAAAATCCCAAAAATTCACCCCTACCATTTTCAACATGTAGAATTAAAAATTGAAATCCATTTTTCAAAAATAATTTTATAAATATTATTAATTTTTATTTTTAAATAAGGTCATAGTTAATTCGAAATATAACAATCTTGAAGTGCAATTAGATTTATGTGACATTGAAAAATTAATTAAGATCCCATTAACATATTTCCTTACGAAAATAAAATAATAATATTATTTACTATTCATAAGGGTCATAATACTATTTATATTACTATTCATAAGGGTATGTTACTATTCACCAAAATCATGTTTGTTCTATCAGACTCTAAATGACTTATTGAACTCAACTTTAGATGACCATTTCTTGAAATTCAAAACATAGAAGAGGCAAAGTTGTGTTTAATGGATAGATTATAAATTGCATTCTATATTTATTTTCAAAACCTTGGGGTGTTACAAATTACCTCGATCTTCAACCAAACCTACCTTGGCCCCTTCAGTTTTTGAAGGACTCCCTCATCCTTCTCTGACAGTTGGTTCACTCCCTTCTTCAACTTCTACCTCTACTCTTGTGGATTCTCTTGATGTTGCTGCTAAGGTAAAAGAGAAGATATCCAGTGTTGAAGAACAATGAACATTATATTTTTATAGGGATATTTTTGTATTTTTTTTCTTACCTACTGTCTGTAATGACACATATTTATCTATATAATGTATTGTGACCTATCTTTTTTCTATTCTCTTATTCAATCTTATTTTCTATTTTCTTATATTCCTCTATACTCTTTTTGATAATCCCAAAAGGGGGAGATACACATACACTAAGGGAGAACAATAGAACACTAAGAATATATATATCCCTCATATGATTAGTGATCATAAAAAGGGGGATATTGTGGAATCCTCCAGTTCTAACCATGTTTTAATGATCACAAATCATATACATCCTAAAAATTTTGTTAATACTTTTCAATCTATTTCAAGTCATGTGTAAATATGGTTGTTTTTTTCATGATCAATATTATTTTTTCATAATCTTGATTCATAAAAAGCATTACTTATTTTTTTAAACTATATTTAACTCGTTTCATAATTAATATACTTTATGAATGATTAATTCTAATTTATTATATGAATATTACTAGTTAATTATATATATATATATATATTTGTCTATGTATGAAAAACCACGAGTCGTCCACACGTTCTGGTTTTCTAGAAAAGGACCCAAACACCATGACCTAGACATCGTGACCCAGACACCGTGACTGGACACCATGACCAGACACCGGGACCCAGACACTATGACCAGACACCGTAACCAGTTTTAGATCTGTTGAATTCTATGACACCAGTTCCATGCTAAGAAACTGTTCGATGTTTGGAAAAGGACAAGACACGGTGATCCTAACATCACATCTATGCTACCAGTTCCTGATCTCTATACAACTATGCCATCATAACCGTCTCACTGCTCAAATGACAACAAGAAAAAAACTATTTTGTGGTAACACTATTTCTAAGTGACATTGTTTCCAGATAGACTGTGACACCATTCTTTAATATGTTTTGTCTTTTTCAATTTAATTTCTAATCCTCATATTTGAGTCATTCAAATCCACTTACGTAATTACTATTTCTTTGCAGACATGTCACATGACAGTACGAGGTATGAGGTGTAGAATACATGCATCATGTCAGCTTCAACCCATGCACTCCATGAATAAAAAAAATTGTGGCCCAAAAACAACAGTGTGGTAGAGCAGCATAAGCACGAGAATTCATGAGAAAAGAACCAACACATACCACATGATACATCTTAAGAACACACGAAGCATTCATGAATCCAAAAGCTAGGATATCATAGAATATAGTCAATAACATCATTGAAATACAAATTCCATTAAGAACATGAGCCAAAACTAATTTGAAACCGAATCACCTGATTTGTGATAATCTATTTCTTGCAAGTGGACCTGATACATGTATTTTCTTCATCCTATAATTTCAGAGTTGTATATAATGACACTAAGATCACTTTTAACCATATCTCATTTTCATTTCTTTGTTTTTATTGTTTTTCACTTTTTAGCATTGTGTGGGTGTTTGTATTAAAAACACACACTTTGTCCTATACTAAACTAAAGTATACAAGATATCGTTCCAATCAAATCTTTGTACACTTGTTTACTCGCACATATAATTGTGGAAGTGTTCTCTGTGTGACCTGGTAGTTTATACCCACAAAGAACTGTGGAAGAGGTCATGTGACCTAGAGAATATTGTTCACTATTGTTTACCCCGATCCAAGGTGTGCAACATGTTTATTAATATAAACTGCTAGGTGGCATGCGATCACCAAGTGGAGTGGATTAGGTCTCAGCTAGATATTGAACCACTTGTTTTTATCTGTTGTGTTGTTTAATTTAGTTTTCTATGTTTTACTGTATAATTAAAAAATCGCTAGATTTACATTGATATTTAATCTTGGATAGAAGATATAATTGTTTTTCTTTATTATAATAGCTTCAAAAGTAATATCAATAACAAATATTGAGATTACAGATAATTAATCAAAATTTTAAGAAGTTTTTTTATTATTCAAACATTCATAACCGTATTACCTTTATTAATTGAGCTGTATTTATTTTTATTGGGGAACATTTTAAGAAACAATTAAAAAAATATTGATACTAAATTCATCCCATATTTAGTACTCTACTACGACTAACATATAGGTTACCACAACATCCAATAACTACTTACAAAACTTCTTTGGTTATCAAGTTTGTATAAAAAATTAGTGTGCGTGGGTTTATTTTAACTTCAGTATATTTTAGATAATATCTCATTATAATTGTGATAAAGGCTCTATTTAGCCTTCTTTAAGGAATTTATAATTACTTCTTGTGGTATTCATCTATAATATATTCACTCTACAAGGTTTGAGGAAGAGTAAATCAATGTTTCATTATCATTAGTTTGTAAACTAATGAAATTATATAATAATGTTATTGTAATATCTTCCAACGCCAATGTCTTATTCCTGGGTTGAACATGGTCACAAGAATGAACATCAATCTTCATATGTTGTCAAAATAAGAGTCCAATGTAACATCTAAACATGTCCATGTTGGGGTTACAATGATTTCCCTTCAAATTCTATCCGACCTAAAATTTTATTTCTTTTCTTTTCACAGTAACGTTTTGGTTTATAGCATAAAACTACGAGAGTCCTATGTTTTTATATCATCATCTCTTCATCATATACCATTTCCTTGGATAAAAAACTGTCAATATGTTGTTACTCTTGATCGGTATAATTGTCATGTGTAGAATGTCATTTTACTTCAACACTGTCAGAATAAACATGTTGTGAAACATATTGTTTCTCTAGAGTGGTTATAATGGAATTTGGATAAGGTCATTGTTCCTTCATAATAAGAGAATTAGTAGTGGATAGACCTATTGTTCCTATTAATGGGAGCACGAGAATCTGTAAAAGTCATTATTTAAATATGTGGTTTGACTTATAATTTAAATTAAATAAATGAAACAGTCAACATATATGAACAAGAGGTAACACAATGTATATTAAAAAATATATAATCTAATTATTGAACTCTTTTTTTAAAAAAAGCCTAAATGGATTTTACCCATCTATCGAGTATCTAAATCCCATTATTATGTTCTAATCTAACATTAAAACCCCTATTTACATTGTGACATTGAGTAAATTATTTCCATGTACCAATGAATGGCTCATCCTTAGTTGAATTTTTAATAGGCCATTTAGTGGTTTTGGTCGATAACAAAATAATTGACAAATTTTTGTTTGCTAGATCTAGAACAAAAACATACATTTACATATTGTGATGACATTATAAATGGTTCTTCAATGTACCCTTTAAAAAAACCCACTTTCATGAATCCTAATCCATCTACTTAAACAACACTCATGTTATCAACCATCATTTATTGAAAACTCAGCACTTCAAATTTTGTATAATACAACTCCCATATTTTTTGATGATGTGAAATTATGTCATATTCATATTAATTTGATTTATTTCCTTAGTACTATAAACATCCATCACTTTTATCACACGTGTAACTACACAAAATCTCTTGGAAATATCTTCACAATGTTCATTTTAATAGAATGTATAACCATTAATTACGTAACCATTTTAATATAATATATATATAATTATTCCTCTCAATAACCATAAATTTAATTCTGAAATTGAATCTGTATTTTCATCTGACTCCTTAAAAATATGGTCCCAAAACTATCTTATAAATTGTTTATTTTGTGTATTTGAAATCCAGATTTTATCCCTGGATTGATTGGATTACCAAATAATTTATTTTTGGTTTAAAAATACAATGAATAATCCAAACTATAATGAAATATATAAAGATGGTCCGACTCCCGATCTATAACATTGATTTTGACTACATCTCTTCCATAAATTACATTACTCATAAATTGGCTAGTGTGGAGATATTTTGGTAGAAAAATGCTTCCCACACCGGAAAATTATTACGTAAAAAATTCAATGATTTCCTAAAAAAATATATCAATACACAAAACAACCCTCTTTCAGACATTGATTTTTTGAATACCCATAAAAAATATTCATATATGACTCAGTGGGGTACATCCCTCTATAGTGTGAGGGACCACATAGGAAAATATCTCTGAAAAAGTGAACAATCTTGTGAACCATCATATCAAAAAAAATGACAGTGGGAAGAACATTTCCAAAAACACATAATATGAAACCAATTTCTCATTCCATATAAATTAATTTAATCAGTTATATAACATTGTTGCATATCGATTTGATGAAGGAACATAGCTTGGATAATGTATGATAGATATTCTTGGAAAATGAAATGTGAATACAGAATTTGATCTTGTATCAAAAAAAAAGAAGACATGTGATTTCAGAACCTTTAACGTTACATTGATCATGGACATAATATTCGTGATATTCAATTAATACTCATATGGAACCATTAGTTCATTCAAAATGTTTAAAATATGATATGTCTCCTACATGGAAAGAGTTTATGCAACTCGAAGATAAAAAAATTCATTTTCATCATTTGTTTGTGCCAACTCTTATCATATTCCTATGTAAACTATGTCCAATGAAGTCTTAATTAAATCAAATGATTCTTCAGTTTCATTTAGAAATGTGTCGATGACATAATCACTTATATTATTTTCAACATTCATAACATCATGGAAATTTTTTATGAACAAACAATTCCAATATTTTAATTCAAATATAAATTATATCTATTTCTAACCATATTTCATAAGGTAGTTCAAAAATGGTTTACCAAAATAATTGCCCTTATATTTTAATTTATCAAAAAGTTGATAACCTATTAGTGGATATGGTATAATAAATTCTTCTAAATATCCATCGAATGATGCCATCCAAGATCTGTAATTATGTCATTGAGGTTGAAAATTGTGATTTCCTAGAAACAAATTCTTCAATGAATATTTCAACCTAATTCAATTTGTACTATGTTTGAAAACAACACACCCATGAGTTCTTTTATTAATATAACCATAAAAAATTTCTATAATTATGAATGTCATTTCTCATCTAGTGAAATATGGATCTCAACATGAAATCATCATTTACGTTTTCAGCATACAATATAAAATTCAATACCACAATGATTTAAAATCCTCTATCAATGGTGCCAAAACAACATCAATATCATTACCCAATTATTGTTTTATAATATAAGAATGGATAACCCGATGTATATTTGTTTCTAATATAAACACAATGGAAAGTTGTAATTTACCAACATAATTGGCCATGAACTGTGAGTGCTACATTGAAAACTAATAATATTCAATCCATGTTTACATAACCCATGATTAAGGTTTCTTAGCTCATTTCTATATTCTGGATACTCATGATAAATTCTCAATCACTGAGTAGCTCTGTAGAGGGACATAGTTTCCCATATTTATTTCTTGTATTTGTGAGCCACATCAAATTCCTGCTAGTCTCCTCACTTCAATATAGGTTAATAATCCATGAAATGATTTTAATGTTGTTACAACCCAATCTTTTTCGGTACATTTCCCTTTGAGTAATGCAATTGCTTACGTTGTACGCAACTTTGAGATTCTAACACATCGTGACTAATCAAACTAGCAATTATGAATAGTAATACCCACTTTTAAAAATTATATAAATATTATATTTTAAAATGGAAATCATTTTTGGGTTTTAAATATCGAAATTATCTTAGGGTGAATTTTTTTAATTTTTATGAAAACAATCAGTTTTTTGATGAATAGTGAAAATACTAAATTTTAATTAAAAACAACTGTTTTAATCAAAATTATATATAGTAATAAATTATACAATTGATTGTTTTTTAAGTATTGTTAGATTATATTTTTACAATTTAATTAAAATTTTTTCATTGGACGTAATTTCACATTTAAATTGGACATAAGCACGTGTCAATCTTTTGATAGTTATTATTTCTTAAAAACACGCTTTTTGTTTTGACAATAGGAATTAACATTAAATTAATTTCTTCCACTTCTGTGTTTTGAATTTATAAAAATGGATTCCATATTTAGAATCATGAGGTCCAAATTCTATAAATAGGTAACTTTTATTTTTAGAAATTTTGAATATTTACTAAGGTAAATATTTTATTTATCATGGTTAAAGGGTAAATCCGGTAAATAATGGTAAAAAATGATATTATAATAACATTAAATTACACTAACACATGTTCTAACCCTATTGGATGATACATTTCCGACCATGGGATTCTTTTGTCTGATTTTGGGACCCCATGGAGCCACTTGCATGTGATAATGACACTTTATATTAATTAAGTTAAACTAAATATAAAAATGACATAAGAATATATCTTTTTGTAAAACAATTTTTACTTAAGGTTATTTAAGTTATATCTTCAACTATAAATATTAATTATAAATATAAAAAGATTTAATACATAATTTTAGTTCATTTATAATTTTTAGACTCTATATAATTTAATTTATTTATGACACAATGGTGATGCAGTATTTTCCTTATTGATGAAGGAATCAAATAAATGGTATTATATATGTTAAAATAAGTATAATTTGAAAGTTTTGATGCCATACACGAATTTTATAGGTTAATGGGACATTTTATGATTGATTAAATAAATTTTATTGTAGTTATAATGCTGCTAGGAATTTAACAAAAAGAAAATAGCAAATAGTGTCAAAATTGACATAAAAGAGTTTTTAAAACAAATATTATATTATTAATTGATATTCTATTCCTAAATATCTAAGGTTCATAAAAAGGTATAAAATAATATTATATATGTAATTATTTAACCAAAAGTGGTTTTATTGAAAGTTTATAGTACGTTTATTAACCATATAATATAAAAATACAAATAGACATGGTATATGTCAAACTAATTAACTAAGAGTTAAATCTAAACTATAAGGTTAATATAGTGATTCAAACCTAGCTAAAACATTTTGGTTGAGTGGATTTCGACCCATACCCACCTTATCCTTTAAATAATCCTTTTTGAGCCATTATAAGTCGAAAATTATTTTATTATAAATTAATATTTCAATCTTTTCCTAATGTGCACCTCACCCCTCTTATAAAAGGGAACTTTACCTTCTTACAAATTCACATCTTCAATTCCATTTGTCTCAGATAACCCCAGTCCGAATATCCTACTAAGTTTCCTCCCTTCATCCTATAGTCCTTTCTTTAGTCAGAAACCCTACTTAAGTATCCCTTTTGATCAAATCAATAGGAAGAACCCGAAGAAGAGGTAAATATTTCATCACCTCTTTCAAGTTATTTTCTTCTTCCATTTATCTAGTATCTTATATATACTTTTATGTTATTATAAATATGGTAAAAACATATTCATTTTTTTATCCATCCTTTGAATTAAATTTCACCATATGTGTGTACGTATGGCTTACTGTCTCCATGTTGTGGTGAAGTTTTTTATTCAAAAACATCATCATTTTGATTGGTATAATAATGAGTATAAATGATGAAAATAATGAATATAACATGATAATTATTCTGTATATATTATATTTCATCCAATTATATATTATTTTAATATCAAAATAATGATATTGTCGCTCGTGCATACGTATGGATTACTGTCTCCATAGACACGGTGAGATTCATTCCCCATCGTATGCATTCAAGACTAATTTTCATTTGATGATTAAAAATAATGTTTATAGAATTTATATCATTTAGGATATGAATAAGACAAATCCCATCCATAAAAAATATGACTCACGTAATAAAGAATATTAAATAAAATGAATTAGTTAACACCCGAAACAATGATAATACTAAAATATTATTAACAAGGAAATATTAGAAGATCCTATATGATATCATATTTATGTATAAGGTTCTTGTATAATTTAATAAGAATGATTTTACCATTATAAAGGAGGTTAATCTACCCTCTACCAAGGAAATGTACAAGGTGAGGGTTAATTCTACAATCTCTTTATTATTCGAGGTTGTTTTTACGTAAGTATCTATTGGGACCTCTTTATCATCCACATCCATGTTTCTTAAAAATGTATTTCAAAACATTTTTATTATTTAATAGAAAATGAGTTAAATTCATTTATACCATTATTTGAACTTATATGTTTTGAAAGGAGTCTTTCATTCATTTTCTAACAAGGTACTTTACGACCTTTTCAACAAAATTAAGGTAAGAATGTTTTATTACTTATAAGGTGGGTTGATTATTCTCCACTGTTATAACATCATCAAAGCTTACCTTACAAGATTATAAGAATATTTTAAAAATAAATGTTTTCTTTTATAATTATGTAATTTTAAATGATTTCAAAAAAATAAAGAGATATTTCTCTCAACTAGTTTTTATTTCATGTATGTCAACATCCTTTGATGGATTTTATACTTGTTTGAAGTCGATTAATTATGAAACAAATATTCCATATTGTATTAAAGGTTTTGCGATATGTTTTACCATGGATATGTTATTTTTATACCATTCATGGTTTAGAGTTAAAGTATTGACATTTTGTATGCTATTTTTAATACAAATGTTTAAATTATATTTCAAACTTTTCATACGAGGAATGTATTGGACTTAATTAGTGACAAATGGAGCCTGCTATAGCTCCTCAATGCCTCAGTGGGACTCATGAGACAACTGGACATGGAATTGGATGAGGCCTTTCGGAATTTTATATATGGTTTTGGCTGAGGCCTTAATCATTTTTAGACGTCTTGTTCGAGGCCTCGACAAAATGATTCAGAATGTATGACATTATACATGCATCATTATGAAAATAATATTGATGGTTCATCTAGTCATTCGACTAGTATAATACCCATGATTAGGTTTTATTATGGAATTATTTACTCAGCTCGTATTACATCCATAAAAGTATTCATGTTTATTATTGGTAAAGACATGTGGTTTTAATTATTCAACATGCTTAATATTTATGTTATCTTCCACTGTATTTCTTAGCCTTACTGAGTGTTTGAGCTCACTCCTTTCTTATGTTTCATTTTCCCAAGATATGAAGAAGTTAGTTATGAGTGTAATCAGGCATAATCTATGAGTCTTGGATGTTTCTAATGGAATAAATTCGTGTTGTATTTCTTTTCAAGTTGTAATGTTGAACTTATGTATGAATCTTGTTTCTAATAATACTAAATTGATCGATATTTTGAGACATGATTTCCTTGTGATCATGCCAATGTTATGTAATTATGAACCAACTCTGGGTAACTAGGGTCGGGGTGTTACATTTGGTATTAGAGGAAGTTTAGTATAACTTTGGAAACTAGATTTAGAAAAACTCTGATTAGAGCACATAGCCCTAAGATAGACTTTGAGGATTAGTATAGAAGAACATCCGATAATTTTGGTACTTTAGAAATTCTAAAAGTTTTCAAAGATATACTTCCCTGTCTAGATATGAGTAGGTAGAGGCAGCTCTAGCACAAATTTACCTAGGGGTAAAACCTGAAAACACCACATTGAGCTAGACTTGAATGAGAACTGGTGCACGACAATGGTCCTTGCTGCACTCTTTGTTACAACATTCCCAGGGGATATTCTTAGGATAATTTTCATTTTATTTACAAATCATTATGAAGGGTTTATATGTATATACATCCACAATGAAAACATTTTTATGATTATGGATTATATCCATAAACTCTTCAATTTATGTTAAGTGTTTTATAAGTTTGGATTTATGTATTGTGATTCATAAACTAATATAGTGTATTCCATTGTTTAGAAATGGCGCCTAATAGAAGGAATTGAAATTGTATCAATGCACGCACTCCATGTAGGGATTTCCCTCCTGCTCAAGATAATTATAGTGGAGCTGGTGATTCAACTGGTGCTGATCATATGATCACCATACTTGGACAACTCACACAGGTTATAAATAATAACCTTACCCATATGGAGCACCCTGATCCAAAACGCGGAGGATCAATGTTCAACCGCTTCATGAGGCAACGAACACCAACATTCAATGGGTGTACAAATCCATTAGTATATGAGGAATGGATAAATTCCGTAGAGAAAATATTCCATGCCTTGGGGAGTAGCGAAAGGGAAAAGGTTTCATGGCAGTTTACCACCTCACTAGAGATTTGATCAATGGTGGTCATTGATTCAAACCACAAAGGAAGATGGTGAAGTATCATATATTTAATGGAGGGAGTTAAAAGATTTTTTTTAGAAAATACTTTCCTCACAAACATCGAGCAGATATGCAAAGATAGTTTCTATGTATGAGGTAAAAAGGATGATGAGAATATCGTAAAGTTTGAAGCTAACATTACAAGGTTATCGAGGCATACTGTAGATTATGTACATAACCCAAGAACTAATATTTACCATTTTTTTGATGGGTTAAAACCATTTCTTCAATGAGAATTAGTATCAAAATCCTTCTCAACCTATGAAGATATCTTCTTGTGTGCTATCAAGACAAAAAAGGAATTCTCTAAGTCTTATGACTTTAAAGAAAAGAAAGAGAATAAGTGATTTGTTGAACACTATGGGAATGGAAATAAGGAAACAGGGAAGAATGGAAGAATTGAATTTCCACCCTGTGATAATTGTGGAATGAAGAACCATGGTGCCTGTCTAAAAGAAAAAAAAGTATGCTACAAATATGGACAGAAAGGCCATATTGCAGGTGATTGTAATGGAAAGAAAGACGCTACCATTTTTCAATGCTATAATTTTAAGGAGATGGGACATTATGCAAATGAATTTCCTAATCTTCAGGGTAACATACCTAAGAAAAGGCTAAGGGATCAATGCTAAGCTTATGAGATAACTATTGCTGAGGTTGAAGCTCCGAAATACATGGTGGTAGGTAATTTAATGGTTTCCTCAATTTTTTCCAATGCATTATTTGATTCTGGATCATTGCATTGTTTCATATCATCCCAGTTTTCTAAGAAAATAAAATATTTCCAATTTTATTTAACACGGGAGTTGTTAGTCAAAACTCTTAAGGGAAGTATCATTGTTACAAATTTTTGTGAATGAATTCACATTATGGCGTATAAATTTTCTTTATCTTCTCATATCATTGTCAAACCCACGATTGAATTTGATTTAATCCTCAGTATGGATTTTATTTCAGACCATGATGCAAAAATTTATTGTAAGAAGAAGGATGTTACTATTTTCTATGACGATGATAAAGAACACCTTATCTTTAGAGCAGAATCGTCACCATCAAATTCTTATCTAGATCTACCTGCAGTAGCTCAACTAAATTCAATTATTAGGGAGGAAGAGAATGAAATAACCGTGGGTGAGGACAAAAATGTTCAAATAGAGTATGTACCTATTGTGAAATAGTATGTTGAGGTACTTCTACAAGATTTACCTAGACATCCTCCAAAATGAGAAATTTATTTTTCCACTGATTTAATTCCTTGTTCAAGGACCATATCAAAGAAACATTATAGAATGGAAAATATGGAATTAGTAGAACTAAAATTAACTAGAGGAATTGATTAATAATGAATTTATGCGCCCTAGTGTTTCTCCATGGGGATTCCCTATCCTTTTTGTTAAGAATAAATATGGACCTATGAGGTTGTGCATTGAATACATTGAGATCAATGCTATAAGACTGAAGAACAAGTATCCCCTACCTCACATTGATGATTTATTCGACCAACTTCATGGATCTCAATAATTTTCAAAGATTGACCTTCAATTTTTATATCATCAGTTGTGTGTGAATAAGGAAGACATTCCAAAAATGGCATTTCGAACTAGGTATGGGTATTATGAGTTTACAGTAATGCCTTTTGGATTGACTAATGCACCCACTGTATTCATTGATCTAATGAATAGAGATTTCATGGAATATCTTGATGACTTTATAGTGGTATTCACTACTAGGAATCTTGTTTTTTCCAATGGTATTATTCCAACGGTTCCAATGAATCATTGGTATAGGAGAGTTTTGGCATGATTTCCCAACGGTTTTATCAAAACGTTGGGAAATCTGCCAAATATGCTACCTTTCACAATGGTATCATCAAAACATTGGGAAAGGTTGATGATTTCCCAATTTTTTAAGAAAACCATTGGGAAATATTGAATTTCCCAAGGATTTCCCAATGGTTTGGTTTAAACTGTTGGTAAAGCATCCTTTTCCCAACGGTTTTTAAAAACCGTTGGGAAAAGATGTCTAGAAATACACAATTGGGCAGTCGGTCCTCTAGCCGTGTTTTCCCCCAATTTTAAGAATCCTTGTCCCATAATATGCAGAACCCTCACGCACGCCCCCCAGGTGAACTCCATAAAATCCGGCAAGACTCCCCCATGAGTTTGGATGGGATAATTACAAATCTTCATGTCTTATTGATCATTTTCCACTTATCTTACATATTTTTACATTTTTATTTAAGGTGGAAACCCTAAATTCAATGTTTTAATTGGAGATTTGGTTTGTTTTATAATGTATTAGGTGTATGAGGCATTCCCATTCCTATTATGGGTGGTTTTAATCAAAATTTATGATGTTGGAATCATTTATGATGTTGTTGTCTCTATTTAATCTCATTTCCCCTAACTTAACATTAAATTCTATATCACATTTGGTTTGTGTTTTTCTAATTTCCAGTTAAGTTATTTGTGGTTGATTATTGTCCCATGTTGATTGTTTTCAATGGTTTGGCATGGAAATTGGGCATTTAATGTGACTTTTCCAAATGGGGGTACGTTGAGAATACTCCAAATATTTGTCAAAAATGCTCAACGGGATTGTATTATTTAAAATGGATTTCAAAAGACATTTCAGAAATGATTTAATCATGAGGAAAGTGTTTTATTAAAATGGGAATTTTTTAATAAGGATTTTGTAATGTATTTTGTTATAGTACACTTGTTATGTGACTATGTTTGGTATTTAGTAACACACGAGATAACTGGTGTGTGAGAATGTGTGTGAGAATGTGTTGTGAAAGCGATTCCATGGTTGGTTCAAGATTATATTTATGTTTTGAGCCTATTAATTAGTTTTTTTAATGATATTTTGGGATATTTACCTATTGGTGTTAAGTCATATACTGGTCATGGGGAATATTATATGTTTAGTGGTAAAAATTGGGAGCTGTATAGGTGGTTCATGACTAAGGCATACAATTAGTGGTAAACATGTGACTACAATGAGTACCTTATTACACATTAGTTTCCTTTTTGTAATTATTTAAATATTTGTTTTAAACATCAGGAAATGCAGCCAATTGAAGAGAGACGAAGGAAAAAATTGATGGAGAACAATCGTCGAATGGTGGAGATGGGTGTTCCATCATTAGTACCTACAGTGAGTACTTTATTTCAAATATATATTTAAAGAATATATAATGTGATATGATTAATTTTTCTATAAACATTTTTGTAGGATCCACCAATACGTTGACAGTTATTCGACGAGGAGCCTAGTACTTGTCCTAGTACTCAGGCCGGTGGTACGAGGAGGGTTCGTACTAGAGGTGGACAAGCAGCTTTGTGTACCCGACTAGACCCTTCCTGTCCCACTGACATGGCATAATTCCCACATTCTGATCCCGGTGTGTCGTTAGGGACACACGGGATATTTAGGCCTCCCATTTGTTCACCACCTTTTGCATCTTCTGATCCATCTTTTTCATATCCCATGATGATTCCCACTCCACGGTCAGAATCCAGTCATACAGCTGTCCCATATTCGTTTCCTTCTACTTCTATCTCTCTGAGCTTCTATATTACATCGTCTTCGACTCCTGTTCCATCACAGGCTGTTCCATCAGTTTCTGTGGATCCAGTGGCGCTCAGCGATCAAACTAGCACATGTATATTTATAGAACCCTAACAATTTTTTATAGCGATATTTATATTCATTATAACATGTTTTGATAAAATATTTGTTTTTATTTCATGACAGATACATCTAATGATAGGAGGTGGGGGTGGGGGCATACACGCATGCATGTGGTGTGGAACCACCACACATAGGTTATAGTGGATTACAATAAAGACAACCAAATGGTTGAGAAAATAGGGTAGCAATGTTGGAGTTTTTTGGCTACGCTTGCCAAATATTCCGAAATCATTCATGTTAGCCCACTATCATGGAGACATTTGCCACATGAGGTCAAGGATAGATCTTGGACAGAGATATGGGTAAAAAAAATATGTTGTATTTAATATGATGAATTATTTTTGTATTTATATGAATTAATATTTTGATGTCATCTTCGATTTAATTTTCCCGATGGTGAGGGTGCATGACTAGAACATCTAAGTGATTTATGATATCTTTGGAGAGCCTACAAGCATGAGTTTTATATTGGTTGGCGTGCTAGAGTTGGAACTGAGTTAGAGGCGGTACCAGTCATGAATGATTGTCCTATAGAGCAGTATCGTCAGATGATTACTCATTGTATGACTACCCAGTTTAAGGTATTAATTACATTTGAGGTATTTAAATAATAAATTTCATATTTTTCATTAATACTATTATTTTAATTATTTAATTTTATTTAGGAATCATCTGTAAAAAATAAAAATAAAAACATTGATGCAAAAAATACCTCCACACACTGGGATGTACTACGATGCCAGATTATGAGAGGAAGCAGGTATGACAATTGTTTATATGTTTTCTTTATGACATACACATTATTTTGTTTCCTCAATTATTTAATAATTTTCTAAAGTTTTCATACAACTTTAATTTTCAATGTCATTGTAGAGGCAAGTACAGAATATTGAAGGACGTGTGCCTCGAGAAAAACTGTTTTGCTCGAGTAGACGGAAAAAGGATGGAAGTGTCATCAACGAAGCGACTCATCAGTAGATTGTAAGTATTAATCTATGGATTTTATATTTTAATATCTATTTTTGTAACTTTATAATATATTTATATTTGTTATAGGTTTCTTTAGAGGCCCTCGATGCCCAAGAAGCAGACAATTTTGGGCCAACTGATCACTTACATCAGGTGTTGGGAGAGGATCATCATGGCAGGGTATGCTGCCGACCTAGGATAGCACTGACGAGGTATTAGCCCTCCTCAGGTATGAGTTTTAGTGCCACCGAGCTGCATCAAGTTAGGGAACGAGCTGAACAGGCTGCAAAAAGGGCCACAGAGATGGCAGAACAGTCTTCTAGGGAAAATAGTGCATTTATGAAATTTATTGAAGTTCTACATCCAAAACGTCCACCAGAGACCATCCTAAATTTTGATGAATATATGTCTTCTATACGTTCTATATATGGTGCACCAGGTGGTAGTTCTAGTGGTGTTCAAGACAATGTCCAGCCTGACGATGATGATGGCGAGGAGTTTGATACAGAATAGGAGGGAGAGGAGAAGGCTGAGGTAGATTGTGAGGGTGAGGAGGAGGGCGAGGCAGATGGTGAGTGCGAGGAGGAGGGAATTAAGGATGGAAAGGATGATGATGAGGGTGATGATGATGTTGATGATGGTGATGGTGATGTGGGACAAGTTGATCTGTTACATTTTTTACTAATAAAACTGAGATTTGATGTTTAATCTATTCTAGTTGTTGGTTTTATCTAGACATGTAGTATAGTATTGGAGTTTATTTATTTTTATATATTGTTTGTTTTAATGGATGTTGATGTATTTTAGTGGTTGCGGTGTTTCTAGACTCGATATCACTCTAAATGTGTCTCTTTTGTTTAAAATCGATGGGATTTTAAGTGAAAAGAACAACTGACATACGGAAAACCGACCAACACATTCGGATTCTGTTCATACTTTATCACAACGATCCATGGGTCATATGTGACGTGTATGAGTCAAACCTGGATCAATACGAGTCGCATTGTGGTCAGGATCACTCTAAGTGTCTCTCTTATGTTTAAAATGGAAAACATTTATGTACATATGAAAAGTCGACCAAACGGATTCTGATTGTGTTGATACTTCAGCACAAAGATACATGGGTCATATATGACGTGTAAAAGTCAACCCCACCTCAATCAGAGGTGCAGTGTGGCTGTCACCACTCAAAGT
Organism: Viscum album; assembly: GCA_963277665.1. Classification (NCBI taxonomy): domain Eukaryota; kingdom Viridiplantae; phylum Streptophyta; class Magnoliopsida; order Santalales; family Viscaceae; genus Viscum; species Viscum album. Next base: position 1,534,427,851 of record OY728158.1, on the reverse strand, counting down.
GTCTCTCTTTTGTTTAAAATGGGCATCATTTTAAGTGAAAACAACAACTGATATACGAAAAATTGACCAAATGCATTCAGATTCCATTGAAACTTTAGGAAAACGATAGATGGGTCATATGTGATGTTTACGAGTTAACCTCTCCTAAATCTGAGGCGCAGTGTGGCCGTCTCAACTCAAAGTGTCTCAGTTTTATTTGAAATGGACAACATTTTAATTGAAAAGTACAACTGGCATACGAAAAACTGACCAAATGCTTTCGTATTCTGTTGAAACTGTAGGGAAACGATCTATGGGTCATATGTGATGTGTATGAGTCAACCTCACCTCTATCTGAGGTGAGTTGTTGCCGAAACCACTCAAAGTGTCTCTCTTTTGCTTCAAAAGGACATCATTTTAAGTGAAAACAACAACTGACATACGGAAAACCGATGAAACACATTAAAGTTCTGTTGAAACATTAGGAAAATGATCCATGAGTTATATGTGACGTGTATGAGTCAACCATGCCTCAATCTGAGGCCTGGTGTAACCGGCACCACTCAAAGTGTCTCACATTAATTTGAAATGGACATCATTTTAATTAAAAACAACTATTGGCATACATAAAATTTACTAAACACATTATGAATTTGTTGAAACATTATCACAATGATCAATGAGTCATATGTAACGGGTACAAGTTATCCCCGCCTAAATCTGAGGCATGGTGTGGCTGGAACCACTCAAAGTGTCATTTTTTTAAATGAACAACATTTTAAGTGAAAACAATAAATGGCATACAGAAAATTGACCAAATGCTTTTATAATATGTTGATACATTAGTAAAATGATCCAAGGGTCATATTTAACGTGTACGAGTCAACCCCACCTCAATTCGAGGCTAGGTGTGGCCGACACCACTAAAAGTCTCTCAGGTTTATTTGAAATAGACAACATTTTAAATGAAAACAACAACTGACATACCAAAAACCGACTAAACGCATCCGAATTCAGTTGAAACATTAGGAAAATGATACATGGGTCATATGTGACGTGTACATGTAAACCCAACCTCTATCCGAGGCACGGAATGGTCGGCACCACATGAAGTGTATCTCTATAGTTTAAAATGGACTTCATTTTAATTGAAACAACAACTGACATACGGTAAACTGACCAAACACATTTTAATTCTGTTGAAACAATAGGAAAATGATCCATGGGTCATATGTGATGTGTATGAGTCAACTGCACCTCAATCCGAGTTGTAGAGTGGCCAGGAACAATCTAAGTGTCTCTCTTTTGTTTAAAATGGACAACATTTTAAGTACATACAGAAAACTGACCAAACAGATTCTGATTGTGTTGATACTTTATCAAAATGATCCATGGGTCATATATGACATGAAAGAGTCAAACCCGCCTAATACCGAGGTGCGATGTGGCCGAAACCACTCAAAGTTTCCCTCTTTAGTTTAAAATGGACTTCATTTTAAGTGAAAACAACAACTGACATAGGAAGAACCGACCAAAAGCATTCGCATTCTATTGAAACTTAAAGAAAATGATCTATGGGTCAAATGTGATGTGTATGAGTCAAAAACGCCTCAATCCGAGTCATAGTATGGTCGGGATCACTCTAAGTGTATCTCTTTTGTTTAAAATGGACAACATTTTATGTACATATTGAAAACAGACCAAATGGATTCTGATTGTGTTGATACTTTAGCACAAAGATCCATGGGTCATAAATGACGTGAAAGAGTCTACACCGCCTCAATCTGAGTTGCGGTGTGGCCATCACCACTAAAAATGTCACTCATTATTATAAAATTGACTTTATTTTAAGTGAAAACAATAACTAACAAACGGAAAACCGACCAAACACATTTGGATTCAGGTGAACCTTTAGTACAATGATCCATGGATAATTTTTGACGTGTAAGAGTCAACCAAGCCTCAATCGGAGGCACGGTGTGACCGGAACAACTCAAATTGTCTCTCTTTCATTTAAAATAGACTTCATTTTAAGTGAAAACAATAAATGACATACGAAAAACCGACCAAATGCATTCAGATTCTGTTGAAACTTTAGAAAAACGATCCATGGGTCATATGTGATGTGTACGAGTCAAACTAGCCTCAATCTGAGGCCTTGTGTGGCTGCCACCAATCTAAGTGTCTCTCTATAGTTTAAAATCGACTTCATTTTAATTGAAAACAACAACTGACATACGGAAAACTGACCAAACACATTCAGATTATGTTGAAACACTAAGACAATGTTTCATGAGTCATTTGTAACGTTTAAGAGTCAACCCCGCCTCAATCTGAGGCCAGGTGTGGCTGGCACCACTCAAAGTGTCTTATGTTTATTTGACATAGACAACATTTTAAATGAAAACAACAACTAGCATACATAAAACTGACTAAACATATTCATATTCTATTGAAACTTTTGTACAATGATCCATGGGTCATATGTAACGTGTACGTGTCAACCCAGCCTCAATCTGAGGCACAGAGTGGCCGAAACCACTCGAAGTGTCTCTCTATAGTTTAAAATGGACTTTATTTTAATTGAAAACAACAACTGACATATGGTAAAATGACAAAATGCATTCAGATTCTATTGAAACTATAGGAAAAAGATCCATGGTTAATATGTGATGTGTACGAGTCAACTGCACCTCAATCAGAGTCGCAGTGTGGCCGGGATCACTCAAAGTGTCTCTCTTTTGTTTAAAATGGACAACATTTTAAGTACATACGGAAAACTGACCAAAAGGATTATGATTGTGGTGATACTTTAGAACAATGATCCATGGGTCATATATGATGTGCACGAGTCAACCCTGCCTCAATCTGAGGTGTGGTGTTGCCGGCACCACTCAAAGTGTCTCTCTTTAGTTTAAAATGGACTTCATTTTAAGTGAAAACAACAACTTGCATATGGAAATCTGACCAAACGCATTCCGATTCTGTTGAAACATTCAAAAAATGATACATGTGTCATATGTGACGTGTACAAGTCAACCACGCCTCAATCTGAGTCGCAATGTGTCCAAGATCACTCTAAGTGTCTGTATTTTGTTTAAAATGGACAATATTTTAAGTACATACGGAAAACCAACCAAACGGATTCTGATTGTGTTGATACTTTAGAACAATGATCCATGGGTCATATATGATGTGCATGAGTCAAACCCACCTTAATTTGAGGCACGGTGTGGTCGAAACCACTCAAAGTGTCTCTCTTTAGTTTAAAATGTACTTCATTTAAAGTGAAAACAACAACTGGCATACGGAAAACCAACCAAACACATTCGGATTCTATTGAACCTTTAGAACAATGATCCATGGGTTATTTTTGACATGTATGAGTCAACCTATCTTCAATGCGAGGCACGGTGTGGCTGGAACCACTAAATTGTCTCTATTTCATTTAAAATAGTCTTCATTTTAAGTGAAAACAATAAGTGACATATGGAAAACTGAACAAATGCATTCAGATTCAGTTGAAACTTTAGGGAAATGATCCATGGGTAATATGTGACATGTATGAGTCAACATAGCCTCGATCCAAGGCATGGTGTGGCCTCCACCAACCGATGTTTCTCACTATAGTTTAAAATGGACTTCATTTTAATTGAAAACAAAAACTGACATACAGAAAAATGACCAACGCATTAAGATTCTCCTGAAACTTTAAGAAAACTTTACATGAGTCATTTGTGATGTGTACGAGTCAACCCTACCTCAATCCGAGGCCAGGTGTGGCCGACACCACTCAAAGTGTCTCAGGTTTATTTGAAATAGACAACATTTTAAATGAAAACAACAACTGACATAAGGAAAACCGACTAAACGCTTTCGGATTCAGTTGAAACTTTAGGAAAATGATCCAAGGGTCATATTTGACGTGTACGTGTCAACCCAGCCTCAATCCGAGGTGTAGAGTGGCCGGAACCACTTGACGTGTCTCTCTATATTTTTAAATGGACTTCATTTTAATTGAAAACAACAAATGACATACGATAAACTGAGAAAACGCATTCGTTTTCTGTTGAAACATTAGGAAAATGATCCATGGGTCATATGTGATGTTTACGAGTCAACCGCACCTTAATTTGAGTCTCAGTGTGGTTGGGATCACTCTAAGTGTCTCTCTTTTGTTTAAAATGGACATCATTTTAAGTACATACGGAAAACCAACCAAACGGATTTCAATTGTGTTGATAAGTTATCACAATGATCCATGGGTCATATATGACGTGCACAAGTCAACCTCGCCTCAATCCGAGGCGCGGTGTGGCCGACACCACTCAAAGTGTTTCTATTTTGTTTAAATTGGACTTCATTTTAAGTGAAAACAAGAACTAACATACAGAAAACTTACCAAATGCATTCAGATTCTATTGAACCTTTAGTACAATGATACATGGGTCATTTGGGACGTGTATTAGTCAACATCACCTCAATCCGAGGCATGGTGGGTCTAGAACAACTCAAATTGTCTCTCGTTCGTTTAAAATAGACTTCATTTAAGTGAAAACAATAAATGTCAAACATAAAACCAATCAAATGCATTCATATTCCGTTGAAACTTTAGAAAAACGATCCATGGGTCATATGTGACGTGTACGAGTCAACCTGGCCTCAATACGAGGCCTATTGTGGCCAGCACCACTCAAAGTGTCTCACATTTATTTGAAATGGACAAAATTTTAATTGAAAACAACTACTGGCATACAGAAAACTGACGAAACTCATTTGGAATGTGTTCAATGTTTAGAACCATGATCAATGGGTCATATGTGACGTGTATGAGTCAACCTTGTCTTAATCTGAGGCATGGTGTGACCGAAACCACTCAAAGTGTTTCATTTTTTTTAAATGAACAACATTTTAAGTGGAACAACAACTGACAAACGGAAAACCAACAAAATGCTTTCTAAATGTGTTGATACTTTAGGAAAATGATACAAGGGTCATATGTGATGTGTACAAGTCAACACCACCTCAATATGAGGTGCGGTGTGGCTGACACCAGTCAAAGTGTCTCTTTTGTTTAAATGGACATCATTTTGGGTGAAAACAACAACTGATATACGGAAAACTGACCAAACGCATTTGGATTGAATTGAAACTTTAAGAAAACAATCCATGGGTCATATATGTTGTTTACGAGTTAACCCCACCTAATTATGAGGTGCAGTGTGGCCTTTACAACTTGAAGTGTCTCAGTTTTTTTTGAAATGGACAACATTTTAAGTGAAAAGTACAACTGGCAAACCAAAAACAGACCAAACACTTTTGGAATATGTTGATACTTTAGGAAAACAATCAATGGGTCATAGGTGACATGTAAAAGTCAACCCCACCTCAATCTGAGACACGTTGTGGCTGATATCACTCCAAGTGTATGTATAATGTTTAAAATATACATCATTTTTTGTAAAAACCACTTGTATGTATTCTTAATTATATATAACACATATAATTTCTTATTCAGTTTATTATGTATTTTATTGATAATTGATAAATAAATTATGTATGTAGTCAGTTATTAATTGAAATCCAGATTCGACATTTAATTGTCATCTATGTTTTAAATTGAATTCTAAATCAATTATGTATGTTTATAATTACGTTATGAATTATGATTTAATTCTGGATGGGTATAGTTCCATGGTGAAATGTTAAATCTGTATGAATTATATGTTAAATAATTGGAAAGGAGAGGGAATAGAGAATTAAAGCATAATGGACAGAATTACAGCATGCATGAATCGGATTGTAGACCCTTCTGTGCAAATTGCAGGCTGCTGTGCAATTTTCACAACATAGCCTATGCCAACGGTTTCAAACCGTTGGCATACAGTTTGTAGGATTTTTTTACCAATGGTTCTCATAGAACTATTGGTAAAAACACTTTCCCAACGATTTTGTAAACCGATGGAAAAAGGTTCCTTGAAGAGGTTTTTACCAACGGTTTGTTTGAACCATTGGAAAAACATATACCAATGGTTCAACCAAACCGTTGGGATAGGTTACTGTAACTAACCTATCCCAACTTTTCTACATAAACCGTTGGGAAAAAAATTTCCCAATGGCTTACTTCCCTACGGTTGGCAGAACCGTTTGTATAAGATATACCAACATTTCTGCAGTTTATCCCAACAGTTCTAAACCGTTGGGAAATATACTATTTACAGTAGTTATTTATTGATGATATCTTGGTATACTCCAAAATCTAAGAAGACCATGAAAATCACTTGTGTATTATTCTAAAGACTCTTAGAAAACATGAATTATATGGGATGTTTAGCAGGTGTGATTTCTGGCTTCAGGATATTTCTTTTCATGGCCATATTGTCTCTAAGGATGGAATCTTCATTGATCATTCTAAGAAAAAAAGAAATCCAAGAATGGACAGTACCAATGAGTATAACTGAGGTATGAAGTTTTATTTGTTTATCAGGTTATTATCGGTATTTTGTCTAGGATTTTTCTCGATTGGATAACCCATTAACCAAGCTCACATGTAAAGGGGTTATTTTTTTTTGGAAAAAAGAGTGCGAATAATGTTTTGAATAACTAAATAGAATATTAGTCAATTCTCCTATATTGAATATACCATTGGGGAATGATGAGTTTGTTATTTATAGTGATTCATCAAAGAAAGTACTTGGTTGTGTCCTTATGCAGAATGATAGGGTTATTTCTTATGCATCACGACAGCTAAAAATTCATGAGAAAAACTATCCTACTCATGATCTTGAGTTAGCAGTTGTAATCTTTGTTTTTATGATTTGGATACACTATCTCTATGGTGAAAAATGTGATATTTATACTGATCACAATAGTTTGAAGTACATTTTCTCTCATAAATTACTCAACATGAGGCAAAAGAGATGGCTTGAAATACTCAATTATTATGATTGCACGATACACTACCACTCGGGGAAGGAAAATAAGGTGGCAGATTCTTTGAACAGAAAGGATCATGGAGTTTTGAACAAGATGAGAGTTGAAAGGGATCCTATTTTCATAGATCTAGTAAATATGGATATGAGAATAACCATTTATGGTGAAACATCAATGCATTTTCAAATGATTTCCAAACCATCTTTACTAGAAAGGATGAAAAGTTATTAGGATGATGATGAGGAATTTCAAAAGATGATTAAATATGTGAACAATGGGAGAATGATCGACTTCGTATATGAAGATGGGATTTTGAAATTTGGGAAGAGACTTTGTGTTCATGATATACCTGATCTGAAAGGGGAATTTTTAGAAGATTCTCATTTCTCCAATTTTTCTATACACCCTGGGAGAACCAATATGTATAGAGATTTGATGGAATGTTTTTGGTGGGACAACATGAAGAGGGAGATTGTTGATTTTGTGTCAAGTTCAATGGTTTTTCAACAAGTGAAAGCTGGAAGGAAACAACCTAGAAGAGTCATGAAAACTCATCCCATACCCAAGTGGATATGGGATAATATTATGATGGTCTTTTTCATGGGACTACCAAAGACTTGTTGAAGGGATGATGCAATATGGGTCATTGTTGATCATCTTACCAAGTCGACACATTTTCTTACCATAAGAGAAGATTTACCAATTGAACGTTTAGCAAGACTCTATATTAATGATGTTTTAAGACTTCATGCAATACCCCTATCGATTGTTTTTTATCGTGATCCGCGTTTTACATAAAGATTTTTTAAAAGTCTTCCAAAATCCTTGGATATTGAACTTCGTATGAGAACTGCCTACCACCCTCAAACTGATGGGCAATCAGAATGGACTATTCAAAACTTATAAGAAATTTTGAGATCTTTCTCACTTGACTTTCAAGGTATGTGTGATCAATAATTACTTCTAGTGGAATTTTATTATAACAATAGCTTCCATTTATGTATTCAGATGGCACCATATGAAGCACCATACAGAAAGGGAAGTAGTACACCAAATTCATGGGATGATGTTGGTGAAAGAAAACTCATAGGCCCAGAACTTGTTGAGGAAATGATGGAAAAGGTGAAGGTAATCTAAACCCACATGAAAGCAGCTCAAAGTAGGCAGAAGAGCTATGCCGATAGCTGAAGGAAGGATTTGGAATATTAGGTAGGAGATCATGTTTTCTTGTAGGTATATCCATGGAATGGAATTATACGGTTCAGTAAGAAGGGTAAATTGAGTCCCAGGTATATTGGACCTTTCGAAATTCTAAAACGAATTGGGGTAGTAGCTTACCGTTTTGAAATGCCACCAAGTTTCTCTAAAGTTCATGATGTGTTCCATGTATCACTATTGATAAAATACATTCTTGACCCAATGAATGTAATCAAATATGAGGAAATAGAACTGGAACATGATCTATCTTATTGCGAAGAGCCTATCAAGATTCTTGATACAAGAGAACAAGGGTTGATAAACCGGATGACTCGTCTGGTAAAGGTTCTATGGATAAACCATAAAATGGAAGAGGTGACGTGGGAACCATATGAACTTATGATGAAGAACCACCCGAATCATTTTATGAAGTAATAATTTAGAAATTTAAAAGATGATATTATTTTAAGGAGGGGAGAATGTAACACTCCAAGCTTTCACGGTACATTTCCCTTTGAATAATGCAATAGCTTGCGTTGTACGCAACATCGAGATTCTAACACATCGCAACAAATAAAACCAGACATTATGAATAGTCATACCAAAATTTTGAAATTTTATCAATTTTATATTTCAAAATGGAATTCATTTTTGGTTTGGGAATATCGAAATTAGCTTAAGGTGAATTTTTGGTATTTTTCTGAAAAGAGTCAGTTTTTGATTAATAGTGAAAAATACTAAATTTTAATTAAAAAAACTTTTTTAATACAAAAATCATTATAGTGTTAAATTATACTATTGAGTGTTTTTTACGTATAATTAGATTATATTTTTACTATTTAATTCAATTTTGGTCATTAGACGTAATTTCACATTTAAACTGGACATTGGAAAGTGTCAATCTCTTGATACTTATTATTTCCTAAAAATACGCTTTTTGTTTTCACAATGGGAATTAATTTTAAATTAACTTTTTCCACTTCTGTGTTTTGAAATTAGAAATTTTTTTTTCCATATTTAGAATCAGGAGTTTCAAATTGTGTAAATAGGTAAATTTTATTTTTATACATTTTGAATAATTACTTTGGTAAATATTTTATTTACCGTCGTTAAAGGGTAAATCCGGTAAATAAGGGTAAAAGTAATATTATAATAACACTAAATTACTCTAGCACATGTCGTATACCTATTTGATGATACATGTCCAATCATAGGAATCCTTTGGTCGATTTTGGGACCTCATGGAGCCACTAGAAAGTGATAATGACACTTTATATTAATTAAGTTATAATAAATACAAAAATTACATAAGAATATATCTTTTATTAAAAAAAATCACATAGGGTAATATATGTTTTATATTCAACTATAAATATTAATTATGAAGATAAATTTATTTACTACATAATGGTATTTTATTTATAATTTTTATACATTGTATAATTTAATTTATTTATGACATAATAATGATACAGTATTTTCCATACTAATGAAAGAATCAAATAAATGGTATTATAGATGTTAAAATAAAAATAATTTGAAAGTTTTGATGCCACCCACGAATTTTATAGGTTAATGTGACATTTTATTATTGATTAAATGTATTTTTTTTACTAATAATGTTGTTATAAATTTAAAAAAACAAAATAGAAAATAGTGTCAAAATTGACAAAAATTATTTTTTAAAACAAATATTATATTATCAATTGATATTCTATTCCTAAAAATATAAGGTTCAAAAAAAGGACATAAATAATATTATATATGTCATTAATTAACCACTTGGGCTTCTATTGGAAGTTTATAGTAAGTTTATTAACCATATAAAATAAAAATACAAAAAGACATGGTAAATGTCATACTATTTGACTAAGAGTTAAATAAAAAAGATAAAGTTAATATAATGACCCAAAACTATCTAAAATCTATTATTTGAGTGGTTTTCGACCCATAACCACCTTAGACATTATATAATTCATTTTGGAGCTATTATAAACGAAAAATTATATTATTATAATATAATGTTTCAATTTTTTCATAAGGTGCCTCTCAGCCCTCTTATAAAAGGGAACCTTCTCTTCTCACAAATTCACACCATCAAATCCATTTGGCTCGTCCAAACCCTACCCAAATATACTCCCAAATTTAATCCCTTAATCCTAGAGGCCTTACTTTAGTTAGAAATCCAACCTAAGGAGCCCTTTTGAACTAATCAAAAGGAAGAACCCGATGAAGATGTAAATATTTCATCACCTCTTTCAAGTTCTTTTCTTCTTCCACTTCATCTTTTTTTTTGTTTCTATTATAAAATAATAACTCCAGTATCTTCTATATAATGTCATGTTTTTATAAATATGGTCCAAACTTATTCATTATTTTATTCATCCTATGAATGACATGTCATCAAACGTGTGTAAGTAGAGCTTACCGTCTCCACTTCGTGGTGTAGTTTGTTATTCAAACACTTCATCATTTGGATGTGTATAATAATCAGAATAAGTGATGAAAATAATAAATATAACATGATAAGTATTCTGTATATATTATATTTCATCCAATTATATACGATTTTAATATCAAAATAATGATATTTTCACTCGTGCGTACGTACGGATTACCGTCTCCACGAACGTGATGAGATTCACTCCCCCATCGTATCCATTTAAGACTAATTTTCATTTGATGATTAAAAATAATTGTCAAATACTTTATATAATTCTTTATATGAATAAGATACATCCCATCCATAACAAATATGACTCACATAACAAAGGATATAAAGGAAAACGAATCAGTTAACACCCGAAACAATGATAATACTAAAATATTATTAACAAAGCAATATTAGAACATCCTATATGATATCATATTTATGTATATGGTTCTTTCCTAATTTAATAACTATGATTTTACCATTATACAGGAGTTTATACTACCATCGACCAAGTAAAAGTACAAGGTAAGGGTTAATTCTACAATCTCTTTATTATCTGAGGTTGTTTTTACGTAAGTATCTATTGGGGCCTCTTTATCATCCACATCCATGTTTCATTAAAATGTATTTCAAAACATTTTTACTATTTAATAGATAATTAGTTAAATTCATTTATACCCTTATTTGAACTTATATGTTTTTAAAGGAATCTTTTAGTTGTTTTCCAAACAAGGTACTTTATGACCTTTTTTTACAAAATTAAGGTAAGAATGTTTTTTTATCTTATACGACAAGTGCGGTTATTCTCCACTATTATACCATCATAAAAGATTACCTTACAAGAATATAATAATATTTTCATAATAAATGTTTTATTTTATAATTATGTACCTTTAAATGATTTCAAAAAAAAAAAGAGATATTTCTCTCAAGTAGTTTTTATTTCATCTTTGTCAACATCATTTGATGAATTTTATACTTGTCTGAAGTCGATTAATTATGATAAAAATATTCCATATTGTATTGAAGTTTTTTGTGATATTTTTGACTATTTATGTGTTATTTTTATACCATTCATTGTTTATGGTTAATGTTTTGACTTTTTGTATGCTAGTTTTAATATGAATGTTTATATTATATTTAAGCCTTTTCATATAAAGAATGTATTGGACTTAGTAAGTAACATGTGGAGCCCACTATAGCTCCTTGATGCATCACTATGTCTCATGAAACCAATATACATGGAATTGGAAGAGGCCTTTCCCAATTTGATATATGTTTTTGGCCGAGGCCTTAATAATTTTTAAACATCTTGGCCGAGGCCTTGACAAAATGATTCAGAATGTCAGGCATTATACATTCCCTCATTATGAAAATATTGTTGATGGCTTATGTGGCCATTCAACTAGTAGAATCCCCATTATTATGTTTTATTATGGCATTATTTACTCAACTCACATTCCTTCCATAAAACTATTCATGTTTATTATTGGTAAAGGAATGTGGTTTCAATTATTCAGCATGAATAATATTTATGTTATCTTATGTTTTATTGCTTACCGTCATTGAGCATTTGACTTCACCCCTTTCTTATGATTCATTTTCCCTGGATATGAAGAAGTTAGTTATGAGTGACTTGAAGGAATAATCTATGAGGGTGGGATGTTTCTAATGGAATAAATTCGTGTTGTATTTCTTTTAAAGTTGTAAAGTTGAACTTATGTATGAATTTTGTTTCCAATAATACTAAAATGATCAGTCTTTCGAGACATGCTTTCCTTTTGATCATGCTAATGTTATGTAATAATGCACCGAATCTGGGTAACTAGGGTCGGGTGTTACAAATGTACCATAAAAATTAGAAGGATATGATTCATCTATATTATATCTAGAAGCACCACACTTTGGGTATTATTTATGTGATTTGTTGTCCTTGAGAAATAGTATAAAATCATTCAAGTAGGTGTGTATTATTTTAGAGATCATACCCATTGAGTGCAACATTCATTTAGCATCATGTGTTCATGTTGGGAGCTCTTTATTGTCTTGGAGAATATCTTTCAAGAAAGAAGTTAGTTCCGTAAAACATGCATCACTCCATAAATTTCTTTGAATCAAATTATGTAACACCCCAAGATTACACGGTACGTTTCCCTTCGAATAATGCAATGGTGTGCATTGTACGCAATGTCGAGATTTTAACACACCACAACCAATCAAAATAGCCGTTATGAATAGTAATACCTACTTTTTGGAATTTTATAAATTCTATCTCTCAAAATGGACTTCATTTTTGGATTCGTAATATCGAAATTATCCTAGGGTGAAATTTTGGTACTTTTCAGATAACTTTCATATTTTGATGAATAGTGAAAATTACTAAATTTTAATTAAAAACAACTTTTTTAATCAAAATAATTAATAGTGATAAATTATTAATTTTAGTGGTTTTAACTATATTTAGAATATATTTTTACCATTTAATACAATGTGGGTCATTGAACATAATTTCTCATTTAAACCAGACATAAACAAGTGCCAATCTTTTGATAGTTATTATCTCTAAAAAACACGCGTTTTGTTTTAACAACGGGAAATAATTTTAAATTAATTTCTGCCACTTCTGTGTTTTGAATTTGGAAAAATGGATTCCATATTTTGAATCATGATGTTCAAATTTTGTAAATAGGTAACTTTTATTTTTAGACATTTTGGATAATTAATTCGGTAAATATTTTATTTACCATGGTTAAAGGGTAAATTCGGTAAACAAGGGTTAAAAAATAATATTATAATAATACTAAATTACCCTAAAACGTGTCTTAACCCTATTGGGTAATATAGGGTCGACCATGGGAATCTTTGGGTCGATTTTGGGACCCCATGGATCCACTTGTATGTGATAATGACACTTTATTTTAAATTAAGTTAAAATGAATACAAAACTGACACAAGCATATATCCTTTAGCAAAACAATTGTTACATAGGGTTATATATGTTGGCTTTTAGACTATAAATATTCATTAGAAAGATAAAATGATTTCCGATATAATGATATTTTATTTATAATTTTTAGACATTATATATGTTAATTTATTTATGACACAATGGTGATGTAGTAATTACTATAATAGTGAAAAATTAGAATAATTGATATTATAAATAACCAAATAAATATAATTTGAGACTTTTATTGAATTAAACTAATTTTATAGGTTAATATGACATATTAGGATTGATTTAAGTAATTTTTTTCGATGTAATCATTATGTTATGTGTTTCACAAAAATCAACTATTGAATAGTGTCAAAATTGACATAAAAGAGTTTTTAAAAAACATATTATATTATTAATTGATATTAAATTCCTAAAAATTTAATGTTCGTCCAAAAGACTTATATAATGTTAGGTTTATCATTAATGGACCGCTTGGGGGTCTCTTGGATGTATATGGTAAGTTTATTAACCATATAATATAAAAATACAAAGAGACATTGTAAAAGTGAAACTAATTAACTAAGCGTTAATACTTAATGAGAAGGTTAATATAATGACCCAAAACTGTCTAAATTCTATTGGATGAATGTTTTTCAAACTATCCCCATCTTAACCTTTTAATAATAAACTTTGGATCCATTAGAAACCGAATATAAATTTATTATAAATTAATATTTCTAGCTTTTCCAGAGGTGCCCCTCACCCCTCTTATAAAAGGGAACTCCTCCTTCTCATTTCTTCACACCTTAAAAGCCTTTTTTATCGGCCAAACCCTGCCCAAATACTCTCTCAACTTCCCTCAATACAACGTAGAGACATTAGTTTTATCAGAAAGCCATCCTAAGGAGCACTTTTGATCAAATCAAAAGGAAGAACCCGAAGAAGAGGTAATGTTTTCACCACCCCTTTTCAAGTTCCTTTCTTCTTCCACTTCTTCTTTCTTGTTATTAACATTATAAAATAATTACTCCAGTATCATATATATGATTTGATGTTATTATAAATATGGTACAACCATATTCAGTATTCTATCCACACTTTGAATAACATGTCACCACACGTGCGTACGTAAGGCTTACCCTCTCCACATCGTGGTGTAATTGTTATTCAATATATTATTATTTGGATGGGTATAATAATGATGTGCAACTCATATAAATAATAAATATAACATAATAATGATTCTGTATATATGATATAACATCCAATTATATATTATTTTAATATCAAAATAATGATATTTTCGCTCGTGCGTACGTACGGACTACCGTCTCCACGAACGCGATGCGATTCATTCTCCATCATATCCATTCAAGTATAATTATAATTTGATGATTTAAAAATAGTATCTAAGGACTTGATATCATTATGGATATGAATAATATACATCCTATTAATAACAAATATGGCTCACATAATAAATAATATAAAGTAAAATGAACCCGTTAACACCCGAAATGACTATAATTCTAAGATATTATTAACAAATCAATGTTAAAAGATCATATATGATATCATATTAAAGTAAATTATTCTTGTATAATTCAATTACAATTGTTTCACCATTATACAGGAGGTTAACCTACCGTCGACCAAGGAAAGAGTACAAAGTAAGCGGTTTCTTAACTCACTCTTACTTTCGTGAGAATTCCATTGTTCACCACTTAATTATTGCACGCGGTGTATGTGTACTGCCCATGATTGTATTCATCGTGTAATACACTTTAATTTATGGGTATTTACATCATCATGGTATGATCCTTCTTTCATGGGTGTTTGTTTCGTAAGATACCTAATCGATAAAGGAATTTGAGATTTCAATTTCCACTCATTTGGCTTTACACATATTTCATTGATTATATTACTCCAAGATTATGTGTGGAATAAATATTCATTTGATTATGTCATAATTTCCACTCCCTACTCTGTGGATATACTTTTGATACACATAATCACTCCATTGATAAATTCTCAAGTGATCGGTATGAACTTGATAAGAAAAATTTTAACTCAATCTCCATCTGTTGAGTTAAATATCCAATTCATTGGGGTTGTTTTTACAAGAATATGTGTGAATGTCATCTGATTGATTTACACTAAATATCCAATCATATTGAGTGTATTTATATTTTTTCACACATAATTATGTCGTTGATTTATCCTTAACCTAAGGATACAACCTTTATGAGAGATTTCATCTCAATTTAAATTCCATTGAGACTTCATGGTTGTTATACACCAAATCACTTTTATGTGGTGTATAAAATGTACTTTGACATAGTATATCATGAATCCCTTTAACCTCATGATATTACAATTTTTGATTACCTCAATTATTTGTATTCAAGTGTCTCTCTTTTGGTTAGAATCTCTAACTAAAATACCTTTCTTAAATAGTTTAAAGACTTATTATTCTAAATCTTGATCATTAATGTCCATGTTTTAAAAATGGTTTTAAGGATTTATTTATATGTACATTAAAGTTTTAAAATTAAAAATACTTTTAAAAGTTTCAAAGTGGTATGAGACACTTTGATTCAAAAATCTATTTTTAAATGGCTTCTTGAAAAATATTGTGACATTTAAATGATTTCAAGAAAAATGGGGATATTTCTCTCAAATAGTTTTCATGATTATTTTCATCTATATCAATATCCTTCATTATTCTTGATTGAGTTTAATGTGATACAATAAAATCTTCCATATTTTATCGAATGAGTTATGTTTGACTGTGGATGTGCAATTTTTAAACCATTTATGGTTTGTGGTTAAAGTATTGACATTTCGTATGCTAATTTTAATACGGATGTTTATGTTATGTTTAAACCTGTTCATATGAGGAATGCATTGGACTTAATAAGTGACGGGTGGAGCCCTCTATAGCTCCTCGATGAATCGTTAGGTCTCATGAGACAAACTAGTGTCTTGGCACAAGGCATTGGAAAAATCTTATTTGTAGTCTTGGCACGAGGCCTTGGCTATGTGGTTATGATAGTCTGGCATTATGCATTACATCATTACGAAAGTGGTTATTGATATTGCATGGGATTGTTCGACTAGTAGAATATCCATGTGAATAAGTAAATGGAATTATTTAATTTTATCTTTTCCATATTATGATGAAGTTCAAGTTTAAAAGGATTTTTTAATTATAAATTACCTTAAGTGTTTATGCTTATCTATGAAAGCTTCTGCTATAATGTCATCATTACTAAGCATCTGAGCTCACCCCTTTCAATGTTTTATTTTTCTTAGGATTGTGAAGAAGTAAATTATGAATGACCTGCAGGGATAGTATGAGTGTGGACTATGGAGACTACGTTGTTGTTGTTTTCAGTTTATGATGTAATTTAAACTTTAATAATGTATCTAGTTATTACAAGACTACTAAACTAATCAGTCTTTTGAGAGTTGATCTTTCTTGTGATCATGCCAATGTTATGTAATAATGCACCGACTCTGGTTAACTGGGGTCGGGGCGTTACATTTGGTATCAGAGGAAGTTTAGAACAAACTTTGGAAGCAAGATTTAGATAAACTCTGATTAGAGCACGTAGACCGAAGATGTACTTTGAGGGTTAGTATAGAAGAACTTCCTAGAATTTTGGTATTGTAGAGATTTTTTGAGTTTTCCGAGTAATAAATCCCCATCTGGATATGAGCAGGTAGAGGAGGCTCTGGCACAGATGTACCTAGGGGTAAAACCCGAAAACACCGCTTTGAGCTAGACTCGAACGGGAACTGGTGCACGACAACGAGCCTTGCTTCACTCTTGGTTATGACACTCCCGGGGGATATTCTTAGGATAATTTACATTTTCTTTACAAACTGATTTAAGTAATATATATAAGATGAGAGTAAATGACCTTGGTTAATCCTAATATGTTTCAAATTGAGAATATGGTGACATGTTAATCTCTAAATGATTTTATGAATATTGTTACTCACACAATGCTTTCTGGTTTTAGTCAATGGCTGGATTCCAAGGAAGTCATAGTGACTTTGAGAATGATGTACAAGGTGGGAACGGTGTTGTAAATGAGCAAAAAAATGGAATGTTGATAGGCGTAAAAGATATCATCTTTATTCCAAATCCGTTTTCCAAAAATATGATCAAAAACATATATATTAACCAACCCCCAGACTCAACAAGGAAGAGAAAGGTGATGAATGATAAGAGCTCCAGCAATGTAGACCATGGAGAAAAGAACCCTCAATTTTCA
Source organism: Viscum album (assembly GCA_963277665.1). Classification (NCBI taxonomy): domain Eukaryota; kingdom Viridiplantae; phylum Streptophyta; class Magnoliopsida; order Santalales; family Viscaceae; genus Viscum; species Viscum album. Next base: position 1,534,410,087 of record OY728158.1, on the reverse strand, counting down.
TCATGCAGGAAATGTGGAAGGAGACACCCAGGAAAGTGTCTCAATGGGACAAAGAAATTCTTTACGTGCGGGAAGGAAGGACATAAATTGAAGAATTTCCAAAGACAAATGAAGAGTACTATGGAAGAAGATAAAAATGGTCCCAAGAGTCCATTTACAGTCATTTTCCATAAATGTAGGGGACCTGGCCATTACCCGAGTGAATGTACTATTCTATAGGATATTTTCTTGGTCAAAGAAGAAGCTATGTGGAAATAAATGATTGGAGAAATGTTTAAAAAGTATTAGCGCTCCTTGTTGATGGGTTTACTTTGTAATAATTTTCTCTTGTATTTTTAACCCCGCAGTTTGCCATGTGAGAATGATATTTGAGGAAGAATTGTCTCTTCTCTTGTGGATATAAGTATAAATAACCATTTGGTTTTATATGATCATTGGGGTTTGAGAGAATTATATGTTATTATAATTTGGGATGAAAATGCAAGGTATGATATAACATTTGTGGTTAAATTATGTTATTTTGAGGAATTTATCTCATTTTGGTAATATTATAAAATATATTTTTTGAAAAAGGACAACACGTAGACCGTGTGACAACCCGTCGCGTCAGACAAAGCTGTGGGAATCGAACCCACAACCAAAGTGCGATTGAGATTTATCGCCTACCACTGGACTACATGAAGTCCCTGGTTAGTGTGACTATTTTTTTAGTTAAATGATTTAATTGATCAATAATATGTTGATTTGGGTTCTTATGTCTTATCAAATGAATACCCTTAGTATAGGAAAATGATTTGGTGATTAAGTGATAAATGTTATTTTGGAAGATGTTCACTTTTTTAAGAACACTATATTTCCAAGGAAAATAGAATACTATGGGATGTCATTAGAGGAGTAATGGTGGATTTTTATCTATGTTTTTATTGTGGATCTATAGTGATTTGGGTTATTTATGGAAATCATTAACCTATAACAAAGAATATGTGATTAGGTTAATTACTTTTAAGTATGTGACTTTAAGAGTAGATGATGTCATTTGGAGATACAATTTAACGTGGAAGACTACATTCTTATCAGTTTTGGGTTTCAATATTAGTTTGGATCATATTGAAGGATTTTATGGAAAATTAATTATTGAATAGTATTTATTTAACTTTGGGGAATTGTTGTTTTAATTTTAGAAATTAAGATTAGTATTTTTTTCTCTAATGGAATATTAATTTGGGGGATCATCAGATCTTATACTAACCATTTTGGTTTTGACTAATCTCTAAAGACAAGTTAAATATATAGTTTATCATACATGGATCATGTATTTTTATAGAAGTTTATTCTAGCTCTTTTATTGTTACCAAGTCTTCTTGAATACTCATTGTTCAATAAAAATAAGTTAGTGGTAAAAAGTTATTAAATAATGAAACTCTACTTAAAAAGTAAGTATATATCTTTATGTTATTATTCAATATCATAAATGAATTCCTAATCCTCATGTAATGTAACTTAAAACAAAAAAATGGTGTCCGTTTACTTTTCTGCTAGGAGACTAATGGTCGTTTGTCCCAACACAAGTGTGTGGTTTTCTTATTGTTAACTTTCTCCTGATCATGATTTCTATCCCTCTCTATCAGAACATGACACTTAGTTTATCATCCATATCCATGTTTTCCTACACGTAATCCGAGTATGGGTTATCTTTGATGACCTTTATACCTCTCTTTCTTTCTTTTAAAGTGATAGTTTTATTGACTCTTTTTCCGATGTGGGACTTTCCATTATATTCCCAAGCACAATTTTAAAAATTTCGAGGACGCAATTTTTTGAAGGAGGGGAGAATATAACACCCCAAGCCTCCATGGTACATTTCCCTTCGAATAATGCAATGGCGTGCATTGTACGCAACTTCGAGATTTTAACACACCACAACCAATCAAACTAGCAGTTATGAATAGTAATACCTACTTTTTGAAATTTTATAAATATTATCTCTCAAATTTGACTTCATTTTTGGATTCGGAATATCGAAATTAGCCTAGGGTGAAATTTTGGTACTTTTCAGATAACTTTCATATTTTGATGAATAGTGAAAATTACTAAATTTTAATTAAAACCAACTTTTTTAATCAAAATAATTAATAGTGATAAATTATGAATTTGAGTGGTTTTAAAGTATATTTAGAATATATTTTTACCATGTAATACAATGTGGGTCATTGAACATAATTTCTCATTTAAACCAGACATAAACAAGTGCTAATCTTTTGATAGTTATTATCTCTTAAAAACACGCGTTTTGTTTTAACAACGGGCAATAATTTTAAATTAATTTCTACCACTTATGTTTTTTTAATGTGGAAAAATGGATTTTATATTTGGAATCAGGATTTTCAAATTTTGTAAATAGGTAAATTTTATTTTTAGACATTTTGGATAATTACTTCGGTAAATATTTTATTTACCATGGTTAATGGGTAAATCTGGTAAACAAGGGTTAACAAATAATATTATAATAATACTAAATTACCCTAAAACGTGTCTTAAACCTATTGGTTAATACATGGTCGACCATGGGCATTTTTTTTGTCGATTTTGGGACCACATGGATCCACTTGTATGTGATAATGACACTTTATTTTAAATTAAGTTAAAATGAAAACAAAAATGACACAAGCATATATCCTTTAGAACAAAAATTGTTACATAGGGTTATATATGTTGGATTTTAGACTATAAATATTAATTAGAAAGATAAAAGTATTTCCTACATAATGATATTTTATTTATAATTTTTAGACATTAAATAAGTTAATTTATTTACGACACAATTGTGATGCGGTAATTACCATAATAGTGAAAAATTAGAATAATTGATATTATAAATACTGAAATAAATATAATTTGAGACTTTTATTTAATTAAACTAATTTTATAGGTTAATATTAAATATTAGGATTGATTCAATTAACTTTCTTTGATGTAATCATTCTGTTATGTGTTTCATAAAAATCAACTATTGAATAGTTTCAAAATTGACATAAAAGAGTTTATAAACAAAATATTATATTATTAATTGATATTAAATTCATAAAAATCTAAGGTTCGTACAAGAGACTTCTATCATGTTATTGTTAACTTTAATGGACCAATTTGGGGTATATTGGATGTATATGGTAAGTTTATTAACCATATAACATAAAAATACAAAGAGACATTGTAAAAGTGAAACTAATTAACTAAGAGTTAATATTTAAAGATAAGGTTAATATAATGACCCAAACCTATATAAATTATATTGGCTGAATGGTTTTAGACCTATCCCCACCTTAAACTTTTAATAATCAACTTTTTATCCATTAGAAATCGAATATGAATTTATTATAAATTAATATTTCTAGCTTTTCCAAAGGTGCCCCTCACCCCTCTTATAAAAGGGTACTCCTCCTTCTCATTTCTTCACACCTTCAAAGCCTTTTGGATCAGCCAAAACCTGCCCCAATACTCTCTCAACTTCCCTCAATACAACTTAGAGACCTTAGTTTGATCATAAATCCATCCTAAGGAGCCCTTTTGATCAAATCAAAAGGAAGAACCCGAAGAAGAGGTAATTCTTTCACCACCCCTTTTCAAGTTCCTTTCTTCTTCCACTTCTTCTTTCTTGTTATTACCATTCTAAAATAATAACTCCAGTATCATATATATTCTGTGATGTAATTATAAATATGGTACAACCATATTCATTATTCTATCCACCCTTTGAATAACATGTCACCACACGTACGTACGTACGGCTTACCGTCTCCACGTCGTGGTGTAATTGTAATTCAAGATATTATTATTTGGATGGGTATAATAATGATGTGTAACTCATATAAATAATAAATATAACATGATAATTATTCTGTATATATGATATAACATCCAATTATATATTATTTTAATATCAAAAGAATGATATTGTCGCTCGTGCGTACGTACGGAGTACCGTCTCCACAAACGCAATGAGATTCGTTCTCCATCATATCCATTCAAGTATAATTATAATGTGATGATTTAAAAATAGTATCTGAGGAATTGATATCATTATAGATATGAATAATATACATCCCATTAATAACAAATATGGCTCACATAATAAATAATATAAAGTAAAATGAACCCGTTAACACCCGATATGACGATAATTCTAAGATATTATTAACAAATCAATTTTAAAAGATCATATATGATATCATATTAAAGTAAATTATTATTGTATAATTCAATAACAATTATTTAACCATTATACAGGAGGTTAACATACCTTCGACCAAGGAAAAATTACAAAGTAAGGGGTTTCTTAACTTACTCTTACTTTCGTGAGAATTCCATTGTTCACCACTTAATTATTGCATGTGGTGTATGTGTACTGAACATGATTGTATTCATTGTGTAATATACTTTAATTTATGGGTATTTACATCATCATGTTATGTCCCTTCTTTCATGGGTGTATGTTTCGTAAGTTACCTAATCGATAAGGGAATTTGAGATTTCAATTTCCACTCATTTGTCTTTATGCATATTTCATTGAATATATTACTCCAAGATTATGTGTGGAATCACTATTAATTTGATTATGTCATAATTTCCACTCCCTTTTCTGTGGATATACTTTTGATACACATAATCACTCCATTGATAAATTCTCAAGTGATCGGTATGAACTTGATAAGAGTAATTTTAACTCAATCTTCATTTGTAGAGTTAAATATCCAATTCATTGGTGTTGTTTTTAAATGAATATGTGTGAATGTAATCTGATTTATTTACACTAAATATCCAATCATATTGAGTGTATTTATATTTTTCACACATAATTATGTCGTTTATTTATCCTTAACCTAAGGATACAACCTTTATGAGAGATTTCATCTCAATTTAAATTCAATTGAGACTTCTTGGTTGTTATACACCAAATAACTTTTATGTGGTGTATATAATGTACTTTGACATAGTATATCATGAATCCCTTTATCGTCATGATATTAAAATTTTTGATTACCTCAATTATTTGTATTCAACTGTCTCTCTTTTAGTTATAATCTCTAACTAAAATACCTTTATTAAATGTTTTAAAGACTTATTCTTCAAAATCTTGCTCATTAATGTCCATGTTTTAAAAATGGTTTTAAGGATTTATTTATATGAAAATTAATGTTTTAAAATTAAAACTCCTTTTAAAATTTTCAAAGTGGTATGGGACACTTTGATTCAAAAATCTATTTTTAAATGGCTTCTTGAAAAATAGTGTGACATTTAAATGATCTCAAGAAAAAGGGGGATATTTCTCTCAAATAGTTTTGATGATTATTTTCATCTATGTCAATATCCTTCATTATTCTTGATTGAGGTTATTGTGATACAATAAAATCTTCAATATTTTATCTAATGAGTTATGTTTGACTGTGGATGTGCTATTTTTACACCATTCATGGTTTGTGGTTAAAGTATTGACATTTCGTATGCTAATTTTAATACGAATGTTTATGTTATGTTTAAACCTGTTCATATGATGAATGCATTGGACTTAATAAGTGACGGGTGGAGCCCGCTATAGCTCCTAGATGCATCGGTAGGTCTCATGAGACAAACTAGTGTCTTGGCACAAGGCCTTGGCAAAATCTTATTTGTAGTCTTGGCACGAGGCCTTGGCTATGTGGTTATGATAGTCTGGAATTATGAATTCCATCATTATGAAAGTGGTTATTGATATTTCATGGGATTTTTCGACTAGTAGAATATCCATGTGAATAAGGAAATGGAATTATTTCATTTTATCTTTTCCATATTATGCTGAAGTTCAAGTTTAAAAGGCTTTGTTTTAATTATAAATTTCCTTAAGTGTTTATGCTTATCTATGAAAGCTTCTGCTATAATGTTATCCTTACTGAGAATCTGAGCTCACCCCTTTCAATGTTTTATTTTTCCCATGATTGTGAAGAAATAAATTATGAATGACCTACAGGGATAGTATGAGTGTGGACTATGGAGACTATGTTGTTGTTGTTTTCAGTTTATGATGTAATGTAAAATTTACTAATGTATCTAGTTATTCCAAAGCTACTAAACTAATCAGTCTTTCGAGACTTTATATTTCTTGTGATTATGAAAATGTTATGTAATAATGCACCGACTCTGGTTAACTGGGGTCGGGGCATTACAAATTATATATCTTCAGTACGGCTAAAAATGTGTTATATTTTGAGAAATCAGTGTAAAATGGCATTTTTTCAAAACTATTTTACATCTTAAACAACTTTATGAAATCACAAAGTTCATCCTAAAAATTCATGCTCATTTCCTCAATATGATAAGCATAAAAAATTCACATTTTTAAAGAAATGATTGATACATTATTCTTTATTGTCTAAACTTTTAATCATATCAGATGATCCATAAAATTCAATATTATCCCATCCACTATATATTTTTTATTTTCCACATGTTTATTCTGACATTTTTACATCGATCTATTCCTTGATAGATCAAGTGTTCTTAAAACTGCTCTAAACTATTTAGTCTTGAATAAATACAACATAAACATAGAAAAAATATTTTAGAAGGGTCATATGCATGATCTATTACAAACATGATGAACTATTTCACTCCAAAATCATACCCTTATTCCATATTATTGGTATCTAGCCATTATATATTCATATCCATCATATATGATTCAGTAATATTAATATTTTTCAAAATAAGTAGACAAAATATATTCAATTGAAATATCTCTAAAAAATGACTAGATAGTGTACTATAAATAGACGTGAGGGTTTTTTATTTAATAACAATGATATTAAAGTTTTTAAGGATATTTAATAAAATTTACATTATTTAGAACTATTTATTTAAGACATTTGTTTTGATTATATACTTGCTTCATTGGTGATAAAACATTTATAAAGTCTAATTTATAGAGATCATAAAGGCTAATCTATTGTATGTGTATGAGTAGATAATTTTATAGAGATAGAAATCATTCATAATATATTTAATATATATCAAAATAATTTTATAATAATATACTTTATTGAAGATAAATATATGAAATTTTGTGATATTTCATTTTTATATAGGCTAATATAAGATATTATAGAACAATAAAAATTATTTTTACCAATAAACCACTTAAAATCCCCAAACCACTATATGCTCTTCAAGAACACCACCCGTAAATAATATTCACCAAAAACCACTCTAGAATTTCCATAATCAAATATTCATAAAGATGACGTAACTATTCCATAAACTCATGGGGATCATGGTCACCAAGAAAAAGGAAGGATAATGAATCAATGATTCCTAAACTGAAAAGTATATTTACCATACCACTCCATTCAAATTTTTGAAAAATAAAATCACTATAAAAATAAATTAAAATAATATGATAGCTTTCCCAATGTCATATTCTCACAATGTACTTTCTACCCTAGATCAGGACATTACCCCAAGGTGAAATAATGAAACATGAAACACTAATATATCTCATTTACGTCTTAAATGTAACTCAAATAATATAGTCTGAATGCACACTAAGGGTTCAGATCCAATAGCATAGTCCACATGAGAGAAATCATGAAAAATAATTTTTAAAATTTTCAATTCTGTTAAAATCACAACACTATCGCCTGAGAAAACAAATTATTTTTCAAAAAAATAAAAACTTTAAAATAAATCCATATGATTAAAAATGAAATCCCTATGTTCATGTTAAATCATTTACAAAAATTCCAAATATCTTCTTTAACTTTTTATATTTTAATCAAGAACATATGAAACATTTCAAATTTAAAAAAAAATCCATTTTAAAAGGAAATATTCACACATGGTTAAAAAAATTACTACACATTTCAAAATTCCCTTTAAATTTCAACACCAAAACATCTATGTAAAAATAAAAATATAAGAGAAATTATATTTAATATATTTTAAAACATTAAAAATACATTTCATTACCAATTTTTTTTAAAAAAATTAACTCACTCAATAAAATAACATTTTCCATTATAGAAAATTCTTTTACAAAAAAAATGAGATTTTATGTTCTAAACCTAAATAGAATGAAAATGGATAAACAAAATTCAAGATCTCTCACATGAATGTGATTATAAAAAACTACATTTCAGTGAAAAATCTTTATACTGTATATGAACTAATATAAAAATTAAAAATAATTGAATAACATTGTAAGAAGAAAACATGTCTTAATAATAGAAGAATAATGAGCATAATCATCCAAGAAGAATTAAATTATGATAATTGGAAAATCTAATTCATAATGGTTAAAATATAAAGAATTTTATAAAAATATTGTTGTTTCATATCATAGTTGAGATATTCGTCTTTCTATTTCTATATATACCTTAGTTCTATTTAAATATTTTGGGGTTCCATGATATTAATGCTTCAACTATTTTCCTCAATTGAAATTTTTTGATGACATATAACCTCTTTATAACTCACTTAATCTGCCACTACATATATTTCATTAGCTTTTTTGGCTCACTCCACATGGAATAGAGAAAAATGGATGAATGTAAAACCGAATTAATTAATTTTTTCTGATTCCATTAGATCCAAAACTAGTACACTGAGAAAATGATGACAATATACGGATATGTAAGGCATGTGTAAAGGATGGGAGTTCATTTTTTCAATAGAATTTCAAACATGTATAGGGGGACGACTGAAAAAATAGGTGCAAACAAGTTATAAACATATATTTGGATGTCCGGTGGAAATAATAGGGTCTTGTAGTAGGGGAGGTTGATGCAGACGTGGTGGGGGTGGTAGTGATGGTGGGGTGGGGGCTGTGGAGGTGGTTGCATTGGAGGAAGGGCTACAGAGCAGGAGGTAGTGGAGGTAGGAGATAAATGAGGTGGTGACAGTAGTGGAGGTGGTGGTGGTGGGAAGCAAAGGCAGCAACATATCTCCGGTTTCACCAAAGCTTCAGGTGTGAGATGATAGGGTTCTGATGGGGTTCAATTTATTAAAACACGATAAGTGTTTATCAGATACTTTTAAAAAACCATTGATAAAGGAGGTTTTTATTAGTGATAAAATGTAATTTGATAATAAAACATTTCATTAGTAGTGGTAAAAATATAGAGGAGATTAACACACATTTTATCATCACATTTTTGTATCGATAAAGACTTATATTTATTGGTGCTAAAAAAGTTCCAATAAATACCTAATGATAATTTTTTTTATAATTATCAAATTAAAATAATTATATTTATTGTATTTATAATTTTATTTACAATTAAAAATATATTTATTTAAATAACTATTAAATTATAATAACTATATATACATTTAAATTTATAATTTTATAATTATTAAATTAAATATATATTTATTAATTGTTATAAGTAATAATAAATATATATTTATTTAATTAAAAAAATTATGGTATATATATATAATTAAATTTAAAAATTTATAATTATTTTAATAAATAAATATTTATTTATACTTATAAATTTCAATAAACATTTATTTATTTAAATAATTATATATTTATAAATTTAATTATATATATTTATTATAATTTTATAATTATATGAATAAATAAATATTTATTTATAATTATAATTATGAATATAGTAATTGTATTTATTATCATATTATAATTATTTAAATAAATATTTATTTATTAATAATTACGAAAATAGTAAATATATTTATTAATATCATTATATATTTATATAATTATATATATTTACATAATTATATACAATTATATAAATATATAAATATATTTTTTATAATTTTATAATTATATGTAAATATTTATTTATTAATAGTTACAATTATATATATATATATATATTAAGCGATTATGGGTACAATTCTATTAAACACACACACCAAACAGATAACACGAAAAGGTAGGCCATATCCCCCCATGATATATCCCACCAATGAATCAATTTTCAGTAATGGCCCAAAAACCCGCAAACTGGGTCGAAGGCCAGTGCAGTGTCTGGCAAGCGTCATTCATGTGTCCCCATCAGCCTAAATTGTGCCTATGAAACCGCCTACCTACGTCACTACCTGTATGCATCATGCCTATATCATTACTTTCTATGAGAAGTTTTCTCCCTCATGGATTTGAACCCACTTCTGATGTAGGATTATGGGGAACGAGTAATGTCGTGTTCTACTTTTTCGATTATACACAATTTATATAATAAATATATCTATTATATTTATAATTTAATTGTAAATATTTACCAAGTTAAAATCATAATATAAATATATATTTTATAATATTATTATTATTTAAATAGATATACTTTTTACTAATACTTATATCTATAAATAAATAAACTTTTATTTATCAATAGAGAAGAATAAAATATATTTATAATATTATAATATTATAATTATATATAATATTTATATATACATAATTTTAAATATACATATATATATTATAATTAAAATTATAAATATTTTTATATATCTATAAATATTTGCATTTATTTATAAAAATATATATGTATAATTAAATATATTTACAAAACTATAAATATTATAAATATATTTGGTATAATTTTGTATGTATTAGGTGCATGGTGGAACAATTACATTAAAAACACACACACCACACATATTGGACTGAACTGGAGGTTATCGCTCCCCAAGAGATATCCCGCCCATCAAGCCTTATTTTATTCAGTACATGGCCCAATGTCTTAGTGGGAATAAAGGCTACTACATGGCCCAAAGGCCCACAAATTGGCCTAATAGACCAGTGCAACATCATGGCCACATCATGCATGGATTACCACTTTCTTACATCATTCCATCCTTACCACCTATCGATAGAAATTCGCCCCCACTCAGATTTAAACCATATTCGGATGCAAGATTGCGGGGATATTTTAACACTCATGCAATCCCCCAACAACATTTATTATAATATTATAATTATTTAAATACATATATTTATTTATAATTATAATTATAAATATATATATATATATATATATATCTGTATATAATTATAAATAAATATACATATATTTATCAATATATATATATATATATATTAATAAACAGAAATAGATATTTATAAAATTATAAAAAATTAAATTAATTTAAAATTAATTATTATTTAGTTATATATATAATTAAAATAATTAAAAATATTAATATTTTAAATATATATATATAATTAAATATTTATAATTATACATATAATAATTATATATATAATTTACATATAATTATTGTAACCTGTTATGTATTTAAGAGAAAATAATATGTTCATGGGTATGACATCAATGAATCATATGGGTGTTAATTTATAAATGAACATTCATAATGATGAATATATGCATGCACATGATATCATTATATTTGTAATCTAAACACTTGGACCATGACTCACAATCATGTGCACAAATATACTTTATGTTCTTTTAGCCCCAATCAAACTCACATATCAATATATAAACATATATATATATATATTGATTATTTATTAAATTAAAAATAATTTTTTAATACGTTATATATATATATATGAATTATGAATAGATATATATTATAATAAATCTTGTTTATTTTAATTATGAACATGCATTTTTTTAATACTTTTTATAAATTAACAACCAAATTGAATATCAATATAATAATTATATATATTAATAATAATTTTTATTAAAAGTTTTTGTCGTCACTTTTTAGAATTAATAAATGAGACCTTTAGATGTGCTTTTAGAGAGTACTCATAAAGGTAAGGCTATTATCAGTGCTTTTTTCATAGCGCTGATAAAAGCCAACACATCTATTCCTTAAATCTGTGGTAGTTTCAAGGTAGAAGGTATGGGTAAAATCATCATAAATACTATATAGTCTATTCACCCAAACACATTCCTATTTTTAGAAGGATGCAACTATATCAGGCTCTCATTACTGTCCTCAATCTGGCCATCAATATTAATGTCCCCTTCCTTCATGTGATGGGGGAGTCCTGGTTAGTCATAAAATAGAATAGTGGTGAATATATCATAAAATATATGGAACTCGTTCCCCTACTGAAGAGCACTTTTTAACTAATGGCCTAGTTTTAATCTCAGTTAGAGGAAACTCATATTCCCTGGTGGTAGAATGATTGGGGTTTTCTTTCTCATTCCTAGATGCTTAACCCACATAGCCTAATTAGGGTATCTTGTTCTTTCACATGGCTCTTTGATGATTCATCACTCCTCCCATTATAGACAATGATGTCATCCTATAGGTAAACCAGCTGTCATGACACACATCCTTCAAGATGACAAAAGGGATGACAAGGATCATTGCCATTTCTTCCTCATGATGATGGAGAGATAATAACCACCGAGTCCCACCTTAAGTAGGACATGGAGTGGAATCTAGCACCAATGGTATATAATCTCACATAATATGGAAGGCAGTACCCTTTTTATAGAACACAATCGGGAGATAATATAATAAATCCCAAACAACTCAAAAAACTGAAATTAAAATTAAATCTGAAATACATTCCCACATGCATGTTCAATTGTAAAGATGATACAAAGTACAATGAAACTCCATAGGTAATGTAACAAAATAAATTAACTAGGAAGAAACTGAAACTAATCCTGATGCCTAAGCTAGTATGTCTAGTAAAGTACAGAAAGTCCTCCTAGAAACTAAGAAACAATTTTATATAGGTTGAGCAAGCATACAGGTATACTTAGTAGATAAACTAAAGCTACCAATGCACAAGTGGGGGAACATACTAATGTCTCAGTGAGAAAACTGTAGAACCTCAAGGAACCTACCAATGAATACAAACCAACATAGCCTCACCATGTCACACTCACTAAATAACACAATCCATGTAAAATAGTCTTATAAGAAAATCAACATTTGAGTACACCATACCACATTCCCACTAGTTAACTGCTTATCCCTAATGACTAACGTCTTTATGCTGTCACTTTTCCAATATGCAGTCCCACTGCTACAACATGACCGCACAAAAATGGACCTCAAACCACAAATAATCCCACCCGAAGACACCTCGTCCACAACAATAAAACCTCTCGCATGAGGACACCTGGTCCTCATCCCAAAGACATATGGGAAAAAAATCCTATCCCACAGACACCTAGGCCTCTAATCTACAATGAACCTTTCCCCAAAGGATCTCAGTCTATGGTAAGCCTCAAACCATTAAATCCATCCTAGATACTCATCAGCGGTAAGAACCCAGAAGAGGGTGAGAGGAAGAAAGTCAGTAACCATCCATCCATCCTCTCACTAGGATGTGGGTAAAGAAACCCTCCCCCATGAACTGGCGTTTTTCAGTACATAGTGCTCAACAAGTGTAGGGTTCATATAGAAATAAAAAGAAACTAATATATATATATATATGAATAAGAAAAAACACATCCCCAACCTAAAAATCCCCAAAAAATCCAACCAAACCATATTGAACCACATTACAACTACCCCTATATGCACTACCACTACCAATGCATAACCCACCCCCTTTTCATTAATCAATTGTCCAGGTATTTAATAGGGTATTCACATTAATTGTTTCCATCACTTCTGAGAAACTACTAACCACTACCATACTAAAAACATGGGAAACCAAAATACAGTCACAATTCACAAAAATACAAACCATATTTGGAGTCCTGCAACACAAACCCCCACTCTATAAAAACACATGTTCATCAATTTCAAATAATCATTCTTAAAAACTGTACCTCGCAATCATTCACTCAAAACATATACCCATAGCCGAAACAATTACCCATATATAGTCCCACTACAAAACATGTTTATAACAACACATATGTCCCAATTCCCTATGTCATTCGATGACCATGACACAATATAGGCATTTTAGCTACTTACAAGTCCATAAATTCTTCAATCAATAAATCTCCCAAACTAGGAAACCAACACACCCCATGTACATATCCACACACATATCCCACAACAACTACTATTTACACACAACCCAATTGTACACACATACCACACACTTCTCATAGAACCAAATCCTATGTCCAACCTAGTACCCACAATCATGCTCTAAAAATCAACACAAAACAACTCACAAAATGTCACAAAACACACAAGAACAAATCACTCAACCCCCACAATCGAGAGGATGTGTATATATTTTCATTTTTAACAAACATAGGTTCGTTATTTTAACTTAATTATAACTAGGGTGATAACACAATATTTTTTATCTTGGAGAATCCATTTATTAATCCATGTATACGTTGTTGAACTATTTTCATGTTATGATGGTTTAACAAAGCATCACAACAAAATAAAACATCACTAGTTCAAAAGAAACGACCACCAATGGTCATGATTTTAATGAGACATTCAGTAACAACAATCCATCAAACAATCAAAGATAACAAATAGAACCAACGATCAAACATCAATTCACTCTTAACTTGTTATTTTGTTACACCGTTATCATTTGATCATATTTACTTCATGTTTATTTCTCATTTAAATAAATGTATTCATCTTTTTATCACAAGGAATATTTATTAAAACCACCACACGTGATTCAAAATTAAATATAGATAGAATAAAACCCTACTGGATGATCAATGGATCGAAGTTCCTCTTTCTGTTAACAACAGGGGTCACATGAGTAGCAGGGAAAGACTCTAAGGAAGATGGTAAGGAGATCTCTAGAACAAGGTCACAACTCATATATGTAGGAAGGCTCTAGGAGCACCAAGGGGAAATGGAAAACATACAAGCAATGTAAGATAACATCTTTAATGATCGAGATCATATATTAAAGGAATATGGGTTTTAAAAGACATTAATCATTGACTCATGGTCAAGATCATGATCACGTGATTTGGTTATCTCAAATTGCCTAGGAAATTACTAAATTTAAAGATATAATTAATAAACAATAAAATTACATAAAAAACGTCTGAAGAAGGCTTTAAACGTAGTTTACCCCCAATAATCCGTAAGAGGGGTGAAACTGGATAACTATGAATAGTTGGAAACTGTAGATGGGTTACTGATGGGTGAGTCACCGATGACTGAGTCACTGACACCAAACCATCGATGGATTTTCTACCGACAACATTTACTGATGCCGACTATGTGATGTTGAGCCACGAACACTGAGATACTATTGCAAGGACCTACCGATGTCTTTACCTGCCGATGTTTGTACCTATCGATACCCTGACTCACCTACACTGACACCCTCGACTTACCGACACTAATGTCCTCAAATCTCAAATGATGATTCCTATTACACACCAACACATTAACATGCTAACGCACTGACAAGACAACACACTGTCATGCCTATGTAATGACTTACTAATACACCAATATGAAGATTCACTATCAGGTAGACACACTGACATACTGACGCACTGACATACCGATGGAAAAATATAAATTTGGAAAACACTTCAATTTATCCACCATTGCCTCCTAGAATGCCCCAAACACTGGGTTTTCAAATATAAAATGTCTGAGAAAAATCTAGATCATTACATCAGATAACTCTCCAACTATTCTCATCCTTAAGAAATTAAACTCCAAGGAAGCTATGAATAAGGACTCTATCAGAGGCACATACCTCATATAGGGAGAAATGCTCTAGGCACACCAAGGGGAAACAGAAAACACACAAGGAAGGGATAATCCTATATTTGAAGAGCTAGATTTTCTATTAAATGAAGAGCAGTTTTAAAAGATATTAATAATGGAATCATGTCCACGATAATGATCATGTGGTTTGGGTATCTCAAATCACATAGGTCTTTAGGATATTTAATGATATAATTAATACTCATGGAAAAGACATTAAAAAAACTGAGTAAGTCATTAAGCCCAGTTTACGTCCAAGAAGACATATGTGGGGAGAAACTAAAGAACTGGGAAAAACTGGGAAAAACTGGGAAAAACTGGGAAAAATTGGGAAAACTGCATATGAGTCACCGATGGGTGAGTCACCGATATAGAGCCACTGACGAGTGAGTTACCTATATGACCTAATGAAAATGACTTACTGACGCTGATGCATAGACATAAAGATATCAATGCAATAACATGTCTATGTCACAACCTACCGACATTTTGACCAACCAATTTCTTGAAACTCCGACTCTGACACCCTTGGCTCATAGAAACCACCGCCATTGACTCACATATAATGACAACATTGAATCTCTTATAAACCGACGTGCCGATGCATTGATGTGTTGACGCACTAACATGCCGACATATTGAGATGCTAACGTACTGACATGCCAACACACTTTCATGAAGATGCACTGACATGATGATGCACTAGCATGCCAATGGGAAACTATAAATTTCAAAAATGCTAGTAATGAGACGTTATTTCCCCTGTATCACCCCAAACATGGGTTCCTTCTCAACGGAATGGTTCATGAAATATCAGGTTCATTACACCAGCTGACAGCTGGTGCTTCCACATATGGACCTTCATGTTCAACCATAGTAGAAGAAACCTCAACTTGGTAAATTCCTTTAATTTAGTACATTAAAAAGATATCATCCCTCCAAATATATCCTAACACAAGATAATTAAATGATATATACCATTGTTCACCCCCCCCAATGTGGGTCTAACCATGCGTTGACTCTCTACCGATGTGGTCTTTATAGAATTATCCACCATTTCAACCATGGAGATGAGATTCCCTAAGATATACAAGTAGTTCACTTTGTTTTTTTTGGTACTCATTAGCAGAAATTTAATCTGTATCACTTGATTTAGAGGTTTGGAAATACAAGTCTCACCATGACCCATGATTTCATAATGTATTAAAAGTGTTTTGATGCTTGGCCAATCCCTTCCAACTTTTTTACATTGACATTGAGATCCCCAATACACCCCAATATATTCTTGTCCCTTTTTTGTATGGGTATAAATGTTGTCAGACCATACCCACCAGTAACAGCTTGCCAGTATAGGTTCATTCTAAATGTAATGGATTTTTCTCGAAGAGGGAATGACTGATTCCTATTAATGAAGTGAATGTCCAATTTTTTATTGAATTCATGATCTCCGACAACATCCACCAATTCCAAAATCCTCACACATTTATTATTGTAAATGTTACCAACTTTCGAGTTGTTGATCTGAAAAAGTTGAATTCCAAGAATGAAATCTCATCAATATATACTTATCAATATCAAATGTAGGAAAAATGTATAGATTAATGAATTCAACAAGACACTCTCTAATATTTTGTATGTAATGGTGGGTCAAAACAAGGAGTGTTGGATGGATAAGTTCCCTAATTCAGACTTGGCTGATCGGATGATGACTTGGAATTCAACCTTGGTTACACCATATTTCATTATGCACAGAACATAGGTATTACTAAACATTGAGATTCATTTTCCATCACTTTGACCAGATTTACATTACCACTATATTCTAGATGGAATGTAATACGTACATCTAACCAAGCTGGAAGCCCTTGAGAACCAGCTCCAGGAATTGAATAATTTAGAGAGGTGCCAAAATAAGATAGCGATAAATTTCAACATGAATTTATACCTTAGTAACACCCTCTAGGGTGACACAATACTGGCCCTTTGAACAATAATGATACATGGAAAGAATCCCCCAATGTTGTATCCCATGAGCTATGGACCAGATATAATTCATAAGTTCAATTCCAATGGTACATAATCTTTGATCACTATATGAGAAGAGAATATTACTCTTAAAACATTCTATGTTTCTCATGTAGTAATCCACATAAGAAAACCATGAATCCTAGTTTCATGACTCTAAACTATGTAACAACTACCTTCCCTTCCACATGATGTGAAACAGAATATCCTCATCCTAGTGTCATGACATTAAACTGTATGCTAGGTCCCAAATATATGACCTTAATCTAATATCCTATGGTCCATAAAACATTGTCCAATTTAATTTAAAAAACATATGAGTATCATGAACACAAAATTGTAATCTCATATAATTATTATTAACATTGAACTATATTTATATTTTTATCAGTATGTGTTGTATGGTGGTAGGCCTCCTAGGCCTTCATTCTTGTGAGGTTTGTTACACCACCATCCTATACACATTCCTCATCTTAAATTCCCTTATTAGGTATGAACTCCATGACCTTAAAATGAGATAAAAATTTTCATCATCATTACATTAATCAATGTCTGAGTCTCCATAGGAATGTTTCATTCATCGTAGTTCTTCTTGGCCCTCATTCACATTAGGATTCTCATAACACCACAATAAACATAACCACCTGAGGTACTTATCTATCATTGGTGAAAACTCCATGTAATTAAACTGAGAACCTAAATTCCATGGATTATGACTCTAATATGTATGAGAGTCCTCTATGAAATATATACTACGGAATTAGACCTCATAGGCCCTCATTGTCATTGGGTTTCTCAATCCATCATAATTCACATAATGGTTTGAGAATATCTGTCTCATCTATCCAAACTATATGTTCATAAACTAGGGTCCATTTTCATAGGAAAATGAAATCAAACTAGTCATTTGGTCTATGATTTAAGACCTTAATATAATTTTAATCCAATGGTCATGGAAACATAACATTATATTGTACCTGTCGGTCCATGAATTGTGAACATCAACTATATGAATCCCTTTTATTTCATATTGTATGACATTAAACTAAAAATACTGATGTCCTAAACACATGACATTAAACTAAAATTATGACCTATTAAAAATGGGGATACCTCTTATTAAGATATTATGTTTTCCCCATTTTAAAATTGTATTCCTCTTATGATAATTATGGGGTTATTAAAAAATAGAACCCTATCCCCTCAACTTGGGATTCCCTATGATAAATATGGGTTGACTCAAATTCCCTCATCACATAGGATCATCCCCACCAATGTTGATATACTACCATATCGTGTTCTAGAATCACATGTAGTTTGATTTAAATCATGATGTGAAATGTTGTGATTCCCTTAATACTCATATATGATCCCATCCACCTGTTCATTAACCATTTGTCCTTTCTACCCATGTTATGG
Source organism: Viscum album (assembly GCA_963277665.1). Taxonomy (NCBI): domain Eukaryota; kingdom Viridiplantae; phylum Streptophyta; class Magnoliopsida; order Santalales; family Viscaceae; genus Viscum; species Viscum album. Next base: position 1,534,390,977 of record OY728158.1, on the reverse strand, counting down.
CCCATAAATTCTGACATTGAACCGTATACAATTTTTCATATGGTCTGTATGTGTTACATGATCCTCCTTATAATCATATTTGGTAGGGTTTTCACTTTACCATGTTAATTTTTTTTTATTTTTTGATACCTCCAAGGGTATGAAAATTATGAACTTAAACTATGATCCTATGATCCAAACCATATAACAAAATACTAAGAAGTATAGTCTGTGTTGCACAAAATTAAACTATTTTCCATTTTCCAAGACATATGAGTATAAAATGTTTGAAACACATTTTTCAAATAACATTATAATATGAAACATGTCTTGATCACAAAACCTTTAACTATACATACATTTTATTTACCATTTACTTTAAAATGTGTGTCTATCATTCTCACTGTGTGATGTAAAAAATGAAATTCACCATGGCCCAGACGTGAGAAGTCCTATCCTAATTTGATTGTGGTCTACCACATCATTCACAATTTTAGCTATCACTCGACAATTGATATGACTCTCCCCTAGAAGATGAGTTCCATATTTTTTAGTGAAATATTCATACACCAATTTTCATTCAGTGTAAGTGGCATGATTCTAAGAGATTTAGAATCTATTCAACCATTACACCACTCCATTTCTACACATCTTGTGCCCCTTATATAGATCATCATGTGCCTATATGTCCAAAGTACCCCTAATGGTATGATGTCTATACTAGGAACACTTAGTTTCTTGGGACAATTCTGCAGATGATTTGGGATGACAATATAAGATAGGTTCTTTGATTCAAATACATTTAGTAGTCACCCTTTTTTACCCATCCCTAGCTAAATGTTATGAATTTATTGTTTCAAAAAGGGTTAAAAATTTTCCTCTATCATGAAGATACAATCTTATTGTTCAATATTTTTATTATTATGATTCACATTCTTCAGTCCCCTTGGTTCAGATCGAATTCAACACCCTAGACTTGTTCATCTGTTTGATAAGACTAGAAAACAAAGTCAGCTATTCTAATAGCCTGTTTATCTAGTCACAACCTCTCTCAACTCAAACACTATTGTTATTTGGTAAAAAATAGAAGAACCTGAGTGTTTTATGGTTATCTATCACACTCATATAAATGAGAAATCATATGTTCATCAATTGTTTCTCATGTTGATCATAACTCTTGTGAGCTTGGGGATTTGTCATTGGTTGTTTAATTAATATGATTATAGTAAAATAATTAAGAATAGAAATGGAAATCCTTACTTGCATGAAAATAAAAATTCAAAATCAAAAACCATGAATGTTATGACATTGGAAAGGTCCATTCATCTGTTTGTGCCTCTCTTAATTCATAGAAAACATCTCTTACTGATTTCCTATTAAAAAATTAGTGCTACTGATCTACAAAAACAATTCTATGGAAATCATATTATCACATCAACATATCCTCTTCCTCTTCATATATAAATGGGAAATTACCATCATTTTTTATTCATTATCAGTCCTACTCATCTAGGAAATCATCTATTTGTAGTGTCACCTCCATCCTCTCCCTCTTGGCCTCCTCCAACTGAGCCCTTAGTTGGATGTCTACCTTTGATTGAGAATTATAAAAGGAAGTGAACATTCTTACTTTCTCTTCCAGATAATAGATTTAATGATTGAATTATTTTAGCTTCCAATTTTTTTCATACCAATGTTAGTACCAATTAATCTCTAAATTACAAATTCCTTCTTGAACCTACTCTACATGAAATTCACAGTCTTGGGTGTGGAGTCCGCAAGCATCCACATCTCCAATGATTAAGTTATATGTCCAGTGGTAGAGGGACCCAATATACATCAATATGTCTACTTCCTATGTCTGGATGATGAAACATTTAATGTTTCTCAATGCACTAGGATGGCCTTTTTGATTTTCATCAGTGGATTCAAACTCAAAATCTTCTTGATTTTCGGTAGGTGAAGGCCCATATATGGTGAAATAAATAAGAATAGTGGTAGTGAGGTTATCCTAAATAATCATATCATATTTTGTGGTATATATATCATGAGGTAGGTCATATTTAGTCAACTCTTCATTAGTATCTTCTCCCTTCTCAACCTTGATATCCACTGCACTAGTGGCATCACTCGCAGCCACTACAAACTATTTACTTGGGGATAAAGTCATGTTAGTTGGGTTGGATAAATCTTCATAAACTAGTCTAACTATTAGGTAAGGTCCTCCATATGTCCTTTCTTCATATTTTATCTGATAAAAAAAATGTTTCTCTCACTTCTCGAATTGGTAAGATTCCATCCATATAAATATATATATATATATATATATATTAATAGTATAATTTATTTGAAAATGTGAATCATATTTTAGATGAGAATTGGATTGTTGATCCACCGATTCTCATTGGTGGGATCCAACCCAGGAGGCCATATGACACTAGTAATTGCATAAACAACTAGAATTATATCATCTTGCATAGATCATGTAAGAGTTTCATGAATCATAAGAAACATTAATACAAAGGCCCGATGAAAATATGACAACCATGTGACTCAAAATCCTTATTTACCTTAAAAAAGATGGAATTCGAAAATAATCCACCCCAGGTGTGCCACTTACCTAGTAGTGTGTGATGTTAGTGAAATTATGGTGATTGTTCCACCATGAATAATCGAGAGATCATGTGGCTCCAAGGTCATCACCCTGGACTTCTTGACTAGCCAACAATATGAATCATCCTTAGGAATAGGACCCATAGCATGCCATTCCTCTCCCATCGGTAAACCATTTCACCATTAGTAGGAGACCAATTCACATTTTCATGATGTTGTTATATAAGAAAAACATCTATAATAGAATATGGATAACAAAAGGAAAAGTTTAAAGGATAGAATATGAGATAATGATTAACATTATATATTAACAGATGTATGGATAGTGAGTTAAGGCTAACCTAAATTTTTTGAATAAGTATTCTTTAGAGATAGTGTCTTTCCAACCTTCTTAGGGACCCCCTTGATGAGAATAAGATTCCAAGGATTATTCATTTCTCTAATCTAGTGAATCTTTATTGGTTGCTACGTTTACATATTATGTGATTTCACTAGTTGGCCGCTCCTCCCATTCAGACACTTTATAAACTGTACACACATTGAGGTTTAATGAGGTTCATACTACTAACACTGACTCATGTACGTGTTCATAGACCTCAGATATATATAACTCTAGTGGTATCTCACCCTACACATAATCCCTAATGCCTTTGATATCATGAAACTCAATTCAATATATTTTCATCATTCACCAAATGTATTCTGTAGATAATGATGTTTGAAGCATCTTCAAAGCTAACCAGAGAGAGGGAAATATTGCATTGGTAGTTGGCTATAACAGGTACCTCAACTTATTCCTAGGAGACTCTATTTCTATTCTCATTTTGGCTTCAAATACACTTCCATCCATCAAGGTCTTATATGGGAACCTTATCCCTCTAGGAGAAGGGGGTGTCATTGTGCCTTGAACTACCCCAACCACAACTCCAGATTGATCAACCCAAGATACATTGGTTTCCCTTAGGGGGTAGCTCACATTCCTCCTCACTTGTCAAGCTCCTTGCTTACTTTATTGACCACCTGAATGTGCTTTTTAAAAAGTTCTTCTAGATATTATTCCACTATGTGGCTAGAATATATTTCCAATACTATATCATCGATGTTGGTTGGATGTGGGAAAAGCATTTCTAATGGCAGTGCATTTACCCACATAAACCATAGATACTGAAGGATACATGGGTTCTATGGCTCACAAACTCCCATGTAGACTATCTTCGCTGCTCACTAGAGGAACCCAATCTTCCTATAAATGTGGGACAGCTTGTACAGATCACTATTGACATAGATGCCGATCATGTCCAATGACACTAAACCTATGAAAATCTAGATGTACTCTTTATTTTACCCAGTAACTTTCATTTTTTTCAACATTGGAACCGCTAGATATGGGAAGGTGTTGAAGCTGCATTTTTCATTGTTATCAATATGAATTGTGATCCCATCCTTAGTAGGTGTCAGTAGTAGGACCCCAGTAACATATCATATAGTCACTCACAGGCCGATGTTTAGAGGGATGATGGTGTCTGAAAATACATAAACTCATTAGTGCACCATGTTTTATCAATGTAATAACTACAATTTTTTCTAGATTCTCCTTGAAGTTCATACCCTCACAAGATGGCCTTATATGTTTTAGATATGTTCCCACAAAGGTACACCCCAATTTGACTATATTCTGGGATGATAGAATCATCAACATAAATAGAATCCTAGGGTACATCTTCATATACATGTCCCTGATAAAAATTATCCAACCTATAATGAATGTGGAGGGAAACACAAAGTATTGTTCCATTAGATCCCCACATCCCACCATGATGAACCTCCATTTCTCAAATTGTACTACATTCTAGATTATCCAGTATGATCCTCACCTCCTCCTTTGTGGTGCTTTTGGGAAATATTTTCTCTACCCCTACATCCTCACATCTAGGTACTGTATGAGAAACATGTCAATTAATTCAATGAACATGATATTGCTATGAAAAATTGGGCCATGAACTATATTTTTCCTCAGTTCCATCAGATGTTTTTTGACCGGAGTGGTTTCCACTACCTATCATTCAAAGGTTTCTCTAAGAGAATGAAATCACCATACTGCAATTCTAAATTAGAACACCGCATTTTAATTGGATTCCCCGCATACTGTTATCATCTTTCTCATGATAAATATGGAATGTGTTTGTGTCAGGATATTATAGTCTAAGGATCTATGGAACAATCACCTCTTGATGGTAAAATTGGAACTGTGATTTCCACACTGTTTCATATTGCCAGATATGATGTAGCTCCACCATTTAATCCATTAATTTTTAGCATAACTAGTATTCCCATGCCCATCCATTTATAACATTTACACCAGATCAAATGTCCCAATCATTGTGTGAGCCCAAGTTATTGTACCTCATGCTGCCCTAAAAAAATGTTTGCTTACTGTGTGGGGAATTCATCTACCACTAAATCATCTACCATGACTATCCTGGTCCTCCCGCTCAGTGGATAAGAAATAATAGTCCCATTATTCTAATAATGGTGGATGTGAATAGTTTTTTTCCATTTCTTGAGATAATCTTTGTATGTGAACCATGATCAATGTTTTTTTATCTCAGACAGATGGTATGGAGTCCACTTTCATCAACCTAAATCTCTATAGTTGGAGAAAGAATCTCATTTGAAAACCTATCTATTCCTCTGTTAGAATAACCACGAGAATCTAATTGTCTAACACAACCTCTTAGATTGAGGGATATAAGGATTTCTGACAATTTCTTCTATTCGAGTAGAAGCAACGGCCTCAATATCAGATGATTTATGTTGGATGGCCATTTTGGATGAGTCTAAAATGTTTAAGGAAGGTGTGTGTAAGGAGGAAGCTTCAAAGGGAAATAATTGATGGTGTTCACATGTCTAGTAGTAGGCACAAATGGTAAGGGTTTGGTCAAGGAATAAATTTTGTGAAGCGGTTATTTTACGTGAGAGAATCTACTTTGGAATTTTTCACATGAAAGGAATACATATGTGCATTAGAGTAAGAAACCTATCATGTATAATGTCAATATTTCATAAAAATTCCCCTATCCTCATATGTATAGGCTTGGATCATAGTATTTTAAATGTAAAAAATATCCTTATTCACCAAAATGTAGATTTTCATACACCAACATAAACAAATACCTCTCTTTAGTGTTTCCATGGGATCCCAACCTTATGGTCCCCTTTTAGCTCAAATTCATAGGGGTTTTTTTCCAATAAAATTCCAACAAATTAGTACATATCAAGCATTAGGAAAACTAAGGCCACCATATTACCCAATAGAAAATTATAATAATGATAAGGGTGGTGTGCCCATTTTTTAGTAGATGAGCACACTATCAGAATCATTATTTAGAAGCCTTGGCCAAAAAATATGATAATTGTTTCCATTACTTCATCAAAGGCCAACAGGAAAGATAGGGAAACTGTGTGCAAGGTAGAATGTTTTTATGAAAACAATTGACGATACACGCAAGAGGCCAATCACCATGAATCCCTATTTTACACCAAATATGATGCTAAACCATCACCTTTAATTTATTTTCAAAGTGGTAATGGATGAAGCTTCACGTATATCATCTTCCATGACAATACCCTTTCATTCCCATCGCCAATGATTTCGGATGTAAATAGAATCTTACAGCCTTTCTTTTTTATGACTATATATAAGACAAACCATCACTCTACTACAATTAAGTCCAATCTTCCATGACATAGTAAAATCATAGAACAGTCATGTTAGAGACTTTTTTAGGATATTTTCCCCATGTGTCCCCGATTGACTGGGCCCACAGTTTAGTAATCCTTACCCAACCACATTCAATCCATGTCGGGTGCATGCAATGGATCCTCCTTCACACAATCATTACCATATATGCAAACCCCAATCTTGTGCACATCCCTAATTGAAACTCAATGACCCATCCTTGTGTTTGAGTAATATGCTCAAGAAACATTTTCACTCAACACCCATATATTTTCTAAACAACATGGGTGCACTTGTATAATGTTACATTCATCAATTTCATAGTCCACATCATGATGTACCCTATACCTTTCATTAATTATTTTCTATACATTTTCCTTCTCATAATATATACTTCGACCCCTATTTATTCTAAAAAATGTGATTGTAACATAGACCTTGTGATTAGATAATCTACCTATTGTGATAAAATGGTAGTCCCAAATCTATGCACCACCCATAGGTGCATGAGTTATGGTTACGTAAGCCAACAAGATGGGGAGGGATACCCTATATGTACGAGTTGCATGACATAAAAAATCTAAGTCCCAATATCCTAATTTGTTGATGTAAAACTATTTCATTATCCTATGCGAGGAATATAAGATGTCCCATGTATGGTCATCATGGGATGAAACCTTCTCCCCACCATTGATTGATCATCTTGCATTGAAAAACTGCTATAAGTAAGATATATTTTCACTATTTGATATGAAAAGGGTTCTCCATGTTTGACTCACATGGAATGAGATCCTCATTGGGATTCTTCGACACATATTCCACACACCATCTATCATTTGATATTATTTCACGACATAAGCATCCAGCCTACTTCATCCTTTCATTTATAAAATCGATCATGACTCAAATGACCATAGAGGATTGTAGAAATTATGAAATACACCTAACTTCCATCATATGGGCCTCTTATATAGTATAACCCCCAATTAATTCTCATCCTCAGGATTCTAATAACTGGGATACGTATGAATCCTATATTAGGTTAAAAACCAACATCCATATCCATCATGAATTTCTCCGAGCCACATCCCTAGTAAGATCAAGCCCCTCAAATGAGAGACCACATCTCTACCACGTCCCTCGGGCAGCACAATGTATAATCCACACACCAAATACAATCAAGAGATATCCTCTTACTAAGGTAATAATTGACATGTAATGAACAAACCATCCCTCTTTGACTCCCCCTTCATGACACGAGCATCTTTATCAAATGTAATTAAACTATATGGTCCAGTCCTATCACATGACATTAACAAAAACATATTACTACATGGATTTTGATCCAAGTCTTCTAAATAAGGTACATAGGATGCCTCTTTTAGGTTCAATCCTAACAAATGATAATATATGGTGCTTGCTCTTAGGTATGAAACTCCCTGATACACCCCAAGGGGTGTTCCAATCAACCGTCATGGTGTGACATCTCCCCTTTATTGGACATGCCTTCGAGACATTCCACTATGGGGCATCCTGATCCATCAATTGATAAACATCCCACCTTGAAATCATCCCTACATGGACTCGCCTCAATTACCCACCTCCATGGGGATTTTTGAGGAATCAACATTGTCTCCTCAATATGTTAAAATTGTTACCCCAGATACATATCACATGAAAAACACGGGATACCTAAGGTGAAATACTTGGAAGGTAAAAACATTATGAATGAAATTCCTCATGATCGACATGGTATGAGAAGGGTTCTAAGCCCACATTCCTACATGATATTCTCACCAAATAGGATAAATATATGTGACCAATGTTCCCAAGGTCCAGTAATGCTAGTAATTTCCAATGTGACTACTCTCTAGGCCAAATGTTTCTTCCCAGTCAAGATCCACTAGAATTTTTAAATAGAAGCGGTGTATTTAACAGGATTATAAAAAATATGGTACTAGGAATGAGTTTAACAAAATTATGTAACAATATATGTGAGACCAATAAATATAGACAAGTTTTACTAAGTAATACATGGAACGGGGAACCGACATCCCATCATTTCATTTTGATAATGGAGAGGGCATCACTATTGAATGTGGTCAATTCTACCTACCTTATTATATCCAGAATTTGAGGAAACAGGCATGACAACGCACATTAACACAAATATAGTGGCCCTGAAGAAATAATATGAAACATTGATGAAATAACTCTAGAGTTGAATTCCCTCCCACGAAAAAAGATTCTACGCCCCTTCAAAAATTGTTATATATTTATCTTAGAAATAAATTCTTGTATTATACATTGAGATAAAATAAATACCAATTAATATGTTAAAATCAACCATAGGGTTAAAAATAAATTTTCACATGATGGAATAACTATGCATATTTATTTATATAGTTTGGTAATTAATTATTTTAAAATCAATCCATGTAGAGTCATGAAATAAAAAAATCTCTATTATTGTATTTGGGGATAATTCATTGATATAATCAGTCATTAATGATTTAAAAAAATATTTTTATATATAATAACAAATAATTCATTCGCAAAAATGGAGTTTATGATCCATGTATTAGATATCATGCCATCCAATAAATCAAATTCTGATGTAGCGATCACCTAAGCTCATCCTTTATCCTTCATATTTTTTGAGGAAAATTACCCTTCTATTTGAGGGATTGGTTTAAATATTTCACCATATAAATATAGTTAAATAATTGAAAATTGGAAAATTTATTCTTATCATTTCATTTGTGCACATAATGGACTTTTTCTCTATACTTGAAATAAATTGTCATTTTATTCCTGAATTTTCTTAATTGGTTCATTCTGTATTTGTTACACATGAGAAATTCAACTATTACTTAATTTTATTTTGATATTAATTTAATTATTTTGGGTCAATCATACCAATTCTACTCTCTTTTTCCATTCAATAAATAATACATGGATAACAACTTATTTATATTGGTATAACATGAAATTATGTCCTCATATAATAAAAAATCTTGAAAGAATAATTCTCATTTAAATCTCTACATAATCACATCAATAAAATGGTTAATATTTATTTCTTGATTTTATACATAGTCAGCATCGTGTGTAGAAAACCTCATAGTGTTATCCTTTTTATCAATAATATTTTCCACATTCTTCTATCTATGATAGTGGAATTTCATTCCCATTTCACCTCTTTTCCTAGGTAGAATGTATTTTTCATAGAATATCTAGTTAAAGGTATTCCATTCCTTGTTATATATATCTAAATAATCATTATTATTATAAATTTTTTACTATAATTGATTTTTATCACCCGTCAGATGATCTGCCTCCATGAAGACTGTGTAATTTTATCCCACATCTAATATTAATAAATATATTTTCCAGGAACCTAATCAATAGTTCACATACCAACATATTAGTAGTTATAATGAATTGTATAAGATTTTATCACATGAAGTTGATGAAAATAGTTATACCTAGATATTTAATGACATGTTTCTCAATGTGTTGATGTTATTTTTAAAAATATGATTCAATTGCACTAATATATTTATGATTTTATCAGACCTGAATCTAGCCTCATTGACCTGCTCTAGAGATAAATCCATTCATTTACTATGGGTATTTATATATATCATGCTACATTCATTAATTTAAATATATTAACAATGGAAAATACTTAATTAAACAATGATATTTAATTGTAAAATACAATCTATGTTATGTATTATAGGGAAACAATTCCTTATAATAAAACATGTTTTCCATAATAATTATGAAATCCATCTTGGATCCTCTAAATATAGCCCCCAAGGATTCCACTAAATTTTTACTAATACTTAATGATAAAATTATGATTATAGAAAACCATGTATGATAGTTCTATGGAATTATTAGTATACAATAAAAGAGTTCATAAAAGATATAATGTGATTTTTTTATGTTAGAAGACAATAGCATACATGTATTTAACACTACACTTGTGAAGATAAATTATATCTTAAAAATCATTGATAACAACTTTATCTTTTATCAATGAACCTTGATAATTAAAATTTTCAGTCTTCATTTTTTCTATGGGAAATGAATAAATAACGGTATTCTCAAGTACATAGTCACGAGTAGTATAAAATTGATTATATCATAATATATACACAACATAAATAATTTTGCCAAATTTTATAGTCCTAATAATTCCATAATTAAATGAAACAAAGGGTGTACTATGTATGTTTATATAAATAACAACATACTAAAAAAATACCAGTATCATAAAGATGGAAGGTATAATATCAGAAAATATAATCATTACATGATGGTTTTGTATAATGAAAAATAAACATAAATGGGTAAGGACTATATAAATATACTAACAATTTAATCTCATGAGACCTATCTATGAATGGAGGGCTATCTATACTGGGACTCACCAGTCACTAATTATTTCTAATGAATTTTTCATAGTAGTTAATAATGTATTTCATTACATACACTATGGAAATTCTAAAATAATGATAGAAAGATAGAAAAATAATTATCTCTATATTGGAAACAGAGATAATAATACTTCCCCCTTTAATATAATATTTTTGTTAATTTAAAAAAATATTTCAAATTCCAATAAAAAATCTATTGTATTCTAAATGTAATTGGATATTCCCTTAACAGTGAATAAGGATAATGTGGTAGGTGGGATGATTTTAAAGTGTTGGGCAATTGATAAAAGATAGTATTTGAGTTCAGTAGTTTTCAATATTATATAAAAAAATAAATGATAGTAAAATCAATCATTATGATTATTAATGGTCATGTGAGTTATCTAATGTATTACCCATAGTAGTGTCTTTATAGGTGTGCAATCTCAGGGATCCTCATCATTAAATTTGTAAATATTGTGTTTAAATTCGACACAATATTTTAGGTAATTACTCCTAGGAGAATAAATTACATAGACCCATCCAATTTACACTGAATACATAAAAATATAATTTTCAAGAAAACCACACAAACCTTACCTTCAACAATTTATTATTTCTTCGAATTATGATAGCTTAGGTATCATCTTAATTAAAATGAATTGACGGATAAAATTTCAAATTGAACATTACATACCATTAATAAATATATAATCATGATATGAAATATAAAATTGGTAGTATGTACATTATAAAATACGAAACATGTTTTATAACATAATCAAATCCCAAGAAATTGAAATTTGTGAAAAACAATCCCTAATATTATTCATACAATGATGAATGTACATTAAAATTAATTATAAAAAAATAAATAACATGATTAACATCCATATAAATTATTTATGACCTTTAAAAAACATAACATCATTTATAATTATTCCCTTTAGGTATATTGATTAGTTAATATCTCTTTTTTAATATCATTTTTATGTATGTTGATAATTTTGCTGAAGTTTTTTATTAATAGTATTTTTATTATTTTATCTCTAAAACATTTTATTGAAAAAATTATACAAGATGCATCAATGTTTTGTACATAATTTTTTATAATATTTTAATTTCATTATATGGGAGTTATAGTTTTGATCGTTAAATGTAAAATTTTAGATTAGTATGGTTCAGTGATTTTTAACAAAAAAACATTGGTATGTCAACTAAATAGATTAATAGTAATATTCCCCTCCCAAAAATAAAATAAAAATTTTATTTATATATTTATATCATTTATTAGTAGGAATCAAAACACTATCCATTCATGATAAAAATATGTGACATTATTCATGTATGAGGTAAAACCAACCAAAACAAGAAGAAACCATAATTCATTGATGATTGTGATGTGATTTTTCTATAATATCATTAAATTAAAGAAATGATTACATTATTATAAGTTTATTATGTTTAAATATCTAAATTATAAATATCTAGAAGATGAATATAAAAAAAAATTATTTTATTACATAGTACAATGAAATCATATTTCACTTTTAAAATTCTCTTTTTTATGGTTTAATTTACAACAAAAATTTATATCTCATATTGTGAATTAATTGGAATTTTTTTTCATTATATAACCATAATAATATCAGAAACATAATATTTATCTTTTAAAATAATTCTTCTTATAATCGATGGATGGTGGGGATGAAATGAAAAAAAGTTAAATTAATCATACCATTACGGTGGTAACCCGCACGCACACATGGTTGATGATTTAATTTTTCATAGAACAAATGAAATGTATAGTATATTTTATTATTTAGTATTTTAAAATATTTTATAAATTAAATTTTAATTCCTTTAATTCAATATTATGAACAACTATGTAATGTCATTGAGGAAAATTAAATATGACACTTTATGGATGTGTTAATCCTAACGCTCACACACAAATCTAGTATTTATTTTCCTTAATGGTTAAAAGAATATCTAGTTAATATACATAACGTTATTATACATAAATTAAGTATAAAAATAATTATTATTTAATTATATATAAATAATAAAATATATTTAAACTTAATATAGAAATGAAAAGTAATTTTGAAAAATTATTACTCATGTTGAGAAATTCGGGTTCCACTTGGAAAAATGGTACAAAAATGAGAGATTAGAATAATATATTTTCACTGGAATATTAATAAGGATATATAGGAATGTATATGAAGTAATATGGGAATAGATTCAATAGGAAAACAAATTTTTTTATTGTAATTCAAGGGGTGGTAGGGGCCCATTTATTTACTATGATAATGACTTTTTTGTACATATTTATGATTAATATAAAGAGGGAACAAGTTTCAAATATAAATTGGGTCAATAAAATTTAACTAATTGAGTTAGTTTTGATATAATATAAATAATATCTCAGCCATTAAATTTGTAATTTTTTTTATTATATTCCAAAAATTTTACCTATAGATTTATTACTCTTACAATTTTTAGTTATATCATCATATTTTTTAAGTAAAAGAAAAAAATTGTATTCTTAAAAATAAAATAGAAGTTAGAAATTATCATTTACATAATTATTAAAAATATTACATACATTTTATAAAAAAATTATTTATTTATGATAAATAACTGTTAACATCAGATTATATAACACCCAAATACCCATTTTAGAAAGCATTTTATTAAATCATAAGAAAGAATATGTATAACAAATTTAACAAAACCTATTACTTTATTGAAATAAATTAGTTTATTAGATTTTTTGTGTGAATTTAAAAGAGATAAATCACATAATATAATATAAATAACTTATAATAAAACATATAAAAATAGTTTTTATTGGGAAATATTAATTAATTACTTAAAACATTAATCATATGATATATAAATTCAACAGTATATTCTTAAAATTGTTAGATTCAAATATTATTTATTTTTAAAAAATATTAAAATTCTTTATACACATATTGATCATTCCTAGAGTAAAAAAAGTCAACATTTTTCAAAAAATGTTATTTTTTACTACTCACAAAAAAATCAATTATTTTATAAAAATAATAAAAATTTGTTTCATTATAATATTGAAATTTTATATATTAAAATTATGTTAATTTGTTGAAATAAAAATGTTTTTTAAACTAAATTTATGAATAATGTATATTTAAGGTGCACAATGTGTATTATTTTCAAGTTGTAATGGTTACATACAACAGTTGGGTATGATGTATTACATTTAAAATATTGGGAAGGATCCTACAATGGATTACCATGAACATATTTATATGATAATTCAATGTTTTGTGATCTTAAATTGTTATTCATGGTTTGTATGGTCGTTATTGAAATATTTATTAAAATATTTTGTTTTTATTTAACGTTTTCACTAGGGTTTATGAATATATCCCATTGGAATGTTTCCGTTATACCTAAAATATTTTTGGAATTCTGGATTCTCATAAAAGTGATGTGACTTTGTTTGTTCCACTGGGTTAGATATCCTGAGTGGGGGGGGGGTCAATCAGGGTTTGACAGATTAAAATAATTTCCCTTATTGATCTTGTTTCGTTATTAATCCATACTCTCTTCTCTATCATTCCTGTAGCAATGTATAAATAAAAACTAAATCAGGGACATGAGAGAGTGATTTTTAGGTGGTTCACCCTCAATGACCTATGTCCAAGGATCATACACCAGCGACGTGCCGATGTACCAAATCCACTGAAAGTGCACTACTGTTTACAATGTTCGGATCGGACTCAATGTCTCTCTTGGTTTACAACCATTCACAATATAAAAGCACATTGCTCTCTCAACTGAAGTGTGCTCGTTGCTTCTTTAGAAGATCCAATGACAGTTTAAAGACTTTTAGGTCCCTTCATTATCACAATTGAATACATCTTCCACTGTGAGTAGATGCTTTGTTGAAGTTCCACTTTCATCCACTGATTAATACAACTTTACCACAGATGTATCAAAAAATCATCAAACATTTTCATATCCCTACAATAACTACTGGTATTATCTAGGATTGGGGTGCTTCTCTATTCTTTGGCATGCTTCTCCAAGCATAGTGCTCAAGTTTCACAAAACCACTTGCGTGACACCCCATTTTTCAACTCTGAACTTGGGAAACTCTCACCCTTTTATGCCCAAACCAATATTGATGTGAAACTATCAACTGGACTGAAATTTTTGAGTATCTTTATGATTGTGTGACCAAACCACTACATGCACGACCGAACCACATGCATGACTAGAGTTCTAATTTTCTCTAAGTGTTGAACTCCGTCAAAAATGAGGAGGGGTGGAACTCTATTTATATGCATTTTGGACACCCTGAGCACCAACGTCCAAGTCTCATGTCAACACGCAAGACCAGCAGCCCTAGTCTCTTTCACCCTAGTCACTTGTGAGCCCAAATAAAAACATGGGCACCCCACTTTCCATTGACATATTTTGATGTTCTGATCTTGAAAAATATATGGTGCGCATGTTTTGAAGCTTCAAGACACTGAATCCACCTTGTATCAGCTCTTTTTGTTCCGCCTCTAGATCATAAATTACTTTGTCGAGGATCTTCAATCAATCATGGATTGTTTAAAAATCCCTTTATGTAAACAACTCACTATGTATATGTAATATCCCAATCATCTATGGTATGTTTCCATTTGAATAATCCAATAGCTTCCATTGTACGTAACTTCGAGATTCTAACACCCTGCGACCAATCAAACTAGTCCTTATGAATAGTAAAACCCACTTTTTCAAATTTTATAAATTTTATTTTTCAAAATTTACTTCATTTTTGAATACGGAATATCGAAATTATATTCTGGTGAATTTTGTTTATTTTTCTGAAAACATTCAACTTTTTATGAATAGTGAAAAACACTGCTTTTTTAGTTAAAATTGACTTTTTATTTAAATAATTGTTTATTTTATTTAAATTTATTTTAGTTAAAATTGGATACATAAAACCTATATATGTTCAATGTAATTCAATGGAGTAATTTTATAATTTTTGTAGATACATAAAAATTTTATTTTACTTTTTACTGTCTTTTATCCACCTCCTAGGAGCATTTGTAAATTTGCATAATACATAATTTTACCACTTCAGTGAGTTGAATTTAAAAAATCTGAGAGAAACGGTTAATATTAGTAAGTAAAATGTGGTTCAATAAGAAGAAAATAATTTTTGTTGAATACTATGTTTTGAATTTTATTTACCACATTTAAAAGTAAATAGGGTAATTAAGGGTAAAAATGATATCATAATTACCTTAGAAATTTTCTAATTCCATTGGATAAGTATAATTATACCAAAAACGAACTTTAAATTAAAATATGATTCTATTTGGTCCACATGTATTAGATTAGAACATTTATTATTATTTTATTTAATGAAGAGTTAAATATTTAAATTCAAAGTTTAATAACTAAAACATTTTTAATATAGGGTTACTCATAAGATAAATTTGACTATAAATATTAATTAGAAATAAAAAAATATTTCATACATAATTGTATTTTACTTATAAATTTTAGACATTCAATAATTCAATTTATTTATGACACAATGATGATGCAGTAATTACCATATTAATGAAAGATTAAAATAATTGATATTATAAATATCCAAATAAATGAAATTTTTGACTTTTAATGATTTCCTATAATTTTATAGTTTAATATGACATGTTAGGGTTTATTAAATAATTATTTTTGGGAGTAATAATGTTGTTATAATTTTCACAAAAACCAAATACTAAATATTGTCGAAATTGATATAATTGGGTTTTTAAAAACAAATACTATATTATTAATTGATATAATATTTATAAAAATATAATATTCCTCCAAAAGACATAGATAAGGATATTTATATTAATAATTAACCACTTGGTGTTCTCTTGGTTTGTTATTGTATGTTTATTTACCATATAATATAAAAATACAAAGAGACATGGTAAATGTCAAACTATTTAACTAAGAGTGAAATCTAAAAGATAAGGTTAATATGGTCACCTAAAGCTGTTTAAAGCCTATATTTTGAGTTTTTTTCGACCCATAAAAACCTTATACTCTAAATAAATCATTTTTGGGCCATTAGAAACCGAAAATGATTTTATTACAAAATAAATTTTCAAGCATTTCCAAAAGTGACCCTCACCTCCATTATAAATGGGTACTTCCCCTTCTCTTAATATCACACCTCCAAATCCATTTATCTAAGATAAAACCTTCCCAAATATCCCCCAAAATTTCCTCCCTTCATCCTAGAGGCCTCCCTTTGGTTAGAAAGCCAACCTATGGATCCATTTTGATCAAATCAAAAGGAAGAACATGAAGAAGAGGTAAGTATTTCATCACCTCTCTCAAGATCTTTTCTTCTTCCATTTCCTCTTTAATTGTGGTTTCCATTCTAAAATAATAACTCCAGTATCTTATATATATTTTTATGTTTTTATAAAAATGGTACATACATATTCATTATTCTATCCATCATATGAATGATAAAGTCACCATACGTGCGTATGTACGGCTTACCATCTCCACGTCGTGGTGTAGTTTGTTATTCAAACACTTAATTATTTGGATGGGTTTAATAATGAGTATAACTCATGTAAATAATAAATATAACATGTTAATAATTCCTTATATATGATATACCATCTTATTGCATACGATTTCACCATCAATATAATGATATTGTCGCTCGTGTGTACGTACGGATTACCGTCCCCACGAACGTGATGAGATTCATTCCCCCATCGTAATCATTCAAGAATAATTTTCATTTTATGATTAAAAATAATATTTATTAACATATTATCATTCTGTATATGAAGAAAATACATCCTATCCATAACAAACATGGCTTACGTTACCAAGCATATAAAGGAAAATGAAACAGTTAACACCTAAAACGATGATACTACTGAAATATTATTAACAAAGAAATATTAGAGGATCATATATGATATAATATTTATGCATATAGTTCATGTATAATTTAATAACAATGTTTTAACTATTATACAGGATGTTAACATTCCATTGACTGAGGAAAAGTACAAGGTAATGGATAATTTCACAGTCGCTTTATTATCCAAGGTTGTTTTTACGTAAGTATCTACTGGGACATCTTTATCATCCACAGTCGTGTTTTCTTAAAAATGTATTTCAAAACATTTTTAATATTTACTAGACAATGTGTAAATGTCATTTATACCATTATATTACATTATATGTTTTGAAAGTAATAATTTATCGTTTTCCAAATAGGGTACTTTATGACCATTTTGACAAAAGTAAGGTGAGAATTTTTTTTACTTATACGGCAGGTGCAACTATTTTCCATAGTTATAACATCATTGAAGCTTCCCTTAAAATATTATAAGAATATTTTTAAAATAAATTTTTCCTTTTATAATTATGTGACTTTTAAATGATTTCAAAATAGAAAGATATATTTCTCTCAAATAGTTTTGATTTCATCTATGTCAACATCCTTTGATAAAATTCACACTTGTTTGAAGTAGATTTTTTATGATACAAATATTTTATATTGTATTTAAGTTTTTGTGATATGTTTTAATATGGATGAATTATTTTTATACCATTCATGGTTTATGGTTAATGTATTGACATTTTTTATGTTAGTTTTATTAAGAATGTTTATGTTATATTTCAACCATTTCATAAGAGGAATCTATTGGACTTATAATGTGATAGGTGGACCCCTCTATAGCTCCTTGATGCATTGGTGGGTCTTATGAGACAATTAGATGTGAAATTTTCATGAGGCCTTTCCCAATTTCATATATGATTTTGGCTAAGGCCTAAATAATTTGTAGACGTCTTGGCTGAGGCCTTGACAAGATGTTTCGGAATGTCCGGAATTATATGTTCCCTCATTATGAAAATAATAGTGATGGTTCATGTGGTTATTAGACTAGAAGAATACCCATGACAATGTTTTATTAGGGAACTATTTACTCAGCTCATATTCTATCCATAAAGTGTTCATGTTTATTATTTGTAAAGGCATTTGTTTTTAATTATTCATCATGCCTAATTTTTATGTTATCTTCTGTTGTATTTCTTACACTTACTGAGCATTTAAGCTCACCATTTTCTTATGTTTCATTTTCAAAGGATATGAAGATGTTATTTATGAGTGACTTGTATGCATAATCTAGGAGGCTTGGATATTTCTAATGGAACACTTAATTGTTGTATTTCTTTTTAAGTTGTAATGCTGAACTTATGTATGTATCCTGTTTACAATAATACTAAACTTATCGGTCTCTTAGGACATGATTCCTTGTATCATGCCAATGTTTTGTAATAAAGCACTGACACTAGGAAATTAGGGTTGGGGCATTACAGTAGACCCCCTTTGTTAACAAATTTATACATCATGGTCTGCTTTGTCAACAAACACTATGCAGAGGCCCTCTTTTTTAACAAACACAATCACCTCAAAAATGATTCAATGATACCTTGAGGGATTTTTTCCCAACTATATCCCCCATTGTGTTTGTTGAAAAAGCTTTTCAAAAAAATTCTCTACACTTTGATACCTCACTAAAGATCCTTCCATCATCCTCCATTCGCCTCTTATGATTCTAATATCGATCAAGGATTTAGTCAACACATAATCTAAGCCCAAATGAGAAATGATCGACATGAGAAACAAGAGTAAATGAAAAATTCATCAATGAATCACTTCATTTCTGACACCAATTGATGATACCAAACTGATACCAATTGCTAAACTGATACCAATTGGTGATTTCTAGAAATCTTATAACACCATTCTAATGACACGCTAATTCTTTTATCACGATCCTCAGCTATTGTGATATCTATTATTAGATTGATCACTTATTGTGTTGTAAGGTTCAATACTATCCATGTCTGTTTACAGCTTCAACTCCTCTACATCTTTCAAATCCACCTATCTTGCTACTCAACTTGTTAGCTTCTCCATATGTCTTTGACTTAGAAATTTTCTCTCATTCTTAGCCATAGTTTCTCCCCCTTAAAGGGTCACTATTTCACCCACATTGTCTATGAACACAATGGTCACTCCTCTGCAGTTTTAGACATTGAAAATAACACATATCAGCATAATAGAGAAAGACACACCACTACTCGGGGAAAGGCGACCGTTAACCATACACACTTTTTTAGGTGTGGGGAGGAGACTGAACTCCCAGAGCTAGTCGATGCCTCTCAAAAACATCCTTGGGTAAGGCCTTATCTTGAATGTATGGAACCTATAGTTCCATAGGCACATACTCTAACTTCACGATCCACTTATCAACCTTCTCCATGATAAAATGATAATTTATGTCAATGTTTTTTGTCCTTGAATGATGGATGGGATTTTTGCTGAGATTTATAGCACTTTAGATATAGCACTGGATTCTGATTGGAGACTTCACTTCAACTCCCATATCATCAAGTTGTTGCTTCATCCACAATAACTAAGTGCATGCTTGAGTGAATGCATTATACTCAAGTTCTGCGGGGCTCAATGAAATTCAACCTTTATTCTTACTGACTCAAGAAATACACAATCCACCAAGACAAAAATCACCTCCTGGCATTGATTTCCTATCATCTACTGAACCGGCCCAATCTACATCAGTATATCCCAATAAATCAAATTGAGATTTTTCAATATATATCAGGCCAAAATCCACCGTGCCCATGATATACCGAAGTATTATTTTCACTATAAACATGTGACTTTCCTTGGGATTTATTGGATATCACGTTGTTTGGCATACAGTGAAAATAATATCAGGTCTCATCACTGGAAAGTATAGTAAACTCCCAATTATCTGTCTGTATTCTATGATATTAACTGCCTTTCCATTATCATATTTTGATAATTTTCTCTATGTATCAACAAGAGTCTTCATATCCTTGGAATTTTCCATTCCAAATCATCTCAGAACCTCATTGGCATATTTATATTGAAAAAATATTTTTCTATTACTTCCTTGTAACACCTGTAAACAAAGGAAAAATTCCAACTCACCAATCATAGACATTTAGAACTCATGTTTCATGAATTCGGAAAACTCTCTGAACTATTATCCCTCCGATCCTCAAAATATTATGTCATCGACATTTTCAAACACCATTATCTTTTGATTACTATTGTTTTTGTAATAGAGATTATATTCAACTCCACCATGCTGGTATCCAAGCTTCTTTAAATACAGATAAAGACTTGAGTACTATGCTCTTGGTATCTATTTTATCCCATATAATGCCTTCTTAAACTTAAAAACCTTATTCTCATCCTCATTATTTAGAACACAATATGGCTACTCGATATACACTTCTTCCTCCATAATTCCATTCAAGAATGTAGATTTGACATCCATTTGGAACACATTGAACTTCCTTTGCACTGCAATGTCCTGGAATAATCTGATTGTCTCCATCCTTGAAACCAATGCAAATGTCTAATCGACATCAATTCCTTATATCTAGTAGTATCCTTTGCACACAAGTCATGATTTTTTTCAAATCATTAGTCCATCTTCATTCATCTTGTCGAGAAATACGCACTTAATCCCGATGAAATTATTATCAGTTGTCCACAAAACAATTTCCCACGTCTAATTCTTTTCAATATGACATTACTCTTCAATCATATCCCGAACCTAGTTTTCATCTTTAGCTGCGTCAACAATGTATTAAGGATCTACCTCAGATAAAAAAAAGATATATGTTGTAGTGATTTCATTCTTCTTGTTTGAACTGGAGCTGATTGATCGACAATGATATTCTTCCAATCTATTTCAGCTCGACTCTTTTTCTTTTGGGCAAATATAGATTTTTCTTCTTCATTATCATCAGTAATATCTTCTTCTAAATCAACAACAACCACTTTTTTTCTCATACTTTTCTTTCATCCTCATCAATTTCATAAGGAAAATGTTCATTGTGCTGTTGAATGTTGATGTGGCAATGTTTTCATGCTCTTTTCTACATAATTTTTTTTTATTTTTGTTTACTTTTTAATGTCAAACCTTTTTATTTTATGTAATATTTATCAATTGTTTTATTTTGTAAATTATATTATAATTAAAATTGTTTATTTATTAAAAGTTTGTTTTTTTTAATTTTTATTTTTTATTTTTCAATAATAAAATTAAGATGTTATTAAAAATTTTAATTCATTAATTAAAGTAATTAATTCATTATTCTTTAACTTGTAAATAAATAAATCAATTTAGTTGTTAGTCTTTTAATAATTCAATTAATTTTAACAATTTAAGTTTATTCAATTAGTATTTCTTATTCTTTAATTTACATTATTAATTCTTTAATTAGTTGGTTAATTAATTTTATAATGTAACAATAATTGTTTTAATTTGTTTTGAATTAATTTGTTTATAACAAAAATAATTTCATTCTTTTAAATAAATCAAAATTAATTTTATTATTTATCTTTGTTTTATTTAGTTTTTTAAATCATTCTATTTAATTTAATTTAATAATTCATTAATCTATTTTTAGTTTTATTAAATTATTTATTTATTTAATTTTTAGTTGTGTTTTTTTGCAGGTGTTATGGTCGCTCAGGATCCTACTCTCCCGGTGCCACCATTTTCAAGCTATCATAGTGCTTCCGTTGTTGTCCCACTATTTCCCCCCCATCCACTGTTTCTTTACGGTCTCACTATGACACTCACAATGCCTCTATTATTATCTCACCACTTCCTCACTGTCTCACCGTATCTATTCCCCTTCACCTTGAAAAACCCATTTCTCACTGTCTCTCCATGAGTGAAACTCACGGTCCCTATCTCACCATAATCCCCTGCCACTTTCCTTTTCCCAGCCACTTCCACATCATCCTCATGCTCTTTTGCTCCCGCCCTCCTTCACACAACACCAATAATAACCAACAAAATCATCAAAAAATAAACCAATTCATTACAACACTCAAATTATAACAGCATGTTCAAGCTCACAAATCATGCCAAATCATATTCGAAGATAACAGATCCCCAGATAAAACATCAACCCCTAACTCACCTTGCTGTCTGCGTTTCCCCTTCACAGCCACACCCCCTACTTGTCGGCGAGTCACCCGAACCCCAGCCTTTCCACTACGTGACCGTCGTCCGGCCTGGATTTCCCTAGCCTTGACCCTCACTTCTTCTTTCATCCCGAACCCTCCGCACTCTCTCTGAAACATCGCCACAATCACCTGCTCGCCAGTGAGTGACCCAAATCCCACGAGCCTGCCTCACCTTGCTATTTCTTCACACCACATACTGCCCTGGCTTCTCTCTCTATCCGAGCAGCTCCCTCCATCCCACCGAGACCCACCACTCCGACTCCCGAATAGATTCGTGCCACGCCAGTTGCCTCCACCCATGCGATGTCCACCCCTCTCTGCGGACCGACCTCCATTCTCCTTGCACATGAACCCGCCTTTCCCCCGGTGACCCTTCTACAACCTTTCCACCTCTCTTTCTCTTCACTGAGACCCCCTGCATTCCCCCTTTCTCCCCTCTCATTTTCACTGAACCCCTCCCCCCTCCAATTCGTGTTTTACTTTTTTTAGTTAGTTTTTATTTTATTATATTATAACATATAATATGATAATGTATTATGTAATATATATGATATACTATACTATATTAATAATATGTTTAATCATAATATTATATAATCATTTATATATCATAATAATATCTATATTAAAATAATATAATAGTTATTATATATATATATTGGTAATATTTAACACCTTTAATAAATATATATAACAGTAAATATAAATATGCATTTATATATAATTATAGTATTCAAAATTTTCTATTTCTAATGTTTTTTGTGCTTTTTCGGTTGTTCTGCACACGTGGAGTTGGGCGTGCAAATAAAATTGTGGTCACTTCATTGTAAAGACACGAGAAAATTTGCAAATTCATTGTAGGGGTTGTTTTCACTCACAAAGAATTAACTCAGGAGCGGGTGACAAGCATGTTAAAGACACACCACATGGATATACACTACATGTTAGTTTAGTTTTTGGTTTTTGTCTCTAAATAAGAGGATGCTCAACTCCTAGCTTCAGATGCTAAGGGGCCGGAACAAGAATGGGGGAGGGAACCATTCCACAGGGGGGAGACTCCACCCGATTCACATATCCATTCTTTCCACATCTCATGGACTCGGATCATCTTTGACCGGAAGACATAACCTACTCCTCCATTCTCCACCTCACCCCCATTGCTCTGTTCTAGTTTAAATTTCAATTGTGTCTGTAAATACTTGTATTTCATGTTTTTTTAATTAGATTTGGGATGTTTGTTTCATTTTTTTGTGTTGTTTATTCATCCTCACTTCGTATTGTGATCTCAAATATTTAAAAATGGATATCTAACTTGCAGGGACAGATCTAGTTTATGAAACCTGATAGGATCTGGATATTCTCAAATTAATGTGATCACATTATTTTTATTCTCCATGGTAGATTGCATCTGTTAATTAAATTGAGAGATAGGATGATCTTGCACAGGATGATTCGCCACTTTCTCATTTAATTTCTTCTCCCCTTCCTGTCTTGATTTCTCAAAATGAGAATCAAGATTGGTTGTGCGATGTAACGATCTTAGTGGAATCATTCTGGATTGTGAGAAATTCTTTCCAAGATGACTTTCCTGAGTGAATCACCTTGCAGTTTGGAGGAATGCATCAGTATTGAAGAAATTCGATGATTGAGTGTTTAATTTTTAGGAGAGACTTGTGTGATCCGAGACATCGATCATGCACCGTGCGAAATTGGGAATTGTTGATAAATTTCTTAAGTTGATCTAGGAAAGTGAGTAGGGTGTGGATTAACCTAGGTCCTACCTTGTTCACACTAAATTTTTCCTTCTTTGTCTTGGTGTCATTTGTTTGTTATATGCTTTGTCATGTGTTTCTTTATTTTTTTACTATTCCATCTCTGTTTCTCCTCTATTCGTTTAGTGTTCCACATCCACTGTGCTCTTCAGCACTGATTAGTGATTTATTAGGAATTGTGTTTTTCGATTTTCAAAATATTTTAAAAAATACAAAATGATTTTCGGAACGACCACTTAGGCTCTCGACATTGCTTCCTTGAGAGTGACCCTGAGGTTAGCCACTGTACTATATGTTAGGTCTTTATAAATGTAAACTTGACCATCCTCGTGACAAGAAAGTCCCATCAAATGTTCTCATCATTTTCCACAATAGTGACATCATTGCTCTCAAATACTTTTCCAAGCCTTTAAATAAAGCATTTATGATTTTCGTTTTCCTGACTAGCCATGGAATATTCCCTCGTCTCCGCATGACTCAAATTTATTGTTTTTTTCTTTGTTGAGTATAATGCACTTACTCCTAATGATTCTAAAGTAATTTACAATTGGATTTATCCCATACGACATCTCATATGGAGTATTTTCTTCTTTAGGACACCACAGAGCCTATTTAAAAATATAGACCGATGTCAATACTGCTTCCTTCCAAAATTTCTCTGGTAGGTCTTTTTTTATAAGCATTGTTCTGGCCATGTTGTTGTTGGTCCAATTTCTCCTTTAAACAACTCTATTCTGCTGGGGATTTCCCAATGTGGAAACATGCTTCCTTATCCTGTGTTTCTAGAGATAATATTCTACCATACTATTAGTGAATTATGTACAAATATTAGTAAGAAAATTCATAATTTTCTATTCAATCATCCTTTCACACTCTTTCTAGTACTATTTTAAGTAGTTAAACACATCAGACTTATGGGAAATAATAAATAACCATGGAATTATACTACATACATCTATAAAAAGAACATAGTACCTAATTACATCAATTTCGCATGGTGTGATAGGCCCACAAACATTAGCATGCACAAATTCAATCACTCTTGTTGAATTATTTTCCTTTTCCTTATACATATTTATGATGAGTGTCCCTTGTTGGCATTCATAGAACGTGTGAGTACGATCATGTGATAGCTTAAGAAGGTCCTTTGTTGTGTAACAGATTACCAGATCTTCTAGGGATGGTTGAAATAGCTGACCAAGTCTTTTATGCCCTAGCTGGTTTTCTTCCTCTTTGGATAGAAAGCACATATCTTCTTCTCCACTTACCAGGTTGATATTTTCCTTTTTTTCTTTTTCTTGTAGAACCACTGACCTGTCTCTTACTTTGATATTACAAATTTTATTAGTAATCCTTATAGAATTTCCAGAGTCACATAGATGACTGACACTGAGAAAATTGTGACTGAGGCCTTCTACTACTAATACATCAGCATGTCTCATCTCTTTGCCTCTAATCATGGACTTTTATGAGGATATAATATTCAGGAATTCATCATTTCTGAACATGAAAAACTCATTCACTGCCTTATTTTGAGCCTATAACAAGTTCCTCATTACCTATCATGTGAGATGTGCAACCACTGTCAAAGATCCACACACCATAGTGATATGATGCTTTAAGGTAAATTTCTGTCACCACTTCCTTCTCATACGTTTTCTTCATGGTCAATATTTTTTCCTTCACACTCGGCATGGATTGTGACTTCCGGTATTTCTCAGAGTATGATGGATTAGCTTCATCTTTCAAAGCTGCAAAACCTATTTTTCATTTTCAACTCACCTGTTGGTTCATTGATTTTCTGTTTGGCAACATTTTGATTCTTCTTTGGCATATTCCTTTTTATAGTCAAAGTACAGTGCCTAGCCATGTGCCCAAATCATCCGCAACAAAAATAGTGCCCTTTAAATTATGTTCTAAAGAACCATTATCTATATAGCGGTCACCACTGTTCTTATGCCCTTGAATATCCCCTGGCTAGGTAACCCAAATACAGTGAATGCCCCATCTTTCAACAACAATAACACCCAATATAAGGTGAATTCCATCGTTTCACTTCTGTACTTATAGTTTCCCCATAAGATCTCTAAATATTTTTATTCTGCTTTATGCACAAATAAACCTTCAATCATGGAATGGGTTCTTGCTGTCTAACTTCAATTTTCATAGCTTTTTGTTTTCGATCAAGCCCCCCATTGGCCTTATCATCTAAACGCAATTGATGCTTTTTTTCTTCTGAACCACTATTCTCCACTTACATCTTCTCGGTTTCCTGGGTGATCTAATTTCCTGATGTCCATGTAGGATTCAAGAGTTTTCCTTGATCCTTAACCATTTTCTGAAAACTGACAACTTCTTCTTCATGTTATTTAATACCCTTGATTTGATTTTTACTTTTGTTATTCAAACCATCGATCCCCCTTTTCTGTTCTTCAATCTTGATTATGAATGCACTAACCTATTATGTGTCCTTTGGTGTTGATGACATGATTTTCTCAGTTTCATCTATCAACTCAAACTTCTCATATTCCTACTACTATATATAGATTTTGGCCTCACGAATTACTTTGTTTTCTTTCTTTGTTTTGGCACTTCAACCATCTATATCTTCAAGAGAGCCCTATAACTCACCTTGAATATCAAATATTCCATTAAATTCATCTTCTTCATCAATGTCAGTTTCTTCCTTTCTCTGATTACTCCTGAAAAATTCCACCATAGAATTTTCTCCACGATCATTGAAGTTATCTATCTCTTCAACCACATCAACCTCAGACTCATCTGAAATGACACATTCTTGTGAAAAAAGATTATACTTCTTAAAGAAATTTTTTGGAACTATTTCTTGCCTTTCACATAGGCTGAAGACTTCTTCTTGGTAATATAAAATTCATCCTTTTCGAATTTTAGAAACTTCTTGGGGCACCTTGCTGCAAGGTGTCCAATATTTCCAAATCGAAAGCATGCAAGTGGAAGTTTCCTATTAAAAATTCCTTTTCCTCTTTAATGATTTGAGGAATGGAATGACATCACCTAATATGTATCTTCTTCTTTTTTGGAATCTTCAATAGTGAGCTTCATCATGGCCTTTAATTATACATATTTCGATTTCTCCTTTTCCACATCATCGTTATCATCATTTCTCATTTCATATGCAACAAGGGTGTTATGAAGGTTATCCAATGTTATCTCTTTTGGTCTTTATATTCCAAAACTGAATCTTTTGGATTGAACTGAGGTAGATGTTTTATGAAGATACACATCACAATATTTATGTATTTAATAACTTCTCCCTGACCATGCATGTCTTCCACGATAACATTTACCCTCTCAAAGAATGCATTAACAGTCTCATTCGGGTTCATTCTCAGATCTTCATACTTGTTCCACTACAATTACATCTTGGCCTCTCTGACATTTGTATCTCTATCATATATATTCAATTTCTTTACCCATGCGGAATGTTATGTTTTTCATGACATCGCCTTTGTATAGATTTAATTGGATAGGGATCCCCTTAAATAATTAATTCCTTTGGTATCAGCATCCAATTCTCTATGCTCAACTTCCGATAATGCATCACCATTAATAACGGTTATTATGCTATGAATTTCTGTTGTGAACACATCCATTCCCAATGATCAGAATTAGCATTGCATCCAATTATTCTATAGATGAAAATTGTTCCCGTCCAATAACAGAATCCCATTGTGATTGGTGACCTCCATTTGAGAGAGAAACACTGATATCAACCATTCCATATTATAATAATTGTTAGGTCCACTAGGATTGATTCCCTGTGCAGGGGTGGGGGTGAATTAGGGTATGAAGGATAAAAACAACTTCCCCTATTGATATTGTTTCATTGTTAATAAAAACACTTTTCTCTATCTTTCTTGTAGAAAAGTATAAAGAGAAACTAAATCATACATATGACATAGATATTTTTACATGGTTCACCCTCACTGGAAAACGTCCAAGAGCATACACTGGCGATGTGTTGATGTACCAAATACACTAAAAGTGCACTGATGTTTACAATGTTCGGAGTGAACTCAATTTACGTCCTAGCTTAAAACCACTCACAATATGAATGCTAACTACTCCCTCAATGGAAGTGTGCCCAAAAATTCTTCAGAAGATCCACTCATAGTTTAAAGACATGTAGGTATCTTCATTATCAAAAATTAATGCATATTCCTATATATGTATATGCACAGTTGAAGTTACACTTTCATCCACTGATGAATAAAAATTTACAGCGGATATACCCTGTAATCTTCCAACTTTAGTGCGGCCCTATAATAACAGGCACACTTCTCTATTCTTGGCATTCTTATCTATTCTTTGGCGCACTTCACCAAACCTGGAACTCAAGTGTCACCAAACCACTTGCGTGAAACCCCCTTATTTAACTCTGAACTAGGGTGACATGAACCCTTTTATGCCCAAACCAATATTGGCACACAACTATAAACTGGCGCGCAACATTTGAGTATCTTTATACTTGTGCGACCAAACCACCAGTTGCGCGACCGAACCACCTGCGCAACTGGAGCTCTAATTTTCTCTAAGTGTTGAACTCCATCAAAATTGAGGAGGTATGTACCTCTATTTATAATAATTTTGGACACCCTGAGCACCGGTGAGCAAGTCTCCTCTCGTCGCGCAGGTCCAGCCGCCCTAGTCTCTGTCGCCATAGTCACTTGCGTGCCCAAACCAAAACATGGGCACCCCTCTTTCCGTTGACATGTTTTGATGTTATGATCTTGAAAAACATATGGCGCGCAAGTTTCCAACCTTCTAGGACACTGGAAAATGATGCCACCATGTATCTACTCATTCTTACTACCTCTAGATCATCCATTAATTTATCAAGGATCTTCAATAAATCATGTATTGTTGAAAACATCCCTTGAACTCAACACCTCACCATGTAAACCCCCTTTTTCAACAAATTTGTACATCGGGGACTGTTTTTTCAACAAATACAACATGGAGGCCCGCTTTCTCATCAAACACAATAACCTCAAAGATGATTCAATGATACCTTGAGGTATTTTTTCCCAATTTTTTTTTGATATTTATTTAATCAATGACGGAGGGATCGGTATTTTATAGTATCTATAACAACATATGTATTTTTTTCTATATAACATATTTATTTCATTCTACAGAAATGAATCACATAGTTTATTTAGATGATAGGTCATGTGGATCTTATAATTAGGTGTTATCTAATGGTTGATATATATCACATCTTTAAACATGATTTATAGTAACACTTAGTAGTTTTATATAGTCATTGGATGTTTTTATACATGTTTTTGTCAATGGAAAAAAATCGGTCACTTAAAGTTCTATAATATCTTATGTAGGCGTTTCCTGTACAATATCTTATAAGAATTATATATAAAAAAGATATGTTTCCTTAGTTTCACATGATATGATTCATCGTATTATGATCTCTTTATATAAATGTAGATTTCACCAAATCCATTAGTGGGAAAATATAGTCTTTCGAGTACTGACAAGGATGAATTATCAATTAGTGTTGACTTACTCAATATGTGATGTTTGACTTGTATATTTTATAACCAAAGTGTTTTTTATTGTATTGGGAGTTTCTATTTGATATTTTAGATAGGATAATAATTTTACCTTGATTGGTATCCAATTTGAGGCATGGATTTTGGAATAGGTGGTAGATCATAGGGATATTGAGAATAGAAAAATGATTTTGGTGAGCCATGTGATACAGTTTAGTAGTTGGGATTTTTTTACTAATGTTGAGAAGAATTATGATATATGAGGGATACCTAAGAGAGGATTTATCCTTGTAATAGTAGTGCCTTTATAAATATAAAAAATTATTATACAATTTTAGTTCTCGAATAATGCAATGTCGGTGGATAATCATGTCATATGCCTTAACATAGGTTATATATCAGGCTTATTGGGAAGTAGTCAACAAGATCATTCTAGTTATACTATATTTAAGAGTATTTTGGGGAGTGGAAAATAGTTTGGGGGAGTAATCCTTGGATTGATGATGCATGACTCATGTGATCATGAGTCTAATTGTGATACTGGGTGTTACATTACAGAACACCTTTTGGGTAAGGATACAACAGATTTTTATACTGGGCATGTACACGTGAGAAGCTTTCTAGAGGGTAAATTTTCTATGAGAAAGGGGAGTGAGTAATAGGTTAAAATTTTGGTGGAAAAAGAGTAGATATGTGAGTGGAAGTTCATTTTTTGTTTGAGTTTGTCTTATTTGGTTTGTATATTTTTTAGCATCCTGGAGCCTAGTGAGAAAAAATGTGATCAATGAAATTATAATTACCATGGATACCTAAGGTTTTGGTTTGGGAAAATATGTTTTTTCATTAATTTTATCGATATGTAGACATTGTATCAATGAGTGGTTTGATAGTGGATAAAATCATGTTACAAGATATGTGCTCTCGGAGATGTAATGAGAATGGACCCTCATGTGTGACACACATGCAATGTTCGAACCATTCTAAAATATTCCAAATGATTTTTATAATGTAGTACATGTAGTGGGGAGTGAACAATGAGATTTTAGATGATGTTACCCTCATTGATTTCGATCTCCATGAATATAAAGGATTATGCTCCTATTTAGCTGTTAATGGATACTTTTTTAATGATTTTGATGGAATTTAGGATTGGGTGGGATGACCACACAATGTAATTCTGGGTGGTATTGGAATGACCATGGGATTGAGAGGTCCCAATATTTCTTATTCTAGAAACTATATTGATACTCTTATGGTGATAGAATCATTTTCTTTAATATAATATATCACCAATTATATAAGGGTTGTTAATTCAATGAGACTTGTTAAGGGATTGTCGAGATATTAGTAGAATTTTGTTGGGAAGATAAATTTTATTTAATTTATATTGAGAAAAACGTTTTATTTAACATTAAAATATGATGTTAGATTGATTCCATATGTTCTCATCTATCTCTAGGGGTATTATATGTTGTCCAAAAGTGAGTTGGATTATAGGTGCATCATTTCACTTGGGTGAAGTAATATGGAATATTTTATTGGTTAATAATTCAACCATGGAATTTTAAAAAATGTTCAGTTATGGACATTAGTGTGGGTGTTTATATGGTATAACGAGTATTTCAGTGACTTAGGCATTATGATCATATGATGAGGTGGCCTGTTGAAAGGTGAGGTCAAGTGTTTTTGGAATAGGTGAATAGGGGAGTACCAACACATATTTTTGTTTGAAATTGTTTATTGTGAGGTGGAACTCACACTGTGAAACATATTAGACCACATGATATTGTTTTCATAAGTTTATTATTATTGCGGGGATCACTACGGTTTACAATTATCCATTTGGAGTATAAAATTATGTTTCGGAGAACCATCGACTCCATAATGAATTAATTGATAAAATATGTTTTCTCATGATATCTAGTAATAGTAAATATTTTTCTCTATATCATTGATAGTAGCGATTCATTAGCTCTACTTTCGGTTAATTTTATTCATTGTTTGTTGGAGTTATGTTGTTGAAGATTTTGAATATATCTTTATTAACACATGTTGGGTTAGCTATAAATTAATGAAATAGGTATTGTATAATTAATATGTAAAGGACCACCAATAATTCCTGATAATGAGAAGTTCTATTATATTTATTTTTTGATGATTGACATATTTATGTGAAGTGATGTTTAGAAGAAAATTTGAATTGTTTTTCCTGATGTAGGGGATGTTTTTTGAATTTTAATTATTTTCTAAACAATAGGAATTATAGTATCTCATGGCGATTTTTTGGTATATGTATGGAGTCCATGATGATGTATCATGTTCTCTGGTAAATTTTTATATTCATGTTGATTTCGTAAAATTTTAGTGGGAATTTTATAACTGTAGGGTTACATCAATGTTAGGGGACACTGTTTGGGGAAACAGTGTGGGTGTGTTTTTTGATACGTGACTATTGTAGACTATGATAAATATAAATTTACTAATTTAAAATTTATTATATTGTAAGACCTAGGATCTCAAAAGATTATCACTCAATAATCATGTTATTTCACTTGAAATTAGATAATTAAGTGAAGATTATTTTTGATACTGTTTGATTTTGAAATGAAATAATGAAATTTAAAATAAATTTTGAACACATGATAAGGAAGGGAATGAAGGGGTTAGGGTAGCATGAAAATTTTCAATTTCATCATGTTAATAAAAACCATTCCCCATATATTACTATCGAATGACAACTGAAATAAACCTCAAGAAAGATATCTATAACCCTTCGTTGAAGCAAGAAAGGGAAATATCTCATTTATGAATGAAATTTTATAAACCATTCAAAAATAACTAATGAATGTACTAATACATAATTCTTTTCTTTAACTCTTAAAATTTGTTACTTATTCCTGACACATCCCAATGATCACTAGATACTCACCATCAAAGACAATATGGTCGATTGAGACAAGCTACACTAGTTATATGGAGTTTGAAGATCATTAAACAATGATATAAACTCTAAATGAAACAAAAACCCAATATATGACCACAAAAAGATAATTAGAAACCCATGAAAATATAAATAACATAATTGAAAAATATATTTTTAAATTAAAATTCAAGACTCTTACATTACAAATGGAAAACCCCCCCTTCCCCAATCACTAAAAAATTTCCCCCTCCATGTGAATGGTACTAGAATTGAATGTTGAAGAAGCATTTATTATGAATATTTGAAAATAGAAAATATAAAATCCACACAAATTTATCATTTTAATCCCCTAGTATAACCCATAATTTTCCTCCATCAACACCTTTTAACATATGTTTACACTCATATATATAGGTTTGAGGGGGGAAACTTTTCCCACGAGACTCATTATTCAAAATTATTAAGTTTATTTTTCATATTAAATTGATGAATATCGTACTTTGTTCTTAATAAACGTTTTTTTCATATTTATTTTTCATTCTCACAAAAATTCATAGATTATTTGGACATATTTCAATTTTTTTTTACTAAATTCCTAAAAAAAGTCTTTTTCTGGATGAGGATACTCCACAACTACCACTAATTTGTAGAATTAAATAGACACCTTAATAATCTAAATTCTCCATGAAATATAATTTAAAAATGAATCACTAGGACCTACTTCTCCTATAGAGGGAATCACCACATTTGGATTTCTCTAGGACAAGACATGCATCCATTACTGAGGTCGGGTCCATTGTGTTGGCCAAATAATTTATATGTGTTATTTATTTATATTGGCTAGTGTATTTTGAATTGGATCTGGGTTGATAAAATAAATTATCAATCACAATTATTATGTAAGTCTAAAAACAATTAAAAATAATTTTGGATCAAAATTATAGTTTTTATACTCAAAATACTGAATCATGTGAAATTTGATAAATTTTGATTAATAAATTTTCACAATTAATCAAAAAATTAACCAAAAACAATAATGATGACATTTAGATCACGTTGATTTATTGGGAGGGGTTAAACTATTTTAATTATCTAAAGAATTATTAAAAAAATTAGCTCTATTATTTCCTCACACTTAGTACTTGGACTCATGGACAAATTATCCTCAAAATAAAATTAATGTAATTTCAAAACACATAAACATTAAATCCAAAATTTCCACAAAAAGAAAAAATAAAGAGAATTCCTCTTTAAAAAATTATTTCAAGTTATTAATTCATATCATTCAATATAATTAAACATAATTTCTCCTCCCATTCACAAATAACCCATACATTTCATGAATTTTCTCTCATCTCACAAATATCAATTTTGAACAAGGTGTTTCTCATCCCAACTCATGAAAGGGATACCGTAATCATGATATATTTCTACATCACCACATGATGTTATACAATGACATGTGTTTACTAGAAATAATTTTTTGGGTTTTTTTGGATTCTATTTTCTATGAATTTATATGTCTAAGATTATTCTATGGTTGAAGGATGAGTAGTTGTATTTTTTTATGAAAAATAGAAAGATTCTAATTTTCAATCATATTTGGTCTCATCCTCACTCTCTAGAGTAGAATAAACATCTTCAAGACATATGTGATAATTTAATGAATTTTTACAGCATTTTTTATATTAGATGAAAAATTAGAATCGTCTCAAAAACATTTTTTCTTGAAATCTCTAGATATACACAAATTTATGTCTCCTTTTCAACTAGATCGGGCAATTTCACTTGAAGAGCATGTTGGATGATGAAAAATATTTTGTAATGTGGATAATATAACATATTTTTCATGGATTATAATGTATAAAATGACTAAATATATATGTCATTATATCATAAAAATATTATCTTGAAAAGGCCTCTTTAAAAACAAAGAAATACCTCAATCATTTAAAACAAACATACCACAAATCCTCACAATTTAAAAGGAATAAATCAAATTCTAGTTTACAAATTCTGGGTTTTGTTCCTATAAAAACTGTGGTAAATGATAGTAATATGAATAGAATGGTTCAGAATCCTCAAAAGAAAATTTATTTCAATGATAAATAATGTTACATGTGGCTTGAGATTCATAAATAAGGAGATCGGTCATGAAATTCCCAATAATTTAAGCATGAAATAGAGTATTTTTTATGGTGCGTTTCATGTAATAAATATGTTTACTCATTGAAATTGGTTTAAAAAATTGAATATATAATCATTTTATCTCACATGTTTGAAAAAAATAGAACGACTGACAAATTTACATAGAAATTTTTTAAAAAAACAATATTTTTTAGAAAATTGTTATTTTTAGAAATATTTATTTAAAAGATTCAATCCTCCACATGTAAATGATGATGTGTGTACAGTTAATATCAATTTATTTAACATGTACAAGGATTTTTAAATGAATCACCCAACGAAAACAAGTTAAAAGGAGAGGTACGACTTGTCGACTTTTATTAATAAATAGGTTGGAGGAGTGTGATCTCTTCCACTGTATCTGATGGAATGGTCCCATAGAATTTTTTTTCATATGTCCATTAAAAGTGAATGGATCCTAATATATATACTCTATAGAATGAAAAAACAATAAATGATATACTTGAGTAATTATAAATGTACATTCCCATCTAGAAAAATGTTTACCTTGATATATTTTGAGTCTTCAGTTGAATAATTGTACATTTTCTCCATGATAGCTGTATTTTGTTTGGATAATATTTTCACCATACACACTTTTTATCAGTTGTTAAATTCCTATAATTATCAAAATCATCCCTTTCAATTTCCTCCAGCTCCTATAACTGATATCTTCTCTCTTTCCCAACACTTTTATGATCCAAATTCATCTTCCACATACCCCAATATTCCATATGTTCTCATTAGCTAGAAGATAAAAATTTTCCCCCAAATCAACCTACATTGCCTTAGTCAAAATGGGGTTTTATATGATTTCATGTATGTGCATAATGCATCTTCCAACATTGGGATTGAATCTTTCATGTTTGGTTTAACATTATTTTCCAAAATTCAATTGATCGTCATATTGGAAACTTAGGCATGATTTGTAGTTTGTGTATAGTAGGGATTTGATCTTTTATAAATTAAACCATAGTTCTTCAAAAAAGTCTACATTTTCATATTGTAAAATTGAGAACCCTGATCAATGATGATGTATCTAGGAACCCCAAACATAAGAAGTATGTTAATATTAACAAAATCATAAACAATGTTTTCATAATTTGTCCTGGTATATTTTTTCATCGACCCATTTTGAAATTTAATAAACTTCCAGTAATATATAATAATTTAAAACATACATTGAGAAATTTTCTATACTATTTATCCCCAAGACTTCACGAATCTCCATAGAATCAAGAGGTTGTTGGTGGATTTATTATCTCTTTGAAATATTTATAAAAAACTGACAATTTTCACACATTTTCCAAAAATCATGTGTATATATAAAAATGGTGGGACAATAATCTCCATGTTATAAAACATTCTTTGTTTTACATTGAATTCCAAAGTGTCTTCTATAATCCAAATTAGGGTAAAACTCAATGAAATATCCAATTTCACTCTCAGAAAAACTTATTCATATCACCTGGTCAATGAAAATATATAAAATAAATGGATTATCACAAATTTAATATCAAGATTCAGCTTTAATGTTTTGAATTTGGTTGGAATTGAAATGAGATGGGACCTATGATGTCACAATATAATGGATTGTGTTAGAATAACAAGTCACTTTTCATTTAGTGAAGTACAACTACTCTCATGGAAGGTGATCATTCAATGGTTCTTTGTCTATAATTTCTTCTTCACTATTATTGGTTGGTCTGCTTAATTGATCATCCACTTTGTTTTGAACTTCTATGATCTTCTTGATTTCTATATTAAACTCATATAGTGGAAAAAACTATCTCACTATCCTTTTTAGCTTCATCCTTCTTAATCATGTACCTAAGTGATTCATGATCTTAAAAAAATTTACTATAGTTCTATGAAAATATAACAGAAATCTTTCTCAAGAAAAAAATAGTAATAAAAACTTTTTTCTATGATTTTGTTATTGAATTGATCCATATAAAAGTTTATCACGGGATAGTAAATGACATATGACATGTCCTCAATTTGTAGAGAACAGACTTATCCAATGTCTTGGTCATAATCATAATAAATTAGCTCAAATGGTTTTTTCTAATTTAGTGGCTACATCACCGGTGGTGTAATCAATATCCTCTCCAAATCATCAGTAGATTCCCTATATGAACTATTGAAATCAAAGTTAGTAACATTAAAAATGAATCTATAGATAGGGAGATTAATCCTACTAATATATTAGATAAAACTATTATATAATCCTTCATGTATTAAAAATATCTAACATGTTTCACATAATTTGGGAAAAGAAATAAATTTATCACTTCAATTTTTGATTTATCGACAACAACACAGTTTTTTAAATGGAATACCCAAGGAACATTAATCTATTAACCATGAAATGGAATTTCTAAAATTTTAATTCAAGATTATTTTCAATGTATATTTCAAAAATATTTATAGATTTTTTAATCAATATAAACATTATTTATCAAAAAATGTGAAAGAATCCAAGAAATCATCAAATAAATATTCAAATTGATCATAAAAAATACATAACAAGCACCAATAAATTGTATATGAAGCATTATATTATCCAATGTATGTAATTGTTTTTCAAAAAATGCCAAAGGGGCTTGTAATGTTTTTTTGTTGAACCTAAAGAGAAATAAGTTCAATAAAAATGAAAATCAATAAAAAATCAATGCTTTTTTCTCCATTCCAATCTCACTAAATTCTAGTCAAAGAAGGGTATGAAGAAATTATATTACTAAGTGATCTGAATCAAATTCCTAAAATCATTGCACACTCTCTAGTTATTCTAAATTAAAATAGGTATTAATTTATTCTTTTTATTCCTCAAAGTTGTTAGTTCATTTTTTCCAATCTACCTAAATGGGGATAACCCATTATGAATTTAATGTGGAATAAAAGATCGTGTATTCTAATATATTATCAATATCCTTCTTGAGAACCTCCATAAATGTGGGACTCAACCTTCTTTGGTTATATCTCATAGGATTAGAATATCCCTAAATCAGAATACTATGAGATCATAATTTTGTGTTTATTCCTAAGATATCACCTAAACTCCACCATATTTCTCGAAA
This sequence comes from Viscum album, assembly GCA_963277665.1. Lineage (NCBI taxonomy): Eukaryota > Viridiplantae > Streptophyta > Magnoliopsida > Santalales > Viscaceae > Viscum > Viscum album. The sequence continues at coordinate 1,534,352,572 of OY728158.1, read as the reverse complement.
ATTATCTCTCAAAAGATCAATAAAAGATTTTTTTTTGGATTTCATACTTATTATTAATAATTGTAACATGTAATTTAACTCCCTCCCTAATGTACACATATTTAAAATTAGTGGGGATGGGTTTTAATTCTAGTTTTAAGGCTGATCAAGGGATTAAATTCAAATAATGTTCCCTACAATAAATGTTTGGACCTCTTGAATAAAATAAACCATATAACCTTCCTCATAATTTATAATTTCAATAATGAAATAAAATTTTACTTCTTATTCCCAAATGAAATTTAAATCTCTAGAATTTTGGGAATCTATATTTTCAGTGATATTTTTAAGTGGAAAAAATCTCTCCTAATTCTATGAATTCATTGCACATACATATTTATTCAATTGATTCAGTACCAAATTTATGGGATAGTTAAAATTGTGATTGATTGTATAATGGGTGCCTTGTAGATTCAAATATATTTTAGTGGATAATTATATCTCCAGACCCCATGGAGAGTGACCCTTCATTGATATTGATGATGTTTTTGGTTATATTTAAGAAAGGCCTATGAAAAATGATTAGTGATTGTGAAAATGACAAATATTATTATAAATATATATAATATAAGTTAGTTGGGAAAAAAATATTCAACTTTCATAAGGAAATACTCTAAAACACAAGCTAGAAAAACTATTGATCTGTTTATAATAAGGACCACAAATCTTGTAGGCATCATGTCTCCCAACTGTAATAAAGTGCATACTTAGTGAGAGAATATAATAATTTAAGAACATAAAGAACATGAATGATTATTTAAATTTTCAGAGCTAATTGTTAATGTAATGGAAAACTTCCTCGGATATTGAATTTTGTTTCGAAATTGGGGTGAGATTAGGGTAGGGACAATTTTTCCCATGTTTTTCTTTTCATTCCCTTGAATTTCCCTATTATTATTGGGAAAAGATTTAATAATTTATCATTATTTCAAAAAAATTAGTGCATGGAGAAGGGAGATATTAATTTCTACATTTTGGATGGTTTTAAAAAAAATTATATAGTTATTCTTCTTGCAATATCATTAAGACCAAAACACTTGATGGAAATGGTGGGGGTATGTCTTTCATATTAATTTTTTGAATATTAAATGGGGTTTCTTATCTCTGTATCCTAATTCAATCAATCTAATTATACTCATTACTTTCTTCATCTTATTTAATTTCCCATAACATTCATAAAATCCAACATCAGTATCCCTCATCTCAGGTGGTCATCTTTCACATTCATGGAATGTTGGTGATAAGACATATTTTCGACTTATATATTATTATTATGACATTATCTATTGGGTTTAGAAGTATTTGGGAATGGACGTTTCCCAAATTTTTTATTAGGAATTACCTGACACTTTTGAAAATATTGGGAAAATATATTATGGTTTATTTCATCCCCTCAATTTCAGATATCTTCTATTGGTTTCGAATTATAAGTTGTACAGATGTCGATGGATTCACATTAAGTCATTGGAATGTTGGGTGTATGGTGATAATAAAGATTGTTATAGGGTTGATTTTTCTTAAATTATAGTGGGTTTTGGAATTGTTGTAGGAATAAGCATTGGTTATTGAAATTCTTTTAGTATAAGGGTTTAGCTTCATTCTGCTGAATTAAAAATCATATTGAACTTGGTTATACTCTATATATAATTGTTTTAATTATAACTGGATTGGTTGAATGTATTTCAAAAAAACATCCATTCCATATATTTTATCACATTGGTTAGTGAAATGTTCTTATGAAGAGCATAAACACAATCCATAGTTGGTCCTTGTGTTCCACCAACTAATTTCATGCCATCTATCTCACCATACTAGTTAGCTCATCAAATATAGTTTCACATAAAGGTTATGGATACGAAGTTCTTACCTTATGATTTCCTATTTTTATAGTACCTCTTCAACGAAAAAATTATTAGTTCTAGTAAATCATCTCAATCATGCCTTGGTTTCTTCTGGTGTGTTTTTAATAAATGTGGCCCCATATGATACGCCGATAAGGGTTATGGAATTTCCTAGTAATAATTTGTAAAATAAGACTAGAATGGGACTCTCCTCAATTACTTGATTTCAGAATCTATCTATTCCCAATTCACATAAATGGTTTCTCTAGATGACTTCTTAATGGCATAGAAATACATCTTCATGGTTATGGTTCTATATGTGGGGAATAATATTTTCATAAATCATATCATTATGTCATTCAAATCATTCAAATATCATGTTTCCATGATATATAACCATTCTTTGGAAGCTCTTTTCTATGAAAATGGGAATCCCTTCCACATCACCTACCCCTTAGAAAATATATAGGGTTTGAAAGTAGAGAATACATGTGTGTATTCATTAATATGTTTTTTTGGGTCTTCTTCTTCCAAGACATTAAATTGTGCAACTAATGGAATAATGTTAAAATTTATCTCAATATTATTTTGTAACATTAGAATGTAATGTTGATTGTTTTAATTATAGAATTGGGATGAGCAGAGTTCTCCTAGTGTTGGGTTCTGATTTCCAGCTATAATTATAAGGTCTGAGTGAACACATGAAGATTCACTTGAGTTTGTAACAAAAATTTCATCAATATCAGATAAAAAATTAAGGTTTATATGTATATTAAACAAGGTTATTTCAATTTCATTATATTCGTGGAATGGTATAGTGTTTGTCTATATTTTTATAAAATTTTTAATAAAAAATAAGAATGAAAAAATGAATATTAGAATAACCCCCTAGGAAACAGAGCCATGTTTTGACATCGACCTATCATAGTTTGTCATAAAAAGAAATATTTCCCTATTTTAAAATTTATTATAGAGTTTAGAATTAGAATTATAATAATAGGAGCACTCAACAATATATTTTGACACATGAAATTTGAAAAATAACTAATGATTGTATTTTAATCACATTGATTTTTAGAAGAAAGAAATAAATTATAAAAAATGTTTGAAAAAATTAAGAAGTGAGTTTTTGGGTTATAGAAGGATAAAAATTTTCAATGTCAATATGGTTGTAAAAATAATTCCCCCTACGTCATAATGAATGATAAATGAAGGTCTCCCTGATTAACATATCAATAAACCTCAATTGAAGGATGAAATGGAATCTTCTCACGTGTTCATGAAAATTAATTAACCATTCCCAAATAACTAATGAATCTTACTAGTGGGGATTTTTCATCTGTGGTATTGTTGAATAAATTCATGTATTCCACATATGTTCCAATTATCACTAGGCAATCACTACTTAACACTGTATTTTTAATCATTAAAAAATAAACTATACAGATAGAGATTAAAAATATTCATCCAAAACCATTAAAAATAAGTGAAACAAAAACACAAAATGGGATCAAATTAATAGAAAATGAATAAATTTATTATATAAATCATATAATTAAAAAAGTGGAGTTTTAAATTGATGTTATAGACTCTGAAATTATAGAAGGATAACTCCCCCTTCTATGATCAATCAAATGTTTTACCCCTTAATGTGAAAGGAAATAGTGTTGAATATGAAATACGAGATCATTTTGAAACTAAGAGGCGAGAAATAAAAAAATAAAAAGCACTTCAAGATTTTAATCCTCCAGTATAGTCCTACCCTCACTTACTTCAACACCATTGAAAATAAGTGGACAATAATATTTATAAGGTTGAGTGGTGAAAATATTTCCTTCAATATTGATTCTTTCAAAGGATTTAGTTTATTTCAGAAATTAATTTTTCATATCATACAATGTTTCCTTCAAAAAATTTGTTCTCATCTCTATTTTTTATGTTCCCACAAAACCTCTGATTATTTGGAAAAAATTTAGAAAAATGATTCCCAAATTAATAAATAAGACCTTTTTTGGACAAGGAGACTCTCCAAATCCCTTCATATTAGTGACTTAATGGATGTATTATTGATCTATGAAATTTATTGCTTAGATTAATCTTTCTACATCTATTTTAACCACTAAATTTGGATATCTATAAACCGAGATATACCTCCATTAATGAGGTGGGGTATATTCTATTGGCCAGAAACATTTCTATAATTGATTTTTATTTTATGGGACGTTATGTTATAAATTGTTTCTGGGTCGATATGAAAATATCCATTCTAGAGAATATAGGAAACTTAAAAAATGAATAAATAAATTGGGATAAAAATTAAACATTGTATTCTATAAATATAGGATCTTTAGAAACCATTTAAATTTATAGAATTATGATATTTTCCAAATTATGGAAAAAAATCGCAGAATATATAAAAATAAAGAAATGAATATAACATTGATATATTGGAATGGATAAAATAATTTTGAGACATATTAATAATGATGAATATATTTTTTATCTCAATATTACCCTAGGGTTTATGTGTATATATTTTCATGTTTTTAGTTAACTATCCAAGGAAACTATATGCTAGGCTGAAAATTAACAAAAATTTATCCATGAATGATGCATATTTTTTAACCGTGACGTCAAACTATATGATATAATGTGTACCAAGATATTTTGGACCAAATGGTTAAAAATAGTTGGAAAACCCATTAGGCCATGTTGTGTGGATTTCCAAATTTCAAAATAGATGTAAATTAATATTTCCTCTAATATATAATAAGATATATCCCTATATCTTCATTTTACCTCACACATCTAAAAAATGACACCTTCCCCCTATCTCTATTATTTTAAAAAAAAGTTAAGGGTGATTCTATATTCAGTTTAATGGTTTTACATGGTGTGTATTATCCAAATCATGATCTTCTCTTACTATTTATTTTCGTTTCCTCTAATATTGTGCAATTTTTTATAAGGGTATCTTACCAATTGGACAATATAATAGTGGAATAAGGTTAAAAATATGTAGATTTTTATCGATATAGTTAGTGGAAATCTTAATATTATGTTCACAAACATTGGATTAATATTTCAATATAGTTATGTCACCTAAAAGTTTGTATAGTTTTTTAAGGATAGGTTAAATAAATCATTGCATTAGAAATCTGAATTAAAAATTTGAGTGTTGATTAGTTTTGGGTGTGTAACATCCCCACCCAACCCATTGTATTCGGCTAGGTCAGTGGTGCTATTGATAATAAGGGATCTTCCTCATACATAAAATGATGTAAACAAAAGATTTAGTTTCCATAAAAGAATATATGGGAAAAATTTTACCCTTAAAAATATAAACACACAACCATACAAAATAACCAAGATGAAGATGAAAAAATAATAATATAACATAAACCATATTATTATTCATGGTATAATATCAAATAACTCAAAATAATTAACAATATAAACTCAATGTAATAACGAAAAGAAATGAAAAGTATATATGAATCTAATATAAAAAAAGACTTTGACACCAAGATCAAACAACTATAAATCCCATGAAAGAACTATATTTTCAAGTGCCATCTCAGAACATCTGTGATAATCACTATCTATGTGACTATCTAGTAAATTAATAATCCATACATTTTCTCTGTCATGGAAGAAAACATTTACAAATTCTCCATGGTGCATATGCATTGTTTAGTATAGAAACCGTAGAGGAATATCGAATTGTAACAGGATAAAATTTTTATGAAATAGGTTTTTTTAAAAAATTATTTATTGAATTGAACAATACACTATGTTAATCATGAGGTACACACAACACTGGCTTATATTTCATTACACACATCAATAAATTTCTACAAATCATAATTTTTTAAATAATATAATAACATAGATGTTAAATTAGAGGTTATTAATTTTAATGACTAACATATGAAAATGTTATGTTTATAAGATGAAATTATTATTTATAAATTATATAGAAATGAAAATACATACCAATTGATTATAAAGGAAACAATTTATTATGCTCCAAAAGAATTATTGTCAATTTATGATATATTATTTAGAAACCATTAATGATAATAATAAAATAAATGTGTTATTTATTCAATAAAATATTTTTTATATTCATCAAATATTTTTTTATGAATAAGATAAGAATATATATAATTAAATGAATAAAAATATTTTTTAATGGTTTATTTTACCACATTTTAAAGGAAAAATAATTTTAAATACAACTTTTGACAATTTTGTTTATAATATTTGTTAAAAAAATATTATTATTTTATAAAATAATAGAAAAAATTTACGTTTTGTTGTTTTTTAGATCTTTTTCTGGTACGTTTCATTTTTTAATTAATAGTGTAATCCTGATTTTAATCAAAAAATTTATTCTTTTTTATGGTTTTTATAAGGTTAATTTTTGTTATGATTTTTTTAATTATTAATTATTTTATTTTAATGTAAATTATGTTTTTATGTCGATTTTATAAATGACTCTATGATAAATACATTTAATGTTTTAAAAGGACATTTTTTTAACAAAACTATCTTCATTTCATTTTATCTATTTTATTTTATATATAATTTTGAACCGTATATGTTTTTAATTTTAAAAAATTGACCTAGTTTTGAGATTCCTACAGTCAAAATTTAGTTTCTATACACATTTTATTTTTGGCCAATATGAATAGTAATCATGTAAAATTTTATTACCAGGGTAAACATTAAATTAAGTAATTTAAGTAATATTTAAAATTTTAAGGACTATAATATGATCCAAAAAAATGAAAAATATATATTAGTTGAATGAAATTAGACCATTAACACATAAAGTTAAAAATTAATACATTTAATGGATACATGTTCTCGAAAATAAATTATATAATATTTCATTCAAATAAATACAGAAATGTCAAATTTTTTGTCTATATTTTACCGTATGTGTACATCAGGGACTAATTACTTCAATGAACGAATATAAATAAAAACTTTTAACTTGAAAAACATTTTTTCACAAAAACAATTTATCTTTGACTTTTTGGACTACTTGGATGATATTATAATACTTAAAATATTTTATTTAATAATAATTTAAAGATATAGTATTAATGTTTTAAATAAAATATCATTTTTAATATGTGGTCATAAAGAATATAAATTTAATTATAAATATTAATTTTAAAGATAAAATGTAATTATTTATCATTAATCTTTGTTTTTTTTTTGAAAATAAATAATTACTTTAAAGGATTTTTTTTATCATGATTGATTTCTTATATAAGTGGATGAAAAATAAATAATTTTAATTAAATATATAAGAACTATTAAATGTCCCAAAATAATGGATAAATATATTTCATTTTTTATATCTCATTCATGGGTGTTCAATGGTCGAATTAATGACCATTTGGATCAACATGGGTATGAATAAGACTTATATAATATTTTATATGAAAATAAGTCATGTTATTAACATTATTGGAATTCAATCAATAAACTATTTTAATATATAGTTTTATAAAAATATTTTTTGAAGAAGAATAGTAATTTGAAGAATAATAATTTTTTCCATTAATAGAATTTATTTATTTTATTTTGGAAACAAAATAATTCCTTTAATTCCTTTTACAAAGATGATGTAGTTATTATTTAATTAATGAATAATTACATTTAAGGATATAAAAAATAGGAAAATAAATAATTATTTAGATAATTAATGTAACAAATGATTTTTATAGATAAGCTTGACCCCTTATGGATATAATAAAATATTGTTTTGATGTTAACTTGTTATCTTGAAAATTGTAAAAATCCAGGAATTGAATAGTGTCAAAATAGAAACTACTGATATATTTTGGACATATTGTTTAATTGAATTAATTAAAAATAAAAAGTATCAAAAAAATACTAAGTTATTATAATAAGTTGTAATATGTCAAAAATTTACTACTAATGGAAAACTTACATAATATAAACTTAACATTACAATTTTTTAATATTAAAGAATTTATTAACATAATTAATAGTAAAATTGGTTAACTAAGTGTTTATTAAAATGATACGGTTTAAAACAATACCAAACATTTAAAAAATATATTGGTTGTCTAAATTTCAACATTATATCATATTATATTTGAATAAATATGATTTTGGAGGTATTTTTATGATATTTACTTTGTTTTAAATTAACATTTTTCGAAATTCCTAAAGTACCCCTCGCATCAATTATAAAATAGAACCTCCTACCTCACTTCTTAATATCCATTTGAGCCTTTAAGATATAAATTACCCTTAAAATTTCTCTTACCAACAACCATACCCATATTCTATATTTTTTGTTCTTCTCAAATGACCAACTCTATTGTCCCTAATAGGTGATCTAGAGGGAGCTCGGTGAAGAATAGGTAATCTACAATACCGACACTCTCGAGATCATTTCTTATATAAATTCATATTAAAATTTTGTTTAAATTATAACATAATAACACCAATACTACCTATTTTATATTATATTATTATTATTAAGTAAAAAAATCATATTCTACAATCAATCCATCCAATGAAAAATGAAATCACCATGCATGTGTACGTATGACCTACCGTCTCCACGTTGTGGTGTAATATGTTTTTAGCACCACATTAAATGGATGACTGTAATGATGAAAATAATAAATATATATGATTAATATATTATTATATTGATTCTATAATAATTTTTACAACATCAACTTTAATACCATTTCATAATTAAGGGAATGATATCATCACTTGTGTGTATGTATGACCCACCGTCTCCAAGACAAGATGCGATTCATCCTCCATGACCATAATTAATAAATGATTATATAAATATACATAATGAATAAAATTATATATATATATATATATATTATCTTAATATCATTCTGGAAAACATATAACTATATTATATGTTCATGAAAAGTAACTTTTATAAAAAAACAAGCATAAGAAAAGAAAGCAGTTAACACCCAAAATAAGTATAATAATAAAATAATTTTAAATGGGTGTTAATATAATAATATCTTATATCATAAATATAAATATGGTTTTTTAATAAGTTAATAAAATTCATTAATCCATTTTACATGTGTTTCTGATATATATGATGGATCCCAAACCTAAGGTAAGGGATAATTTTACTATTTAATTATTACTCACAATTGTTTTTATTTAATTATTCCATAGGGATATATTTTTAAAACATGTCCATATTACAATAAAATGTAATAAAAAAATTATTAACATTTTTATGCAATATTTAAATTTTTTTTAACCCATTTTACCTTTTTTTACTAAGAAGTTTGAAACTAAACTTTTGTCATTTTTCTTTATAAGGTACTTTTGGGGTTATCTAGTAAAAGTATAAGAAGAATGATTTCTTTTAAATTATATGTTATGAATGGATTATTATTCATTATTTTCACATTATTTTATTTAATATTCTCTTACAATCATAAAGGTTTATTTACTAATAAAATGTTTTCTTTTTTAGGTTGTGCGACATTCTAAAAAAATAAAACGTTTGCAAAGACGAAAAGATATTTTCATCAAGAGTTATTTTCAAGAAATATGTCAGAATTATTTTCCATCAATATAATATTATTTGATGTTATATATTTTTTTATTAGTGTATTAATTAATGATGTTAATTATTCCAATTTTATTTCATGGGTTCTTATTTGATTAAATAATTATGTTCTTTTGGCACACATATATATGGTTTTCATAATGTGATTAGTGAGACCAATATCGTTCTACAATGCATTGGGAAAATATTTATATCTCCTAAGATAAACATGACTATATTGATAAATAATATAGCTTTAGTAATACAGAGATGATATGGAATGTAAAATTGGTTCAGTAACACCAGTCTAGAACGGGGGGTGAACTCGGTTCAGTAAAGCACATTATCCACTATAATGGTCTTGGAAATAAATATTAGATAATATAAAAATAAATTTTTATGATTATGTTTTTATAGAAATTCCATGTTTTATGGGAAAGTTATTCTTTTATTATATATAAATTATAAATTTGTATTACTCAAGATTATGATCCATAATATAAGGGGAATAATTTTAAAATTTTAGGTTTATATTATTTTACCCTTATGTTTCTGTAATGATTTATGTCTAATTTAATTACCCTTAATAAGAAACTAAGATCACCATTTTCATATGAATCTTTTACCTAGATTAATAATAATGATGTGAAATTATTTTTTTTCTTGAATTATTTTACATGGATATGTTGGTGACCTAATGCGAAATAAGTAAAATAATACATTGTGAGAGATATTGTGTGTTTTGTTTATAAACCACTTGTTTAAGAAAGAATTTTCCAATATTTTTTCCTAATTCTCTAAAACTCAAACTTTAAAAGGTCCATCGGTATGTACAAGATCCAATATTTTCATTTTATGTTTTATGTTTTTACTGAAATAATTAGGACACATTTGTAATGTTTATGTATTTATTACTAAATCCATATGTACAGATACTAGGTTATTAAATTTGTTATTAGAGTAGTTTTCAGAGAAAATTAGATATTAGGACGTTTTATTATGGATATTTAATATTAGCATGGGATTATAATTTTTGGTTTGGTCATGAGTTAATGACTTTGAAACTGATTTTGAGGCTTTAGGTTATATAATTTTAACGTGACTAACAGTATTTTGGAGAAATTTAGTTTTGAGTTAATTAAAGGATATTCTATTTTTGAGATAAAAAATGAAATGAATGAGATAAAAATTACTATTAAAACAAATTAAGGATATTTTTTCATTTGTTTCTCACTATTATGTAATTATTTTAGGATTATATTAACATATTTTTTGAAAAAAGGACAACCTGTTTGATGGGTGATAACATGTCACATCCACCAAGGCTGTGGGGATTCAACCCAGAACCAAAGGATGAAAAGGATGAGTCACCGACAACTACCCTAGGTGAATTACAAATTACTAATAACTTTTTTTGTTAAAATATTTAATAGATGAAGAATAATTTGATTTTTGGGAACATATGTTGTATCTATGGGTTTAGATACTAATTTATTAGTTGATTAGTGTTATTTTGGAAGGATATTTATATTTTGAAAAATCTTATAATATAATATGGAATATTATTTAGGGAAAAAGGTTGAATTGTATTTTATGAGAATATTTGTTTTTTATTGTGGATTTAGTTTCATTTAGGTTATTTATTGAAATTATTATCATTTCTTGAACATTACATTGAAATTACTTTTTGGTATGATATATTATCAGTGATTAATGTTATTTGGAGACAAATTTTACAATGTATCATGGAAAATATAGGATTTAATATTTATTAATTGATGGGTGTTAATATTTGTATTGAATAATTATGGTGAATTTTTTGAAAAAATATTTATTGAATGATAAGTATCAAATTTGGGTATTACTGATATAATGGATAATTCTTTCTAGATAATTATATTACCATTTACTAATAATTTTTGGTATTATAAATTAATAAAATAAAAGGATAGTGGATCATTTGATTATTTTATTGACTTTCTGATTAGTATTAGATTATTTTTATACTTTCAGAATGAAAAAAAAACAACGTGAATAATCATTATTGGAGAAAACTATTTGGTTGTGGTTGAGATTTCTTAAAAAATAAATTTATAATTTTCAATATGTATATTTTATTATAATCATAAATCTAAGTAGCAATACAATTTCCTAACTCTAGGAAAAGGATCATGAAACCAAAAATGTTACCCTAGTATCTTATTTTCTAATGAATCAAATTTTCCCTTAGATCATCCTAGAGTTATGGAAATTTTGATTATTAACATTCTCCTGAAATTGTTCTTTATCAATATCTATGAGAACATGATAGTTATATTTCCCTTCCATGTCCATGTTTTCACATCACACATATGTTATTCTATATGGAAATCAAGTTATGAGTTACTTTTTGTAACCTTTATGTTTCTATAATTTTTTTCTAAAGGGAGATTTATTATTCATTTTTATGATGTGGGTTTCCATGAAAGAAGCATTAATGTATTAATCCTATGATAACCTAGATTAATTTCAAGGGTGAAATTAATTTTAAGGGGGGTAAAATGTAATACCCCTAATTTTTATGAAATATATATTTTTGAATAATCTAATAGATTTCATTTCATGATACTCAATGTTAATCTTTCCTAACAGGCAAACCCATCTTAGCATAAATTACACGCACTACATAGTCTCTACCAAGCATAATTCCATATATATATTATATAATTAAAAATCATTTAAATTATCAGTTATAAATATTATTAACTATCTTATGAAAATATTGGGTTTATAGGATAACTTTATTATTTTCCCATTACAAAGAAACGAAGATACATAACAATTGAATTAGAAGGTAATATTTTTTATGCTCCATAAATTAAATAAATTAAAATTATAGAATATTAAAAATGAGATAAATATGGTATATATTCAATAAAATATATTTTATATTTATCCAATATATTTTTTAGGCATAAGATTAGAATAAATCTAATTCTATGAATAAAAAGTTATTTCTTAAAAATGATTATTTTACACCTTTTAATGGAGAACCCATTCTAAATCAAATTTTTAGACTTTAATATATTATATTAAATAATATAACATTTTTATTGTAAATCAAAATATCAAATTTTAATTTGGATTAATTTTTTGGTATTTTTCCAATATGTTTCATGTTTTTTTGAATAGTGTGAATCATATTTTTATTAAAATTATATTTTTTGTTAAGGTATTTACATGTTATAATTATTTTTTGGATTAGTTTTAAATATTAAATAGTTTATTATAATAAAAATTAGTTTTTAGGAAATTAATGTTAAATATGTATTTATTATAATTTTTTTAAAAGGACATTTTTTTGAAAAATTATAGTTCATTTCATTTTACCGGTTTTATTTTATATTCAATTATACAAATTTTTTGTTTTAATTTTTAAAAATTGAATGTAAAATGGTTCCATAAGTTATAAATTTAGTATATATTTCCCTTTTATTTTTTTCTAGCATTAATAGTAACCATGGTAAATTGTTTTACCTTGGTAAAGGGTAAATTAGTTAATTTACGTTATGAATAAAATTATAATGACAATAAAATGAGCCAAATACATGAAAAAAAAATTATTATATGAATTAAATTACACCCTTACAACTTTAGTATCTATATTATGTGATTTAATGGAATCATTTCCATGAAAATTAATTATATAATATTTAATTCTGTGAGAGACACAAATGTCATTTTCTTTGACATTATGTTTCCTTATGTGTCCATATATGGACTAATTTGTTTTATGAATGAATATAAATACATGTCTTTAACATAAAAAACATATTTTAATGATTAAAAATTAATCATTGATGTTTTGGACTATTGGATGATATTATGATACTTATTGTGTTTTTTTAATATTTATTTAAAGATTTTACATTCATGTTTTAAATAAAATATCATTTTAAATATATGGTTATATAAAAGATAAATTCAAAAATACATAGTCTGTCACGACCCCCTCCCACCAAAGATTCCCCTCCTGAGCTGGCAATGGTGAAAGGGAGATAATAACCCCCGAGTCCCGCCTCCAGTAGGCCCCGGGTTGGATACTAGCACCAAGGGTATGAGTTTTCACAAATATGGGAGGCATTAACCTTTTTATTATTTTGGATCGGGAAATAGGACATGTCAACCACCAAAAAGGGAAAAGAACAAGTGTATATAAATAAACCCAAACCAAGCCTACATGCATGTTTAAACAATTTTATAACAAGGTACAAGTATAAGGAAGCTCAAAAGTACAATACCAAAGAAAACAAGAGAACAACAACTGCAAAAACTATAACTGCCCGACTAGTAGGGTGCCACACGGCCCTGGTAGTCCTCCTGGAAACTTGAAAGTAAACGTAGGGTGAGCATACAAGTATACTCAGAAGGGAAACCTAATGCTCTCGTGCACAAATGGGAAGACATCCTAATGTCCCGTGAGAACAACAGAAGAAACCTAACAAGGAAAACTATCCACCCAATCTCACCAGCCACACTCACCAAAACACAATCACAGCAGGTAGTAGTAGTACATGAACAAGAGCATTGGGTACCCCGCACCTTTTCCCATTAGTTAGCTTAACGTCCTGACGCTGTCACACACTCCCCACCCGCACACACCTGGTCCTCACAACCATGTATCCCGCCCGCACACACCTGGGCCTCACAAACACACATCCCGCCCGCACACACCTGGGCCTCACAACCACGTATCCCCCCCGCACACACCTGGGCCTCACAACTACAACCACAACCCCGCCCGAAGGCACCTGGGCCTCATCCTGAAGATTTTTGGGAATAGTAATATAACTCTCGCCCGAAGACACCTGGGCCTGAAATCGAAACCTACCTGAAGAGTCTTAGGTGTAAGGTCTCCTCAAGCCATTATAGCATATAAGCCTGCCCGAATAGTCTTGGGCATAATCACCCGAATCGAAACCTACCCGAAGAGTCTTGGGTGTAAGGATGCCTCAAGCCATCACAGCCTAGGAGAGAAGGACCAGGAAGGAGCTAGTAACTATGGGAAAACACCCTCTCCCATGAAATGGGAGTGTTCGACACTAAGTGCTCAACATGGGTGTGGTGTGATAAAACACAAAAGATACAGATATATATAGCAACCACTCAGCCCATCCTATGGCTTCTAAAAAGAGAAACTGAGCGCCTACCTCAGCACTACTACCACGAAGCATGCATACAACAAACAACCCCAACCCCATTAAGGTTTTCACGTTTCAGCAGAAATTAGCTTATTTAGTTCCTTTTCTACTGGGAAACTATCCACAGCCAACCACAACGACAGTTCGTAAGCATATCCCTGCCATCCACAAAGCAAGTTATGAAAACACAGCAACACGACAAGTCCCTTCTTATTGACCAACCAACCCATTGATTATTATTTCCGTTTCATTTCCAAGCCCCACCATTCATTAACTCTTCCACTTTTATTTATTTATTAAACACAACCCATAGTCCGTTCACATTTAAACCCATCCCTGCATCCCCGCTGCTAACCTCAATAACCACACCACACATCGTTATCCCTTTAATAACATTTACTGTAGCCCCACTGCCCATCACCATTAAACATTCACACATTCCCACAACCAAGCCGACCATAGCCCCACTGCTAACCCATTTCACATCAACCCCCAAAACTCCTCAATCACATGCCATGTAACCAAACCAACACTCACATGTTCATTATTCCATTTTGTTTAACCAGGGTGATCACACAAGGGTTCCATATTTTCATTTAAACATCCAACTTTACGTGATTAACCAATTTCGACATTCCATGAAGTTTCCAATCACAAAACGGTCTAGAAGATAGGGCAACATTTAATTGTTCAAGCAAAGGCCCCAAACGATCGTTATTTTCAGTAGGCATAAGCATATTCATTTCACAACATAATATCACATGATATAAAGGGAAAGTAACAGCAATCACAAACTTCCCATCCCCATTCTTTAACTATTTATTATATTTATTTAAGGGTTCAACCATTTCTCATGAAAACAAAAAAAGGATACCCACCCCGCATGATGCAAAAATTAGAGAGACGAAGGTAAAATCCCTACCTCAACAGGTTATGGTCACAACGCTCCCCCGGATCAACTTTAGAAGACGTTCTTCGGTGTCTCGGAAAAACCTCCTCGGGTGGAAGTTGGAGAGAAAAAGTTGAAGGAAAGACAACGGATCCAAGACCAGAAGTTCCGCCTCATCGTTACGATCCCGTGGCCGCTGACGGATTGTAAATCGGAGCTCGGACGAAAAAGTTATGGAAGAAAGATCCTTCGAGTCTTTTGAGAGAGCTCTACTCAGAGTAGAGGGGAGGAGAGGTGTGAGTTGAAAGGAGGAGGGGACCCCTCCTTTTATAGGTGTGAAAAGAAATAGTACACGGCTTGTACTTATGGTACACGTCCTGTACTCATCCATCTTCACACGGTCTCCACACGGCCTCCAACGTGGCTCCGTGGCCATTGACTGGTCAACACATGGTTTGAAGGTAACGCATACATGGGGAAGGACTACACGGCGTGTAGATTGGACACACGGCATGTACACATTTATTGCACACGGCAAGGACACAACTCCAACGCGGAAAACGACCGACGACTAGTCAACACACGGTAACGCGTATGCGGGGAGGGACTACACGGCGTGTAGTACTGGACACACGGCGTGTACTCATTTTCTTCACGCAGCAAGGACACGGTCATCCACACGGGGTATACCCGGCAAGAGGGTACACGGCGTGTACTCAAACTACAAGGCGTGTAGTTTCAAAATTCTGGAAAGTGTGGGAAAAGTCCATTTTACCCTCCAGAACATTTTGTGGCCTTTTTTTTGACAAATGAATGGGACGGAGAGGTCCGGGCCATTACATCAGATACCTCTTAAAACATTCTCATCCCCGAGAATTCAAAAACCAACCCAGAGGAACCCAACAAGATACCTCTTAGGGTTCTCGTTATAACAGGAACCCAACCAACAACCCTAATCATATGTGTTAGGAATTCCTTCTCCTATGTCGAGATATTATCCGCTTTAGGTGGCACTGACTCACCCGCATGGGTTTAATCACATCCTCATTAATGCGTCTCGATTAAGAATTGGGTCTTCCCACTTTCATGCATTAGGATTTTTCAACTCGCACTAACCCCAGCACCACACAACCAACACACTGCCCGAACACATGGGTTTGGGAAAATTTCTTCACCTATGTTGAGATATTATCCTCTTTAGGTGGCACTGACTCGCACGCACGGGTTTAATCGCATCCAAATTAGTGAATCTCGATTAAGGGTCAGGTTTATCCCCTTCCCCACGCATCCGGACTTGTTACACATTACCAGGGATCAAGAAAACAAAAAGGTCTCACAACTGACAAGCCAAGCATTCCATATATCAAAGGTACATAGTACAACATCAAAACAAAGCTCAGAAGAACAAGGGAAAATACAAGTCAAAACAACTCCGAGTACTGAGTGTGCATCAGGGTCTCCCGCTCCGAAGTGCTCTCCTCGAGGCCGCCATGCCTCCACAACACACGAACCAAGGGAATGGTTCATCCATAGAGCACCCTCTCTTTACGATTCTCGATTCTGACTGGTCGTTCCTCGAAGGTCGCGTCGTCTCCCATATCCAACTCTCCCCAGTCGATAATGTGAGAGTCATCGTGTAAGTACCGACGAAGCTGGGAGATGTGGAAGACATCATGAACTTTCTCCAACTGAGGTGGCAGGGCCAGTTGATATGCCACCTCGTCGACTCGCCTCAGCACCTCAAAAGGTCTAATGAACCTAGGTGATAGCTTTCTCCCTTTACCAAACCTCTGCTGCCCCCGTCGAGGGGAAACCTTGAAGAACACATGGTCTCCCACCACAAACTCCAAAGGCCTCCTCTGATGATCAGCATAAGACTTATGTCGGTCCTGAGCCACCTTCATCCTCTCACCTACAAGCTGGACTTTCTCCATGGTGCTCTGCACTACCTCTGGCCCAAGAGCACCTGTCTCACCAACCTTTGCCCAGCAAATAAGTGAACGACATGGCCTTCCATACAAAGCCTCAAATGGTGCCATGTCAATAGTAGAGTGGAAGCTGTTGTTGTATGCAAACTCTACTAAAGGCAAGTGTCGTACCCATGATCCTCTAAAATCCAGAACACATGCTCGCAGCGTGTCCTCTAACGTCTGGATAGTCTGCTCTGTCTGCCCATCGGTCTGGGGGTGGAAAGCAGTGATAAGGCATAGTTGGGTGTCAAAAGCCTGTTGTAACCCCCTCCAGACTCGTGAGGTAAACCGAGTATCCCGGTCCGAGATGATAGTCCTCGGAACTCCATGAAAACGCACTACCTCGTCTATGTACCTCTGTGCTAAGGTACTGACTGGGCCTGACTCCTTGATTGCTACGGAGTGAGCCGATTTCGTCAGTCGATCTACCACTACCCGGATAGCATCATAACCACCCTAATCTCTAGGTAGTCCTGTGACGAAGTCCATTGAGATGTCATCCCACTTCCACTCGGGGACATCTAAAGGATGGAACAAACCACCGGGAACACGGTGTTCAGCCTTCACTTGCTGACACACTAGGCACTTAGCCACAAACTCCGCCACTGCCCATTTCACCCCGGGCCACCAAAACTGATCCCCCAGGACTCGGTACATTTTTGAAACTCCTGGATGTACCACTAAGGCTGAGCTATGGAACTCACGGAGAACTCCCTCACTCATCGCCTCTAGAACAAACAACCTTCCACGGAAAAGCATCTGATGTCGGCTGTCTTCTGACCATCCCTCTGGAGCATTCCCCTGATCGACACGATCCCACATCACCTCTGCCTCGAAGTCCCCCCCCCCCCTGAGACTCCTCCACCTGCTGCGACAAGGAGGATTGCACCATCATATGGAACAAACAGCCTCTAACACCTTCTTCCCTTGCATCTAAGTGCAGGGTAGCCAACTCTCCCATCGCCTTCCAAGCATCAACGGATTCCCGAACCACTTCCTTATGCGACTTCCTTCTCAGGGAATCAGCCACAAAGTTTCCCTTAACTTCAGTGTAAGATATCTCAAAGTCATAGTCTTGGAGAAACTCAACCCATCTCCACTGCCATAAGTTCAGGTCACGCTGGGAGAAGATATAACGCAGGCTCTTGTGATCTGAAAAGACCACAAAGCGCTCCCAAAAGAGGTAATGTCAACACAACTTCAATGCGAACACCACTGCTGCAAGCTCCAGGTCATGGGTGGCATAGTTACGCTCATGAGGGCGCAACTGCCTAGACCCATAACAAATCATGCCCTTCTTCTGCATCAGCACGCACCCCAGACCAAGGCAGGAAGTGTCACAAAACACTTCATACAACAACCCTTCCTCTGGAAACCTGAGCACGGGAGCACTAACCAACTTCTCCTTCAGGAAGTAGAAAGCTTTCTGGCACTGATCACTCCATAGGAAGACCTAATTCTTCCTAGTCAAAGCTGTCAATGGAGCAGCAACTCGAGAGAAGTCCGAAACAAACCTTCGATAGTAACCTGCTAACCCCAGGAAACTACGAACTTCTGCCACGCTCTTCGGTGCTTCCCACAAAACAACTGCCTCCACCTTCGACGGGTCCACCGACACTCCATGCTGAGACACCACGTGCCCAAGGAAGTGTACTTCTTGTGTCAAGAACTTACACTTCGACAATTTCCAGTAAAGCTGGTGGTGTCGAAGGACTTCCAAGACTGCCCTAAGATGCTCAACGTGCTCCTCCTATGATCTTGAGTAGATCAGGATGTCATCGATAAACACAATGATGAACTGGTCCAGAAACTCTTAGAAGACAATGTTCATAAGTCCCATGAACACAGCTGGTGCATTCGTAACTCCAAATGACATCACTACAAACTCGAAGTTCCCATACCTGCACCTGAAAGCTGTCTTCAAGATGTCACTGTCCTTTACCCTCAGCTGATGATATCCCGATCGTAGATCAATCTTAGAAAACCAACCTTCTCCCCTCAGCTAGTCGAAGAGATCATCTATCCTTGGACGGGGGTAACGGTTCTTGACCATTACCTGGTTCAGCCTTCGGTAGTCTATGCATAGCCTGAGACAACCATCTTCCTTCTTCACGAACAAAACTGGAGCACCCCATGGCGACACACTGGGTCAAACAAAACCCTTCTCCATCAGATCGTCAATCTGAATCCGCAACTCCCGCAACTCTGAAGGTGCCATCCGATAAGGGGCCATCGAAATCGGACGGGCACCAGGCTGTAAGTCTATCCCAAACTCAATGTCTCGTCGAGGGTGTAGAGTTACAACCTCCTCAGGAAAAACATCTAGGAACTCCGCAACATCCTCTGGGACATCCATCATCTTTATATCAGCTAGAACCACTGATAACCCGCTCAACTAGGAAAGGAGAGGATCCACACACCGGCTTCCCGCGTGATAGATCCTCTCGCCAACAAAAGATACGTGATGCCCATCTACGTCAGAGAACACGACTCTTCTCTGGAAGCAGTCGATAACGACACTAACAGAAAACAACCAGTCGATGCCCAGGATGACATCGTATGGATGCATCTGTAACAGAAGAAGGTCTCCACTAGATCGATGTGGTCCCAAGGTCAGCCCACATCTCAGGCAAACACGAGATACGCTGGTATGGCCCCCAACTGGTGTACTCAGTACCAGTGGTACGGAAAGTCACTCTACGTCTAGTCGAAAAGCATGGGCTAGACCAGGTACAACAAAGGAGTGCGAAGCTCATAAAGAGAACAAAGGAGAAACAATAGTGCTGAACAAACAAATCGTACGTCTTACCACCTATGGTCCTGTAGGAGCTTCCAACTCTGCTGCGTGCAACTGTCCACACCCAGATCCTCTGCCTCTCTGATGCCATCCACTTACCCAACCACGCCCTGGTCGAGGTCCCTGAGGAGCACCCTGAGGTCGGCCTCCTCCCACAAAGTCTACCCTCGGAAGAGCATGGTCCCGCTACTGCTGGAAGGGCCTCGCTGGCAACTGGTGCTACTGCGGTGGGCGCTGAACTTGCCCACCTCCACTGTACGGAGCTTGGGTCGGGCACCAAATCTGAACGTGCTCGAAACCTCCACAAGAAAAACACCTTGGTCCTGGGCTTTTGAAAAAGGGACGAGGACCCGAATATCTGAACTGGAACTGCTGGGGCCTGCTCCCCACTGGCCTGAACCTGGAAGGTCCTGTCGCAAGAGACCTGCTGCTGACTGCCTTCCCCTTCGACGAACCTAGCTAAAACACCTCACGCGGTGCACCTCCCAGCGAGTGTATACTCTATACGACCTCTTCCTTCTTCTGCACTGCCATGTACGTCGGAAGGGTGAAGGGGGTGACAGCATACTGGAGCGAAGGATGAAGCGCCTCCTCCAAACGTCTCTCCCGAGATTCCTCATCAAGAAAGAGATCCGGAGCAAAGCGCAGGAGATCTTTGAACTTGATCCCCAGCTCTCATACCGACATACACCCCTGCTGAAGGGAGAGTAACTCCTGTTGCTTCTCTGCCATGATCATGGATGAAAGGAATTTCTCTCGGAATTACTTCTCAAAGTCATCCCATAGAACCTCTGCCTCTATCCTCTCTCCAAGGTAGAGCGTCCACCACTGTCGCACCGCACCTCTCATCTGACTAACTGCTAGGGGAACCCAGTACTAGCTCGGAGCACAGATCAAGGTGAAAGCGATCCTTAGCTATTCAAGCCACCCCTCTGTCTCCATATGTGAAGTACTACCCTAGTACTTCTTGAGGTTCTACCGCTGGAAGGAACGGAGAGTCTTATGCCAGTGGCTATCTTCCTCCTCTCGGTCAATCCTCAACAGATTGACCGCCTGGATCTGCTGGGCCTCGGCCGTCTGAGCCACCTAGGGATGACGTCCAGGTGTACGGTAAACAAGGATCGCCTAAGACCAAGTAGTAAGGAAATTTCTCAAAGTTTTAATTATCATTTTATTTCAATATCTTTCCCAGAACACCCAAATCAAGTAAAACACAAATATGATGATGCATGTACCTTCCCTAGGGTCTCTACCCTACAATCAATGTAGTCTCACTTAGTTGTTCGGTAGGCTCAGAGTCTTTGAATCGGATCACGGGGGGACCTAAAATCCCGTTTCCTAGCCGGTCTTCCCTAGCCTATGTCACGCTCCAAGATTATCTAACATTTTTTCCCTACCATCCCATGAAATCCTCACTGTTCCTAACTCCAAAATCCATCCTATCTCTCAACCATCACCTCTGATACCATTCTGTCATGACCCCCTCCCACCAAAGATGCCCCTCCTAGGCTGGCAATGGTCAAAGGGAGAGAATGACCCCCCGAGTCCCGCCTCTAGTAGGACCTGTGTTGGCGACTAGCACCAAGGGTATGCGTTTTCATAAATATGGGAGGCATTACCCTTTTTATTATTTTTGGATCGGGAAATAGGACAAGTCAAACACCAAAAAGGGAAAAGAACAAGTGTATATAAATAAACCCAAACCAAGCCCACATGCATGTTTAAACAATTTTATAACAAGGTACAAGTACAAGGAATGTCAAAAGTACAATACCAAAGAAAACAAGAGAACATCAACTGCAACAACTCCAACTGCCTGACTAGTAGGGTCCCGCATGGCCCTGGTAGTCCTCTTGGAAACCTGAAAGTAAACGTAGGGTGAGCATACAAGTATACTCAGTAGCGAAACCTAAATCTCTCGTGAACAAGTGGGAAGACATCCTAATGTCCCATGAGAACAACAGAAGAAACCTACCAAGGAAAACTATCCACCCAATCTCACCAGCCACACTCACCAAAACACAATAACAGCAGGTAGTAGTTGTATAAGAACAAGAGAATTGGGTACCCCACACCATTTCCCATTAGTTAGCTTAACGTCCTAACGCTGTCACACTCTCCCCGCCCGCACACACCTGGGCCTCACAACCATGTATCCCGCCCGCACACACCTGGGCCTCACCACCAAATATCCCGCCCGCACACAACTGGGCCTCACAACCACAACCACATCCCTGCCCAAAGACACATGGGCCTCATCCCAACGATTCTTGGGAATAGTAACAGAACTCTCACCCGAAGACACCTGGGCCTGAAATCGAAACCTACCTGAAGAGTCTTAGGTGTAATGTCGCCTCAAGCCATTATAGCCTATAAGACTTCACGAAGAGTCTTGGGCCTAATCAACCCAATCGAAACCTACCCGAAGAGTCTTGGGTGTAATTTCGCCTCAAGCCATCACAGCCTAGGGGAGAAGGAGCAGGAAGGAGCTAGTAACTATGGGAAAACACCCTCTCCCATGAAATCGGAGTGTTCGGCACTAAGTTCTCAACATGGTTGAGATGCGATAAAACACAAAAGATACAGATATATATAGAAACCACTCAGCCCAACCTATGGCTTTTAGAAATAGAAACTGAGCACGTGTCTCAGCACTGCTACCACGAAGCATGCATACAACAAACAACCCCAACCCCATTAAGGTTTTCACGTTTCAGCAGAAATTAGCTTATTTAGTTCCTTAACTACTGGGCAACTATACACAACCAACCACAACGACCATTCGTAAGCATATCCCTGCCATCCACAAAGCAAGTTAGGAAAACACAGCAACACAGCAAGTCCCTTCTTATTAACCAACCAACCCATTGATTATGATTTCTGTTTCATTACCAATCCCCACCATTCATTAACTCTTCCACTTTTATTTATTTATTAAACACAACCCATAGTCTGTTCATATTTAAACCCATCCCTGCAGCCCCGCTGCCAACCACCATAACCACACCACACATCGTTATCCCTTTAATACCATTTATTGCAGCCCCGCTGCCCATCACCATTAAACATTCACACCTTCCCACAACCAAGCCGACCGCAGCCCCACTACTCACCCATTTCACAACAACCCGAAAAACACCCCCATCACATGCCACGTAACCAAGCCAACACCCACATGTTCATTATTCCATTTTGTTTAACCGGGGTGATCACACAAGGGTTCCGAATTTTCATTTAAACAACCAACTTTACGTGATTAACCAATTTCCACATTCCATGAAGTTTCCAATCACAAAACGGTCTAGAAGATAGGTCAACATTTAATTGTGCAAGCAAAGGCCCCCAACGACCGTTATTTTCAGTAGGCATAAGCCTATTCATTTCACAACATAATATCACAGGATATAAAGGTAAAGTAACGGCAATCACAAACATCCCATTCCCATTCCTTAACTAGTTATTATCTTTATTTAAAGGTTCAACCATTTCTCATGAAAACAAAAAGGATACCCACCCCGCATGATGCACAAATTAGAGAGATGATGGTAAAATCCCTACCTCAACAGGTTCTGGTCACAATGCTCCCCCGGATCAACTTTACAAGACGTTCATCAGCGTCCCGGCAAAACCTCCTCGGGTGGAATTCGGAGAGAAAAAGCCGAAGGAAAGACAACGGATCCAAGTTCAGAAGTTCCGCCTCATCGTTATGATCCTGTGGCCACTGACGGATCGTAAATCTGAGCTCGGACGAAAAAGTTATGGAAGAAAGAGCCTTCGAGTCTTTTGAGAGAGCTCTGCTCAGAGTAGAGGGGAGGAGAGGTGTGAGTTGAAAGGAGGAGGGGACCCCTCCTTTTATAGGCATGAAATGAAAAAGTACACGGCGTGTACTTATGGTACATGGTGTGTACTCGGCCATTTTCACACGGTCTCCAAGCGGCCTCCAACGCGGCTCCGCGTCCGTTGATTGGACAACACACGGTTTGAAGGTAACGCATACGTGGGGAGGGACTACACGGCGTGTATATTGGACACACGGCGTGTACACATTTATTTCACACGGCAAGGACACAGCTCCAACGTGGCACACGACCGACGAATGGTCAACACACGGTAACGTGTATGCGGGGAGGGACTACACGGCGTGTAGTACTGGACACACGGCGTGTACTCGTTTTCCTCACGTGTCAAGGACACGGTCATCCACACGGGGTATACCCGGCAAGAGGGTACACGGCGTGTACTCAAACTACACGGCGTGTAGTTTAAAAATTCTGGAAAGTGTGGGAAAAGTCCATTTTACCCCCCAGAACACTTCGTGGTCTTCTTTTTGAAAATTGGATGTAAAATGTTTCCATAAGTTCTAAATTTAGTATATATTTCCCTTTTATTTTTTTCTAGCATTAATAGTTACCATGGTAAATTGTTTTACCATGGTAAAGGGTAAATTAGTTAATTTACATTATGAATAAAATTATAATGACAATAAAATGAGCCAAATACATGAAAAAATTTATTATATGAATTAAATTACACCCTTACAACATTAGTATCTATATTATGTGATTTAATGGAATCATTTCCATGAAAATGAATTATATAATATTTAATTATGTGAGAGACACAAATGTCATTTTCTTTGACATTATGTTTCATTATGTGTCCATATATGGACTAATTTGTTTTATGACTGAATATAAATACATGTTTTTAACATAAAAACATATTTTAAGGATAAAAAATTAATCAATGATGTTTTGGACAATTGGATGATATTATGATACTTATAATGATTTTTTAATACTAATTTAAAGATTTTACATTCATGTTTTAAATAAAATATTATTTTAAATATATGGTTATATAAAAGACAAATTCAAAAATACATAGTCATTTTGATGCTAATTTTTTCAGGGTATTTTATTTTTAATTTTTTGGTAATAAATAATTTTCTTATAGGCTTATACAGTGCGAATGAAATGCCTATGCAAGAAGATGAAAAACATATATTTTAATTAAAATTTTACAAACTATATAATGACCTAAAATAATGGTTAAATATTTTCTTCATATATCATACATGGTTTTACATGGTTCTAATGAAAGACCATTTGGATCCACATATGTATGAATAATACCCTTATAATATTTTATTTAAAAGGAAGACAGGTTGGTCCCATTAGAGGATTTTAATTAATAAACTCTTTTAATATTTATTTTTACAGAAGTTCTTTTTGAAGGTAGATATTCATTAGAAATATATAAAATCTATTTTCTTCATATATTTTTATTTTTAATTTTTAGGGGTTAAATAGTTACCTAAATGGATTTAACATTAACAATGCAATAATTATTTAATTAGTGGATATATCTAAATAAATATTTATAAATAATAAAATACATATAATTTGACTTAATTTATGTAAAAAATTAATTTTATTTATATCATTTACACATTATGGTTATAATAAAATATTTTTTAATTTTAAATTGTTTTCATGGTATTTTTAAAATTCCATGAATTCAATTGTGTCAAAATAGACACTATTGATATTTTATAAAAATAATAATTGATTATAACATATTAAAAATCATTGAAATAATTTAAAAAATACAAATTGATTATAATAATTTAAAAATTTTCATAAATTGACTATTTTTGGACAATTTAAACCATATATGTAAAATATGAGAATTTATACTATTAAAGATTTTTTTAACATAATTAAAAGTAAAATGGGATAAATAAGTGTTAATAAAAATAAGAAGGTTTCCAATATTACCTAAACATGTAAAAACTCTATTGGTTATTGATATTACAACATAATATCATATTATCTTAGAATTAATGGGTCCTTCGATGTATTTGGAATGATATTTATGTTATTCTAAATTAATATTTTTAGAAATTTAAAAAGTGCCCATCACATTATCTTTAAAAGGGAACCTCCTCCATTATTTCTTCATATATTATTGAGACATGAAGCTCAAAAATACACTAAAATTATATCTTTTCAATGATCCTATAAAAATTATAGAGGTTTTGGTATTCTGAAAATACAAACTCTATTGTCCCTAAGCGGAGATCTATTCAGAGCTCTTCGAAGAAGAGGTAATATCTTTTACCGACTCTCGGAATATAATTTCTTCTTTTACTAAAAATTACAATGTTTTTAAATAATAATATAATAACACTAGTATTATATATATTCATCTAAGTATGTATTCTTATATAACAACGATATTCCCCATTCTATCCATCCTATAAAAATTGAAATCTCCATGCGTGCGTACGTACAACCATGCCTCTCAACACCATAGTGTAATATATTTTTCATCACCAGTTTACATGGATGGGTGTAATTTTGGAAATAGTAACTATATGTTATTATTAAAACATTATATTTATTCTATAATAATATATTCTCCATCCAATTGAATACCATCTCATAATTAGTGGAATGTTACCATCGCTCGGGTGTACATATGACATATTGTCTCCATGATGCGATGTCATTCATTGTCAATAATATCCACTAAATAATGGTTATATAAATATATAAAATTAATAATATGATAAATATTATATTAATATCATTTTTGAAATTATATAACCATATTCTATGTACATGAAAATAAACTGATACAACAAAACATTCATCACAAAATGAAGTAGTCATCACCTGAAATAAGCGAAATACGGAATTATTTTTATACGCTTATTAATATGATCATATATGATATCATAAATATATTTAAGTTTATATAATAAGATAATATCATTCTTTAATCCAATATACTGGGGTTTTAGATACATACAAAGAAACCCATACCTAAGGTAAGAAATAATTTCGAAATCTCATTATTATCCATGATTGTTTACATGTCATTATATAATGAGGTATATTTGTCATCCATGTCCATGTGACTTTAAAAGTTATTAAAACATATTCATAATATTAGTATAAAATTTGTAAAATTACTTTTTACCCATTTTTATGTTTTTTTACAAAGTAGTTTGAATGGAATATTTTTTCATTTTCCATGTGAGTTACTATTTAGCATATTTGGAAAAAGTATAAGAAGAATTATTTATTTTAACTTATATGTAATGAATGGGTTTTTATAATTTCATGCATATATATTTACTTAAAGCTTACCATACATGCCTGTAATGTTGTTTTAAATGATTTTGTTTTTCTTTTAGTGTTTCACTAAATTATACAAAAAGAAATAATTTTCAATAAAGAAATTATATTTTGTTCATGAATTATTTTCAATTAATCAATCAAAATTATTTTCCACCAAGTGTAATATTATTTTATGTGACATATTCTTTAATTATTTTATTATTTATTTATTTTTAGGAAACTCATTTTATTTTATGGGTCCTAATGTAATTAATGAATTATGTTCTTATTAAACAATATGTATGGGTCTCATTATTTAATATATGGGACCAATATCTCCCTATAATAGATTGAGTAATGATTTCTATCTCATGATATATATAGTATTGGAATGGGAAATGATCTTAGTTCAGTAATGTAGGGCTACAATGGGATATAAACCTAGTTTCGTAACAAAGGTCTAGAACAAGGAGTGAAATCAGTTCGATAATGGACTTTCACCGCAATGAGGAACTTGGTAATGATCCTTGTCTAATATCAAAATTATTTTTAATTCTTATGTTTTTTCAAGAAATTACACATTTTATGGGAATGTTATTATTTTATTTTTTTCACATTATAAATTTTCATGAATCTATATTATGATCATTGATATGAAGGGTATAATTTACATGTTTTATGTTCATTTTCTTTTACCCTTATATTTATGTAATGATTAATATCTCAATTATTTACCCTTTCTAAAAATATAATCTCTCCCCTTTCATATATTTTGTTCCCCCATATTATGAGGAAATATTTTAAACTTTTTTTATAGAATTATTTGAAATTGATGATGTGGATGCCCTGATGTAAAATAAGAAAAGATGGACCTATTGTGAGATGATGTGTTTTTTATGAAGATGTTGTCTATGAACCAATATTACTATTATTTTGTCTTAATCCACCAAAACTATAAACCAACAAGGTCCTTGTGTATATAATAGATCAATTATTTCATTTTGATGTTTAATGTTTTATTGGAAAAAATTTGGTAACATTTGGAATGTTTATCTCTGTAGAACTGAATCTGGAAGTGTAGGTTCTATTGTGTTACTCTAAGATTCATTTCCCATTTCACCATATGACCATAATCAGGTTATCTATTTTTTTTAAAAAATAGACAGTGGAATTTGACTATTATATTAAAATATTTTTTAAAAATATAAATGTATTCCAAAATTAATTCATTGTATGTCTAAAAAAATAAGGATATTTTTTATCAAAATAAATATTTTTTACAGTAAAAAAACTATCAAAACACCTAGTCATTTTAATTAGATGATTCCACTAATGCACCATTTTACCTCTGTAAATCGCATAATTGTCATCTGACCAAAGTTACCTCAATCAATGATCTATTTATAAGTATATTATTTAAATCATTTTAGCTTTTCAATTCCACGTGTCTATACATGCACAGACCCATACATAACTAGGACCTCCGTAAATTAAATTGTGATCATAGTGATATCCATCCTTGATATATTATTCTGATTTATTGAACAAATATCACCTAGTATATCCCATGAACAACCATAAAAACATTAATAATGTTCCCATTGGTTCCTTTTAAAAAATGAAATCTCTAATTAACATATGGTGGAATCCATATCCGAGAACCATGAATGAGACAAAAAGAGGAAATTGTAGGAGTATTTTGTGAATATATGTTTCATTGAATACAATATGAATCATTTGTAGGAGTTAGATCCTTCACATTCTAATAAAATTGGATGGGGAAAATTACACTAACTGAATTTCTACTCAAAATAATTATTCATTAGAGGATCTAAAGAAGCACGAGACTTTATTTAAATAATATATAAAACACAATGAAGACATAGTCAATAAATTTTTTATTGAATATATATTGGCGAAACAACTCAATCATAACGCTCTATTATAAGAAAATTGAGAATATTCCAGATTGTACGGAAAAAATTCTTAACCAATGATTTCAATGATAAATTTTCAAATGGATTGATATAATATTAATCTAAAAGTTCAACATCATAAAAAATTATCTAAAAAACATTGGTTACCATGATCATAGGTGATAGGATAAATAATGAGGCATTTTGATAACATTTTCTATTTAAATATCATTTTACATTCAATTAATTTTCCAACACATTGTTAGGATAGACGATTTGAAAAACTATTCACTAAAAATAAATTTCAATCCAATCCCAAAACATTACAAGTCACAAAGTTAACCACTTATTTCCCCCAAAATTTTCACCAACAATTCACTTACCCAATGACCCTAAACAGCTATGAAATTTTATTGGAGACATGACAATGGTTTGTCCTAACAATTTTTGTCCCACGATCCTTCAAATATGATTCTAAAACCATAAAAATCCTTCCTGAATATTTTCATTTATTAACACATCCATTCATGAACATTAAATATTATCTAAAATAGAATAATATCTTGAAATTGGTGTTGGGGTGATAAATTATTCCCATCATTGGAATTTTAATTCTGATAATGTAGATATAGGTTTAGTTGTTGTTTTTTGCATTAATATCTCTTATTCTATAGATTAATCATTAATTTTATGATTATTATATAGCATAATTAATAATAAATAGATCTCCCATGAAAAATATTTTCTTTTATATCTAGAAAAACTCCATTTTCTTGGACAATTGTGGAATCTATATAAATAATAACATGATCCCAATTGATCAAAAGACAAGGATCTTGTAGATACATTAAGAGTTGAGAGAAATGATTATCATTGTGTAAAAACTATATTTGGGTCATGGATAACTGGTATACAACGTCATTAAACAATTATAGGGACTCAAATGGTCCAACATACAATAGATCAAATTTACATTTCTTTTCTATATGATGAATATTATGTCTTAGTGCTACATTCAATGATACATGAAAATTCACATTCAAATAAAAAGGCAAATGATGACGATCTACATATATGTTTATCAAATTTTACCTATATCTATCTTATAGAAGATCATATGGATTTTTTTCACAGTAACATAGACAATTGTAGATATAATTATAGAATTATTTTATGATTCAACCTAAAATTTGGATAAAAGAAGAAATAAAATAGAATTCCTAGAATGGAGAAAATTATAGAATGGACAAAAAACATTATTCTTCAATGTGAACACCACTAATGTGAAGTGATAATATCAAGAGAATACAATGTTCCGGACACATGATCAGATCATATCTTCAAATGTCTAAGTGATTCCTTTAGATGGAGGATCTATTTGTGGATGATTTGTTTTTCTCATGTTCATTTGTGCTTATAAATCATGTTACCAAGAGTATTAAAAAATATTTTAATCAAGGATACCTATCAAGTATTATCAAAATTAGTACACCGTTTCGAATTATCATAAATGAATATATAACATTTTTATATCTTCCAAATTATTAGTCACTATTATTTGTAAGAAGTGTGTTTATTAGGTAATGTGATCACTTTTCCAAATTGGTACATGAATATATTTCAGCATTATATTCATCCATTAAGGATAAAACTTATACTATGAATTTTTTGAATTTATTAACAAAATAAAATATCATTCATCTCATATGTATCTACTAGAAATCAGTATCTTTTACTTTGTACATTTTTTTAATTCCTCAATGAATACCTCATTTTGAATGGTGATGTACTGAAAGAATTTATTTCTAAAAATACCGAGTCACCATGATTCATTTTCTAAAACCCAATATCGATTTTGCGTCCCTATTCTCAGCATCCATGGTCTTCCCAATATTTAGGTGTGACCTAACAGTAATGGAATCAACATCTCTTCCTTGAGACTCTATAATAATTTCTATTAAATGATAACAAATAGTAGAAAGAAAGAAATCTATATTCTCATTATATTTTATATAATCTTGATGCATATGTCAAAAAACAATCATTATTTTAAATTAGTCATGAGACACATTAACCAATTCACTATAACACATATCAATAAAAATATCTTATAGATAATTCACATTCCGAGGATAATTAATCATGTTAAAGTCTATCGTATGAGGATACAACCACCATCATCATTCCCTATCATTCAATTGTCATTGAGTAAAGATATGCTATATGTTCTAATAATTTTTCAAATGGTGACCGTTTTAATAAAGAGATACCACCACTGCTAACTACATGTATAAGATCAGATAATTCCTTTCAAGGGTTCTCAACTAACTCGTGTCATAAAACACAACATGATCTAACTACATGAGATACAAACCCAAATATTATATATGAACATGATAATACAAAACATAACAGTGAATGGTTTATGAAAGTATGAGTATAGTTATCATTGTGAGTTGATATTTAACATAATAGTATGGTGATTAAAATTTATCATCACATTTTAATGGGATTCCATTCCATGTAAACATATTAATACGAGAATAAATCCTTGAAATTTAGCATAAAAACACATAATAAAATTTTTCCAATCCAAGAAAATTAAAAATATCAATGTTATTATTTAGATATTAAATATAAATGCAATCTTCAATTCTCAAAGGGACATCTAATATTGTTATTAAAAAAATCATTTCTATTGAAATAAACAACATGCATCAAGAAGACACACATAGAAAATTTAAGGTAATTTCCATGAACAAAAAACATGGTTAACACAAAATCTATGTTACTCTAATTAAAATTATTTTCCATAGAATAATAAAAAATATAATGAAAACAAATCATAATAAATGCATTGAGATACCAGTAGAAGATATGGTTTATCAGATCCATTATAACTGTAGGATAATTCATCATACCAAAGGGTAGAAAAAATATTCATAATTGTTATATTGACTCGAAAATATTATATTTGTCAAATAAGCTTCCCAATATTTAATTTTATGGTATCCCAATTATAGATCAATCATCGTGAACCACCTGGATCCCAAAAACTGATCAAATCTATCCTTAATGTGTGGAATATGGTATTAATTCATAATTATAAAATGAATTCGTCCTAAAAGATTCTATTATACATATTTCATTACTAAATTATACAATTAAGATACTAAATTCCGAGGAGTATAAGTATTATTTTATTATTGTAATAGAATATAATTGTCACTAAAAGTCTGAATAGTCTTTTTTTCTCAAAAGATAGGATACATTCATTTTCATAACATTACATTGGATAACATTAATTATATCATAAAAACACCATGATAACATTATTATATTCTCTATAATATCCTTATAAATTACAAATATATATCCTCTAGGTTTCCAAGGGATAGGATAACAAAACAATGGTAAGATTAAATACTAAGTAAGGTGTAGTGTTCAATGGATTATATCATAAAATTTAAATGGAATTAATAGTATTGAAAAAATTGGATTGTCAAAAGGATGGAATAATCTAATTAAAATTAGGGCAAGCTATGAAAATTTAACTAATAAAAACAATGTTAATTATTACTAAACTTATACTGATATAATTCATAATACGTGAAAAATATAAACATACTACAGATGACTTGACAAAGATATCATAGATAATCATCTATGGAATATTCCAATATTCTAGATATTTTATCACCTGGGACCCATTGATGCATATGGGGGACATGTATATCTGGACCCATCAAATCACTAATTATATCCAACTAATTTCTCATAATAGTTAATAAGACATTTCACAACATACCATGTGGAAATTATAACATAATTATAAGAACATAGAACAATACTTTTCTTTATATCATAAATAGGTAAAACAAATATTTTCCCTTTCAATAGAATAATGTAGACTTTTAAGATAATATACAAAATATCAATATAAAAAATATTGGGTATTCTTAGTGTAATATAAAGTACCATTTTCAATAAAATATTAATAACATGGTGGGTAGAGAAAATTCTAAGTGTCAGGTTTTTAGTAGAAGATGTTAATTGAGTTTATTAGTTTGCAATTTAAGGAGACAAATAAAACTATAGGAAAATAATTTAATAAGTTATAAAATGATCGGTTAGGTTTCTAAAACATTTTTCTTTGTAGTGACCCTCAATGTGTGAAATATAACCCACCTTATCAAGAAACGAGTAATGATTTAGTTGGCATAAATAAAAAAATTTCTAGGGTGAATACCCCTAGGTGAATCTATTATATATCTGAAATAACATTCCTTAATCTATATTATAATAAAATTTGTTGTAAACTACACACACTATAACATTAGTAATTTAAGATTTTTTAGAATTATAATATCTTAGAAATCATTTAAATAAAAATACAATGAAATATATAATTTCAAATAAAACATCAAATACCATTAATATTTATCTAATCCTTTTATAAAATATAAATTGGGTATTAAGTAAACTTTACAACATGAAACATGATTTATAATATAGTCATATTACAAGGAATTGAAGTTTGAGACAAACAATCCTTACTATTAATCCTACCTAGATGAAGGTACTTTAACTAATTGTATAAAAAAATTAAATGAATGGAATATCTATTTAATAAACTTATTAATACTTTAATATTTTATTAAAATCATATATATATGAGATCAATATTTTCATTTTTTAGTTAATATATATATTCTATATCATGTGTGACTATATTGATCATTTGGGACGAGTTTAGTAATTGTAACAGTCTGATTATTTTATTGCCAATATTTTATCCATCCCCAATCATATAGGATACATGAATTTTTTATTCTTTTTTATAATCTTATAATTTCATTCTATGGGAGATCTTGTTTTTACCTTTAATTTTTAAATATGGGATGAGTTTTTTTCTGTTATTTTTGTACAAACAAACATTTGTATCTCAACTAATGAGTTTTATAGCATCATTACCATCCCATAAATAAATTGAAATAATTTTCTATATATTTATATAATATATTAGTAGGAAATAAAATACAATATTTATCCATGACATCAATTTAAATCATTTTTCATGTATATATTGTTATTATATATTCAAAACTAATTTTTTAGTGGTATTAGTTAATCAACGTGTTCTAGAGGGAACCATTGGATTTTATATGTCATCACCCTTATTGATATGGATCTCAATAGATTTCATGGGTGAATTTTTTATTAGGTTGTTAATGTATTGTTCTTGAATCTTATTGTGGTATTTAGTTTTGAGTAGGAAAACCACATCATGTAATTATGTATAGTAATAATATTAACATGAGATTTTAGATAATAATTTTGGGAATGTTTATAAAATATATGGGTTTTCCTAGGATGGGAGATTTCTTTTGTTTATGGGAGTACTTCCACAATCAAATAAGGGTCATTAATATAGTGAGATCAACCTATGGATTGTAGATATGACACTAGAATATTGGTGGGTAGGTAAATTTTTTTACTTGTATTGGTGTAAAATATTTTATTTAACATTAACAAATGATATTAAACTGATTCTTGATGTTATCATCATTCTCACGGTGGAGTTGATATGATTTGAGAGTATCATAGTTACATATTTTCTATTGGGTGTAGTAAGTTGGATGATATTTTTTTCTATAATTAATCCATGGAATGTCATGATGTTTTGTTTTTGGAATTCGATGTTTATGTTTAGATGAAATAATTTGGGCTTTAGTTATGTAGTCATTAAGATAGGGTGATGTGGTTGCATGTAAAAAAGTTAAGTCCATTCATTTTTGGTAGAGATTGCCAGGGTAAATCCAACAACAAAAAATTTGTTTAAATTTGGTTGAAGTGAGGTTTAAACCACACCAATCATCTCAATGGTCAACTAGAAATATTTTTTCATAAGTGGATTCATATACTCTTTATCACTATGGATTATAATTGGCTATTGAGTGTGTATCATTACGATGAGGATCATAATAGAATCCTAAAATAATTGTTTGATGAACTATGGTGTCTTTTGATAACAAGGTGTATTTGAGATCTATATAAATGTTTGAGATAACATAAAATTGGAATATCCACTTTTCCATAATATTTTTCATTGGTGGTTATAGTTATGTAGTAGATTATTACTCTATTGTAAAAAGAATAACATTGTTTATTAATTGTAAATTAATTACCTAGGTATTTTTATATTGATAGATCAAGGACCATTAAGGCTTCTCGAAGATGGGAATTATATTTTGATGACTTTATAAAGATCAAAATCATTATGGGTAGAGAACATTAGAGGGAATTTGAATTTTTTTAATGATGTAGGGATGGTTTTTTGAATTTCTATTTGTTTTTGAATTCACTGAATCAGAGTATCTCATTGTGATGTATTTAGATATATATTGAGTCCTAAAATAGGTGTTGATTCCTCTAATGAATTTCTAGATATTCATGTTGAATTTTTAAAATTGTAAAGGGGTTTATGCAACCTCATGGTTACAATAATTTTAAGGGAAACTAGGTAAAGAAATTGTGTGGGTTATTTTTACCTTGAGTTTGAGGAGTATCAAATTTACAAGTATACAGAGGACTATTAAAGGAAACCAAGAAAAGTGATTTAATTTATAAAACCACGATAGATAAATGGTGTATAGTTTTTTAAATCACAAATTAAAACTATTCTAGGGGCTGTGTCTCAAGAAAGTTTTGAACACATGGTTGTATGATCATTTCGAGAAATGTGTGGCAGTGTTGTGTGGATAATAGCAAGAAATGAAAATCTCCACTATCATTCATCAAAATCACTCCCCATAATATAATTTTAACTCATTCCATATAAAATATGTATACCCCTTCTCTCTCCCTTTTATCATCCAATTAAAGGGGTGTCCCTATAAGAATTTTAATTATTATTTGATTTATTTTTTATTATTCATTTTCTTTTATACCTATTGACTTCAGTTACATTCAATTTTTTGAAATTTTCTTTAATGTATATTACCAATTAAAAAAATATCTTGGTGGAATTTTGATGGTGAGATAGATATTTTTATCTACATGGATATTGGATATATTTGGATGATTGTCACATATGATTACATACAGTTTAAATATTGTTATGTCACCCAAAATTGTTTATATTTTATATTTGTGAGTATAGTTTAAGTGAAATATTAATTAAGATATTTTAATTTGGTATTTTTGTTGATTAGGTTTTGGTGTGTAAAATACCAACCCAAACCATTAGCTTTGTTAGGGTTAGAGGTCTTACTGATCATTATTGATATTCAATGGAAAACAGAAGTTGTAAATCACAAATGTGTGTTTAACTGAATAATAGTAGGGGTAATTATTTTCACATAAATACATATACACACCACTATACAAAAAAAGAAACATGAATATTAAAATATAAATGTATAATATAGAAAAATAAGATTATGCTTGAGATAATATATAATAAATCAATTGAATCAACCGAAACAATCCTAAGTAATAATTGAAATAATCGCACCAAAAGAGCTATGAATCCAATTTTGTAATATAATTATTACCCTAGCTTAAACCCCTATAAATAACATGTGATTAATATATGACCAAGACATATATCTGAGCATCCAAAACAACCACTATAAAGGTTCCCCGATTGTAAATTAATAATTCTATCCCTTTTTAAATAATGGTTGAAAATATCTAAATATGCATAGTGGGTATTATGAATTGGTTACTAAATAAACCATGTTGGCTTCCCCAAGATAATTTACCCACTTGAAAATAATACTTTTATCATGTTATATAATCATTTTTTAAAATAAAATTCATAATATCAATCTCAATTTTAAAAAGTTTATAATATTATATGTAGATTTTAAAATTTTAACAATGCTCATCAAAACTATAAATCATGTTATTATAATAATTTTTTTTCAAAATAAAATATTATTTTAGAGGTAAAAAAATATATTATACAATTCAATTTTCATTTAAATTCAATGTTTCCACTCACACATCCTTTCACACCCAGATCTCCCAAAATAGTCTTTTGACCATGGTTCCTTCCATATAGGATCAATTAATAAGTATATTATTTTAAACTTCATGTATTTTTGATTCACCATATCAAAACACACACACATATAGACCAATTCCTAAAAAAGACCTCAAATAATTATATTTTCATTATGGTGATATCCATATAGGATCAATTTTTTTAATTTAAAGAATATAATCAACCTAGTATATGCCAAAACAATTTATACAGACTTCATCAATTTATCCAATGTTTTCTTATTCAAAATTATCCATTAAAAATAATATATTGTTTCACCCACACCCCAAAACAAATAAAATTAATACCATAGGAATTCCTTGAATACTTTTGTAAATAACATTTTCATTCAAATTAATAAGAACCATTCA
This sequence comes from Viscum album, assembly GCA_963277665.1. Taxonomy (NCBI): domain Eukaryota; kingdom Viridiplantae; phylum Streptophyta; class Magnoliopsida; order Santalales; family Viscaceae; genus Viscum; species Viscum album. The sequence goes on along the minus strand of OY728158.1, from coordinate 1,534,314,798 downwards.
TTGGAATTAAATCATTCTGATTCTATAAAATAAGGAATATAGATAATGAACCAACCTAATATCCATTTAGTATAATTATGTCTTAAATATTCTCATAGGACTAACCTCTTCATTTGATTTCCATATGAAACACCAAGAAAAAAAATGATCAAGTCAAATATTATCTCAAATATCATAGTGAAACAACTCTAACATAAAATTTAATTCCCTGAAAAAATTAAAGATGCAATATAGGATGGATGAAATAAGTTTTAACAATTTATATCCATGATAAAACACTTAGTTAATTTATTAAATATGAGTATAGAAGTCAATAATTATCAAAATAAATTTAAATAAACTAAATAAATCAAGATACTAGGCTATAGGTGGAAAAAGAGGCTTTTCATGAATGTTTTAGTTTTTAATGTCAATTTCAACAGAATTATTCCTCCATCGCATTGTTGAGATTCACTTTTAAAAAAAATCTTTAATAATAAAATTCAATTGAATCCCAAAAAATTATGAGAAACATGACTAGCTAAATTGTCTTCCCAAATCATAGACCAACCATTCCCATACCTAATATAACCAAACACGATGAAATGTTTTGTTGAAACATGAATGTGGTTTCTCCTTACCATTAATAAATCTTGATCTATAAAATATGCTTCCAAAACATTCAATAAATATCCAAAAACATCACATTAATTAAAACAAGCATTTTTTAACAATAAAGATGGCATAAAATAAAAAAACATTACAATTGGGGGTGTGTGTTACATTCTCCCCACAATTTAGATTTTTATATATGGAAATATGAAATATGGTTGTCCCTTTTTATCACCTTAACTTCTCTTACTTCAATGTTCCATCTTGAATTTGACAATGATTCCATTTAATAACATAAAACAAATAGATCTTCAATTCATAATAACATCTTTTCTATAAAAAATGAATTCCAGTTATTGGATTAATATATCATTTAGCTAAAATATTACATGATCTTAATTGATAACATAACTATGATCCTATTGATACTTTCACAGTAAAGAGAAATGAAACTCAATGTTGAAAAAATAGAATTTTAGTGATAATGATAACTATTATAAAGCATATATAATCTATTATAGAGTTTTATATGGTCTATGATTCCATGGACCCAGTTTTCATTTATTTCCCATGTGATTATAAGTATGAATAAGTTCCACTTTTAAATATTCAGGATCAATCACATTGAAAGAAAATTGTCAACAATGAGGATCTACATATTATTTTTCCAGACTCAGTGTCGTTGTAATCTGATGTTGGAACTGGAAAACGCACCCATGTTTCTTCCCACAATGCTTTTGATCATGTTCTCAAAACATAACTTGTTTAGAAAGCACTGATTTGACTTGTTGTGGATCCCGAACGGAGTTACAGATCAAAAATTATGGTCTTTCAAAGTCAGGCTGCTAGAAATCACCATCTAGGATGGTTTTGGGGAAAAGTATGGATCTGCACCCAAAATGGAATCTTGTGCGAAAAAATGTAATCTTGGGCACAAATTGATTTGTGTGAAAAAGTGGAATGTAATTTTATGGTCACTTACATTCTATGATTCGACTATAAATACAATTGCACCCCCTTCTTTCTGAGGGCTCCTAAGGTTCAGCCACCGCTCTAATGCGCTTAAGTCATCATTTTCCATTCCTGCATGAAAAAACCCCAATATTGCATGCGGAACAACAATTTTTCACCCAAATGTGACAAACTACCAAATTTTGGGCTCAAAAAATCTTTTTTGTGTGCAATAGTTCCAATGTGCCCAATTTTGCACGCACCAGTGATGCACCTGTCCAATTGCACGCACACCTCCCATATTACATGCCAACCAAACCTATTGAATGTAATCCTTCCCTATTACGCGCTAAACATCCCTAATAGACATAAAACTTCCAATATTGCGCGATATAGTGCCTCATTACAAAACCTTGTGTGCACTTGTGTCGCACGGTGCAATCATGCATGCAATACATCCTGCATATGCCACATTTTATGCACAACTGTTTCCAAGCATGCGCCTACTGGTCCATAACGCGGGGGCACAACCTTGCACCCCCGCTTGAGCTCACTGTCGGGCTACTGTCCATGCCATCAGGGTTAATCCCTTTACTACCAACACTGTCCCCAATTAAAAATGGAGAGTCGCACTATGAACTTTTCAGGCTGGGATGTCCACTTTTTCCATTTCACCCTTACGTGCAGCAACCATCCCCCTATGGAATACCATTATTTGAGATATTCCTCATCACTAAATAAAATACCTTGAGTTGACATATTCTTCTTGGTTCATTTACCATGTCATGTGTTGAGATTCTCATCATCAATTCCCCGAGTACCTTGAGTCGAATCATTCCTCAAGAAACTCATCCAAACCCCATCACCTAACTCATATGCAAGGTTCTACTAGAAATGGTTAGCCCTTGAGTAAGTCCCAAAACCAACCATTTATAGGTGCCTTATTCTTAATAGTAATATCTACATGACTATAAACTATAGTACACCCTATATGATAAACAATTCATGCCTCTTGCTCCAAACAAGAGATGACTTATGCTTCAAGCATAAGATGCCAATATTCCTCTCTACATGACATTAAACTGTAGTACACCTTATATGCCAATCATAGGATTACTTTTTCTCTATACAATAGATTCATTATGTGCCCAGCGAATTATTGAAACAATAATCTCTACATGAATATAAACTTTAGTATAGCCTATGATTCAATAATAGGATTTCTCCTATTCCAAATAAGATATTCTTTATGTGATGAGCATTAGATGCCTTCTTCTATTATTACATTGGAGTAATTTCATGAGTGTTGGAATCTGTTCAAGAATTCCAACATTCCACCTCATGCTTTGTATGTCCTTTATTTGGATATTTATCCTCGTTGAATTCTGAAGTGACCCCCTAAAGGCCTGGTCCCATGCCACATCGGCTCACCTAACGTTCAGGGCCAACGCCCTAGAAGACTTTGGATGACACTTTGAGTAAGGTTCTGTATTTTGAACATGGTCAACGGTCCACCCTCATTTGTTTGTCCCCATTTCAGGATAAAACAATATGGATGTTGTGTTTTGAACATGGTCAACAATTATCTTCCATCATCATGCCACCCTCACAAGGTTTCGAATGTCGGGCATGTGATTCACACATTTCATCTCTCTTTGTTTGGACTAATTCTAATTCCCTTGGCATTATCCCACTTGTGAACTAGAGAATAGGAGTGTGCCTAATTATATTCCTCAACCCACCAGTGAGTTGGGATTCCCCCAGGGCTAGACATGATAAAGACAATACTGGCAGCCTCCATGCGTAAGCCCCATCCACCATTGCCTCTCCATAGCAGCATGCGGGCAGCCTCCATGCATAAGCCCCATTCACTATTGCCGCTACATAGTGGAACTCATGTAGCTTTCACGGGTAAGCCTCATCCACCCTTTCCTCTCCATAACACCATGTAGGAAGGCTCTATGCGTAATCCCCATCCCCCATTGTTTCTCCATAGTAGCACGTGGGTATCATCCATGTGTAAGCCCCGCCCAACATTTTCCTCTCCTTTGCATCACCCGGGTAACTTCCATGCATAATTCCCAATCACCATTTCCAATCCCTACTAGAACCCAGGCATGCTAATAGATTTTTTTCGTTGCATATCCATGCTAACATGGGCCTCTCAATGGATCACTCCATGAAACCACCTCACCACTGCATTGCTGATGCCTTACCTTCTCTAAGGGCAGGTGGGTATCAATTATGAAAGTCCAAGGGGTACGGAGTGAACCCGCATTGTCCGGGCTATTGTATGTTAAACTTCCAAGCACCATCTTCGTCAGCACATGATGTTAAATTGTGACCTCACCCCATGCACTTTATGTGGGGTACACCATCTTGGACATTCTCTATGCTTACTGTTCTCAATGGGAGGGATATCTTCCACACATCAAATGTGATCCACTTTGCTAGAGTGGAGCCTGTCTGCGGGGAAGGGAAACCACCTTGGTTTAAGCCCATTGACTTTCATGTAGAAGGTATCATTCATGCTTCTCCTCTATTTCATGATACCAAAGACCAGACGAGATATGGGCACCAATAAATTCATTATCCCTCTCCCATTGGGCTTTGTCCCCACTCGGGCCTTCATCCTAGAATAAGTCCCAATCTCCATCTCCCTAGGCCTCTAACCACGTCTAAGCTCCACTCTACATCCCATGGATGCACCTTTCATGATGTGATCATCTATTATTTGTTTCCTCTTGTTTCTCACACTGAGCATGACTCGTGTTGTATATGAGTAAGCATAGACCATGACATCCTCTCTGGACTACCCTAGAGTGTAATCCCAATAACATTATAAACTATATAATATTTGATTTTTTAAAAGGAAATGTATGTAGGAAGACACCCTGAGGTTCAATCTAAACACATATTGGTGCTGACCCCCTTAAATTCGGTTCACCAAATTCTTCTGAACTACAAGGACTTTGATCCTTGCCCTGGAAAGTTACGTAGGGAGCCTCTCTAAGGTTCAAGACCAACACCTATTGTCCTCAACCCCCTTCACATCAGTTCCCCAAACTCTTCTAAACTATTTTTAAATTGATATTTTTAACGAAAGTTATATAGGAATACTTTAAGAGGTTCAAACCCAACACCTATTGGTCCCGACCCCCTTCGCGTCGGTTCACCAAACAATTCCAAACTATGGGGACTTTGATCCTTTCCTAGGAAAGGTATGTAGGATAAATCCTTGAGGTTCAAGCCCAACAACTATTGGTCCTGACCACTTCATGTTGGTTCACCCTCGTCACACAGAACGTTAAACTATATTCCCATTTTTGTCCTGCATGACGTCAAATTTTACCCATTTAAACTACGTGGGATTTGATCCATGTCTACTAGGAAACGTGTATAGGAAGACTCCCTAGGTTCCAACCTCAATCTACGGTAAGAAGTCATGTTACCAAATCAATAGTAAGTCATTGCGTTCCCCAATTGACGGTAAGTCGTTGTGAACCCCGACTAGTGGCAAGCCATTGGAACCCCAGTCAGCTATAAGCCATTGTCAACCCCAATCGATGGTAAGCCATTTTTTATCCCCATCTATTAGTTATCCTTTGTAACATGTAATCGACAGTAAGTCAGTGTCGTCCCCTTACTTGGGACCCACTTCTCTAGTCCACACCCATAACGTCAGACCAACCAAGGCTGCTAACCACGTGTAAGCTCTCGTATATCGCCAGGTCATTGTTCTATGTTTACACCCCGATTATATGCCCTCATCCCGAACTATGTGAACTCTGATTCCATTCCACGAGGATAAGTAGGAAGCCTCCATGAGGTTCAATCCCATCATTCATGTCCTATCATGGTCTCTCCCTTGATCCTTTGTGTTTTGGGAAGGTTATGCCCCTACCTGGATGTTCTACTTCCTCAGGGTCCCAGCCATGCGTCCATTCTCATGGTTTTCCACATCTGGTGCCCAATCATCCCATCATCTGAACTACACGAATATTGATTCCCTTCCATAGGGATACGTAGGAAGCCTCTTTGAGGCTCAATCCCAATACTACCATCACCTTCACGATTGTTCCCTCTCATTCCCCATCCACTCTCAACTATCAATATCCATCCAGATTCATACTGAGGCCACCACATCTTTGTAAGATCATGTTCCTTCACCTATTCACTACTCATTGTAGTACTAGGTAACCAACAACACTTTATTCCTAGAATCAGTGTTCCCTCTTAGGTTTACACCTGTCTAATCCACTTTCACCAGTGTTCTGATCAGTCTGCTCCATCTCTTATAGATGTTAAAATCACAGCATATCCTATGTTAAACATGGGATGATGATGAAAACCTCAAAGATATTCCTATGACATATAATTCTCTGCATTAGACGTGGTATGGCTTGGGATTATATGGCCTCAATAAGCCCTATCAATGGAGGAAGAAATCCAGACTTGCCAGTGTTCCAAATTCCAAACATGCCAGTGATGTCCAACGTGATGACTCCCCTGACCAACGGTTTCTTCCCTAACCGAACCCCTTGGAATATGCTGACAGAAGCAGTTTAATTAACCAGCTTCCATGAAAACATGGCACTGGAAAGAGATTCATGAACACCGTCATAATCTATAAGGCATACCTGGACTAGGTAGAAATCTCTAAGGAGTAATTCATGGAAGAATAGACCAAAATCCCATCATCCCATTTCGATCAAGGACCAAACGTCCTTGAGTAAGCGACGGATGTCGCCCACCTTTGGATAGTGGGAATGCAGGGAAAGATCTGTGTGTACTCTTCCAAATAATGGACTGAAGCACGCCCTGGTGAAAGTGTCGGAAACATCTAATTAAAGATCATATAGATGTTTCTAATAAAATAATAGATAACGATTGGTCCAATTAGAGATGTATCCACTATGTCACCCAAAAAATGGATAAAAAGGAAGACAATACAATTACTTCTATATGGACAATAGTATCATGGAACGATAACTATTATTAGATGTGAAATCCACTAATGGGAGATGATAATATCATACCTCACCAAATTCCATGAATAATGCATGGATAATATCATTCATTTTCTGAGTCATGCATTATTCTAGAGCATCAATTTGTGGAAAAAATGTTTGTTTCTAGGTCAATTGAGTTTTATGGTCATGTTATATACAGATCAAAAAATAATAATAGAATGAAGTATCTCTATCAGTGTTGATAAAAACTGATATTAATTTACTCAAAAACACTTCTTGAGTGAATAACATTTACATATCCTCAATAATATCAGAATCTTTTATTCGGAGAAATTTTTATGATTAGGTAATGCCATCTCTGTTTGAAACAGGTACAAGAATATATTCTAGCAAACCATATAGTGATTAATTCTTATCCTTAATCCTCTGACATGTTGTGAATATATATTTTTTAAAACATTTAATAACTATCTACTAGAAATGAGATACCATTTATTTATAAATTTTTTGAATACTTGGGTCTTCATTATAACAATCCATGTTCTTCCCACTATTTATCTAAGAAATAATATTTATGAAATCATCTTCTCATGTTTGAACCTCAATGATAATTTATATCAAATTAAGAATAATTCTAATTAGATAGAAATAAATATTTTATATTCTATTAAGAATAGTCCAGATGAATATTAGTAAAAACACTCATCGATGTCCATTAGACATTCATCTCCCAGACAACTTCAATATAAGAAATAAAACTACAGTTACATTCTAGATAAATATTTTTAGCTTAAGTATGCATTAAGTAGAATTCCATCATCTTGAGATACCCAATCTATCATCGCATCCTCTTATTGAAATTTTGCATAATACTGATGTTCATTAAGATATTATAACTAGTATGAAATTTTCACCAAAGATAATGTGGTGTCATATTTTCAAAGCATGGACCAATACTTATAATTAAATTTTTATATATAATAAAATTCATTTTATGTGTCCTTAAATATCTCATATTATAATAGAAACCATGATCTACCTACATAAAAACAAAACCGAAACATGATCAAGGAAAATCATAATAAACTAAATAACAATGACTGGGTTATTAGAGGGTGAGGATGATTGTCAGATATAGTGAATCATTACTCTCCTAGAATAAATTATAGTAAGTATCCATACATTTTAATGGAATTAAAATCCATTTCAATTTAGTCATTGGAGAACAAAGCATTGAATGATCCTAGTCAATGTTCCAATAATATGTTTTGAATACTATAAAATGTGAAATATAAAATATATTATTGGGAGGATATAAAAAATTAATACTTATATCCTCTGAAGGTAAAATAATATTAGTTATTCAAAAAATTCATGGCCATGGAAATGAAATTTTTGGATATAGATTCCACATTTATAAAATGTAGTGTAAAATCAACAACATTGAAAACATTCTCATCAAAATATATATTTTCTTATGAATATAATTATCTCTCTAGAAAAACCAAAAAATATTAAAAAAAATCTATAATAAAGAATGGAGGTATCTATAGAATATACAATTCATAAGACCCTTGAAAACCAAAGGTGTATTCATTAGGCCAAATGGAATGACAGAATATTCACAATGGCTATATTGAAACTAGAATTTTATCTTCAATATATCCTCCTTCCAAAATTTAATTTGATGGTTTCCAAGTTATAGTTTATTTTTAGTGAACCACTTGGATCCCATAAATTGAAAAATATATAATAAATGTGGGGAATATGATATTGATTTTTTATTTTAGAAAGATTTAGTATATCATAATAAGTAAATCACCAGAGTGAACAACCTTCCTTATTTACAAAAAGAATAAGAATAGAAAAAAATGATGTTGTTGGTTTGATTATTCCCTTACATTCTAATTCATTTAATTTGAAATGTAATTTAAAATTATTTATAGGTTCTATTATGTATGAATGAAATAAAATTATACTATTTGATAAATGTATATCAATAGAAAATATATTATCTTATTGTGGTAGTACCCCTAAGAAATCATTTCAAAAGGATTTTTGGTCTCATTCTATTATAACATGATGATTCATATACTTTGTTTAATTTGTAACATCAAATGACACTATATAAAACTATCCAATTATGGTTCCATCCACTATTAAAAGAATGTATTCTTTTGAACGTGTTAATATACCAATCCATATTGAATAAAAAATGGAACCATCACGAGATTTAAAAATTTTGTGTTTTGGATAATATTCAATGTGGTCATTCAATTTCCCGTACAAATAGACTCCAATAAATAGATTATATGTATACATATTGTTGAATCTAAACACATTACGAATTTACACCAAAAAAATTGAAATGGCACATGATTTGAACTTAAATACATTACATCTTTGGATCTTGAGGGTTTCGTAATACACAAGATTTGGGGTATCATATAGATGTAAAATCTCAATTTTTTATCCTCATGAGATGAAAGAAAATAAGTTGACACCCTAATATAAAAAAATAATCATAAGAGACATGTTTAAAACTATATGACCATTCACTTTTGTAGTACCTAGCAGCTTAGTAAAAAATTATCTACTCCATATAGATATCGACCATCCACTAAAGAATATTTATTTATCCCCTAATGTAGTGTTTAAAAGACCACTGTGCCACTGATGGATTTATCTCAGTTCTTGTGATTGTAGGGGTTATAGATATTGTAATTATATTTCCTCATCTGGGCAAATGAGGGTTGAAGTGGAATTGATCCGTCTCCTCTCATTTACATTGGATGTTTCTTATAATTTTTTATAAGATGAGCTTTATTTCACTAATTTTGAATATTTTTTGGATATCATGTAAAATACATCTTCTTATGAAAAAAGAAATACATATAAAAACATTATTGTTCATCGATATGACATCTTTGATAAGTTATTTATATATAGGCCTTGTTTTTTTATGTTATTCGTCCAAAGGAGTATCTATCCCTCTTATATTATATCATTGTATCAATAATCATTGAAGAACATGAATGGAAAAATGTGTCCACCCCACATTTATTTCATTGAAAATTTATTTATCTCTCACACCATCACCATGATCATCATTAATGCATTACACAATAGAAAAAGTATAACTAAATTAATGTGCTACTCAAGTCATTGTCCATTATTGAATATTTATAATTTTAGTGTTTCACTAACTGATACCTCCTATTATAATACAAATATGTGAGTGAATTGATAAGAATATTCAATTGATGATATATTTTCTTATTTCCACTAGAATAAATCATTATTCTTCTAATGCTAGAAAATATATAGAAAAACTCTCCAATTAAAATATCCTCAAACACTTCACAAGAATAGTTTGGATCGAACTTTTAATTAATTTTCAAATTCAACCACTATTGTTACTAATCATAAAACATATACATCATCTTAATTCCTATTTCATCTCATAAAGGTTTCCTAGAATATTGAAATTATGTTTCGAATAAAAACTATAAATACATTTTTTAGTCTACAAATATAATATCTTGATGTATCTGATCTCTTTGATATAAACCAAACTCAATGATTTAACAAAATGATACCATATGTAAAATTCCCTCCAATACCACTATCCAAGGAAACGAATGATGTGTTACTGACAATATGTGACATTCCACAGAAACCAAAGGATGGAAATAAATTCATTACGTTTAACACATCAACATCTGAGTAGAATTTTTTATCCTTAATCATAGACACAGACAACCATAGACAATAAAAAACAATAATAATAACTTATAAACACTGAAAGAGAAAAATAAATAATTATTAATGAGATAATATCCAATAAATTAAATGATTCAATAAGAAAATATCAGTGTAATTGAAAAATATAGAAAAAATATATATCTGAAAAAATTGAAATATACATAGTCACCAAAAAAGAACAAATCTAAACATCAATAATCAAACATTTTATAATGTCCAATATTTATTAATCCATGAGAACCACTCTCAAGGCTCTCCACTATTGAAGTACGATACATGTCCTTTTCAAATATCATATAAGAAAACATAAATATATTGACTAAGTTTCATATGTTGGGGATAGTATAACAACCTAATAGATAACCCAATGTGTATTTTCAAAAATACCATTAAGGCCAAAATCAAGATAGATTACTGTAATGGATCGGACCCCTCTGGTCCATTCCTTTGTTGAAATCGATGTGGTCAACACGACGCGCATTATAATGATAATTTTAATACTGATGATAACGTAAAAATATGTTAATAATAATGATGATGACATAAATTGTGTGATTAATTAAACTAAAAAAAAGAATAATCATGATAAAATGATTCAATTGGTGTTATTATGATTAATGATGTGAAGTGGGAAGGTGTGTGATCCATTAGACGTTGATAAATGAAACATGCAGTTTTTTTATTAATTGAGTAATTGTTGAAATTAAATTTGAATAATAATTATGGCTGTTGTGTTATTAATATTATTCATAATATTAATAATAATGAGAAATTGATGAAATGAGTCATGGTATTTATTGCAAAAAATTAAATTAAGATACAAGTGGAAGCATGGTGGTGCGTTCATAAAATTAAAGGTGAGTTCGTTATATTGGGTTTATGAAATTGAATGGTTTTAATTTAATAAAAGTGGTTTCAATTTAGTCAGTGTGAAATAAAAATAAATAGAATTAAAATAATTAAATTGATGGATGTTACACGACATTGACGTGGCATGGTCGGATTCAGATATCCAACAGGGTGGTTTAACGTGGTCAATGCGACGAGCATAAATCTTTTTGTTATTAAAAACAATAACGTCGGTGAGTTAATAAAATAAGTTGATAAAATGTTATTGTTATTGAAAAACAATAAATAAAAATGATGGCGTAAAACTATATGTGAGAGGTTAATAAAATTAAATGTATTAAAATGGGGTTGATTATGTATGTTATATAAATTTTGTTTTGTCATTTAATTCAATTAAATGAAATGGTTTTGAGTCGCATGGAATGGTTGGGCATAGGTTCTCCCAAAATTGAATTATGAAATTAATAACATTGATCGTATAATAAATATAATAATACAATTAAAAGTAAAATGGTTTTATTTAATAAATTATAATAAATTTATGGGGAGGCGCATGAGATGGGGAGGGGAGGCGTGAATGCCCCCTTTCCCTTGTATAAATAATTTTTTATATAATTTAATTTAATATATCATATATTTTATATAATGTTGATTTAATATATTAAAATATTAATAAAATAATAAAATAAGGGAGTGCGCATGGTGTAAGGGGAGAGATTCACTCCACAATCCCTTTTGATCAAAATATTAAATTATTATTATAATAATAAAATCATAATATAATTATTTTGGGTGATCAAAACTTAAAAAGTCTATAACTTCTTCTTATGGTGTCGGAATGACGAACCGTCAGCGGCAGTGTAATCTTGTAATTAAGACGGTCTTTTTAAGACCAGTGATGGATACCTTTTTATGAGTTATGTCTCGGGTCAACGAAACACACATATTAATAAAATTAACGTTTTTTTAAACGCGTGGAAACCGCGTGACGTGTCGTGTGTTGACCAGTCAAAACACGTAACGGGTGTACAGTCACACCGTGTATTCATCAATACACGCTGCATACTGTTTTACCTAATCGTAGGCTATATAAGAAAGGGTCGCGGATTATTTCCAGACCAATCGATTCTTCTTCGCACGACGACACACTTGGTTGATCAAGAAGTCTTCCTCCTCTAACTTCTTTGTCCGAGCTCCGAATTACGATCCGTCAGCGGCCACAGGATCGTAGCGATGAGACGAAGCTTCTAAGCCCAGACTTGTCACCTTTCAATCCGGCCTTCCTTCTCCAGTTTCCATCCTAGGAGGCATTTGTCGGGTTTGTCGAAGGCGGATGACACCGAAGGACGTCGTCGGAAGCGACGTGATCGGGACCTTTTGAGGTAGGGGATTACGTTCGTCTCTCTTTTTAGTGAAACATGCGGGGTGGGATATTTTTCTTTTGTTCCATGGGATGCAGTTGAAGTTTAAATAAAGATAATAACCGGATAACGAAGGGTTTGGGGTTTTGTGCTGTTTCTATTGCCTTCTAGTTTCTTTATCTTCTGATTGTGATTTTGGATTGAAAGGTATTTGCCTACTGAAAATCAAGGTTGTTGGTGGCCTTTGTGTGCACAATTGATATCTGAATTGTTTGTGGTTGGTTTTGTTAAAACATGGAAATTGGATAAGCACGTAAAGACTGGCTGATTAAATGAGAATGAAAACCTTGTGTCATCACCCCGGTTGAACAATGTTGGAATAATGAACATGTTGGTGGTTTGGTTGTTTTGTGGAAAATGCCTTTATTTATGAAATGTGTTTTGATTATGAAATGTTTTTTGAAGTAAAAGGTGTTTTCAAATGCGGAAATGTTTTGTGTGTGGAATGGGTTTTAGGTGTGGAACTTTGAAATAAATGAATGATGGAATGTTGTATGGTTGTGATAATATTTTGAAAATGAAATGGCATGTGGTTGCTTGCGTTTTACCTAACCATGGTTGTGGATGGCAGGGATATGTTTGTGAAAGGTTTTGTCTGGATGATAGTTTCCCAGTAGTAATAATATGTTAAACCATTGCATGAAACATGAAAACCTAAATGGGGTTGGGTGATGATTGTTTGGTTGTTGATGCATGCTTCGTGGTAGCAGTGCCGAGGCACATGCTCAGTTTCTCTTTTTAAGAAACCATAGGTTGGGCTGTGTGTTTGGTATATGTATATATATAATTGTATCTTTGTGTTTTGTCGCACCACACCCATGTCAGGAACCTAGTGCCGAACAGTCCCATTTTATGGGAGAGGGTGTTCCCCCTTAGATACTAGCTCCTTCCTGCTCCTTCATCCATAGGCTATGATGGCTTGAGGTGACCTTACACCCAAGACTCTTCGGGTAGGTCTCGTAGGATGTGATGGCTTGAGGCGACCTTTAGCCCAAGACTCTTCGAGCAGGCTTACCATTCCCAAGAACCTTCGGGATGAGGCCCAGGTGTCTGCGGGCGGGTTAGTGGTTGTGGCCCATGTGTGTGCGGGCGAGATGCGTGGTTGTGAGGCCCATGTGTGTGCGGGCGAGATGCGTGGTTTGGCCCAGGTGTGTGTGGGCGGGAAGAGTGTGGTAGCATCAGGACGTTTGCCGTTAGGATGAGCAGCATCTAATTAAGTGGGAAATGGTGCGGGGTACCCTATACTTTTGTTCTATATATATACTAAACTTGTTTGTGTTACATGGTGAGTGTGACCAGTGAGGTTGGGCGGATAGTTTTTCCTTGTTAGTTTCTGGTTCTTCTGTTTTCTCACGGGACCTTAGGGTGTCTCCCCACTTGTGCACGAGAGCTTTAGGTTTCCCTACTGAGTATACTTGTATGCTCACCCTATGTTTACTTTCAGGTTTCCAGGAGGACTACCAGGGACGTGCGGGACCCTACTAGTCGGGCAGTTGGAGTTGTTGTAGTTTTTCTTCTCTTGTTTTCTTTGGCATTGTACTTTTGAGCTTCCTTGTACTTGTACCTTGTTATAAAAAATTGTTTAAACATGAATGTGGGCTTGGTTTGGGTCTATTTATATACACTTTTTCTTTTCCCTTTTTGGTGGTTGACTTGTCCTATTTCCCGATCCAAAATAATAAAAAGGGTAATACCTCCCATATTTATGAAAACTCATACCCTTGGTGCTAGTCTCCAACCCGGGGCCTACTGGAGGTGGGACTCGGGGGTCATTATCTTCCTTTCACCGTTGCCAGATCAGGAGGGGCATCTTTGGTGGGAGGGGGTCGTGACAGAATTGTATCAGAGGTGATGGTTGAGAGATAGGATGGAGTCTGGAGTTAGGAACAGTGAGGATTGCATGGGATGGTAGGGCAACAGTGTTCGTTAATCTTGGTGTGTGACATAGGCTAGGGAAGACCAGCTAGGACACGGGATTTTAAGGCCCCCCGTGATCCGATGCAAGGACTCTGAGCCTACCAAACGACCAAGTGAGACTATATTGATTGCAGGGTAGAGACCCTAGGGAAGGCACATGCATCATCATGTTTGTTTTTTACTTGATTTGGGTGTTCTGGGAAAGAAATTGAAATAAAATGATAATTAAAACTTTGATTTTTTCCTTACTACTTGGGCTTAGGCGATCCTTGTTTACCGTATAGCTATGGCACCTGGACGGCGTTCCCAGGTGGCTCAGGTGGCCGAGGCCCAGCAGGTTCAGGCAATCAATCAACTGAGGATCGATCGAGAGGAGGAAGATAGCCAGTGGCAGAAAGCCCTCTGTTCTTTCCAGTGTCAGACTATCAAGAAGTACGAGGGAAGTACTTCAGACCTGGAGATGGAGGGGTGGATTGAAGAGCTAGGGATCTCTTTTACCTTGATTCGTGCTCCGAAGGAGTACTGGGTCCCCCTAGCGGTCAGTCAGCTGAGAGGCACGGCGCGCCAATGGTGGATGCTCTACCTCGGGGAGAGGAAGGAGGGAGAGATTCCATGGGCTGACATCGAAAAGGAGTTCTGAGAGGAATTCCTTTCTTCTTTGAACAAGGTGGAAAATCTTCAGGAGTTGCTCTCCCTTCAGCAGGGGAGTATGACTGTTCGGGAGTTGGGGATTAAGTTCAAGAATCTCCTACGCTTTCCTCCGGAACTCTTTCCAGATGAAGAGTCTCAGGCGAGAC
Organism: Viscum album; assembly: GCA_963277665.1. Taxonomy (NCBI): domain Eukaryota; kingdom Viridiplantae; phylum Streptophyta; class Magnoliopsida; order Santalales; family Viscaceae; genus Viscum; species Viscum album. The sequence continues at coordinate 1,534,299,534 of OY728158.1, read as the reverse complement.
ATTTGGAAGAGGCGCTTCGTCCTTCGCTCCAGTATGCTGTGACCCCCTTCACCCTTCCGACATACTTAGCCGTACAGAAGAAGGCGGAAGTTGTAGAAAGGATGCACTCGTAGGGAGGTGCACCACGTGAGGGGATCCAGCCTAGCTCGTTGAAGGGGAAGGCAGTCAGCAGCAGGTCTCCTGCGACGGGACCTTCCAGTTTCAGGCCAGTAGGGAGCAGGCCCCAGCAGTTCCAGTTCAGATCTTTAGGTCCTCGTCCCTTTTTCACGAACCCAGGACCAAAGTGTTTTTATTGTGGAGGATTCGGGCACGTTCAGAGTCAGTGCCCGACCCATGCTCAGTACGGTGGAGATGGATAAGTTCAACGCCCTCCTCAGCAGCACCAGTCATCGACAAGACCCTTCCAGCAGAAACAGGCTCCAGTCCCTTTGAGTGGAGATAGAGCAGGTGGTGTCCAGCCACATGGATATCCTCAAGGATCCCAATCGGGACGTGGTCGAGGAGGCGGATGTCAACAGAGAGGCAGAGGAGCTCAGCGAGGATAGTTGCATGCATCAGAGGCAGCATCTCTAGAAGGACCAGGGATCGATAGAGATGTGTTTGGGTTTTCTTGAATGATCTCCTTTATGTTTTTTTGGGAGCATTACACTCCATTGTTGGAACTCTTTTTCTCATTCTCTGGGTCTGGACCTTGTTTTTGTGAGTTTTTAATGGTATTTTGTTTCCCGCTTTTCTTTAAATGTAGGTGAATATCCCTATCATGTGGGGAGGGGAAGACCTAATCCCTAATCGAGACGCATTAATGTGGATGGGATTTAACCCGTGCAGGCGAGTCAGTGCTGCCTAAAGCAGATAATATCTCAACATGGGAGAAGGAATTCCTCAAGCCATGTGTCCGGGAAGTGTGTGGGTTGTACGTTGTTGGGTGCAGTGTAAGTTGGAAAAAAACCTAATATATGGAAGTGGGAAGGCCCAGTCCTTAATCGAGATGCATTAATACAGATACGATTAAACCCGTGCAGGCGATTCAGTGCCCCCTAAAGCGGAAAATATCTCGACATAGGAGAGGGAATTCCTAACTCACATAATTAGGGTTGTCGGTTGTTTCTTGTTATGACAAGAGCCCTAAGAGGTATCTTGCGGAGTGGTTGTGTGGATGCATTCTTTTTCTTGGTTGGTTTTTAATTCTCGAGGACGAGAATGTTTTAACAGGTATCTGATGTAATGGACCGGACCCCTCGGGTCCATTCCTTTGTTGAAATCGATGAGGTCAACACGACGCGCGTTATAATGATAATTTTAATACTGATGATAACGTAAAAATATGTTAATAATAATGATGATGACATAAATTGTGTGATTAATTAAAATAAAAAAAGAATAATCATGATAAAATGATTTAATTGGTGTTATTATTATTAATGATGTGAAGTGGGAAGGTGTGTGATCCATTAGACGTTGATAAATGAAACATGCAGTTTTTTTTATTAATTGTGTAATTGTTGAAATTGAATTTGAATAATAATTATGGCTGTTGTGTTATTAATATTATTCATAATATTAATAATAATGAGAAATTGATGAAATGAGTCATGGTATTTATTGCAAAAAATTAAATGCAGATGCAAGTGGAAGCATGGTGGTGCGTTCATAAAATTAAAGGTGAGTTCGTTATATTGGGTTTATGAAATTGAATGGTTTTAATTTAATAAAAGTGGTTTCAATTTAATCAGTGTGAAATAAAAATAAATAGAATTAAAATAATTAAATTGATGGATGTTACACGAAATTGACATGGCATGGTCAGATTCAGATATCCAACAGGGTGGTTTAACGAGGTCAATGCGACGAGCGTAAATCTTTTTGTTATTCAAAACAATAACGTCGGTGAGTTAATAAAATAAGTTGATAAAATGTTATTGTTATTGAAGAATAATAAATAACAATGATGGCATAAAACTATATGTGAGAGGTTAATAAAATTAAATGTATTAAAATGGGGTTGAATATGTATGTTATATTAATTTTGGTTTGTCATTTAATTCAATTAAATGAAATGGTTTTGAGTCGCATGGAATGGTTGTGCATAGGTTCTCCCAAAATTGAATTATGAAATTAATAACATTGATCGTATAATAAAGATAATAATACAATTAAAAGGAAAATGGTTTTATTTAATAAATTATAATAAATTTATGGGGAGGCGCATGAGATGGGGAGGGGAGGCGTGAATGCCCCCTTTCCCTTGTATAAATCATTTTTTTATATAATTTAATTTAATATATCATATATTTTTTATAATGTTGATTTAATATATTAAAATAGTAATACAATAATAAAATAAGGGAGTGCGCTTGGTGTAAGGGGAGAGATTCACGCCACAAGCCCTTTTGATCAAAATATTAAATTATTATAATAATAATAAAATAATATTATTATTATTTTGGGTGATCAAAACTTAAAAAGTCTATAACTTCTTCATATGGTGTCGGAATGACGAACCGTCAGCGGCAGTGAAATCCTGTAATTAAGACGGTCATTTTAAGACCAGTGATGGATAAATTTTTATGAGTTATGTCTCGGGTCAACGAAACACGCATATTAATAAAATTAACATTTTTTTTAAAACATGTGGAAACCGCGTGACGTGTCGTGTGTTGACCAGTAAAAACACGTAACGGGTGTACAGTCACACCGTGTATTCATCAATACACGCTGCATACTGTTTTACCTATTCGTAGGCTATATTAAAAAGGGTCGCGGATTATTTCCAGACCAATCGCTTCTTCTTCGCACGACGACACACTTGTTTGATCAAGAAGTCTTCCTCCTCCAACTTCTTTGTCCGAGCTCCGAATTACGATCCGTCAGTGGCCACAGGATAGTAGCGATGAGACGAAGCTTCTAAGCCCAGACTTGTCACCTTTCCTTCCGGCCTTCCTTCTCCAGCTTCCATCCTAGGAGGCGTTTTTCGGGTTTGGCGAAGGCGGATGACACCGAAGGACGTCGTCGGAAGCGATGTGATCAGGACCTTTTGAGGTAGGGGTTTACCTTCGTCTCTATTTTTGGTGAAACATGCGAGGTGTGATATTTTTCTTTTGTTCCATGGGATTCAGTTGAACTTTAAATAAAGATAATAACCGGATAAAGAAGGGTTTGGGGTTTTGTGCTGTTTCTATTGCCTTCCAGTTTCTTTATCTTCTGATTGTGATTTTGGATTGAAAGGCCTTTGCCTACTGAAAATCAAGGCTGTTGGTGGCCTTTGCGTGCGCAATTGATATCTGAATTGTTTGTGGTTGGTTTTGTTAAAACATGGAAAATGGATAAGCATGTAAAGACTGGCTGATTAAATGAGAATGAAAACCTTGTGTGATCACCCCGGTTGAACAAAGTTTGAATAATGAACATGTTGGTGGTTTGGTTGTTTTGTGGAAAATGCCTTTATTTATGAAAAGTGTTTTGATTATGAAATGTGTTTTGAAGTAAAAGGATTTTTCAAATGCGGAAATGTTTTTTGTGTGGAAAGGGTTTTATGTGTGGAACTTTGAAATAAATGAATGATGGAATGTTGTATGGTTGTGATAATCTTTTGTAAATGACATGGCATGTGGTTGCTTGCGTTTTACCTAACCTTGGTTGTGGATGGAAGGGATATGTTTGTGAAAGGTTTTGTCTGGATGATATTTGCCCAGTAGTAATAATTTGTTAAACCATTGCATGAAACATGAAAACCTAAATGTGGTTGGGGGATGATTGTTTGGTTGTTGATGCATGCTTCGTGGTAGCAGTGCCGAGGCACATGCTCACTTTCTCTTTTTAAGAAGCCATAGGTTGGGCTGTGTGTTTGGTATATGTATATATATAATTGTATCTTTGTGTTTTGTCGCACCACACCCATGTCAAGCACCTAGTGCCGAACACTACCATTTTATGGGAGAGGGTGTTCCCCCTTAGTTACTAGCTCCTTCCTGCTCCTTCTTCCATAGGCTATGATGGCTTGAGGTGACCTTACACCCAAGACTCATCGGGTAGGTCTCAGAGGCTGTGATGGCTTGAGGCGACCTTTAGCCCAAGACTCTTCGGACAGGCTTATCATTCCCAAGAACCTTCGGGATGAGGCCCAGGTGTCTGCGGGCGGGTTAGTGGTTGTGGCCCAGGTGTGTGCGGGCGAGATGCGTGGTTGTGAGGCCCAAGTGTGTGCGGGCGAGATGCGTGGTTTGGCCCAGGTGTGTGCGGGCAGGAAGAGTGTGGTAGCGTCAGGACGTTTTCCGTTAGGAAGAGCAGCATCTAATTAAGTGGGAAATGGTGCGGGGTACCCAATACTTTTGTTCTATATATATACTAAGCTTGTTTGTGTAACTTGGTGAGTGTGACCAGTGAGGCTGGGTGGGTAGTTTTTCCTTGTTAGTTTCTGGTTCTTCTGTTTTCTCACGGGACCTTAGGGTGTCTCCCCACTTGTGCACGAGATCTTTAGGTTTCCCTACTGAGTATACTTGTATGCTCACCCTACGTTTACTTTCAGGTTTCCAGGAGGACTACCAGGGCCGTGCGGGACCCTACTAGTCGGGCAGTTGGAGTTGTTGCAGTTGTTGTTCTCTTGTTTTCTTTGGCATTATACTTTTGAGCTTCCTTGTACTTGTACCTTGTTATAAAAAATTGTTTAAACATGCATGTGGGCTTGGTTTGGGTTTATTTATATACACTTGTTCTTTTCCCTTTTTGGTGGTTGACTTTTCCTATTTCCCGATCCAAAATAATAAAAAGGGTAATGCTTCCCATATTTATGAAAACTCATACCCTTGGTGCTAGTCGCCAACCCGGGGCCTACTGGAGGCGGGAATCGGGGGTCATTATCTTCCTTTCACCATTGTCAGATCTGGAGGGGCATCTTCGGTGGGAGGGGGTCATGACAATTACCGTTTTTTTAAATTATCCGAGGAATATAAAAATAAATTTAAAATAGTTGAAAAAAATATAAATAGATATGATACTTTTTCCAATTAAATTCTAAAAATTTTAAATGTTATTGAATTTTAATTATTTAATTTTTAAATTAATTTTAAATAAGTTATCAAAATCTCTTTCCATGTCAGCTCAATTATTCAAGTCACATCCCCATGGAATTTAGGACCACTAGAAATTGTTCAATTATCAATGTGATTTCATTATAATATTCACTATTAGGTTGTATATTTAAATCAAATTGACATGTCAATTCCACATATCAACATACTGAAAATTTTGTTTACAATGTGGGACCTAAAAAATTAAACATTTAATCATTGTGAATTCTATATGTGATCCACATTCTAAATGAATACAACACATGAATCACACATCAAGTGATAAAAATTAATCAAAACCACTCCAATTTTGAAAACCATACCTTATTTAAAATAATATGTTTAAAATCTGATGTGATTTCACAAAAAATAGAGAACCATGAATGTGAATACCTATAGTAAATTCTATAGTCAATTTATTTGTTATTAAATTAATAAAATTTTGTTAAAAGTAAGAGGAATAATTATTTTTTATGAGATCATTCACATTCTTATACAAGTGGAAGGATGTAAAATTCACAAACCTAGGATACATACAACAAAATACTATTTAGATGAACATAAGGATCTAACCCATTCAATAAATTTCCCAATAAAATCCCTTGATGGAATAATTAAAACACATTTGATCTGATAGATTTATCTACAAAAATAGTGATCTAACATTACATTCAAAGAGGGATATATAATCTTAAATAACAAGGAATAATGGTTTTCTTACCATTTCTTTTTATGATAAAAGGATTATATAATTTACATAATCAGATTACAAATGTTGAATATCAAAAAAAAGACTCCTAGTGGGACCCTAAAAATCCAAATCCCTTGTTTGAAGAAATAAAAAGCCTTTTCTAGGATGATTATGGTTTTAATTTAAATTTTAAAACAATTTTTTTTCTATCACATGGTTAAAAAAAATTGTTTCAAAAACGGCATGCTAGCCATTTGAATTAGATCTATCAAAAAATATTTTATGGTACATGGTCCAAAAAATTTATTTTTCATAATCATATATAAACTGGGAACTCACCTATTTATCCTAAACATCTCACATTTGTTCATAGTGGGATGATCACAATTTATAAAAAATAATATCAAAAATTGAACCCTAAATAATTCATCTAAAATCATTTAAATCATCCAAAAAATTCCATATTCTTCAATAAAATATTTTATATATTTAAATATTACATATAATAGAGAGATAATTCAAATCAAGGGTGTTATAGGGAACCATTCAGCAGTATACCATACCCAATTTCTCATAGTTTTATAATGTGGATTCCATCCCACTGAGTATTTATGATATTTTCACTATTTTAATTAAGTTTATGAATTAATTATAAGTTGTACTTGATAACTATTTTTGGAAATTGAGGCCTGATATAGGGCATTTGGATATAATGTGTTCCTTTTATTTGATTAATTGTCTTCTAGATTAATTATTAAAAATATCTTTGAATGATGTAGTTTGTCCCCATATAGATAACATTAAAGAATTTATATTGTTTATGTGCAAGTGATATATGGTATCAGAATGTTAATTGATCAACATTAAAAAAAAATTATTATTTTTCCTTAACTCATGTGAATTTAAAAATTGGCCTTGGGACATGATGGGCAATTAATAGTATTGTGACTCCTTGGTTTCAAATTATGAGGACTTGACTATATGAGTGTGCATTATGGCTTAGGGACTATAGAGGGTTACAAATGAAATGAATATATGTAATGTAATAGAAATCAATAGGTTCTCATAGTTTCCATTTATTTGGGTTTATTGATTACTGATTAAATTTTATGCCATGGTATTTTTTACACCCAAAGAAGTTATGATATATTTCTCTTAAAAAATTATTTTATCTAATTGATTGAGATACAGAAAATGTTATTCAAAAAAAGAAATGAAAATATATATAAATATTACTAGGTGAAAATTATATAATTTTTTAATCATTTAATAACTAGAACCTCTTAAATTTTTTGGATTTTCCTCAAAATATTTTCTTTCTTCGAATAGTTTTATATATCATTCTTTTGGAAATTGATCATTTAAATTACTTTACTAAACTAATTTAAAAAGTAATTTTTTTTGTATATAAATTTATATCTAATTTATTTGATTTAAAATAAAATAATTTTATATGAATCGTAATCATTCATGATTTTAATATAAGTCAATTATTATACTTAATGTACATTATTTTGGGAAACCATATAACGTGGAGTATTTTTTGTTTTATAAATTAATATATATAAATTATAGAAATTTAAATAAATATATAAATATTTTATATTTATAATAAAGTTCTCCAATTTTGTAAATATATCCCTTTTAATTTTTTTCCATTTTGAATAGTGACCTTGGTAAATATTTGTCTCTCTATAATGATTAGAATAGCTAAAATAGGTTTAAAAACTTGAGATAACGATGAAAAAATTCTATAAAACATTCCTTCTTCTAACGAGATGACTATTATTCCACTATTCCAATACATGTTTTAAAAATATAAATACTTGGTTTCCTTTTTATAAGTTATTTACTATTATGTTATTTTAAGAAAGAGATAAATAAAAAATGACACTCTCTTGACTTTAATATCCTTGATATTTTTAATGTGGTTAATTCAAATTATATTTTGGTTATAAAATGTAATTTGAATGTGAAAATATATTTCTTAATGTTGTAATTTATTCTTAAATTTTACTAACTGAATATTTATTTTAAATTTCTACACAAAGATAAAATAATATTATTTAAATTAATTTAAAAATAAAACAAACAAATTTAAAAATATTAAATGTAAAAATATTTGAAATAATTATAATTTTTAAAATTGTTTAAGATATATATATATATATATCTCATTATGTATGTTTACAAGGTTTACATTATATCAAAATTACAATATTGATCAATATTAATTCGAAGAAAAGGAATTGTTCCAAAATTAATGAAATTTAAAATATGTTATGATAAAAAATATTTTATTACCTAATTTTAATTCTATAAAATTCATATATTCATAACACTAAATTGGATATAGTTTATTATATCAGTCATGGTCTATTAATGGGTCAATTTTCTATTTATTTTAACTTTATTCACCCCTAAATATTATTATTATTTTTTGTTATTGAATAAGTCATCAAATGTGTTAAAGGTGAGTAAAAACAATGGGACGTGTGTAAATACATTAAAAAAATGTGTAAAAATTTTATTTTACGGTAGTGTTTATACTAATAATACTCTTATATTATTAATATATCAATATAGAACAATTTTAACATGAAATTTAATTTATATTAATTTAATATTTTTTCTAATTTTAAGAGTTCCCCTACCATCACTTATAAATGCGAACCTATTATCATCTCTTCTCCACAAACCCTAATAATTATAGATCATCAAAACCCAAATATAATACCTTCATATCTTCTATTTACTATCACCTGGTCATCGTTTATTATGAAAATACTATTTATTCCAATCTTATGGTGTAAGTAAAATATTATTCCTTATAGAAGTGATATAACTTTTTACAGATTACATTTAATTTTATTTCTCCTTTTACATCGAATTATAAATTAGTTTCCAGTGTGAACAAATTAATTATTTATATTTAACAAAATTAATTTTTTTTTTAGTTGGGGAAAAAATTATTCACCTTTTTTCAATCCTATGAAATGTGAAAACATAAATTGTGCATAGGTACAACATACCCACTCCATGTATTGGTGTATTGTTTCTAATCACAAATTTACATGAATTGTTATAAAGGAGGATATAAATAATATATATTATATTTATGAAATATTCAATCTTATTGAATTATAATATCATATCCACCTTCTTACAATCTCATTTATTAGAAGTTTTTTTAAAGGTTGGGACAGAAGCCTCATTTTATTATTAACAAAAATACCCCTTTTTGTCTAGGTATAAGTAGACCCATTACATTTCCTAATATCCAAAGGCCATGTTGTCTGTATACAGGGCTTGAAAGCCCATTTTTTCCCAATGGGATATTTGGTGAATAGTACTTCTATAGTAATTTGGCTGCTACAGTACCTTCAACACTATAGTTTCTACTATAGTGCCAATACAAATACAATTTCACCGCTTCTATAGTCTACCACTACTATAGTACTACTGTAGTGGTGCTACAGTCCACAAAAAATTTATCCTAGCCTATATTTGATCCTGGATATTTTGGATGCCATGCTGGACCCTTTACCACTTGGGTACAGGCTCATTGGAATATTTAAAAAGGGTAAAACACAAGTAATTCCTAGGAAGTCACCAATCCTTATAATACTCTCACCCAAGCATTATTAACTGTAGATTTATAATTGGATATAGGGCATTAATAATGTTGTGATCAAACACACTAATCTATTGTATGTTGATAATTTTTCACTTGTGTAAGTGTGGAATACCACCTCTGTAACATAATGTGGTTCAGTTTTCATTTCCATGATACATGGATAAAAATAAATATTGATTCAATGAATATATATGATATATACAATATAATATTGATTTATGAATGTATATTTATTATTTAACTTTCTTTCAATCCATCCAATGAAAATTTATTGTTGTGTTCGTTTGTATGTACATCGTACCACACTCTATAAACGATGTAATTGAATTTTAGATATATAACATTTATGGATGAGTGCATATAAATATATATATTTAAAATGTCTGGAATTTAAACCACTATTAACACTTTTTAGGTCATTTTACTATAATTTATTTACAAATATAACATCGGAATGACAACATTGATGAAAAATAAAGTATTCAACACACAAAACAATGATAATTTTAATAGATTATTATCAAATAGGTGATAAAATAATTAATATAGATGAAATATGATATTATAGATATGTATATTTATTTATTAAAATTCAAAAAATTCAAAATTTATTATATACAAGGTTAGTTAACATTCTAACCAAGTAGCACTTGGGGAAAAAAGATCATTACAATTTCCACTCCATTGAGACATATTTGGTATTGTGTTTCTAAATATGTTCAAGTATTGTAAAAATATCCCTTATTATGTATTTATATAGACAATATATTTATTCAAGATGAATACTATTTCAATTATAGACTACTAATTAACATTAAACAAAGTGGAATGAAATTATTTTATAGTCTCATTTATTATATTGTTGTTAATTTATTTAAAAGAATATTATAGTCAATCCTTCATAAAGACTAAAAAATTTTCTGTACTAATGATACTTAATATGTTCCCATATTTTTTTAAAATTATAATCACTTTAAGAAATTAATCAATATTATAAATCATTTCAAATGAATAATTATCATATTTATATTTTGATTAGATATATTTTTCATCCATGTAGATTTTAAAAAAATGATTTTATAAATGTTCTCTTTACTCACACAGATGATTTATCATCGAAATTTTATGTTATATTTTTTTATGGTCTTATAGGAGTATTTATAATTATTTTATAATATGTTGTTTTTATTAAATATTTAGAAAGTAAAAAGAAATTATTCTTTTTGGCATATACTATGTTAATGAAGTTTCCATAAATATAAATTGTGTTCACTGTCTAGCTTCAACTACATGATTTAAATATATATATAGTGATAAATAATTAATCAAGGAATATTTAAACACTTTGCTTCATTTTATTTATTTATATAATAGAAATCCTCTTATTAAAAAACCGATATTTTTATTGATTGAAGTACATATTTTACCTCTAATTATTTTTTATCTTTATCATTACCCTGAAATATTCCAATTCATGAAGTAATTTGAGATTATTCTTGTAATATATATATATATATATATTTGTTTCTTGTATTTGATTAATTGTAAAATATATACCATATTTATATAAAATGTTTTACTTTGAATGTTACACTATCGACTGGGAAAATTTTGATTTATCGTATTATTCACTCGATATAGTAAATTATTATTAGGAAGACTATTTATAAATTAAATTGATCACTCAATTTTTGAGGAATTCATCAGATAACCATCTAAAGTTGGGTCCTGTGTAGCGATAACCCTTCTATTCAATAGTAGGTGTCATGAGGGAAAATAGTTGCCAAACATATTCAATGGTTTTTGTGTGTTTACCTACCCTTGGATTAAACTATATTTGAAAAAGTCCTTGAAGATAAATATATCATGATTTCAAATATCATAACATCAAACATTATACATTTCCTTTATTGATAATCCCATTATTATTAACCATGAGATTACTATGATAACATTATTTAGGGAATCACTTTATACATTACTTATTGATTAAATTGATGTGTTTTCAGTTACTTATCTTTATATATTGATTATTCCCCGTTTATTAATGATATTGTGTGCTATACATATCCCATACTGAGCATTTGAGCTTCCTATTTATTTATTTTTTTCTTTCCCTATGATAGGAAGAATGATATTATGAATAATATAAATGATGTGAGAATGTGTTTTTATGAAATGAATTTTATATTTGAAATATAATTTGGGATTAATTTGCATATATATTTATTCAGGACTATTAAACATATCATTCGTTCATGATTATATCTCTTAAAACTTATACCAATGCAATAAAATTTTCAATAGATCTGGGTTACTATAGTTTGGTTTGTTACTATTAGTATTAGGTAATTTATAATTTTTATGTTGGGAATATTATTTTAAATAAACATAAATAACATGAGAATAATTATACTATATTAATGTACTAGAGAACATTTTAAATTATATTTATTTTTTCAGGGATCAATATTAATCAAGATTCTGAGCTACAATAGTGTCCTCTATTATTTAGTAATGGAACCTAATGTATGAATGTGAATTAACAACTATAGAAGATATTTGCTATATCTTATGATAATGCCAATATAGTTCAGGTTTTAACATAGTAGATCATTTCCAGTCTAGGGGAAAATTCTTAATCAATGAATAAAAACATTTCCCATATAGGGAAATTAATTGTTCCACTGGATTATTAAACGTTGTTGGATTTCATCATGTGACACAATCCTCAATAATTTAATAGACTATGAATACATTGGTAGCTAAACAGTGGATTTAGTCTCTCAAAAATATCATCATATATTTGGGAAGTAATATAAAATTGTAATATTATTCAAAAAGAATATTTTTTTGAGTAGAGATGTCGGTCAATTATGGTCAACGATCCAAAACACTAAATAGGTTGAAGAAATATAATTCCCGGATTGGTTATCATTTTATGTGATATTCATTTATATACTTCTACCAAAAATTGTAATATTAAAAGGAGAGGTATTTCCTATCATAAAATTAGAATGAAGGAGAAATTGTTGGAGATTATAAAAACATTTACATGAGTTTCCAGGCATGATTTAAAAACCTTATATAATTTGGAAACCTATATAGAACAATATTTTCCCTTAGTATGTAGGGTTTTGAATGGAACTAGTTTTTCAAATGATTTACTCATAATTTTATAAAGTATCACATTCTATTAAGATAATGTTTAATTTTTAGTGATCCTATATCGTTAAGGGAAATCAAAATATTAGGATTGCGATTGAGAAACATGTAAAATATAACACATCAATTATATTAAAGGGAATGAATCCAGTTCCAATAGGTAATGAATTTCAAATGAATGATACTAGAATATTATATAAGGGCATTGGAGTTTTTTTATTAGTTCATATAAAAGTGTTATCTAACTAATTCATATATTTAAAATAATTAATCAAAATCTATGTAGTTATTTATCTTCATAAAGATATAGAATTATTCAAACTGGTTCCCCAAGCATTAAAGAAACTAACCACATAAGAAACCAATGGGAGAAGTATAATAATATATAATTATGATATTCAAAGAGAATATTCTTAGATATATGGTTAATGTTATAATTACCATCTACTCATCAAGTGAAAATTCATTATTTGAATTCAGAGCAAAAAAATAGTTTTTATATGATGAATTTTTATAGGGTGTGAAATTAACACAACAATAAATAGATGTTGAGATGGAATAAAATGATTTTAATTATAGGATGACAACACATCAATTAAAAAATTCATATCAAATATGTGTTTTGGTAATATAAGTCATTTACATCTTATTTTTCATCATTTTATTTAATTTTATGTAATTTTGGGAATTGATTTGAAGTATCAGTATTAATAAGAAATAATTTTTTGTGAAATTAATATCACATTAGATATTCCAAATAAAATATCAATAGAATATTAGTGATGTGATGGACCTAAACTCCTATATAAGTAACACCCATCATATAGGTATTACTACATATTCATGAGGGATATTTATCTATAATGGTTTTGGAGAAACTCAACCATGAGAATATATCTATTGTATGGGATTCTATTTGTATTTTTCCAAATAGTTGCTTTGCCTTCACACAAATTATGAATATAAACTTTCATTAGAACTCATATATTATATAGAACATATTTATAAGAATCCATATAGAGTTTCCCAGATTGAGTTATATTAATTGAGGAATAAACACCCAAAGAATCTATATAAGGGATTCATTTGGAATAGTGCTTAACCCTATATGTAATCCATTACTTTTTGAGTAGAATTACATTTAAATGTGTCTTTTCACTAATTATTTAGATCATAAAATACTTATTTTAAAAATAAGTATCTTTTGACCCCTATATATGCTATGTTTGAGCAATTATAATGAAGTCAATATTATTCCATGATTGATCTTTGAACTTGAAATTATTCTCAATGGTTAAAGAAGGAAAATATTCCCATGATATCCATATTTATAAGGTATAGCCATTTTGAATTTATATTAATTAAATTTATACTTACCAGTGCTCTTATTATGTTCATTACATTTATTAGTATAGTATTAATGGGATACATTGATATGTGTGTGATAATATTTATATAAAATTTTAAAAAATGTTTTCAAATAGTGGTGGATATCTTGTTGAACATTTGAAAATTGTACTGGAGATATAGACGAAGGTAAAGATTTATGTTAAATATTATTGGTGAAAATTTTTCTCCAATCCTTATTATTATTATGTCATATAATTTCATGTGAGGGTATTTTGGTGGAACATTCAAAGATGTATGTTATTCTGAACTATAATAGATCAAAAACAAAAAATTATCTATGTCAAATTATAAGGCTATATGGATATGATTAATTCTTGTTATAAGATATATAAATACTATGTAATCTACTCACCATGTTGACTCAAAATGGAGTGGAGTTCTTGTGGGAAAAGTAATGTGAGAAGAATTTCATTCAATCAAAGAGAAGGAACATCACTACTCAAGTGATAACAATAGTGTATAATGTAAAATGATTTGTGATATATGGTGACAAATCAAATATTGTATATAGAATATTGCTTATTAATAATTATATGGTGTTATCAATTTCATATCATCAATTAATAATTCATGATAAAAATTGCCTATGTCATGAATATGAGATGGGATTGGTATTTTTTCATTCAGGATATTGAGAAATTCTCATTATGTTGATAAGTTAGATATATCTATATATATATATCATAAAATTTTAAATTATATATTGGAATATAATTTTTTTAACACAATATAGATAAGATGGTTTTAGACAATAAATGATTATTACTAATCTATACTTTTCTATCTAGGGATAGTGAACATGTTAACAGATGCAGTGAGTCCGAAAGATCATGCTAGTTTGCCTATGATGAGGATTGAATGATAACCAATATTTATGGATTTGAATATGTTGGATCTTGAAATATTAAGAGGATTGGAATGATAATATCCATCTCAAGTGAATATTCAACCATCCATTCCAGAAATGATTATAAATGTGATGAATGAAGATTGGTATTATAGAAGGTGATGAATATTACAATGTTTGAACAAGATCATACTACAATGATATGTTCCGGAAATAGTAAATTTGTTCCATAAATACAAAAAATAAATAATGATTTATTTTATGAAGCTCAAAATTCATAAATATATATTCATTAATTATTTATAAATATTTATAGAGATCCATACATGTAATTTGTGTGGGATAAAATTAAATGGGATTTTGGAGAGTATGTTTCCCGATTTTCTATATTGTAAATGATTTAAGGATTAGAGATAGATTTTTAATGGGATTATTCTACCATTAACCATTCTATAATGTAAATTCGAAAACATTATGAAGCATTTTTATCAAAATCCCCTAAAAAAATAAATCGAATAATCATATTTTGGTTTTTGTGTAACCCATTATGAAATAATCACATTTTATCACTACTAGAAAATGTTTCCCTCTTGATCTACATAATAGGTTATACAATAAGGGTGTTTTTTTATTTCCCGAAATAACACTATAAACCATATTTAATTAGGATCCATGTTTTATGTTGTTTTTATTGGGAAGTCATCAATTATATCTTGATAAAGATTCATGTTTCAGAACTTGTTAACATCTTTAGATAGATTTTCAGTCTAAGAGGACCATTCAAACCCTTGAATATAATTTGATATCTTCATATATGGATTTCAAAAGTTTTTGGTAGAAACACCTTCCAAATTTTGAATATTTATATAAAAATATTTCACTCAATAATTTAGATGAATCATTATAAAGTCCTATGAAGATATAAGTGACAAAATACAATATGTTGGTACAATATTAGAGAAAAAATGGGACATTCTCAAGATGAAGAAATTGAAATATTTTTAAATCCATTCCCAAACACATAATTGAAACTAACAGATGAAATAAAAGTTATGCTAAAATTCATTAATGTGATATATAGTTAAAATTTCATGAAAATGTATTCCAATAAATATCTACTTGGAATAAGGATATGATATTTTTAAATAAAAGAAAATTGATCCCTATATATATTATTTCCTTCAAAAACATTAAATGGTATTAATATGGTAGAATACATAATAGATCACCCCCTATAACCCTATAATGGTCACAACATGTTCCAGATATCTCTATTGTGGAATTAAATATATGATCCTGTAAGAAAATTGTACATAGTGGTCATTCAAAAGGGGTAATATTTATTATATGAGAAATAACTTTCATATATTTTAAATCATATTGAGAGATTAATATAATATAAGACCAATATCATAGATAATGTTTTATGGTGAAATGATAAATTTGGGGAAGCTGTGTATGATCATATGGATGCGATGAAGCATATGTATCCTTAGTTGTATATATTTGAGTGATATAATGCTGATAGAAAAATTATTAAAATTTGTTAGATTGTAAGACCCCAAAATTTTATAATATATTTCCAATAAAATATTGTAAATTTATTTGATTGTATGTGATACTCAGAAAAATGAGTATAATCGAACCCAGAAACACTAAAAAATATTACTTTTTCATATTTTTATAATTTTTTTATCATTTAATTATTATATTTGATTTATTATTTACTAATTTAAAATATTATTTATCATTATGGGAATTTAAATATATCATTTTTTTATCATTCAATTATTTTCATTAAATCATGTAATTTTTATATCACCATTTCATTTTAGATTTAATGTCAGATAAGATTAATTATATTAACAGTAATCTAATTCTATTTGGATAATTATTTTACTTGGTTAGATATCATTAATTTGTTATGTTTTAAGCACATTTTTCTAGAAACTTGGTATTCAACAAAATGTGCAATCTTTAGAACTATATTTTTAAAAAAAATTAATTATTTTAATAAAAATATAATACATATTTGGAATAAATATGTTCAATTTTTTTAATAGTTCCCTTTATTTTGGAGAATATTAATAATAACTTTGGTTTATATTTGTCACCTCAGTAAGGGTAAAAATGGTAAAATAGGATTAAAAATGGGATTGGGATTTAAAATTTCACTAATGAAAAAAATTATATTACAATATGTGTAGTTTATGACCATTATCTTTTACTATGTGAAAATATATCCACGTTGTTCCTTTATTCTTTGATAATGGTCATTATATTTTTTTGGAAATGGATAAATATAGAATGTCACCCTCTCAACTTTTTTGTCAATAATTTTTTTAAATTGAGAAAAAAAATTATTATGTTTTGTTGTAAATGGTTTTTGTATAAATAAATTTCAGGGTATTTTATATTTAAATTTTTACTAAACAGATAAATACCATCAATCTTACACAACAAAAGTAAAGTATTTATTCAATTAATTAAAAAATAAAAAAAAATTATATTAAATATAGAAACATAATAAAATTTTAATGAATTATAGTTTTCAAGGATATTTGTAGAAATATTTTATATATTATGTATGTTTGAATGTTTATTATCAAATTAAATAATATTTTTTATTACATTACAGTCAAAGTTAATGAATAGTTCCAAAAATGGCCTTATAGATATTTATAACATACAATATTTTATTAAATTAAAAAAATCATAAAAATATTATATCTAATCATGTGAATGGTATATGGTTAAAAATAGCATCATTGTTATATTTATGGTCAATTTTAATTTTATAGTTACGTTATTGATCACTAATGAGAAAAAAAATTGCAATCACGAAAATCATAAAATGAGTCAATAAGGTGGGATAAAACTAATGGATAAGTGTAAAAACAAAACCGAAACATTCCAATTTTTTTGATGAGATTTTGTTGACCCAAATTCGTTAAAAAAATATAAATATATAAACAATGATCTATTTGAATGTAAAATTTAATTTAAAATAATTTATTACTTTATTTATTTCTACCATACCATCACTTCTAAATGGGAACCTTTTCTCTTCTCTTCATCAGAAAATATTGTCCTTATATATCATCAAATTCCTACCATAATTCTATCATATCTTACGTTCCAACATCCTTATCTTTCTGAAATAATACACATTAATTTTTAATGTTATATTCTAAACAAGGCTTCTCAATGAAAATGTATAATACTTAACAGAGTACATTAAATTTTAATTATTCATAAACATCTTTTAAACCTATAGTATCCATAATAAAATAATTAATTAGGTATATTAAATATAAAAAAACATTTATTATGATGATTTTAAATCTATAATCCTCCACTTTCCATTATATTAAAATCTAAAACATTAAATTTGTGGATACACAACTCATCATCTCTTATATCGGTGTAATTCCATTTCATCACCATGTTATATGGATGGTTATAAAGATGAAAATAATAAATATATAACATATATAGGACATAATTACACTTTTTTAATAATAATAACATATTTACCTCCATAACATGAAATCCATTCGAACACAATAATGTCACTCATGTATACGTGTGGAGTGATGCTATGAAAATCTAAGGTAAGAACCATGTATTCTATATTGTGTATGACTCATGACACCAAGCGTGTAAGGTAAAATAATATTCAAATTCATTATAAAATATTTAATATTTAAAATAAATTCTATATATTTCAATTCATGCAACAATTTGTTATCGTGTGTTACATGGAAGAGCGGCATTTCCTAGTAGTTTGTGTTTCACACAAGAGAGGACTTCCACTGTATTTTTCATTACATAAAAGACCAAGTTTCACCAAATAAAAATGTATTATAAAAATATTATTATTTAAAATAATATTATATAACCCACCTGTTATGTAGCGAATATGAATAGTATTGACTAACATTTGAAAATTTATGTTTTATATTAATATACAATGAATTAATTAGAGACAAACTAATGATAAAAGAAAATAAGATCCAATCTGATATAAATTTTTTTTTCATTATTATGATTCCCGAAGAGTTTTATCTTAGTGAAATAATTAATTACAATTAGTTAATTATTTTAAAGATATATATATATATATATATATTATTCAATCAATTATTTTTTGTATTCATCAATTAGCATTGATATACATAAGAAAATAATATACTGTATTTTACACATAAAAACCTATATTTTCTTTATTAAATCATTTATACATAATTTTAATAAGGAACCAATTTTAAATTTTATTTTTTACTCATTAATTGATTTTATATGTCCAAATAAAATTCATCTTTTAATGTGAAACATATGAATGTGGTTAGGGTGAATTTGTTTTTTTTTAAAAATATTCCATTTTAATGAATATTTAAAAATATGGAATTTTACTTCCAAATAAATTTTTCATCTAATTAAACTATAAGTATATATTATATTTTAGATTGAATTTATAGTTTATTTAGATAATATTTTTATAAACTAATACAATATATGTCATTAGAATCAATTTCAATTTGAAATTGATTATAAAAAACATAGAAAACATTTGGAGGTTTTCAATTTAAAAACCTGAATTATCGTCTCACCTATGGGATGAATTTTAAATTTATTTGTTCCACTTATATTATTTTAATTATAAAATATTGTATACATATTTTTTATCACCCTATTTTATAAATTCTAATAAGAGAAAATGGTTTTTGATGAAAAATAATAGTGAATGTAATTAAAATTAATTACAATAATTGGTGTAAAATTAAAATTAATAAAGGGATAAACATTTAATTTAAGGGCCCAATTTACCAAAAAACATGTCCAAAACATAATTTATAAACATAAATATGTCATTAATTTTCCATTATTGTGTTGTTTTGGGTTGGTATGAGGTTTTTTAGGTAAGAACAAGTGTACACTAACCTAGTTTCCAAAAATTCCAAGTGAATCCTTTTCATTCCCTATACAAGTAAAACACCTATCCCCATATAATGAACCTCTCAAACCGGTTTGTAATGTCCATAATTGTCCCATATTTCTTCCAAAATACCCCCCCCCTTAAACCTTAAATCCTCCCTTTGGGCTGAAATATTTCGAAGGAATCCTTTTGGTAAAAACTAAAATTAGTTACATGATTGAGTGGTAACGTCTTCTCTCATGTTTTTTAATTTTTATTTACATTATCCAACACATAATAACATCATATTATATTATTGTCTAAAAAACCTAATATAATAAATAAACTATGGATTTTCTCATGAAATTTGTCTACCTACACATAATCACACTTCTATCTAATGGGTGACAAATAAACAATTTCTTTGTACGGTGAACTAGTGCCTCACGAACTGATTGTTATGAATTTTTTCCTTTATAGCCACTTATATGGCCACAATGATGGATTATATGACTATATATGATATATATATATATGATATTTATTATGTATTTATACATCATCAATCCTTTTATTTAAGAAAAATTTCATTTTTTACATTAATATGATAACAACGTTTGAGGAAGTGTGGACTACCGCCCCCTCGAAGTGTTTTGATTCATTTACACTAAACATGAAATATATAAGAGATAGTATTAACTAAAATTTTGTGATTTAAAAAACCACTATATGATATTCATGAAATATTTATCTTTCTATAAATATACAATATATATATATAATATTCTTTATTACCCTTTCACAAACTAAAAAAGCGATAACATCATTTGTGAACTTATGGACAATTGCCTCCTCAACACGATCTAATTCCTTTTACATCAAAATAAATATAAATAAGTTTATATTATTATCTACATGGTATTTTGGATATATTGATCATTCTTGAAAGTTATTATGTTACTTATATTCTTTCCATTATGATCATTGAAAAATGAGAATATTACTCACGCATACGTGCGACCTACCGTATCCATGAATGTAACATCAGTTCATTTCTCATACCCATATTTAATGATTGATCGAAAAAATATAATTTATGTATAAATAGGATAATTTTTCTGTGATTATTATTTTGTATATGTTATGTAATGATCCCTTTAACCATAATTGACCTACTAAAGTTGTTTTTTACCCATAAACTATATTTGGTGGAAACCCCTCATGCAAATTTAATTGATCAAGTATTTGTATAAAAACTAATAAAAATTTAAATAAAATTTATAATAAATATGAAAAAGGTTCTCAAGGAAGTATTAAATTAACATATGTTTATTATATAGGATGTTATTGGACGTTCACTCAAAATTAATCTCAAGGTAATGGATTCTCTTATCACATTTTACAACCATGAGATAAATGTCATATTCACCATATGCATCTTATTTATAGTATATATATTGTATCTTATATTATTTTATATCATTTATCCTTTTGTCATCATGGAATATTATACATTAATTTATTATTATTTCATTATGAGGATTATGATTCAATATGTTTCAATGTGGTATGGGAAAATTTTAAATTTTGAAAGAATATTTTCCTCAAAAGTAACTTTAATGATCATTAAATGGTATTTAAATTAATGGAAATTATATAACTATTATTAAATATAACCTTTAATTTTCATCTCTTATAGTTATTCATTACCTTTTTTCATGCATTAGTACCATTTTCCAAAATATTTGGTACTCAAAGTCTTTTAGAAAATATTTTCCCAAAAACCTGACATTATTTAACTCTTAGTTAGAGAACCATTTTTCTTCTAAAAACATGTTTTATTAAAAAAAATCAAAAATCATAATGTAATTATTTGGTAAAAACATTTTAATTTTTTATATTTTTGAGAAATTTTTTCAAAGAAATATTCTTTTCTCTTTCTAAATAAGGAATTATTTCTATTCTATAACCATGAAAAATGAATGTTCATTTCATCTCATATGACTATTATATATTTAAAAATAGTGATTTATTTTAATAATCAATTTCATGTCTATAAGGTTACTTTCTAAATACATTATTTTCAAATGTGATTTTTTTAAAAAAGGGGTTTTAAAATATTTTCCATATTAAAAATATATTTTCCCAAGAATGTTTTTAAAAGACTATTTTATAATATTTCTATTCATCAACAACAAAGACCATTTATTTTTACTCCACATGGGATGTGTTGTATTGAAACCATACTTTTTCATCATCTGGATGGTTTTTTGATTTATTTTTCCAAGGAAAGTATTCACATTCACTTACATCATTCATCAGTTTTTACCCTTGATATATTCAATCTTCTATGATCATTCTACATTTAATTTACCCTAAATTATCTATTTCAATTTTCATAGATATTATTATTTCCTTATTTCTATACATATTTACATATTGTGTCTACTTTGATTGTTATTTCATTTTTTTGGGAAATGTTGATAAATCTGTATTTTTTTATTGTATTCAAATATTTCAAAAGGAATATTGTTTATTAACTAAATCGATCACTTAGTATGAATAATTATTTGGACATAAAATGACAGTTAGATCCTGAACATTATATAGGTCCCCAATGCATCGTCAGGTTCTCATGAGACAAACATGTTTAACAAATATAATGGGTTTATATTTATAGTTTTAATATTTTGGGGGGATGGATATTGACTGTATCAGTCCTCTTGTACATAATATATGACATATAATAATTAATCATTTATTTTATCAAAACATCAATTATTATTCATTTTTTTCATCGTTATTTAAGTTATTATACATTTTATTTATGTTCATTGTTTACATGGAATGTGTTTCAGTTTCTTACCTTTCTATATTAATGATTATTTATCTAGTTATATGAATGGAATGTGTTTCCAGGTATTACCTATCTATATTGATTATAGTCTTCCTTCTTAGTTTTTGGAGTACTTGTTATGTATTATCAGTTATTTTCCAAGCCATAATTATTACTCCTATTTATTTATTATTACATCCACTATTTTAACATTACTAAGAAATTGACCTCACCCTTATTATGTTTTTGTATCTAGGAATACACAATGCATGATTTTAATGAAATGTAGGGATATACTAGAAGGATAAATGTTATCCTTGAAATTATTTACTTATAATGATTAAAAACTTTTTGTTCTGTTTAGTGTAGTACTTTTAAATACAATACTAATTTATGTATGTAGTTCACCAAAACAATTAAATGGATCAGTCCTTCAATTTTTTTTATCTTTAATCATTCCAATATAATTTTTAGTAGACACTGACTTTAGGATTATGGGGTTGGGTTGCTACAGTTGGTATCATAGATAGATTATTAGAATTTATGGGAACTAGATTTAGGAAAATAAAGGTTATATAACATAAACATAAAATATAAATTGATTATAAGTATAGAAGAGAATACATGAATTTTGGTAAGGTATATATATTTTTGGGCCTTCCTAGAAATACATACCAGTATGGATACTATAATTAGACGTGGTTCTAAACCAAAAGTACCTAGGAGTAAAAGCTCTGACAAGGTTTTTTGAGCCTGACTCGGGGTAACCTTGTAGATGACATCATGCCTTACTATGCACCTAGTTTAACACCCTCGTGGGATTTTATTAGGACAATCCAAACTGAATTTAAATTTTTTTTGAAGAATATGAATGGGTAATGATAATGAATATTCAATATTAATCCTAATGAGTTTTAGATTGAATATAATGTCTCATGAATTAGAAATCCTAGAAATAATATTATGGATAAACCATAAACCAAAGAAGGACATTTATTGAGATCAAATGGATGATGTATTTATGTTTTATGGTTGTATTGAAAATATTATTTAAAATTATCTCTTCTGATTAAACTAATTTTAAATATATACATCATAGTTCCTTTTGAAATTACATTAATTTGATATTATAAAAGGAAAACATGTAAGCTTGGTTAAAACCAATCATGTCCTACATGGATGCAAGACTTTAACCTTTGAATGAAAGATGATAAAAATTTCATTCCAACCAATGACCTACAAAATTTCATGCTGAAATTTTTATTTTTTTAATTAATCTATTTAATGAATTATTATTATTGATGAACTAATAGTGTAATTTTTTATTATTTGAGATAAAACTATTAACCATATCATTTTTAAAATATAGTTAAAGAAAAATATTTATTCATTTCACTAATTTACATGCCTTATGATCCTTTACAAATGTATTTTTGTGTTTCATGCATCAATATTAAAATTTTAATGATTTATAATTTTATCTAAGAACAACCTAAATATAGAATTGATTATATGAAATATAAACTCATCCATTAAATATATTTTATTATATTGTTAAGTAATAAAATAATTTCATAACCTTAGGGTAATTATCTTGAAAAAATATGTGTTCCTAATACCTTAATTTATATTGAACTGGTTGTCTCATAAATCATCACAGATTTAAGGTTTTAAGGCCCTCAACATTCCATTTACATTAAATTGTTTTGTGATAAATGAATCATTCACACCCTAAAAATATTTTTTATTTTTCTCCATGAATGTATCTCTAACTAAAACTAATTTTCTCATACATAGAGATCATGTTACATGGTAATCCATGTGACTTTTTTACATTCTATTCTCTCTTTTATTGAGGATGAAGTATGAAACCTTCTCACGGTGTCATATTTCAAACATAGGAAGTATCATAAAATCTATCACCATGATCGAGTTTAAATTTCTAGAAAAAATCTATATAATGTGGGGAGAATGTGATGCCTCGAAAATCTTAATTAAGAACAGTGTATTCGATAAATTTTTTTACAAGTCACACCAAGCGCTTAAGGTAATGTAAAATTTGGATACATTAAAACATGTTTTCTATTTTAAATATAATCTATATATTTCATTTCATGAATCACCGAGTTAGCTTGTCTTACACGCAATAGAAATCATAATCTATAGCTCTCATTATACATAATATTTAAAATTAATGATAGATTTCGTTACACGTAAGACCAAATTTCACTAAATAACAATGTATTGTTATAATAATATTATTTATTATAATAAGATATAACTTATCCATTATATAATTATTTATGAATCATATTAAATAACTAATGAAAATATATGGTCTATATAAATATAAAATTAATTGATGGGTTTCCAATTAACGATAAATGATAATAATAACCAAGTTGATATAAAAAGAAATATTATTATTTTTAAGCTTCCATATGACTTTATTCATAATAAACATAATTTATTAAAATAAGTTAATTATTTTAATGATATATATATATATAAGTTATATAAAATTAAATATATCATATATTCATTTATTATGTTTTATAGACATAAAATAAGAACAAACAATATTTGACACATAATACCTCTACTTTTTATTAAACAATTTTTACCACCATTTATTGGTGAACCCATTTCAAATTTTCATTTTTAAACATTAACTGATTTAATATGTCAAACATACTTTCATATTTGAAATAAAAATATAAAAAATATTTTAGAGCGATGTTTTTATATTTTTCTGAAACATTTCATTTTCTAATGAATAGTTATAAATATGGGATTTTTGTTCAAAAATACTTTTTCATATAATTTAATTATAATGATAAATCATGTATCATATTGGGTTAAAAATTTAATTAGATAATATTTCTATCAATAATTATAATTTATGTCACTAGACTCCATTTCAATTTGAATTTGTTTATAAAATCATAGTAAACTTCCATACATTTTTACTTTAAAAATCCGCATTATCATCTCGTTTGGAGGATGAATATTAAATTAATTTAGGCTGCATATGTGATTATAATTTCCCAAAATCCATTAAATATTTGTAATAATAATAATTTCTAATTTCTAATAATATAAAATTTATTTTCTAAAAAAAATATTAGTGAATGTAATTAAAATTATTTACAATTGTTAATGTAAATTAAGTATAATATAGGGATAAATCATTAATTAAATGTCATAATTGACATATAAAATTGTAAAACTACAATTAACCAGACATATATAATCCATAAACCTTAAATTCCTAATTTTTTTTGATTTTTTCTAATTTTTTAGGTATGAACATGTTTACACCTAACTTGTTTCTAAAAATTCCAAGTGAGTCATTTTCCTTCCCTATAAAAGGCCACGACGTCTCCTCATTCCTCACACCTCTCAAAACACTTAGGATCGTCCCCTATAATCCAATATAACTTTCCAAAATCTCTACCCTTGACCTTAAATCCTCCCTTTGGGCATAAATATTTTTAGGGAAACCTTATGGTGAAATCCAAATGAAGTTACTCATTAAGATAAAGCTTCTTCTCTCAAGGATTTTAATTTTATTTTCATCAATCAAATAATCTTATATTATTATTATATTACTGTATAAAAACTATATTATCCTCGATATACTATTATTTTTTTATGTAATGGGGTTTAATTACACTTACAAACACTTCCATCAAATGGGTAACAAACAAACTATTTCCCTATATGAAGAACTACTATCTCACAAAATGATGATTGTTTATTTTTAAATTACCACCTATAATTGAAATTTTTTTATGGAAACTCTATCTATATATGATATATATTATATTTATTAAGTCTTTATAACTATATAATACTTTTATTACACATACATTTAATACCTTCAATTTTAGGTTTATATGATAACATCGTTTGAGGAAATGTGGAGTACTGCCCCCTCAAAGCATTATGATTCGTTCAAACTAAAAATAGAACATATAAAAGATTTTTTTAATTAAAAATATGTGACATTAAAAACCACAATATTATATTAATGAAATAATTACCTTTATGTGAATAATATATATATATATATATATCATTTTCTTTATTACCCTTTCACACACATAAAAAGTGATGTCGTCATTCATGGTTGTGTAGACTACTGCCACCTCAACCCATTTTGACTTATTTTACACCACATGAAATATATATATATATAATAAATTAATATATAATTTTGGATATAATTCTCATAATGGAAATATATGGTGTTACTTACATTCTTTCCATAATGATCATTGAAAAATTGGAATATCGCTCATGTGTATGTACGACATACCGTCTCCATGGTTATAACATTGGATCATTTTTCATAACCATATTTATTTATTGATCCTAAAATAATAATTTAATCATCAATATGATAATTATTTCATGATTATTAATCTAGAAATGTTATGTAACAAACCCTCTAACAATAGTGGTCCTAAAAAATTCCTCTTTTACACATAAACTGAATTTGGTCAAAGCCACTGACATAAAAATAATTGTTTGTGTAGTTTTATAAAAGAAATTTAAAAGTGAAATAAAATTAGATATTATTATGAAAACCTTTCTCATGAAATTAAAAGATTAACATATTTTTATTGTAGTGGAAGTTAAAGGACATTCACCCAAAAATAAACTCATGTTAAAGTATTTTCATCTCCCTTTTAATATCAATGATATAAATTTCATATTCACCACATAATTCATTTTTTTGGTGTATCTAATGACCATTTTTTTAGATTATGACATCAATTGTTTTATATTAATGGTATCTTATACATTTATTTAATATTTTTTTTTCTCGAGGATTATTATTTAAAATGTATCATTGTGGTTTGGGACACTTTGGAATTTTTAACAATTATTTTCCTCAATAATTACATTAAAGATATTTCAATGAAATTTATAGTGGAGTAAATTATATTACCATTGTTCAATAAAACAATTAATTTTATTCTTCTATGGTTATTAATGTTCTTTTCAATTTTTATTACCATTTTCCCACTTTTTGTAGTCAATGTGTTTTATGAATTTGTTTCCTAGAAAACCCCACTTTATTACTCTCTTATTTGGAGAATATTTTTTCTTTTAAAACCATTTTTTATTAAAATGATCAAGAAAAATCATTTAAATTGTTTTGGTGAAGACATTTTTACTCTTTTTTAATTTGACCAATTTTTTCAACAAAATTTTATTTTAACTTTCTATACAAGATTTTTTTCTAACCATTGACCATTAAAAAGTAATGTTCTTTTTTACCTCTTAAACTTGTATGTATTTACCCACAATCATTAATTTGAAGCATATAGTGCATTTATAAAAAATTATTTTTAAATATTTTTTTTAAAAAGTGATTTTCATTGAAAATATATTTCCTATGGTTTTTTATAACACTGGTATATTTTCTTATATAATTTTTTTAAAAGATAGTTTTATAGTATATCTATTCATCACCAACAACAACCCCTAATTTTTCCTCAAAATCTAAAGTGATTTATTTACACCATCCTTCTTCATACTCTGGATATTTTTTTTATTTTTTTTCCATGGATAGTAATCACATTCCCTTCCTTGATTCATTATTTATTCACCAAGAAATAGTCAATCTTCTGTGATCATTGAATATTTAATTTCTGCAAAATTAACGGTTTCATTTATCATAGATATTATAATTTCATAAACCATATACCTCTTTATATATGGTGTCTTATTTCATAGTTGTGTTATTATTTTGAGAAATATTGCTAAATATGTATTATTTATTCAATATAGACATTTGATAATGAATATTGTGTATTAATTAAATTGATTACTCATTCTAAAAAATGCTTCGGACAAGCAATGAAGGGTAGATCCAAGGCTTTTTTATTTCTCCATGATGCATCAAAAGTTTCTCATGAGACAAAAAAGTAATTAAAATTAAATGGGTTTCTATCCATTATTTTAAAATATTTGTAGGATGGATTTGTATAGTATATGTTCTCCTATGACTAATAAATTAATTCAAATAATTATTCTTTTCATTTACATATATTCTAGTTATTATTTATCAATGGGATTTTGAATCGACTTATCTATGAATATATTTTATTTTAGTTCATTAAGTAAATGGAATGTGTTTCAAAATATTACCTTACCATATTGATTTTACTTTCTCTCTTTATTTAAATGGAATGTGTTTCTAGTTATTACCTTTCCATATTGTTTATGCACTTACTTCTTAGTTTGTTGATTACATGGTGTGTGTCTTCAGTTATTTACCATGCAATAATTGTTACTCTCATTGAACAATTATTTCATCCACTCTATTTTTTCCCTTTACATGATTTAGATCTCAATATTATTATTTTTCCTTCCCCATTAATTCAAAAATCATCTATAAAACATATGAAAGGATATTATAGATGGAATAAAGTTTCCATTGAAGTTATTTATTTAGAAATAAGAAAATGTTTTGTTGTAATTACTGTATTATTTTGTAACACAAGACACGTTTTTGTAAATAGATGGCAAATACAACAGAACTAACCATTTATTTATTGATTGATACCTTTTAATCATGCCCATACAATTAGTAGTAGACACCGGCTCCTGGATTCAGGGGTCAGGTTGCTACATGTGGACTAACCCTCCACAGTTCGATGTGATTTTATTTTATTTCTTTTTTACAAAAATAGTGATAATAAAAGATTTAATAAATATATATTATATAATATAGATGTAATAATGATTATTGAAAGCATATTTGTTATTTAGAATTATTTAATTCCATCAAATAGAAATTGAAACCATCATTTATACATATATATAACTTATAATATCAATGTACGGTTGAAATAAAGTTTCTTTTCATAACATATATTGATGGCTAAAAATTTACCTATAATTAATTTATATAATATTTATATCATGATTAAAATTCTTTAGATGATAGAACGTCATGAAAAGAACAATTAACATAACTACCAAATAAAGTAACACATGAAAAACAATGAATTCAACACATGAATCAATGATAATAAAAAAGAAGTTTAAATTGGAAAATACGGTTATATAAATGGATATTATTTAAATATTAGATATTTATATGGGGTTTGATTGTAGTTAAAATTAATATAAATTTATTAAAACATTTTTAGATAACTTTTGAAGCATTTTGAACCCAATGTAAGAGATTTCATCCCAATTTTCACTCTACTGAGACATAATTAGTGTTATGCACAAATTAATATTTTTTGTAATATAAATACTACCCCATTAATATATTTAATAGGAATATGTATTTATTAATTATTATTAATGTTTTATTTCATGGTTTTTATTTTATGAGGTTACCAGTTAACAACTTATAATGAGGTCATAAATTGTTTTAAAACCCTAATTTTTATCGATTTCACATTATTTAATTGAAAGAATCATAAAATAAAACCTTTATGAAATATATTTATTTTAGAATACTCTATATATTTTTGGAGTTTCCACATATTCTTATTTATTTTTGAATCATTTAAATTTGAATAATATATATAAATTATTAAATGAAAACTTGATCTTATTTATCATTCGATTAGACAAAATTTCCCCAATTTCTATATTACTCAAAATTATTTTAAAGAACGTCAAATTTTTTATAAAAATATTTTTCAATTATATTTTATATTATATTTTAAATATTAAATGGGTTTAAAGGAATATTTATAATATTTTCAAAAAGAGTTATTTTTTAATTTCTCTAAAAAAATTCAACATGAATTTTTCTTCTTCACATGAAAAATGTTAAAGGATTTTTCCACTACCATAACTATTTTTTGAAATTTAGAATATTCTAATATATATTGGTTGAATAAAATACTATTTAAGAATTAGTTTTTTAATATTTTATTTTAATTATAATTTTTTATCCAATTTACATGATGTTTTTAGAGAACCAATATTTATAATGGTTTGATGCTCATTTTTATATATTATTAATTATGCGGTCTTTTAAATTATTTGGAAACCATAACATTTTTGGAATACTAAAATATTAAATTTGTATTGAATTGTTCATATTCATTTTATCAAATAAAAAATAATTTCATAAACTATATACCATTTTGATAATCATTATCATTATTGGAATGTTATTTGATTAACTAAGTATATATTGATATTTTTTATTCATTATTAAACTTAGATATTTTTGGGGAAAAATCATTTAGTAAATAAATTTTTCATTCAATATGTGGGGAATTAATTGGAAATTAATTTATGGGTTTGGTCCATTTGTAGATATACCTCAACATATCAATTGTTCTCATGATAAAAAAAATTATTTTAAATTACTATTAAATTTTCATTTTAGTGTATACCTACCCATAAACTAAATTGTTTTGGAATAAGGAATTTATGTTGAATATATGATGATTTTTGAGATAATGATATCTAATATATAACATTCCCATAATTGAGAATTCAGTTTTTATTATCTATGAGAAAACTGCATTGATTTTCTCTATAGATGTATTTCATAATTATGTTATTGCACCAATTGAATGTGTGTTCAATTATTTACCTTACAATATTGTGGTTATCTTATTTTTTATAATATATTCCATTGTATATAATCATTAACATGAATCAAATATCACAATTTTTTCATCGCCTTGTTATATTGAATGAGATTATGAATAATATCAAGGATAAGAGAATTTTTCATATGTTATTTTTTTTAATTACCATGTAATATTAGAAAAATGTATATATTTACTTATTCATGAATACAACACTAATAAAAAATTTTTTGTAGGATCCCATGTATCATATTCCATGTAATATATTAGAAAATATCTCTAAGTTACTAGGGTTTTGGTTGTTTAAGGATTTTCTATATAATAACTAAATGATTCATTATAGACATTAGGGTAATTACTTTTAAAGTAGGATATGTGTCCCTCCCCAAATAGTATTTTATAATTGAGTTAGTATACTTTATCTAGGATTACAAAAAGGTTGTGTTCCAAAGTACAAAACTAGTTTGAACATGGGATCATATAAGGAATCGTCCTTAATTATTGAATTACAAAAATAATTTAAAATTCAATAAAATTGAGGATCATTTAAGTATTAGATATTCATATAATTTGGCCATAAATTATACATAACAGATTTTTTAATACAATTTAGACACTTCTACTCATTATCAATTTACTTTAGAAAACAAAAACCTTAAAAAAGAACAATGTTTTGTTTCTAGACTAATCATAAAATACATTAATTATAGAATATTATATTTACTTACCAATCATAAGAACTATAAAAAAAATTTAAAAACATGGTATGAGCACAAAAATATCACTAAAGGAATACAATGGAAACAATTTACATGTGATCTTGAGAGATATAAATAAGAACATTATGATATTTAAAAAGCATCTAAAATAGAAATAACATACCAATAAGAACCTGGATCATAACATAAATATGTGGGTAAAAAATTTAATTTAAACATTAATAATAATATCACATAGTTCTAACCCAAAGTTTTTATATCAACAATGTCCATACCCAAAGTTTCATAAAAATTACCAAGGTTATTCACCAAGGTATCTTTAAACATGTCATATATAGAGATTAATTTCATTAGCAAATACATTGTACCTCTATTAGGTATAAACCTTAATATTTATTTATTTAAAATTAATACACATAGACAAAAATCAATAAATTCATAAATACCCCAAATAAAAGGTAATAAATGGGATTCATATCAAAATCGTTATGTTTTAAAAAGTGCTTAAAAACATGATCATTATGTCTTTTATAACCCACAGAAAGGGATAGAGGGTTTTATGTATGTCAATTATAGAATAAAATATTTAATAATTATGTATTTATGAATACCCCACTATTATAAATAGGTGTTGGTATTCACATAAATAAAATCAAATAATTTCATTAGAAAAAAGAGAGAGATTTTGAGATGAAAATTCTGCAGGATAATGTCTATGCAACATAGTTATAGAAAACATTTAAAATAAATGGTAAAATGGTCACCCATTTATAAAATACTCATTATATAGTTTAGATACATAATAAATTGGAAATAAGAACATGTTATGGAAACAATAATGTCATACCATATAAAAGATAACTTGAAAGGAAAAGTGATGGGGAGAATTCCCTTAAAAATATGAAACACTAGAATACATATCATTAAGAAATTAAATTAAAAAAATTAAAACAATGATAATATACTGATTCATGCTATAATAGGTGAAAGAATTTTATATCCACCTTATTGGTAACGAATAGTGTATAACATCAAGATATGCCACAAAGAAAGGAGATTGAGGCGAAGTCCCATACCTTGAGTATGACTTATCTTGTTCAATCTTTATTTTAAAGAATAATAATATTAAATTAATTTATAATTGTTTGAGAACAGTTTTTATTTTTTTATTCCTTTTATATCACTTATTACTATGTTATAACAATTATATAATGACTTACGTTCATATCAGATGTTTAGTCAATATTCGGTACTTGAGTCTAAAATGAACTTGTTATGATTACAATTTGACCATATGGTCATAGGTACATCATCTACAGATTGATATTACTGATTTAAATATGACATATATATATATATAGTTTATTTGTATTTATAATATTCCATAACATTTGGAGATAAGAAATGAAATTCACCATTTATGGAGATGTTTGGACGTATGTACGCTTGAATGCTAAAATCATTCCCCTGTCATATTGAAGGAATGAAAACATATTGATAAATTATAATTCATGTATAATTTCTATGTGATATATTTTACATATGTTCATTAATTACATCATTTTTAAATTCAATATATGGAATTAATGAGTCGTATCACTTTGAGGGGGAGGTAGTTCACTATTCCCGAAATGAGATTATCATATTTACATATTAAGGAATTCATAATGGAATGTTGTAAATAAAAAATACAGAATCATAGAGACTATATATTTATAATATACACAATATAGAAATACAGTTCCATAATAATGGCCACCATCAGAGGTGGTAGGAAAAAAATTAACAATTATCATTTCATGAGACCGTAGTATGTCGTATATAGAAATAGTATGGTATATATCCATAATATGTAGATGTCAGTATATATAGGTATAACCCATAGAAAAAAAATCCTATTATATTGATGATACTATTTTTCTATAAATTAATGGAAAAATTGTAGGATAGAGGGTTGGAGAAGAAAAATAATGGAAATTAGCTTGAGACAATACATTACCTCTAAATCTGGTAACTCCTTTTGATTTGATCCAAAAGGATTTCTTGAAATTCATCTTTCCCATGGTAATGCTTCTAGTTGTAAGGGAGGGATATTTGGAGATTATGTGAGCAGAGGTTGCGTGAGCCAAGAGGCTTGAGTGGTATGCGTAAGTGGGTATAAGTGGTGTCCTTTTATAAGAGGGGTAGGGGAACTTAAGGAAAGTCTTGAAATATCATTTTATAATTAATTTATTTTTCAAATTATAATAATTCAAATGTGATATATTTCTAGGATAAAATGTGTACTTGTATAAATCATCTCATCCAATAGGTTTTAGTCAAGTTTATTTCACAAAATTAACCTTCTATTTTATCTTTAACACTTAGTTAAAAACATTAATTCTTATCATGTATTAATGTATTTTAATAGTATATTGTTATTATAATTACTATAAAATTACAATATAACCAAAAGTGGATCATTAATTACATATGTTACTTTCTATAAGTCAGTTTTCTAAGTCTTATATTTTTAGGATTATTATATAATTTAATAAAATATTATTAGTTTTGATAACTTATTTTTTTCAAGTTTAACTCTATTTAGAAATTTATTTTTGTTAAAGTCACAACAACTTATATGATTAAAAAAAAATGAATTTACTCAAAGATAATATGTCATAAAATTCAAAAAATGCTTCTATGGAACCAATATGTTCAAATTAAATTTATTTTAATATTTATAATATCATTTATTTGAATCATTCAATAATATGGTAATCATTACATCATCATGGTGGCATAGATAAATTTATTTATTTAATATATAAAATTTATAAATAAAATACCAAACTATAATTGTTTTAGTTAGGAGATACATGTTTATCTTATATTTTTATTTTTTAAAAATAAATATTATAAAAGGTCATTATCACACCTATGTAGCCCCATGTGGTCATAATATCAACACAGTATTGCTCATGGTCGGACATATCTCACCCGATAGGATTTGAAAGCATTTTAGGGTAGTTTTATATTGTCATAATAATATTTTTTTACCCCTATTTACCAGATTTACCATTTAACAATGGTAAATAAAAAAATATTACTGAAGTTACTATTTATAATGTCCAAAATAAAAGGTACCTATTCGAAGAATTTTGACCTTATGATTCCAAATATGGAATCCAATTTTTCATATTCAAAACAAATAATTAGAAAAAAATAATTTAAAATAATTTCCCATTGTTAAAACGAGAATGTAGGTTTTTTAATGTTAAAACATTGCAAATGTTTGAAATGTTTTTACATATGAGTTCAATATAGAATTAATACCAATGACCTATATTATAATAAATGACAAAAATATATTATATTTATATATTAAAACCATTAAATAATTTTATTTATCCATATAAATTATCAAGATGGAAAAAGTTGTTTTCAATTAAGATTTATCATATTTTAACTATTCATCAAAACATAGTAGTTATTAGGAAAATTTAAAATATTAATCTAAAGTAAATTTTTATTTCCTATATCTAAATAAAAATTTTCTTCTGTCAAATAGAACATATAAAGGTGTCAAAAACTAAATATAATAACTTTTCTCTATAAAAACGCGGTAAAACTAAACTTTTAGAAAAATAATTATTTCTTATATCATATCTAGAAAACATATAAGATTAATTTAAATCATTACATTGAATATTTAAAAAATATTTTTCAATGAATAAAAAACCATAAATAGTGATTTTATTTTATAAAAATAATTATTCTCTTCTTAAATAGATTTTCATAAAAACATATCCTATATATTCCATTGGTTTTTATTTATATTTCTAATAAATTTTGTAACTAATTAATCATTATTTAAACATGTGTATACCATATTTTCATATTTTAATTGAAAAGATTCATTATTGTCATTCCAATGGATAAGATATAATGTTAACAGAAAAAAATAGTTTTTTGTTTAAGCTCAATGTCGCATATTAAGTATGATATTGAACTTAATGTATCTTTCTTAAAAATTAGGATGTTACATCCTTCCAACCATTTAGAAATTTCATCCTTTTAGTTGTAAAATAGGAATCTATAACTTATATAAAAATCCAAATTTGGAAAAGGAGTTAATAAAACTATCACTTTTAAAGAAATAAAGAGAAGTACAATGGACACCTTAGATAACACATACTAGGATTCCATGCAGAAAAACATTGATATGGAAGAAAAAATAACCATCTTGTTCTGATGTAAAGTGATATAAAACATCATTACGAGAATTAAAACAACTAGAAAACCATAAACTTGTGGTAGTTTAAACAATATTTTATTTGCTAGTAGGAAAAGTAAACAGAAAATGTTTTTTTAATATACCTTTCATAATGTTGAGGAAATTATTTATGAGATTTACTTTAATATAGGGAAACATACTTACCTGTAAAGTAGAGTTTTATCCTTTAATTATTATCTACCAAAAACTCATATTTTCACCAAATTTTGTGTATTCAAGATGACTTGGTCACACTTGAAGCACTAGAATACACTCTTCGAGAATCAAATAACCCAAAAAATAAACTATAAATTTCTATTGCCTTCATCCATTATCCAACACCAAAGTGGTTAGTA
This sequence comes from Viscum album, assembly GCA_963277665.1. Classification (NCBI taxonomy): domain Eukaryota; kingdom Viridiplantae; phylum Streptophyta; class Magnoliopsida; order Santalales; family Viscaceae; genus Viscum; species Viscum album. The sequence goes on along the minus strand of OY728158.1, from coordinate 1,534,263,055 downwards.
TAAGATAAGATAATCCTCCATTATGTATAATACATTCTAAGGAGAATTACTGCATTTAATCTCCAAAATTAAATTTTAATATCCATGTTTTACATAGACCATTCAATAAAAAAATTGTCTTCAAATTCATCAAAATATACAAACTAAAATTGAATCCCAAAATTAAGAAGGAATTCATCACATGGTCTTCCATTATAAATTATAACCATCATCTGAAATTATCCTCAACTACTACTAATATCTCATTCTGAAATGTAACTATCCTAATCACATAGTGTCCATGATTGGTTAATCATTTCCATAAATAACCCAAATCATCATATGTCCACCATAAAATCATATATACTTTTAAAATAATAAATCAACCCTAACTCCTTAAATTAAATCCCTTAGTATTATATTTTACTTAGGCATATAGTGTTCCAAAAATATCAAACGTCTTCAAAAATAAACATTATCACATAATCAGATAATCATTTTATAATACTAAGATTTCATATAGAAAAACATGGATATGTGCTGAATGAAAATATTTTAAAAGAAAAATAAAAATAGTTTGTGCAAGGTTCTCTTTCAACACCTAATTCAAAATCAAAATATGCTTCAAAATCTTGTGAAAAGATAAAATATTTGAAAATTACTTGATAATATTTACCTTTCATTAAAATATGATAATATTGAGAAAATATGATTTTATTAATTATAATCCATGATCGATAATGTTATAGAGGTAAAGTGGTGGTGATTAATATCTCAAACAACTACTTTCAAGTGAGTTGTATGCTAGAAAATTTTTCACAGTCATCCAAACATGACATTGAAATAATTATTGCAAGAAAATCATCAATAAGATATAATAATGTTGTTTGAGATGCTCCCTCTTCCATATATAAATGAATTTACTTGATTTTAAAGAGATATAACAAGGATTTAACTAAAATAATAGACATGGAGACTTAAAAATTGGTTATCCAAAACTCCTAATCTCTTATGTTTTATAAACCTTCCCATTGATACCATATATAAGTGCCTAACATTAATTGTTGATTTAAGTCAATAATTTTTCATTCAATCATGTTGAGGTTATTTTTAGGACTAAACCTTTAGAGAATTTGTCCACAACTTATACATAAAATGTTTATTATTACGAAGTAGACAGATATACTCATTATCCATTTATTTTAAAAAACTTTTAAAAAGAACAAGGTTTCAGTTAAAAAAAATCTCTAAATAAATTCACGATTTCATCTTCATTGTCTTAAAAATATTAGAGTTAAAACCCCATAAAGATAAAGGGTTAAATTAAGATAAGGTATGACTCATGTAAACAAGGTGAACTTTCCTTTTAGGGATCCTACCTAATTAGAACTCCAAAGTAAAGAGCACATTGACTGTGGTAGTGATCTAGATGGGTGACCTTCTATAAAGTTTATTAGGGTGTGTATGAGTTAGGTAAAATCACACTAGAAAGGACATTTTTTGGTATGTGGGGACTATCATTAGTCTAATGACCTTTTAAATTATGTGTGTAGGCCTGAGGGTGGGGAACATTTGTTTGTGGGGAAACATGGGGTATCTACCGGGCTAGGGCCCAATGGAATTGTTAAGGTGGGGTGTGTGTGATGTCAGCGGGGTCCAAGTTGTCACATTTGGTATCAGAAGAGGAACCTAACCTTCAGTGTGGTGCACTGCTTGGGTTGAGATGTAGGACCCACAATAACGATGTTGTGTTCTAGGGGTGAATGTTACATCATAGGACCTAATGGACTTGTTAAGGTGGTATGACATTTTGGGATGTTTCCTAGGCTTTGTGTGCGTGAGGAAAATACACACTAGAAGGAACATGTTTTGTCCCGTGGGGACTATCATTAGTCTAATGACCGTTCAAGCATGTGGGTAGGACCCAGGGTGGGGACCAAGTATCTTCGGGGAAACTGGGGGTATCTGTAGGGCCAGGACCCAATGGCATTGTTAAGGTGGGTTGTATGTACTGTCACTGGGGCCCTTGTCGTCACATTTAGTATCATAGGAGGAATTCAACCTTAAGTGTGGTGCACTGCCTAGGTTGAGATGTAGGAACCACAATTATGTCATTGTTCTCTAAGGGGTTAGGGGTGAATGTAACACACCGGAATGATAATGGGATAGATGACTCAGTAAAATGACTCATGTCAATAAGATTCACATTCTTTTTGTGAGCCTACTTGATTAGAACTCCACAGTTAAGAATGATTGTCCTAGATAAGTGATTATGATGGTTGAACTTTTAGGAAGTTTCCCAGGGTGTCTGTGAGTGGGGACAAACTACACTATAAAAGAAATGGGTTGGAATGTGGGGACTATATTTAGTCAGATGGATGATTCAAGAATCATAGTATGCCCCATATTGGGGACCATGTGTCTGATGGGAAACTATGGGTACATGGCAGGTAGTCCTCATGGCCTTGTTATGGTGGGTGACTATGTTCTCACTGGGGCCTTAGATGTCACATTTTGTATCAGAGGAGGATCGTGACCTTAAGTTTGGTGAACTGTCGGGGTTGAGATGTAGGGCCCATAAGGAGGATGTTGTGCCTAAGGGTGGGTGGTAATGTGACACCCTAGAGTGAAATGACTCATGTCAACATGTTGCACCATCCATTTCTGCATCATAACAGATTAGAAACCCAAAGATAATGATTCATGTAATGGACTCGTGAACAAGATGGGCGACCTTTTGGGATTTTTCCAATGGTGTGTGTGTGTGAGGAAGAAGCACACTAGAAAGGGCATGTGTTGGCATGTGGGGACTATCATTAGTCAAATTGACCATTCAGGCATGTGGGTAGTCCCCAGGGTGGGGACAAAGAACACTAGAACTGACATGTGTTGGCCTATGGGAACTATCATAAGGTAGATAGTACGTGCATGCATGTGTGTAGGCCCTAGGGTGGGGACCATGTGTTTGTGGGGAAATTGGGGGTACATGAAAGGCCAAGACACGATTACCTTGTAATTGTGGGATGTCTGTTCTGTCAGTGGGGCCTTAGTTATAACATTGGGTATCAGAGGAGGAACCCATCCTTAAGTGTGGTGTACATAATTGGTTGAGATATAGATCCCATAATGAGAAATTTATGATCTGGTGGGGTGAATGTAACACCGCATATTGATAATGGGATAATTGAATAAATAATTTGACTCATGTCAACAAGATGCACATTATTTTTTGGGACCCGAATTTAAGTGTGGTGCACTGCCTAGGATGACATGTAGATCCCCCAATGAGGTTGTTGTACTCTAAGGGGTGGTGGGTAAATGTAACACCACAAAACGATAAAGTTTTAATTGACTACATGATATGACTCATGTGAAAAAGATTGAACTTCTTTTTCAGGAGCCTACCTAATTAGAATTCCATAGTTGATCATGCTTGGCCTAGAGTAGTGATCAGGATGGATAACCATATGGGATGTTTCTTGGGGTGTGTGTGAGTGGGGGAAAATCATACTGGAATGTTCATGTGTTGGGTTGGGGAGACTATCATTAGGTAGATGACCCATTCAGGCATGTGGATAGGCCCTAGGGTGGGGACCATGTTTCTGCAAGGCAATTTGGGGTACATGGTTGGCCATGACCAATGGAATTGTTAATGAGGGGTGTATGTGCTATTATTGTGGCCCTAGCTATCACATTAATACCTATGAAAAATATTTAAAAACTTGTGATGATCACAAAAATATTAGTAAGGTAAAATAAGGGAAATAATATGCATGTGATCTTAAGAGATATAAATAAGAACATGAGAACATTCCTTAAGGCATGAGAAAGAAGTATATAGAAACAATAAGAACATGGGTAACAAATTGAAAATTTGGATACCACATTTAATTTAGACATTCATAATCATGTCACCAATGTCCATCCCCATGGTGTCATAAATATTACCAAGTTTATTCACTAAGGTTTTGTAAAACATGTCATATCTAGAGTTTAAATTCATTTCCCAATGCATTAAAGTGTTATCCGGGAACACACTTAATATGTAATTATTTTCATATGATGAAAATAAATCATAATAAAACATTTCATAAATAACCAAAATAGAATAAAATAAATGGGTTTCATATTAAAATCATGATGTTTTAAAATGTGTGTTAAAACATGATCATTCTGTCATTTATAACCAATGAAATAGGAATGAGTTGTTTATGTATGTAAAGTACATAATCGAATATATAATTTTTTATGTCTTTATTAATACCCCCTGAAAATAAAAAAATTTGGTTATTAATATAAATAATATAAGACAATTATATTAGAAAAAGATAGATATTTTGAGCCAAAAATCATGCTGCATAACAGTTATGCCACATGGTTTTAGAAAACATTAAAAAGATAGGGGACAAAGATCACCCACTCATAAAAGACTCATATTATATTATAGGTATTGAATAAAATAGAAATAATAACATGTCATAAAATCTAGAAATAATACCACATAAAAAAATTTAATTGCTTTCTTCCCAAGTTAAATCTTCTATTAAGAATTTATGGATGTTGGGAGCTTATATGAGGAGTGTTTGGGTGATACAAGAGGCTTGATAGGTGTGTGTATGTGGGTAGAAGTGGTGGCCTTTTATAAGAGGGAGAAGGGGAACTTAAGGAAAGTCTTAAAATATTAATTTATTATAAATATATATTAAAATTATAATAGTTCCGAAGAGAATTGTTTCTATGAGAAGATGAGTATTGTTATGAATACTCTCAACCAATATGTTTTATATAAGTTATTGTCACAAAACCTTATCTTTTAGTTTTAAACCATAGTTAAAAACATTAACTCTTACTATGTATTCTTGTATTTTCATAATATATTGTTACTATAATTAATATAAAAATTCCATAGAACCATAATTGGATCATTAATAGAATTGGTAACATTATATAAGTTATTTTAAAAAATATTACATTTTTAGGACTGTTATATTATTTAATAAAATAGTATTTTTTTTATAACTTGTTTATGTCAATTGTGAAACTATTTAGAAATTGATTTTTTCTAATGTCATAAAAACATGATACATTGGAAAAATTTCATTAAATCAAATATAAAATTTCATAAACATAAAAAAATTATTTTATAGCATAAAAATTTAGAAATTTAATTTATTTTAATATTTATAATACCATTTCATTGTATCTTTCATAACTAAGTTAATATTTGCATCATCTTTGTGTGAAAATAAATTTACTTATATATTATCTAAAAATCATAAATAAAATACCATGATATAAAAATTACTTTTACCTTTATAATGACTTTTTGTAGTCAAAGAGAACATTTATATAAACAAAATAACAATTGTTTTGGATAGGAGATAAATTTTTCTGTTATATTTCCCTTTTCATTAAAATAAATATTATAAAAGGTCATTATCACACCCAAGTGGCTCTATGGGGTCCTAAGATAGACCCACAATTTATAATGGTTCGGGCTATCTCATAAATTTGTATTTGGATATATTTTAGTAAAGTTTTATATTATTATAATATTATTTTTTACAATTATTTACCTAATTGACCCTTTTACCATGGTAAATAAAAAATAATTACTAAAGTTACTATTCAAAATGTCCAAAAATAAAAGGCACCATTTTAAACCAAGTATATGTTATTATTCGAAATATGGGATCCATTTTTCCAAATTTAACACTTTTAATTGGAAGAAATTAATTTAAAATTAATTTCCTATTATCAAAACAAGAAAGAATGTTTCATTAATGTTAAAACATAGCCAACGATTGAAATATTTTTACCTAAGAATTCAATATATAATTAATACCAAAGACCTAAATTATAATAAATGATAAATATAAATTATATTTATACTTTAAAACCACCAAATAATATGATTTTTTATATAAATTTTCTCGATGGAAAAAAGTTTTTTTAATTAAAATTTAGCATATTTTTACAATTCATCAAAACATGATAGTTATCAGGAAAATATAAAAAATTCATCAAAAGTAAATTTTGATGTACCTCTTCTAAATAAAATTTATTTGGTAAAATATAACATATAATGGTGACAAAACTATATATAAAAATGGTAATCCATCAAGATCCGGTAAAACTGTATTTTTAGGGAAATCTTTCTTTTGCCTAAAAATTGAATTTGTTCCTATATAATATAAAGAACACATATAAAATAAATTTAAAACATTAAATTGAATACATAAAATATAGTTTTTATTAAATAAAAAAATAGATATAGTGATGTGATTTTATAAACAGAATTATTATCTTTTTAAATAGGTTTTCATACAAACACATCATTTATATTTAATTGGTTTTTATTTCAATTTCTAATAATTTTGGTAACCAATTAATCATTATTTAAATATTTTTACAACATATTATCATAATTTAGTTGATATTATTCATTCCATCCATTATAAAATCTAGGTTTTAATGGTAACATTAAATTACATAGTTGTTCGTTTAAGCTCGATGCAGAGTATCATGTATGCCATTGAACATAGTTTGTCTTTCTAAAAACTCATTATGTTATAGTTCATGATGGGATTTGTGATATAACATTAGTGAAAGACTGGTATTATATTTTTTTATAATGGTTATTTTCCATGTATGAGATCATCAAAATGTTAAGGGATGTTACGACCAATGGGTGACATGCATGAGACCTATAGATTGAGATAAGATAGGGTGAGGTGAGAAAGGGCACCCATGATATGTGCATTAATGTTATGTTGAACACAGAGGGGTTAGTTCATCAGATAGATTTTTAGGATTATTTTTGTCACCATATAATCTAGTAATTGATTTTGTGATATTACTATTACTGTAATTAAATGGATTGGTTGTGCACTTGAATAGTCAAACTATGAGACATGAGATGGTTTGGGACATTGTTCTCCCACTATGTTATTATTTGAGTTTTTAGGTGATATATATCCCCTGATAATGTGACATATGTATTACATAAATATATAAATATATTTTATATATCTATGGTTTTGGGGAACACATTAGAACCTTGATTCATGAGGTTCAACATGAGTTATGGTCTCGAGTGTCTAAGAATATGGGTCTAGAAACTGGGGTAGGATATATTCTCCAAGTAGTATGGAAATTTTACTTTTTCCAGTTAGTGGATTAAATACCATTCATATTTTTTTATATTGTTTTTGGGATGGATTTCTATGACACTATATAGGATATTCACAGTTTTTGGGTTATACATGTGGCTCTTTATTATCATCATCATTTTATATATTGGGGCACCCCTTAATGTTCTTAGATGAGTTTCCAAGTGCTATATGACCATAGGTATTTAATTGTTTTTTGGTATGGGATGAGACCCACTACTAATTAGTTTATATAGGATTATTATAGGTTATTAATGTTACCCCATGTTTGTATTGTTTTTATAACATATGATTCACATCAAGAATTTTTTCACCCTTGGTAATATTCATATAAAAGATTATATTAAGGGAGTGGATACAAGAGGGATGATTATCTAATTAGATTTTTAGGATGGAAATTTTCCCCTTTGGGAGGTATGTAATATGTCAAATTAATTTTTTCATTGGCTAAGGAACATCTAACTAACATCAGCTGTCACGATTGAAGCAAAAGATCGAAAAGACATATTTTTACAATTCATTCAATTTTTATTTTTTATTATTTGAATAAAAAATGTACATAATTTTTTTCTAATAATTATGTCATAGTCATTATTGGTGGTGTCCTACTATTATTTTAAAAAATAATGATAAAGTGTCCCTAGAACATCAATTTTGGAGAACAACTAATGTTTTGAGGTTCATATAGTGAAATGAACAATGAATGGGCAATTCTTTCAGATAGATGGGATATGGTATAATGATTGGATTGAGGTGTTGCTTGGTTATGGTAGTAGGGCCTCTAATTATATTTATATTTTATATTTTATTCATTATGATGGGTGATTAGATTTGATATATGATGATATTCTCAATTTCCATTTAATATAGGAGGTAAAAGTTTATTAGGGATTTCAAAGTGTCAATTTTTATGGTGTATATTTCTCATTATACTTTATAATTATTTTAAAATTGATTTAATAGTATTTTCTCTTCATGATAATAACTTATAATATCAATTGTATTTGATAGTCTCTGGCATATGAGAAGGTTCACCTGAGGCTATGTCACAACCTAAAATTTTGATTATACTATAAGCCTCCAATGGGAGGTAAAAAATTATATATTGTTTGAGAATATTTAAAATATTGTTTTATATATAAAATAAATTTCAATCATTAAAAATAAGAATAATGATAGAGAACTCATTGTGGCATCCCAGTATTATTAATATAGAAAAAAGCAATGTAGGGTCAATATTTCACTATATTATTTGTAATTTTGAAAATCTAAATAATGAATGAGTTAAATATTATGAATTATTAATGAGAAAATGGAAAAAATAAAACACTAAATTTTAAAATATTATATTATGACATTTTGATCGTATTTAATTGTTTTCATGAAAGATACTGAAAATATTATTGGTAAATGTAAAAATAGATTCATTAAATTTATCTATGATTATACATAAATGAATTATTTTCATTTTTCCAGGAATATTATAAGAATTGGAAATAATTATTGGCTATCAATGGATAACTAAAACAAATTTATTTATGTTAAATAAATTAATTGATATAAATATTATTTTGAAAATAATTACATCAAATATTAATTTCATTATCTACAAAATCCATAAAATAGATTTTAATATAAAATAACATATCACAGTTGAAAATGGATATACAATAACAGTGAAGGAGATAAATTTGGCTATATTTGAAGGTAAAGTTCATTTTTGTTGGTATAATTATAAAAAAAACCTTTTATTACCCACATTGAAAACACTCCATATTATAGTTTGTATTGAAAAATGATAAACATTCTGATTTATATATTTTTTATCTCATGTTTGGTTAATTTAATGTGAAAACATTTCGGAATATTCAATGATCATGAAGAGATATGGATATTCATTAATAACATGCTAAATTAAAGGATGAAATTTGATCAAAAAAGGACTATGAGAAATACAATGATACATTTTATATGAAATTTTATTAATATTGTTGTATTTGAAAATATTCTATTTTGTTCAAAATATAATTTTACAAGAAACAAGAAGGAAATATAAGAAAAACAAGTTTATTAATTTGAAGAAAAACTAATACACTATAGAGAATAATAGATCATATTATTTTATTAATAACAATGGCTTTAGAAATCCCAAAAAAATATCAAGAGGAATTAAAATCACGTTACAAAAAGAAAAATCATTTGAAACATGGATAAGTGTGCGTTAAAATCTGTATAAATGTGAAAAAATTCAAAAATTCGATCATTATTTTGTAAACCCATATTTATAGGAGAATCACATCAATATTTAAGGTGGATCACTATGATGAATACAGAGAATGAAATAATAATTAATTTATGTATGTATGTTCTAAGGAAAAAGTGAATGAATATGACTGAAAAATATATTATTTTATATCAATGTCAGTGGAAACTATTCATTCTCTTAACAAATGTGAGGTGAAATATCAAGGGATATTTAATAGTAAATACACTGATATAGATTATTCATTCTTACAAATTGAAATAGTGAAAATTATAATGATATTTCATAATATTATCAAAATGCTAGAATATTATTTTAGAAATTGATGTGAATTTCACTTTCCTAGATTGCAATATTGTAGAAGAGTATTATATTTTGAAACAAGATAGATATTTACTTAAAAAAAGAAGAAATTTCTTTTAAATCTATTCATAAAAAATTATTCGGTGAAATAATCCACTAGGAAATCGTACTCATATTTATAAACATTCATGATCATTATTAACATTGAGATTTCAAATGAATAAAAAACAACAATTTTAATGAATTCTAGTAAAACTCTCCCACTATAATTTTATATATCATTATCATAATGTTCTTTCTTAATGAGTATGGAGTGTGGATATATATTTCTACCCAAATGTTAAAAAATTAAAATTCTGTACACACTAAAAATTTGAATTCTTATTCTGTACATAAGTAAGGAAAAATTCTTTGTGTACTTTTCATTGATTTGGAAATTAAGTATGTTGGTTATTACATGGATAAATAATTAATAATTTAAATAAATTATTTACCACTATTCTATTTTTTTGTTTAATCTATCATTAATATATTAATTTACTTAATTTTATTATATTAAATTAAATCTAATCCAAATTAGTTATATATTATGAAATATAAGAGTACATCTCACTCTATGAAAAGAAATTTCATCAATGGTGTAATATTAAATCACGGATAAAAAATATTTCTTTAAATTTACATGGATTAAAATTGGATAGGGAATGTTGATTATAGTAAATAATCTTTAGATGTTTCATTCTTTATTTTTAAATGGTGCATCATATGACACTTGAAGAAGAAAAAATTAATAAGAGAACAATTTTTTTAGGTGTATCTATTGAGAATAAATGACAATTTGTTAAAGATGGAAGAGATATATAGGTAGTTGGATTGTTCAGGTTATGTTCTTATGTATTATTATCTCATAAAATGAGAATATTATTTTTTATTATTTTCATGTAATTATGATGAATAATTATTTTTTCCAAATGTATTAATCAATTCATTAATGATTAGAGAATACTGTTTCTTTTTAATTTGTTGTTTATGAATTTTCAATAAGGAGTATAAATAATATTTTTAAGACAAATATATAAAAATTCAAATATCAATCGAATGAATTCCAATAGAATAAGGAAATTAGTAGAATCATATAAGAACAATATAATCAGATGAAGGTTTCCAAGTAGAGATATCATGTGGAGATCCCATCAGTAAACATTCCCAATCCATTTTAAATATTCCATCAGACATACCGAGTTTTAAAGTCCTATTGGATAGAGTAATGCTTTGGAATTTATCAATAAAAATTCATAATGACCTCAGAATGATTTAAACATATAGATTCAATATGGTTACCGATAAAAATTAAACATTAAATGAATTCGTTCATGGTTTTATAAAATGGATAATTTTTTGTAATAAAATATCAGATGATACATTGTAATGTGTTCTTCATTGATAAAAATTAATAATAGTAAACTATTTTTTTATTCATGATGGTATGTAGAAGAAATAAAAATCCTCTGTATCATAGGTAAGTGTTCATCAGATAGACATAAGCTATCCAATATGATTACTTTTAATGTGGGTAGGGTATGTTTATGGATCTTGAAATATGTAAGGAAATGATTAAAGTTTTATGAAGATATTTATAAAGTCTAACAAGTAGGAATGTAGAAATATCAATATGTTTTGTACAGTGGTTCTTGAATGATTGATGAAAATATTCATTAAGAAGTTAATATATAATAGAAACATGTGATAAATATAAAACAACGTAATTTAGGAATGATTTTAAGGTTATTACATATGTGTTTCCAAATTATTAGACTAATATATCCTAATAAATATATAAGAAAAATATGGTGATCATTTATCAAAGGTTGATATCAATTCCAATATTATTAATTACACATAGGTTCCATATTATGTTATGAGAAATTGGGTTACATTATATTTTCATTAGATTGATGTTTTTATAGAAGTTATTAGATAGTGGTTGTAATGTTTTCCAAATAATTTCATTGAAAACAATTCTACAATTTATCCAATTAGAAATGATACGTTTCATTGAAATTAAGCAGATTATTCCAGAGTCTTATGATTGATTTCTAAAAATAAATCAGAAATATGATGTTGGGAAGATCTATGAGGGATCATTAGACAAAATTAAACTGATGAATATCTAAGAACCCATCAAATAGAGGATGGTATAGAAAAAATATAAAGAATAATATTTGAATTGGAAGATTGAACAATGTCATCAAAATATAGATGTTATCAATTGAAATTTATGCAAATATTTCCATGTATGTGACGAAATATCTTTTAAACAATATAAATTTATTCCTACACAGATATATTGGAACAACAGATGTATTTTCACCCTATATAATATGTTTCATGATGATGATTATAAAATAATGTTCTTTGAAATTAATCATGTTTTTGTAATGTCTTCAAATGAGATTTTGTTGTGGTGGATGGAAAAAATAATTACTAAAAATGGAATATGTTGATTCTATGTAAAATTTGAGAGTACTGATGAAGAATGTTGACGTGGATATCTGAAGTTGTTTCCAATGAAGAATTTTTTGGGTATAATATTTTGGGATTTCATAAACTAGACAAGAGATTAATAAAATTTGTGTTGGTATGAGGAACATCAGTATTTTTGAGGTCATATGTTCCTCCCACAGACGATGAAATATCCGCCCCTAATAAATAAATGGAGAAACCCTAGGTTCGATACTCATTCTTTTACAGACGTTGTGACAGAGCAACCTCGACACATGAATGCTCCTTCTACTAGGGATGGGGTTGCGGATGGGGAGCTTCGCGTCGTCCCAAAATTATTCCAGTATCAAGGTCATTTAGCGATTTAATTTTCTTCCAATGAGGTAAATCTTCTATCCACTAACTTGCAATTCACGCTTGTTAGAAAATTCATTTGGCGTCGACCTTCGTTATTATTTTTGAGTAAATCGCTCGAGGCAATTAGGTTTTTTAGTTTTCAAATTAGTTTTCTTAATTTCTCCAACATCATTCTTCGATTTTCATCTGAAAATGAATACTATAGATTTTGGGTGAGAAGATCGTGGGTTTTTGTGGATTCAAAATAAAAGTTATGAAATGGTCTCCTAATTTTTATTATAATGTTGAATCGTCTATTGTCCTAGTTTGTCTTGGTTTCCCTAGTTTACTGCTTCACCTCTTTAATCATATGGCCCTATTTCCGATTTCCAGTCTGATTGGCTCCCCGTTGAAGTTGGACATTGAATCCAAAAAACATTCTAGGCCTTCGATTTCTAGAATTTGTACCGAGATTGATGTATCTAAATCCCTTCAAAAAAAAATCTGGATTCAAAATGGCAACCTTGGTTTCTTAAAAGAGGTGATTTATGAACGTCTGTCCTCTTATAGTTCGGTTTTCTTTAAAATCGGGCATCTATCCAATGAATGTGGTAAGACAATCTGTCCAACTTCTCGCAATACTTGTGTTGTGAGGGGAATGCCAAAGACGGAAATGGAAGATTGCACAGGAGAGTATATGAAATCGATGATGCTTGTGAGACCCTCTGGAACTAAGAACCCCTTTGGTGAACAAATAGAAGATGTTGTAATGCCTATTGAAGCTCGGTCTCATGCCATTGATAATGTTGAGAGTGGTTTTAAACCTGGACTCTTCCAGGGTTTTGTTGATGATGTCTATAGTGTTCATAATGACCCCACTAAGGAGGATAATTGGGAGGTTCATTCTAAATATGACCTGAATACATGCCCAGCACAGAAAACCCCCTTGCTAGAGGCTGATCAGAAATCTGATCAAATTTAATAAGACTTCCTAAATTCAATCTCTATAAAAAGGAAAAAACAAATTGTAGATGCGGATGGATTCATTAATCCCAATCCCAAAAAAACAAGGAAGTGTAGATATTACTCTCAAATGGAATGAACAATTGTCACAAGGTCACTTGATACTTATTAAAAGGAAAATGCTGAAAATTCAACTACAAAGAATTTGGTTGACTGGAGTGCAAACTTCTTTGGAGCTCTCACTACAGATTCTCCTTCACAACTTGAGATCGATCCTCCTTCTAGAGCTCCTGATGATAAACTGAACGAAGTCTCTAACCTGGTGGTGAAGTTTGCGGACCATGATGTTGTGGAGGTAAATGAAAATTTGGACTCTCGACTGGAACAACGAGACGAATTGGCTTATTAGAGTCTCATAAGTAGTGAAATTTCTGTGGAAACTTATCTTGATATCAAACGCCGGCTGTTTAATAAGAGGTTGGTGCAGGAATATATCCACACTCCCTTATTTTCTTTTTCCAGTTCTGCTCTGCTCACATGACATGGCTCTTTTCTCTTATGCCATGGACATTCCTTCACATCCCCTGCCTTGGATCTCTCTTGGAGCGGCCTCACTTGTTGCTTGATGTTTTTGAGCATCATTGTTGTATCTAATTGTTTTGCTCTCTCTATTGGGTTGGTTTAAACTCATTAAACCTCTAGTTTTTATTGTAATACTTTTATTTTAATAAATTTTTGTGGCATGAGTTGGGTTGCCAATTCATGTCTCCGTTTGTGTTAAAAAAATATGTTAGATTTATAGAACATTAGTGGGATGTCGGAATTTTTCATACACATATAACCTAATAATCCAAGAGAACCACTGCCGATATAAATGGTAATTGATTTTTTTTTGAATGTGTGATGGGAAGATAGTTTTATCTATGAGTATTCATTCTATTAACTGAAAGGTTATACTAAATCTTTTACATATCAATGGTGACATGAATTCTTATTTTGGAAAAATAGTTAGAAGAAGACGTTACAAATGATGTTGGGGTTATAAGACTGTGTTGATAAACTAGATGTATAAATAGCATTTTGGATGATGTAATGTCCATGTATACAGTATATTTTGTTTTCTTATAAACCATTTATTTGATGAATATGTATAATAATTGATCATATATATCAGTTCATGACTATTCAAAATTTATACGATGGAGATATAACACCATGGAATTAAGTATCATAGAACTGACAAGAAAAAGAATGTATTAGATGAACTACCACAGGGAATATCATCAACATGAAAACATTATTGTACTGAAATGTCACACAGATAGATCATATAGGGGATCAGATAAATAAGTTCAATAAGAATATAGAAGAAGAAGGAATTATTCCTTCATAATACTATTCATGTAACAATGGGATAAGAATAACTAGAGAAAAAGATTAGCACTTTGAAATCCAATATAATCTTTAATAGGTGGAATACTTACTTGATGACTAAATGTACCTTAAGAAGATACTGACAACTATATTTTGTGATGGTAAGAAGAACCAATATTGGAAAATTATTTAGACAATGTCATTCCTTTTCTTAGGATTCAAGATTATTTTTATTCACCATTATAATGTTTTGGGACTCACACATAGGGTAAGGATTATTTCCAATCCAAACTATTATACTTAGGGTAAAATATTAATATAGATTTTGTATGTTGTCATAAATACACATAGAGAGGACTATGTTCTCTTATTGATGTGTGAACCTTTTAAAAATATTAGTTTTTGTATATCACCTAATTTATATATAATCATAAAAAAGAAAAATTATTATAAAAATTGGGATTCTTAAACATCATGTTGGTAAAGGGATAAAAAAATATAATTTGATAAAATGTTACAAACCAAGATTCATCCCCAATCAATTTTGACTATATAAAAAATCATTAATCACAATGTTAATTAGTGAAAAGGTTCACCTATATTTGGTTGTCTAGTTATATTTTATTATTATTTTTATTTTTTTATATTCTTTTATAAATTAAATATGAAGTGAATTATTGGTGTTGATTTAAATATATCTGAATAGAATTATATTTCTTCCAAGATTTTGATCAAAATAAAAATGAATGAGAAAGTAAAGATGAAAAAGAAATCTTGTTTTCCTAATGAAGATGATGTACCATTTTATCCGTGTCATGGTAAAAAAGAAGATAAAATAGGATTTTAATTAAAAAGAATAAGGTGGTTCATGTTTCCACCTAAGAGAAGGAAACATTCCTACCTTAATTGATCATTATATTGGTAAACTTTATTTTATAAATTTTCCTCAAGAAGAATATCCTATAATATTTAGTGATGATGATTAATCAATAACATATTATTCTATATCATTTAATATATTTGGATATATTTAGCATTTCAGTCTCACAAAAATCGTCACTCTTGATTGTGGATTCATTCAGTGTATATACGAAGTGATCACCCTACTTAAAATAAGATGTAAACAACTTGGAGAACTCTTTATAATAAACGGATATTTAATATATATATATATATAACCCTAAATATAATGGTGATTTTGGATGAAGAGTATTGTATCATGAAATATGTTCATCATTGTTCAAATACAAAATGGTCGAAAATCCCTATGTGAAGATTATAGTCAAGAAGACTATGGAAGAAATTATCTATGAACAGGATGAAAATTTGGAAATTTTTATTAATGTAATGGATTCCAAAATATATGGGAACTTTATCAAAGAAAATGAACATTACTATCTATTATAGCAAAAATTTTGGATTCATGGTCCCGATATTGAAAGGATGAAGATAGTTTTTGAAGATAAGGTGATTATGTTTGAAAATCATAAAACAACCTCAATATGAGTTGTATAGAATTGATTTCTTTATTGGCCAATCTTGACAAGAAACATGTTGAGGCTTCCAAAAAGAAGGATAATGTTACTAATAATACTCAATGAGTACTATAGTGATAAAAGTAAAAAAGGCCTCTAATATTTGAAAATATGATCATGACATCGTAAAATGATATACCTCATTATGTTCTGAATAATGAGATAAATGTTTTTTATAACAGTTGAAAATAAATTAATAAAAATTGTAGGTTATAAAACGAAATATGTGAGAGTATGGATGATTAATTTTGAAAATAAGTATATTAGACCATAAATATGGTGGATAAAATAAATAATGAGTAACATTATTTCAAACAAAATCTCAATAAGTTACTAAGAAGTCCCAAAACCATCATAAATATGGTGTAATATTAATATGATTAGAATGTAAATGTTGGAACAATAACAAATTCTAGTATTTTTATTATATTATCGGTACAACAATAAAAATTCAGAATCATAGAGGTAGCCCTTATCATATACGAGAAAATAATTTTATAATAATAAACATCTTAAGTGAATCACAAGTATGAAAAATCAAATGGGTTTGGAATTTTTGAAAATGTAAGTGATGTTATAATACATAGTTGTCACAAGGTTGGATCATGATCATCTCAACATGTATCAGAAGGTGATAAAAAGTAGAAAAAATTAGTCAATAATTAAGAAGAATAATTGAGATGTAAGTGGAATTTGTTTTTCAAAAATTTATTGCATGAAAACATCAATTCTTATAATTTGTGATATCTTTGGACGGTAGAAAAAAAAAGTTATTTTGAATTTTTTTAATGTGTTTATGACTTATCATCTCAAGAAAGATGAATGTTATATTATGTATTTTAGTGTAATTATTATGCATGATAATATATTATTAATGTATTAATCATTAGTATATTGATTATAAAATAATGTTTGTGATAAAAATTATGGTGTTTATGATGATTCCTTACAAGAATATACTTAAGAGGATTGTGAAGGCAAATAGATAGAGTTTTAAATGTTAGTTAGATAAATTATATCATACCAAGTTGGTTTGGTGAAGCTGATCAGATTATGGTTATTTTAAATATGATTTAGGGTAGTTCCATCTAATAGAGATTCCATATGATAAACCTTGAATATACATCTAACACAGCCCCAATGAGTGACTATTATGTTTAGTCAAATTATATAGTTGAATGTTTGAATTCCCATTGAATGTTACCTGAAATTAACATCCTACCAATCTGAACTGACACTTTCAATCTAACTATATGTGGAAGTAAATTAACGTTTGATTACATTCTTGTTAATTTCAAAAGTATAATTATATAATAAATAATATTAGTCATTGTTAAGTTTTGTGTTGTTTATTAATGAAATAAAATATATATATATGTGTGTGTGTGTGTTTTATATTAATGATTCGATGAGTATAAAATTTTATATATCATTTGTATGTGTTATTATAAATATATATATGATGGATACTAATTAATGGAATTTTATAGTGGTTCGGGGAATATGAAGGACCCCAAAAGAAGTAAAATGATGATTGAATTTATAAAAGGATCTGTACAAAATTAATTGCAAAACAATTAAAAAACAATGAGATATTCAGTTCATAATTCATTTGATGATCAATATTTTTTCCCTTAAAAATTAAATAGATACTATAAATATGTAATAATCATCGAATAAATATATTTTTTAATTATTCGTAGGTTTATAGATTAATTTTGTTGAATTATTTCAGTATTTATTTCTAAAAAATTTAGAGGAAATACAAGGAGATCAATTATAAGAGTATGAAAAGGGTTCCAATAAATTAAATGGAATGTTTGTTTTAGCATGAAGTTATTAGTTTATGGATTTCATTTAATTATCATCAGACTGATGTTAACATGAATGGTATAAAAATTTTCTTCATGAGGTCTCTAAAAAGTTACCATTAATGAAGTATCTATGAAATGTCATTCGAAACATGTGTTTCAAATAAATTAGGATGAGTTTTTCTAAGTGATATGATAGAGTTATATAAATTTGTAATAGATAAGTTTTAAATGATATCAATGAGGGTTCATTGGATGGTGGAAAAATGATTGTAACAACCAATGTTTTTATGAATTATTTTCTGATTAAATTAAAATTTATTAATGGTGTACCTCGCATGCTACACATCATTATGCCTTCACTATAAAAATAATATAATATTTCAATACATGAAAAATTAATTTTATCTTGTAGTATACAAACCACTAATTTTGGCTTTGTTCCACACAATATGGAGTTCATTATTTTGATTTCATTACTCATAAGATTGAGTTCCACTAAACTACAATAAACAATTATTATTAGTTAATATTATAGTATTTGTTAAGCTGTTGTAATGGTGGTAATGAAGATGATTAAATAATTTATGTAAATATATATCCTTGATATGTTTATTAATTATCTACTGAATATAAAATCAAATAATATTAAATTAAAAATAAATATAATTTTTTTGAGAATGATTTGTTTTCTAAAATACAGTTTAATAATGCTTGGAATGCATAATTTAAAATTTAATTTGGCCAATTTTATATTTTTTAAAATAATCATTATTTTATAATCAAAATATCAAGATTAACTTATTGTGATTTTTTTTATTTTTATGTGAAGTTTTACTTTTTGATAAATATTGAAAAACCATGTGTTTTAATTGAAAATTGCATTTTAGAATAATTTATTTATAATGCTAAATTATTTTTTTAATTATTTTTAATGTATAATTATTTAAATAATAAATATATATGATTCCAATGCATTTTATTGGAATAAATTTCAAATTAAAATTGAATATAAAAATCATTTCAGATGTTTGAGTTTTCTTGGTCTTTAAAAACCCACTTTCTCATAAAAAATGTGGTATTTATTTTATATTAATTTTTTATATACATTTGTAAACACATATGACCTTATCCACTTATATAATGAGTTTTTTTGGGAAATTTATACATGAAATTGACCTATATAATAAATTTTGAAAAGACAAAGGAAAAAATATGTGTTTATTCCTTTTTATTTCTATAAAGGTTTGTAATTGATACAAAACTACATAGGTTTAGTTATAAATATTATATTGCATGTTATATTATTATTGTTATCATTAAAAGTTGTTTTAATTTTTTATAGATGATATAATTAAATGAAATTCTTAAGAAAATCCATTACAAAAAACTATTTAGGTAATAATTAAATATATCAAATGAGACTAAAAATTTTAAAATTGACTTAAATTTAATGAATTATTATGTAAAATTAATTTTTAGGTGAATATAAACTATTAAAAAGTGTTTAACATAAAATATTTTTCAAGAATTATATTCTTAATATTCATTAAATTATCTAAAATGAAATATGTTAAAAATTATACTAATCCTATTTTATAATAAATTATATTATATTAATATTTTTAAAACTACACTAATTTATATTGTATATAAATAGATTTCTAAATATTAATATGTTTCCAGTATTTTTTATTCATGTATAAATAGTTTTATTATAATGACTATATATATTATTAAATAGTAAAAACTCTATTAGTACGGTAAAGGTTTAAGAAATGTTTTTTGGGGTTAACTAAACTAGTGTTAATGTTAATTTCCAAACAACATAGGATATATATTTTATAAATATTTTCTCATTTTTTATAATATGGGATTCTAAAGTATCTATTGTGGGTCACTCTAACATAGTATTAAATAATAAACTAAATAAGTTATAAATCTAGTTAACATAATGAAAAAAATGATAAAATAAAGAAACATAACTGTTAAAGAAAAAAATATTTCAAATCTGTTAATAATGCATATTTGAGATGTTTCTAAAAAATATCATCATTAAAGAAAATTAATTATATATTTTTTTAAATATTGAAGTAATATTGACATCCTAATAGTTGATACAATTGAGTATTTACAAGAATGTAACTACTTCCCAACTGTAAATGGGGACTCACTCTCAACGCATCTTTACACCACAGAAGAAATTATCATAAACCAAAATCGTTCCAAATATCTTCCCAAATATGGTACCCTAATACTAGAAGCCTTATTTTGGGAATATAGATATACTTTTGAGGCATTAGTGAAATCCAATAGAGGTTACTCGAAGAAGATGTAACAATCCTCAAATGAGTTATTTATTTTATTTCTTCGTCGACCTCATTCAATTATTATTATATCATAACCACACAATATTACATATATTCATATGTTTTATGTTAATATTATGACCTAAAAATGTATATTGTTCTGTAAAATGGGTTATAAAATCATCATTCATGTTTATAATATACTACCGCCTCACAAACCAATGTCGTTCATTTAGTCCATTACCACCTTTAAATGATGTGAATAAAACTCTATATAAGGTTTATTTTTGATATATATGATATTTACAATATTATTATCTTTTTTTATTATATCACATATTAATTCATGATTTACAGTGTTTGGAAATACGATAACATCATTCCTGTGTACAGAAGACAAGGACATCATGAAATAGTGTGGTTAATTCACCCCATATATTGAATGTATCAATTATATCTTTAATAATAATATTAGATAAATATGAAATTATAAATCTAAAAGAATTATAATATATATATCATTTGTTTAATTATTTCAATATAGAAAAAATGGAAATAGCATTCATGCATATATTCATCCTACCATCTCCAGAAAATATGTATTTAATTAAATATCAATAAATTTTTTGAGTTAATCTAATTACATATATGATTAATATATATTATATTTATATATTGATTTAAATTTTCTAAATTATAAAGTAATGATTGTATTAATTAGACGATAAATAAAAATTCAATACTTATATGATAAACATAGAAGTTATTACACAAAATGTAACTTTAACATGAGATTTTAAATAAATGTGTAATATAATGAAATATAAAAAAACACAAATTATAGAGTATATATTAATATGGTTATTTTTTAGAAATAAAATAAAAATATATTTATTTTATAGGAAAGTTTTATATGTATGAAGAAATTCAATACTATTTTTAAGGGATTTCCATTTAACTTTTTTGATTTTATGAGACAGATGATATATGCACCACCTCTTTCAAATATGTGGTGTAAAATATACTGAATATCTAATTTCTTTTTATTATATTTTTTTATTTACATATCCATTTTAGGTTGTATCTTTCATGTTATTATGGGTTTAATGTTACCGATTAGAAAGGGAACTTTATCTCAATTTTTATTCATTGAGACAAATGTTGTGATACACACCTATATACTTTTACAAGGTGTATATTCTACCCAATTGACATGTAATACAATGTGTCTCCATAGTTTCATTATATTTTTTTATTTTTTTTGTTTTTTTCATGGGTATTGTGATTCAATGATTACAATTTGATAAGAGTATTCATATGATCTCATCCTTAATCGGGACTATTTATTATGTTTCTTCAATTAATGAAATCTTCTGATCCATCCCCTAATAATTCTCATGGACTTTTTCATCATATTGTTGTTAATTATATGTTCTTGTAATGTTACTATTATCCAATGATTGGTAATTATGATAAATATGAAATTTTTTTCTTTTTGGAAATATTACATTATTTCTCTCTTTGGATGAAAATCATTTTTTCTAAAAACCATTTTTTCTAAAAAAAGAAAAAAATATTCTATTCTCCAATGATTTTTAAAATTCATTTTTCCCATATTTTACCTTTTTAAAATTTTGTTTTAAGAGGAATCTTATTTTCATTTTCTTATCACTGATCTTTTTACTTCTACTGAAAATATGAATGGATTTTTTTACATATACATCATGTATGGAATTATTTATCTTCATTAACAATCCATTAATAAAATCTTACATTATATATTTTAATTAATATTTTGTAAAGAAAACTTACTTATTAATTATTTTTAAAATATTTCTAATTCAAAATATAGTTTTAATGAAAATTGATTTTTAAAATCCTTTTGGCATATAAATAATTTTAAATTATTTTCAAATATTCCTTTATATGTTTCAATTATTATTTTCAAATAAAGAGGTTTTCAAAATTATTTTATTTAATGAAATAAATTCTTTAAATAGGAAATGTTATATTCATCATGAAATGTTTTAACTTATTTGTTTTGTTTATTTATATTCTTTTGATATGGGTTTCATGAAAATGGGTTTTTAAAGTGTATTATGTGCTAAAATTTGATTTTCAGTGAATGTTAATTATATATAAGAATGGTTTCTTGTGATATAAAAAAATCTTTCTCCATATAAGATGGAATGCTTTTATATATATTTTCTTTACAAGGGATATGATCCAAGGAAACCATTGTTATTCTAATATGAATTTTTTATTCTTATGATTAAAAGTTATTTATGAAACATATTTCTCATTCACAGGTTATTTCGTGATAAAATTCTTATGAAAGACACTTCTTTTCATGGTTTATTACATGATGAAATGATTGTTAAACATATCCCTTTTTTGTAGGTTATGTTATAATGAAATGTTAATGATAACCATTTAATTTCATTGGTTATGATGTGATGAGTTTTTGTGATCATGTGGAACACATATGTATGATTTCATTATGTGATTACTAGGGCCTATATCATCATGAAATTCATTGTGTAATGATAATTGTTCTATGAGCTCAGAGGGTACACATCTTATTAGCCCAAGACTAATTAAGATGTTACCATGGTGATTTTCTGAATCCCAATATTGAGGGTACACAAGATTTTTGTCCAACCCTATAGATGAGGTTATATGTGTGGTAAGTGCATGCCTAAAAAGGATGGTACAAAAGTGGTGAGACCAATATCAAAGAAGTTACAGGGGAGGCCAATCCAATCCTTCCATATTTTGACTGTCTTGGTTGGTATCCATGATATAATATATTATATGATTATATGTATTCTAAAAATTAGATGTCTCATTCCAATGTTACACTATCATGGATCATGTTCTTTGATTATGTTATGATTCATGTCTTACGAATTTCTGATCATTGTTCCATGATTCATGATTATGACCTATGATATAAAGGGTATGGTTTTCAAATGTTACGATCTTGTTCTCATTACCTAATGTTCATGTGATTCCTAATTATCTATTATTTTTACCCTTACTGAGCATTTAAGCTCATCCTTTCTCATTTTTCCTTTACTCGGGTTATTAAAAATGTTTTTATGTAGGGTACGCATATGTCGAGTACTAGATGATCTTTGTCAGAAACATTGAAGACATTTCACCTGATTATAAGGTTTTGTCCCATGTTTTAAAACGATCTAAACTATTATAATACAAAGGTGTTTAATTTTTTAATGTATTGCATATTAATATAAAAATATAAAATAACCATGTATGAAAATCCTGGGTCGTTGTAGTTGGTAAGAAATGAATGGATTAGTTATCTTATGGAAACTATGATGAGAAATGTTTAGTGAGATACATACAGATATTTATAAGAATATGTAATTTCATTTCTCTAAATATATGTATAAGGATGAGTCTATGTTTTGGAAAATGTCCTAGATTTTTTGTCTATTATTGAGAGAGTGGTTTCCAAGAAATTAAATCCATGTTGGGATACTACTGGTGGATGTATCTCTACAATTGATTAACCTTTTGGTAACAATCCCATAAACACTATATAGAGATAAACTCAATGAAGAACTAGGTCACAACAATATTCCTTGATTAAAACTTGATTTGGCATTACTAGGGGATATTCTATGAAATTCATAAAAACTATAAAAACCTTTTTTCTGGGTTTAAATAGAATAAAAATTCAAATAACCTAGGATAAACCCATGGTTTCATAGAATAAAAAAGAATATGTCATGATTTAGACATCATATAAGTAATTTTCATTATTATGTTGTTCTCAAAAATATAATGTGTCTCTCATAATACATTTTTTGTTTTAGTTAATAGATTAAACTTACCAGAATAATGGTACTATTTAATCTAATAGAAAATTCAGAAAATATGAGAAACAAATAGTTTGATAACTATAGTGAATTATATTGTGATTATTGCTAATCAGGTACCATGATATAAGGTTAACAACATGAACATCATTAAGATTCCTGAAACATATAATAAGAGTAAGATTGAATTTAATAAATTTCATGTGGTAGTGGGCATAGAACAAATAAGGCTCAGAATCTAAATAATCAATAATTCTAGAGGAAAAAATTTAATGAATACCTCAAATAGATAGGAAGATGTTATATATGTGGATATAGGGGTTATAGAGTGAAACGTTGTTGAGGTGTTTAATGTGTAATCTAGAGAGAATATAGATATTACATAACTCAATTTTCTACCCTGAGAGTTTACAAATAGAAAAAAAGGTGTGTTTATTCAATTTTAATCATTAATGATGAAGGATCAAAGTATTTCTATATTTGGATTAATGAATTATGAATTATGAAACATATAAGTATTGTTTAGTGTAATTTTATCATTATATATTGAAAGGATATGTTGAATGATTACGATGAAGAAGGAAATTGATTTATGGGAAAGGTGACATTTTTATTGCGGGAAGACAACCCATAATATTTTCCTTATGATGAGAAAATGATATTTAGTATGGATAAAAATATGATTCATTTTGATAAATTAAACTACATAGTAACGATGATATGAGAACTAAAAAATGATTTTTTGGTAAAACTGTTTTATGAAATCGTTTAAAAGTTGAAATAATTTTTTGATTTAAATAATATACCCAATAATTTTTGTTCCATGAAAGGAATAAATTGGCATATATGTTTTCAATAATGATTTATGGTAATTTTGGTCATTACAATGTTTCAAGAATGTATATGATAAAGGTATCCAAATTATCAGTATATGGAAATCAAGAGACAATTTTTGATATATTGGGGATTAAAGATATGTTGATTTTAAGAAATATATTCTTCTTATTTCTCATGTTTTTCATTTGAAATATTTTTTAAGGTTTGTATGGCTATCCATTTAGGGAATGGTTTATGTTAAACTTTTATTGAGGTTTTTGATATTGTTGTATTTCATTAATATATAATTATTCATGTATTTTGGATAACATGTGACAACCATAATTCATTTTTAAGTATGTTACTGATTGACCGAAATATTTTTCACCCCTTCATGGGTCTTATGATAAATTAAAAGTGAATTTTAATTCTTCATGCATAAAAAAATTATTTATATATATTCATTTCATGGAATAATAGATGAATTAGAAATTTATCGCAGCATGACCAAATTATGAAATAAATTTAACGAAATAAAAACATATAATTATAGTATATTACATTTTATTCATATATAAAAAAAGAATTCATCATTTTTAGGAGAATGATTTTGAAAAAAATTTATTGTAAGACCTTCATTCTTTTTAAACGGATTTCCTTTTTAATCTTAACAAATTTATAATTATGATCCCCATAACAATAAATTAATAATTTAGTTGGTGTTGACAAATAAACTCAATTACTATCTATAATTACATAATATTTTCTTTAATTACCCAATATTCCATTCCAACCTATGTTATCCTATGTGTAAACCTCATTATGAGTTACCTCAAGTAATTATTATGATTATAACATTCAAGTTTTAAATGAAGTTTTAGTTTTCATTTTTTATGAGGGTTTATATTAAATAAAATCTAATGTATTAGACCTTCAATGAGCCAGATGATTTTTGATGATTCTATTTAATTGGGGTGGGGTACAATTTGACACATAGAGTTTTTATGATGTTTTTAATGAAAATTAATATTCATAGATATCATACACTTTACACTACACAATGTTAAGAAACTTTTATATGTAAACCCATCTAAATATTGAAATACATGAAAATATATGTTTATATTGAGGTAAAAACTACACTATGTATAGATTTTTCTATAAGTAATATTGAGTTCATTAATAGGTTGTGTAACATGGAAGACTATGCTTTCGAAAACTATAATATAATATTAATAAAATTATTTACTATGAATGTTGAATCCTATCCATTGAATTTATAATAATGAATAGGGTTAACTCATTTATTATCATATACCATGTCATTATATTTATTATTTATCTATTTATTATACATAAAATAATAATCATTTAATAGAAACTGAAATATGTTTTGAAAAAAAATTCTAAAAGGATGTTTAATCAGGATTAGCACACAAACATTTATTATTACATTTTATAACCTTAAAAAAATTATTTATATAATTTTTTATTTTTGAAATCATAATATCAAATTTATCTTAGGGTGATAGTTTTTTATTATTCTGAGAAGATCCATTTTTTGATGAATAAATAAATATTATGAGTTTTAATTAAAAAGAGCATTTTTATTAATTTACATTTAATCATAAATTATATTTTAAATAAACTATAGAGTTATCTAGTTCAATAATATATCTATTAATACATTTCAGTTCATTGGAATCAATTTTATAATGAAATTGAAAAAAAAAGTTTTTTTAATCTTTTGATCTTGTTTTCTCTTTTAAAACAAGTATTCTCATAAAAAGTGTGGGATTAATATTAAAATAATCTTTCCAAATTATGTGATTGTAATTTGATGAAATTGATCAATATATGGATTCATCATAATTTATAATTTATAATTTATAATAATTTCACTAATATTTTTTACCAAAATTATAATAAAAAATAGTTATATTTAATCATGGATTTAAGGGAAAAATGAGTTT
Source organism: Viscum album (assembly GCA_963277665.1). Lineage (NCBI taxonomy): Eukaryota > Viridiplantae > Streptophyta > Magnoliopsida > Santalales > Viscaceae > Viscum > Viscum album. Next base: position 1,534,235,874 of record OY728158.1, on the reverse strand, counting down.
ACCAAAGGACTAAAAATTGCACATAAGGGGAAATATGTCATTAATATATTAAAAAGAAAATTAGATAGAAAAATATAGACCATTATGACTTTATTATCTAATAGTATTAGTTTTTAGGACACCATTCCATGGACAAGACCCAAATAATATGTTAAGTAATGAAAAAAATGATTATTTCATCCTTTTAATTTCAATAATTCATTATAATTAGAACAGAACTACATAGGACCAGTATAAATATTATTTTATAATATTAATGTTTTTTTATAATTATAATTTATTTTAATCATTTATAGATAATTTAATTACAATACATTCTCAAGAAATGACAACACATGAATTATCCCTTTTATAATTAAAAATATACAATGATACTAAAAAACTAAAAGCTAAGTAAACTAAATGAATTATTGTATTAAATTATTTTTGAAGCTAAATATACCTTGTTAAAAAGTGTGAAAAGTATATATTTTAATTCTATTATTTTCATTGTATTTTTTAAATTCATTTAAATGAAAAATGTAAAAAAAATTGTTATTGATTTTTTATAAAAATGGATATTTTATTAATTTATTAAAAATTACAAAAAAAATAATCTTTTATAAACATATTTTTAATTTTTAAAAAATATAAAACATTTTAGATTCATGGACTAACATAACTATTACAATAACTATATTTATTGTTAAATAGTTTAAATTCAGTTAGCATGGTTTTGGTTTATGCATTGGTTTTTTCTTGTTACACGCGCTTGTGTTAAATTAAATTTCAAAATCAAATTTGGACTAATATTATATAAATTTGATAAAATATTTATAATAATTGTGTCTATATTATATTATATGTATCTCTATATATTATTCTTAACGAATAAATTATGTATGTTAGAAAACTAATCGACATAATAAAAAATAAAAATTGAAAATTAATGAAACCTCATCGTTAAGGAATATAATGTTTAAAAAAGTTTATAAATTTGTGTTGGAGGTTTGTATCAATTATATAATGGATAATATAAATTAATTATCATTTTTTGTAAACTTTAGGTAATATTTAAATCCAAATATTGAAATATTTTTAATATTTAGAGGAATTAAACTCCTAAAATATAAAAGGTCACTCACCCTCCCCATTTCATGACACATGTTATGAAATTTTGACCAACCAAGATCTACCCAAATCACATAAAAATACTTGAACTACCTCTTGAGGCCTTATTTTGGGAACAAATCAATCATTTGAATGATTTTGTAAAATCCCAAGGTGGATCCCCAAAAAAGAAGTAAGGATCTTCAATCAAGTGTTTTGTTTGACTACATAATCCACCCCCTTAAAATATATTTATATTTGGATTATATTATAACCATTGTATATTATATATACATAGAATTATTTGTTTTAATTTTTAATTCTAAAAACCCAATCAATTTCATCAAATGTGTTATGAAATCATCGTTCATGTGTACAGAGGACTACAGAATTGCAGACCAATGTTGTAAATTTTTACATTAACACCTATAATAGTTGGTATTATTGGTAGTAATAATGTTTTGATAATATATATATGATATTTTTTATCTTATAATACTTTATGAATTTAAATATGACACATTATTTCATGCTTTACATTTTGTTGGAATACGATAACGCCATCCATATGTTCGACAGACTACCATCTCATGAAGCGATTTGATTCATTGGAGCATTTCATGGAATGTATTAAGGATGGGTTTAGTTAAAATATTTTACATATATGAAAAAATATTGATAATGTAATGATAATATATATATATATATATATCATTTTTCATCCAATACAACAAAAAAATAGAAACAACATTTGTGCGTACATATGACATATCGCCTCCATGTATGGTGTATTTCATTTTCGATCACTAAATTTTATGTGTTACTATAAATAAATATATTAAAAATGTATATATTATTTATAATGTGGATTCTATTCTAAAAATGATGTAATCATGATCAATATAAAAGAAACTAGAAATGAAAATTCAAAATGTATATGAAAATAAGCGGTTACCACCAAATACATAATTTTATCATGGGATTATAAATAAATGGGTATTATAAAGGAATTAGAAAATAATATATCACAATATATATATGAAAACATTTATGTTATATATTTATAATAAAAATATATTTATTATACCAAAGTTTGAATGCATTTTAAGGAAATCATTACTAAAGATAAGGTATTTCCATCACACTCATTACTTCTATGAGAAACTTTCTATTTTCACCAGATAATTATTATGTAAATTTTATATAATACCAATGAATTTACCTTATTATTATTCTAATTATAAAATTTTATTTAAATGTATATTTATTGTTCTTCCTTTAATGGGGTTACAGATTCAATGTTACCAAAGCGGTAAGATAACATTGTCTCAAATTTCCTTCTTTGAGACACATGTTCTATTATAAATATATATTATATTAAGAGGGTTATGTAATTAAACTTTTACATGATATATCATGATAAAAAATAATATTATAACATGTTATGATTCATTTAATGTTATTATTTCATGTCTATTATTAATCAGTTCAACTAAATTAGTAAGAATTTATTTCATGAATATCATCATTTATCAAGATTACTTATGAATATGATTCTATTAATGAAATATAATGACCCATATCTCAAAAATTATCACAATATTTCTTATCATATAGTGATTCATGAATTAATCATGTAATGGTACCATTTCTCCTTTTATCGGTACTTATAGTAATTAATTTGTTTAATAGAATTTGATGTTATTTCTCTTTTCAATCATAAATATGTTTTCTCCAAAAAATAATGCGTTCATAAAATGTTATTAAAAATCATATACTATTGGCCTAGTATTTATAGAGAATCTTTTACCCATGTTTAAAATTTTTATGAAATGGTTTTAAAAGGAATATTCTTATCATTTTCAAATCAAGTCTCATTTGACATTAAATTATAATATAAAAGGAATCAATTTTTTTATTTATATGTAATGTAGGGAATTCTATAAAAAAATAAACTCTAGATTTTTTAATATTAATTTATTTTTAAATAATATTTTAAAAATTAATATTTTACATAATTATTTTTGAAATATTTTTATATTAAAAGTTCTTTTCAAATAAAACATTTTTTAAATGTTTTATATTTGAAATGTGTCTTAAATTATTTTCAAAGATTACATTATATGTTTTCGTGGTTATTTTAAAATAGAAATGATTTCAAATTTTTTAATATTTTTGAATGTGATTTTAAAGGAAGAATGTGTATTTTTATCGTGAAATGTATTACATTATTTTTAAATAATCATTCATAATATTTAAATATTTTTTTGTAGAAATGTTTTTAGAAAATGATTTATTTTTTAAAAGGTGATTTTTGAAAAAAGTTTTTTTATTTTAGAAATATTCCAAATGACATTTTAAAATCCTTCTCCATTTAGGATTTTATACTTTTATACTATTACATGGTAATAGGGATCTTACCAAAGAAAATCATTATTATTTTTTATTGAATGGATTATTTTTTTGAGGAAATGTTTTTTATGAAACCTATTAAAGTTTAACATGTTATACTATAACCAATTGATTATGAAACCCACATATTTTCATGGATGTTTAAATAATGAAATTGTTATGAAACCTGTGAATTTTCCATAGATTATGATATGATGAAATTTTTATCATACCAATTTCAATTCATGTGTTATGATATGATGAATTTTTATGATCTTATGGAACACATATTTAATATTTTATTATGTGATGTATGGGACCTACATCTCCCTATAATTCATTATCTAATGAAAAATGATCCATGAGATCATTGGGTACACTATTGATTATCCCATTCCCAAATATGAGGGTATGCAAATGATTATCCTAAGACTAAAGATGAGGGTACATGGGTGGTCATCCAAAGTATAAAGATGAGGGTGTATGGGTTGTATGCCAATGCCTGAAAAAGATGGTGTACAAGTGGTTAGCATAAAGAAAAATTTGATATATGGGTGGTAAGCCCATGCCTAACTTATTTTTAATGTCATTGTTGGTAGCCTTAACATATGTTTTTTTATAATTTTGTGTATGCCCCAAATTCCCTGTCTTTTGTCAACATTATTAACTCATAACTAATGTTCATGGATTATATTTTGTTTTATGTATTATGAATGGTCAATCATAATTCCATGAGACGTGAGTATGATATTTAATTTTAATGTTATTCTTTTCAAATGATACACTCATTTTATTTTACCCTTATATTCATGTTATGCTTTTATATAACTTATATTTTCCCTCATTGGGAATATAAACACATCATTTCTTATTTTTCCATTCCCTTGGTTATGAAGAAAATTCTTATTTTTTATTTTTGTATGAAGAGTATTAAACTGAATAATATTTGTGGAAACAACTAAAGATCTTTCACCAAAATAGAATATTTAGTCCCCGAATTCTGAAAGCACAAACCTATTACAATCTATAGATGTGTGCCTTTTCTTTTTATGAAATATTCAAAAAAAATTGATTTCCATGTTTGAAAATATTGGTTTATTATAATGATGAATAACTAAAAATCCATTAGGAAGAGGAATAACACTAAGAATGTTTGATGAATAAACATTCAAAGATAATATAAAACAGATTCATCAGAACAAATAATTTATCATATGAATTCTCTATAAATAATTTGAATGTTTATAGGAAATATATTATGAATGATATCATGTTATTAATACAATATTATAAAGGAACACTATTCAATGATTCAGCATAAAAAAATAAATTTTATAATGTTACACTAGTTGAAAAGTTTGATAAACCCTATTTTTTATGTTATGAATCATGAAAATGCTGAGATAAATAATAAATGTCTCAATAATCACAAATTAATACTTTTATTCATGAATAAAATTAATTATTTTTGAATAAGAGTATTCATTTCAAGATCCCTATAATATCCTTATAATTATTGGATTACTCCATTTATTTGTATGTTTTAATATAGACAAGACTTGAATATGTTTTTATTAGGATTAAAAGAAATTGGTACAAATATTTCATTTACTCTAAGTTCATCACCCTATTAACATGAAGAATCAGTTGAAATATATAGGTATATAGATGAAAATTAAAATGTGTGATGGCAGAGAGTTGTAAGGAATTCAGTAATGATGTATAATTTAGATGTTTTAATAAATTTATAACCACAAATAATGAGTGATTCTTTAATTTTTTATTAGGTGTCAGTATAAGAGATACTAGAGGGAGTCGGGTATTCTTGGATGAGTTGATTCAGTAGATAGAGGATGTTTCTCTATATGATGAATGTGTTGGCTAGAAACTATATGGATATTCTATATCAATGGGTGATCATGGGATGATGTTGAAATAGTGATCTTACAAAAATGTACAAGATTGGGAAGAATATGTCTGACATAGTAGAATAACTATAAGAAAAAGTAACAATTCTCAAATAGAAGAATAATAGACTAGGTGAACTATTAATGAGTATATCATCCAAAAATAAACATTTTAAAATTGAAAAATGAGACTGATATATTCAGAGAAGGATTAAATGAACATGTTCTGGATGAAGGAATATGAAGAAGATAAGTTTTATTCCCACTCTTATGAATTTACATGTAAATAATAATAAGTGGAGAAAAAAGAAACACTATGAATTAAAAAATAAGAATAATCATGTGTAATATATATATAGTCTTAATTTTACTTGAATTATAATGTTAAGAGTGTATTTAGTGGAAGTATAGTTAAATAGTAAGGATTTATTTGTTGGATATGGTCATCACCAATCTAGAAATTCGTGATTATTTCCATCCAGCCTCATAAAAAATAATGAATCACTTGGCCTTCATGGATTAATTTATAGACAAACCACTATACATATTGTCACATTATAGTTGGTAATATATATTATAATAATCACCATAAAAAAAGACTTGTTACTCTTAATGAGTAGTGAAACTTTTGAAAATATACTCATAATTATTTTACTTGATTTTGTACACTAGAATATGGTAAGGAAAATAGTATAGGATAATAATGATCCTAATGGTTCTAAGAGGGAATGTGTTAAAAATTTATAATTGGATAAAAAAATTCCAATATTTATTCATAACCCTTCTCATAGAGTTGATTATGTCCTAAATTATTCCTCTCCATTAGTGATATTTATAATGATGTAATCCAAGTATATTATTGTAGCTCGTGGTACTATAAAAAATCATGCATAAAAAGTCTGATCATAAAAAATGTCATTAAAATTTGATATTCAATTGAATATATACCATGATATCTAATGTGTAATCAACATATCTATGTACCTAGTTAAACACCCATAATAATAAAATATTACCATAAAATACAACATTATAATTGATAAATTTGAGATTAGAGAGTTGATATTATAGTAACTCTTAATATAAAGATAAGAATTCAATATCATAAATAAGTTTTAATCTATTGTTTATATTCATTCATTTCTATTATTGAGGAAAGTGGTATCTATCCTAAAATAATTATATCAATGTGCTTTTATTTCTAGTAAATTTAATTATTTGAATATTTTTTCAATATATAAGTAAAAAACATGAATATGTCACTAAATAATATGATATAGGTGGGGGAATACATTAAAAAACATAGGACTAACATATAAAAAATAATTATACAAAGGTTATTTAGATAGAATGTAAGTATTTTGTTCATTTATCAAGGGATATTGATTATTTTACATAAAAATGGAAATAATTTTTTTTTCTTTAAATATATTTTTTTGTGATGGTTGTTTAGAATTTTAAAATTTAATAAAAAGGATGAGAGTGTAGAAAGCATGAGTGAATAATATTTTATTAGTCTATTTAATTATAAGAAAAAATATCCCACAGCGGTAACCATGTTCACAGACTTAGTGCCAATGTCTCTCTAATTTAATATATACTAAATTGGAAATTATATATTCACTGTCATTATTCTTACACGATTAAAATTCAAGAGTTTTTATATTCAATAACAATTAAAAATAAATACACTATAGAATATTGATATATATTGTGAATGATAATGAGATCAATTAATTTGGTTTTGGAAGAGGGGGGAGCTCGAGATATAGACCATGGTAATATTTTTTAAAGGAATCATCTCACTATTGAATGTTAAAAACATTTAATTGTCAAATACATTTTATTTTTTCAATAATGTATGTGTATAGAATAAATTAAATTAACTCACTTGAGGATGAATTTTGAACAATTTTATAGACTAAATAACGAGAAACCATTTTACTTAAAATATTTATTAATACATATATTTAAATATTATTGATTTCATTGGTAATCATAAAATGTAATACAAATCGAACAAAAATATATCAAAATTAATCCATTGTGTAATAAAATGATTCTTTATTCTTTTTACTCTCAGAGGGAATATGAATTTTTTGTTTTAATATAGGTTCGTATTGACCCTGAAAAAAAAATTACTACAATATTCCCCTCACAAAATGATGTGTGATAATTAACCTATGATAGGGGACAATGTCTGTAAATCATTGCCTAGACACTGGGGTGTCAAACTGTTATAGCAAAAGTTCAATGCATGACTACTGGATGTCATAGAGTGGAATTTATTTTTTGGATTCTCACAAAGTAAATAACTTAATATGTGTTACCATTATGTCCATAATGTTACACAATTAGCATGATCCTTCTGGATAGGTCATAGGGCCCTTAAATATTTCTTATATAGTAATTATTGGGTGGAATATGTCCATTACATCACCTATACACCATGAAATGAATGGTAATCCAAATGGATATGATGTGTAAAGTTGAATATAGTCTATGTCTATAAATTTAAGTTCATTCCATAAATGAATGAGGCTATGCTATGTAATTTAAGGCTATAGAATATTTGTTCTACATGAGGTGTTTTTTCAATGATATTTGTAGAGGGATCAAACAATGAGGGATAATTGAAGGGTTATTAGTTAGGGATAATGGAATTGGTTACATAATGACCCATGGGGACATGCAATGACAGGTGACCATACGATATACCCATGACCTGACCATTACATATCACACCATAAAACACCCCTTTTCTAGTTTTTAAAACCCATGGAAATGAACTTAATTTAAATGTCCACACATTAAATATTTGAAAAATGTAGTGTTTTATAGAAACATTTATATTGATTCCTCCCCCACATAATCTTCCCTTTTTATTTCATTTTCAATGGAATATTTGTTGTTTTATTCATTTTTGATTCAAGTGATACTTGTTAACATTATCCCTCCACCATTTCCCTCCAATGTTACACATTATTAATAGTTTCTTAGGATAATATTTTTAGTGATGTTTTTACCTGATAATGATGGAAACAATTTCAATTAGAGGTGATTTTTATATCTTGGAAATTTGTAATATTAGGGATAAAAATTTTAGGTTTTGTGCTATTTTAGCGATGTTGTGTTTTCTGATGTTTTTTAGGTAAATATATATTTTTTAATATAATCTCAAAACTACATATAAACTGAAATAATTATAATTTTTATGAATTTATGGACTATTATTGAAGATTAATTGTTTTTATTATCTTTGACGAGGCATGGAATGACATGGTTGTGTATTGGAATTGTTAGGAGAAGAAACAAAACCAATGTTAGTGGTAAGAGAAATGGATTTTAAAATACTATATTCTTACAAATTCATGAGTGTGAATTAATATATGAAATGTGTACATGGGTAGTGAGATAATTTATATGAGAACACTTTTTATATGAGACTGTATGGAATCTATACTTTTATTCATCGGATAAGTTCCCCATGAGAGTTTGGGTGTTTGGGATCACCTTTAGTTTATGTTCCCTAAGGGATGAATATGCAAGATAGGGATATATGTGGATAATGATGAGTTATTAGGATATTGATATTATATGGATATATTATTTTTTCCATGACTTTTATGAATGTTGATGTTATTAATATTTTCATGACTTTTTATATACTCCCTTTACTGATTTTATATGAAATTTTCATAATTGGTGTGCAATATTAATGTTTTAATATTAAGTATAATTTTTGAGTATTTTTTAGAAGTAGTCCAATTGAGTCAGTTTACTATTTTCATAATACCTATCAATATACTGATCCATATTGTGTGGTTCTTGTTTTTTAGGATTCTTCTTTAAATATAAAACATTTCATTAGAAGGTACCATGAGCCAATTCTGCTATTTGAAGGGTCATATGGTCCTCCCAAACAAGACCAAAGAATCTGTGAAGAAACTGAACTATTAATAAAGATTGATTTACTGGGCTAAATACAGAAGTCAAAATTCCATTATTCTCCACCATAGTTCAGGGGAAACTTTAAGGAGTCCAGGAAAAAAATTACAAGGCCCAAATCCAATAACAAGGGGCCCAACATATGCTTTGAAGTCCAGCCCACCATTCTGGATGAGAAATAAAATCAGTACAGTATTCATGACATAGATCATGATGTAATAATCCAATCAATCTGAGATTTTTAGTGGGAACGAGGATATATAGGTGTCCAAATTTTTTAAGAAATCATTCGGTTTTGAATTCTTCTTCCTATTCAAAAACACTTTCACATTTTAAACATAAAAAAGATTGGATTGAAATGGACAGATTAAAATTTTTTAATCATCTGGCCATAACTTTGGATACATATGTCCAAATGACTCCAACTTTTGAGATAGTTCGGAAAACTCTATTATCTACAGCTTTTAAGAAAGATATATCTCGATATTAGGATGTCTAAATATCCAAAATGGCGATTCAACTGGAGGTACATATTGGGAATGCAAACAGTCCACTCCTTGGGTTATAAATACTCTCGCCTTCTTTCCTTGAGAGGGTTGGCATTTTAGAAGATAGGAGATCATATTGGATAGACCAAAGATTTTCCAAAAGCTTGATAGGACCTTCCATACTCAAGTTTTCACTTGAAAGACCTTTCCTCGTCTCTTTGTTTTCATTTACTTTTATGTTCTTCATTATTGTAATTTTGTAGGTCCTTTGTTTTGTAATTCTGTTTTCATGGAAGTTTATTCTTCAATATCCCTTATTCTCATCCACCTTCTATAGTTTAATATTTATGTTCTTAAAATAGTTAAAATAAATTTGAATTCCATTCCCTTATTTTTCTTCCTCATTCAATATAAATTTCTTTTTTAATTATCATCATTGTTTGTGTGTGTGTGTGTCGACTTACCACTATTTTCTTATCCCTTTCTTTTTTCCTATCTTCTTAATTTATAATCATAATCATTATAACCAGATTATTAAAAACCCAAATGGATTATTAAATCTCTCATTGGGGTGAGTTGTAATTTAGGTATGTTAAGTGATTGAGAGCTTTTGCTCGATGAATATTCTTTGAATTAACATTGTGTATGTTGGACTTAACATGTTTTGGATTAATGACATATTTTGATTAAAATGCGGCTTCCATGGATTATTGGAACCATAAATACAATACCATAAACAAGTAATGGTAATTATTAGAACCCTAAGTTAAGTTATGTCTTGGATTAGAGCCTTAACACTTAGGAATTCAAATCAATGTCATCTTGTGACATGGGTGTTAATTTAATTCAATATAAAGGAAAGCTCAAGGATATCACAAGCTTAACTACCTAATAATGAACTCACCCCAATATTTATCAATTTGATAAATCAATTATAGTCAATCAATAATTTCAATTAATCTCTTCAAACAAACCCCCCTAATCAAAATACAATCTACTAAAAACAAATGACTATTACAAAGTATCATCGTTGAGGATTCGACCCGAGTGCTGCTATACACATTAGCAGAGAACCAGAATTTTGACCGGTCAATAGGCAACAAACGGCCGCGTGATTCAAATGGAATCATTGTCAGGGATGGTTCTTTATGTTTTCATTAGTTTATAGTTATTGTAAATAAATCAAAAAAAACAAAATTTAAAAAAATGGAAAAAAACACAAAGAAAAACTCGTCTTCTCATAAAAATTAAAAACGAAAACACAAAGAAAAACACGACATCCTCTTTCATTCAAAATGTCTATGAATGCCCCATATCCTTACAAACAATCCCTTATATTTTTTTGACCCTGAAATTAAGCGAACACTTTTCCAACTTATGAGGAACATAAGAGACAATCAAATAATTCAAGAACCAGTCCTTTTCCAACCAATTGAATTAGATATGGAAAATCCTAGGGAACAAACACTTAAAGAAATCACTTCCCATTATATGAATTGCCAACCTCTTGGTATTCAATTTCCAAACATAGAGGCTGGCTTCGAACTCAAATAGGGTTTGATTCATCTTCTCCCTCATTTCCACGGGCTAGCCGGTTGGGATCCACATCTCTACCTTAAAGAGTTTCGAGTGGTGTGCTCTACCATGAAGCCTCAATGGGTTTCTGAGGAACAAATAAAACTCCGAGCATTCCCTTTCTCCCTAGATGACACTGAAAATTCATGGATTTACTACCTACCTTCTGGTTCCATAACCACATGGAATGACATGAAGTGACTTTTCGTAGACTAATTCATTCCTGCTTCTCGTATTGCTTCTATCTGAAAGGAAATAAGTGGTATCCGTTAGTTCCCAAGTGAATCACTCCATGAGTACTGGGAGAGGTTCAAAAATAATGTTGCAACCTACCCACACCATCAAATTCCTGACCAACTCTCGATACAATACTTCTATAAGGGTTTATTGGCTATGGGGAGAACTCTCATAGATACCGCAAGTGGTGGTGCTCTTGTTGATAAAACTCCTACAGCAGCATGGGATCTCATAAGTAACATGGCAACAAACACACAACAATTCCATACTCGAGAACATGCTCAAGTCAAAAAATCTCAAGATAATAATTCAATTGAGCGGAACAAGATGACCGAGTGGATGAGTAAACTTATAGGTCTTGTGCGACAACTAGCTGTGGCTACCAAATCCCCAACCTCATCTTCTCCAAAATCAATGTTTCTTGGACCTATCAAAAACTATGGAATCTACAACTCTCCATCTCATCTAACTGACACATGTCCACAACTTCAAGATAATCAACCCGATTCATCTGTCCCAATGGAGATCAATGCAGCATATTTTTAGCGGAACACCAACCCTCGACGATCATGTCAGTTTGTTAGGAACTTCAACCAACCTCACTCTGAGCCCTTATCTTCTTCCTATAACCAAGGACATGGGTATGGTAATCCCATATCTCATCCTCCTCAATTCCCTCCTAAATCCCTAAACCAGTTTCAATATGTTCAAGGTGTTGGTAACATCCAACAACCTTATCCTTTTCTTCCTCAACCTCAAAGAAACAATCCTACTCTTGGATTCCATTTTCTAGTGAGCCTTCCCAATTCCAAAACCAATACAATCTCTTTCAAGAACCAAAATCAAGGTAATACCAATCCGGGACAAGCCTCTTCTTCCAAGAAACCATGGGAAAGTGCAGTGGAAGATATTTCCTCTTTCACCCATTCTAGCCTCATGAACATTAAAACCCAAATTGGTCAACTGGAATCCCACCTTAGTCAGCAGCAACCATCTAATTCTTCCCAACTTCCAGCTCAACCAATACCCAACCCCAAGGGTAATGTAAGTGCAATTGCACTTAGGTCGTGAAAGAAAATTTCTATGCCTCAAGATAAGTTTTCCAACCCTCATATGAATGTTGAACGAGAAAATGAAAAGAAAAGAAACTTGAAAAGGAATTTGAATCCATTCCCTCACCTCATTCCATTCCACTTAGGAATCCAATTCCTTTTCCTCAAGTTTTTTATAAGCCAAATAAGTCCTTTGAACCTGATCCTGAAATGCTCTACATGTTTAGACGTGTTGAAGTTATGATTCCTATCTTAGATTCCGTCAAACAAATTCCTAAGTATTCTAAGTTTCTCAAGGAGTTGTGTACCCACAAGAGGCAACTTAGGAACTTTGAAAATGTTTCCACCCAGTAGTCCATACCCATTAAGTGCAAAGATCCATGTACCTTTACGGTTCCATGCCAAATTGGAAGTTCCAACTTTGATGATGCACTCATAGACCTAGGAGGCTCAATTAATGTCATGCCCAAATCCATGTTATCCAACCTTGGTCTAGGTACCTTACATCCAATGATTTTTGTCATTCAATTGACCAATCAAAGCACATCCAGTCTCGATTGAATAATTGAGGATGTCCTTGTCCGAGTCAATGATCTTATCTTCACTGCTGATTTCTATGTCCTTGACATGAAAGGTGAGACGAACTCTTCTTGATCTCCCTTAATTATAGGAAGACCATTCCTCATGACTTCTAGAACTAAGATTGATGTTAATTCAGGAATCTTATCCATGGAATTCAGTGACCAACTGGTCAAGTTCAACATTTTCCAAGCCATGCGATACCCATCCGAGGATCACTCTGCATTCTCAATCCATGCTTCTGAGGAAACTTCTAAGAGTCAATCAAACCCCAATCCACCATGTTATTCATGTTCTAATGACAAAGGATCTTGTGAAATCTTCACCATTATTAACAAAGTCATAAATGGTGAAATTGATGTTGACATTATAAATGAAAACTCCATTGATCTAAAGGATCTTTAAAACTCTTGGGAATCTCATCTCACCTCTGACCTCCAATGCTCCAACATGGATGGTAATAAATAAAATGAACTATAATGCTCATTTTTTGATTAAAATATGTTATTACAACATTAATAATTTCTTATCCATGATTCTGAAAATTCTATTATATGTGAGGTGAACCCTGAACCACATGTTTATATTGTCCCGATGGTAGTGATGTTTGTGATATTTGTTCCATAATTAATAAAGTGATCACTAGTGAGGTTCAAATTGACCATTCTTTGGTGAACAACATTAATATAAACGATATTGAGAATTTTATTCAGTCTTATGACTCCACTGATCCCCATTACTCTACATCGGTAAGTGATGAAATAAATTAGTCAAAAACAATTGGGATCTCATACTGTGGTTCTGTGTTATCTGATCCTTAAAAAAATGAACCATCAGAATTGATCCATCTTCATGAATTTCCAAGAATAGAAAATAAGCACTTTGTAGATAACATCATTCCTCCGGTTGAAGACCAAAGCGAGGATATAAATATTCTATTTCCACCCCGATTGAATTTCAAGAACACCAACAAGGAAGGGATGAAATTATCCAATGAATCATCGAGCCTACCAAAGAAATTATTTTTCTGGAAGCACACTGGAGTTGAGAAGATACAATGGCCACCGTCAGACTATGGGTAGTCCACTGCAACTGTCCATCTGTAGAAAAACAAATTCAGTGCTTCTTGGGAGGCAACCCATGTTTTCATTTACTTTTACGAAATTTTAATTTCTTTTTAGTTTTTCATTATATGAATAATGAATTTTCTTTTTTATGTAACTTCCCATGGTCCTGGAACCACATTGACTTCCACTGGATCTCCAACTTCTCTAGATGACCTACCACTCGATGGAGATGGAAACCCATCAAATCCAAACCAGGGGGAACCTCTTTCCCTTTAACTATCTCTCTGTCTCTTCCTCTCTCTACATATTTCTTCTTCTTCCTCTCTCTTTCAATTTTTTTTTACCACTTTCTTTATCAAAACCTTTCTTTTCCACTTTCCCTTTTGTGTGGGTTTATCATTATAAAAAACAAAAACAAAAACCTAAAAAACAAAAAAAATCACATAAAACAAATACAAAAAAACTCAAGAGTCATGATTACTCGCCTTAAAATTTTCAAATTTTGTCCAACCATTTTGGGGAGTCAAAAGATATGGTTTCATGTAAAAAATTTTGTGTTTTCATCATGACTTTGGATAATGAATTTTGTGTCAAAATTAATAAATTTTGAATGCTCAATTTTTGATTTGGAAAATGATTTTCCCAAACCGCAAGGAACATCATTTGCTTTCATGCCAAGGGCACCTATGGCCATATTTTTAAAATTTGTGTTTTCACCCCCATTTGTGAGTCTTGAGTTTGTGGACCTTCGAGCTGAATTTCCAGCCTTAGTGTGCATTAATATGATAGAGGCATTTTTCTGAACCACATGAGAATTATAATAGCCAAATAGCCTCCCATTTCCCTTAAATTAATTATCATTTTGAAAGCCCCTTCGATCCTATGAAAAATTTTTCCATGATAGACACATTACATGCCCAATATCTTTTCCCACCCAATATCAACATGGATTTTCATTTCATAATTGTTTTGAAATTTAAGTGTGGGGGTAATGGATTTCATTGTTTGGGTACCCTATTATTGATTTTCAACGAGTTATCATCTGCTTGAGGGCAAGAATCCATTTCAGTGTGTGGGAGAGGTTGTCATTCAGTGTGTTTTGGGGAATGTAATGTACTTTCATTTATTTAATTTTTTAAATGTTGTAGACAAGTGTTCAAAAAATCAAAAAAATCAAAAAAATCAAAAAAATCAAAAAAAATCAACAGAAATGAAAATAAGAATGGGTTGTGTCTTAGGATGGTCAAAAATCACTATTTCTCGTCCTTTTATCTTTTTATAACTATTACAATTAGTGTCGTGAGGAGATCAAACATGGGTTGGGATATGAGTGTGAGATCTGTTTCATGGTCAACTATCGAGAAAACAAATAAAAAAAGAAAAGAAAAAAAGAACAATTGCATTATATTCTTATTGACAGAAGTTTTTTTTTGTAAATATTTCATCTTCTCATTACATTCATATTTTCTTCCTCTATTGTGTCTTTCTTCAAATAATCATTCCCTTGTAAATATGTGTTTTCATTTCCTTCCATGTTTTATTTCCAAAAAATGTGCATTGCTTTTTTTATGTTGGTGTTTTAACCCTCTTATTCTCTCTCTTAGACATTATATTCCTATCATCCCATAGACATATAAAAACCTCTTAAAAATACCTCTTGATTCTTTTGCACTTTGGATAGGGATTTTAAGCTGAGATCTCTTTCAAACTCTAAGATTTTCACTTTTAGTTGGTGAAAGAGTGAACCTCCACAAATTAATTTTATCATCTTGAGAGGTGTGAGTTTTGAGTGTCCACATTTTCCATTTCTAAATTTGAGCATGAAAAAATGAATTCGTTTTGGAACATTGTTTATATAATAACATTCGGTGGAATTCAAAATGGATGAGTGAAATAGTCTAAACCTCCCCTGATTGACGAAAACAAAATTTTAATATTTGTTGGTGAGTAAAAATGATTTTTTCATGTTTTTATATTTGATGCACATGAGGACATGAACAAAACTAATTGTAGGGGAGTTGATTTTATTAATATTTTCATGACTTATTATATACTCCCTTTACTGATTTTATATGAAATGTGCATAATTTGTGTGCAATATTAATATTTTAATATTAAGTATAATTTTTGAGCATTTTTTAGAAGTAGTCCAATTGATTTAGTTTACTCTTTTAATAATAACAATCACTATACAGATCCAAATTGTGTTGTTCTTGTTTTTTAGGATTTTTTTTAAATATAAAACATTTTATTAGAAGGTTCCATTATCTAATTCTGCCATTTGAAGGGTCATATGGTCCTCCCAAACAAGACTAATGAATCTGTGAAGAAACTGGACTATTCATGAAGATTGATGTACTGGGCTAAATACAGAAATCCAAATTCCATTATTCTCCACCATATTTCAGGGGACAATTTATGGAGTCCGGGATAAAAATTACAAGTCCCAAATCCAATAACAAGGGTCCAAACATATGCTTTGAAGTCCAGCCCACCATTCTGGCCGAGAAATAAAATCAGTATAGTATCCATGAAATAGCGCATGATGTAAGAATCCAATAAAGCTGATATTTTGCAGTGTGAACGAGGAGATATAGGCTGCTGACCTTTTTGAAGAAATCATTCGGTTTTGAAGGAATCTTCCTATTCAAAAACTCTTTCACATTTTAGACATAAAAAACACTGGATTGAAATGGACAGATTAAAATTGTCTAATCAGCCGGCCATAACATTGGCTACATATGTCCAAATGACATCAAATTTTGAGAGAGGTTGGACAACTTTATTATCTACTATTTTTAAGGAAGATATATCTTGGGATCCAGCTGTCTAAATAGCCAAATTGGTGATGCAAGTGGAGGGAAATATTGGTAATGCAAACAGTCCACTCCTTGGGTTATAAATACTCTCCCCTTCTTTCCTTGAGAGGGGTTAGCATTTCAGAAGAGAAGATATCATATTGACATGAACAAGGATTTTCCAAAGGCTTGGGAAGACCTTACATACTCAAGTTTTTACTTGAGATACCTTCCAACTCTCTTTGTTTTCATTTACTTTTATGTTCTTCATTAATGTAATTTTGTAAGTCCTTTATTTTGTAATTCTTTTTTAATGCAAGTTTCTTCCTCAATATCTCTTATTCTCATCCACCTTCTTTAGTTTAATATTTATGTTATTAAAATAGTTTAAATACATTTGAATTCCAATCCCTTCTTTTTCTTCCTCATTCAATCGAAAGTTCATTTTTTATTATCATCATTGTTTGTGTGTGTGTGTGTGTCGACGTACCACTCTTTCCTTATCCCTTTCTTTTTTCTTCTCTTCTTAATTTATAATCATAATAATTATAACCAGATTATTAAAAACCCAAATGGCTGAGTAAATCTCTCATTGGGGTGAGTTATAATTTTGGTATGTTATGTGATTGATAGCTTTTGCTCGATGAATATTCTTTGAATTAACATTGTGTATGTTGGACTTAACATGTCATGGATTAATGACATATTTTGTTTAACATTTGGTTTCCATGGATTATTGGAACCATAAATACACTACCATAAACAAGTTATGGTAATGATTGGAACCCTGAGTTATGTTATGTCTTGGATTAAAGCCTTAACACTTAGGAAAATCAAATCAACGTCATCTTGTGACATGGGTGTTAATTTAATGCAATATAAAGCAAAGATCAAGGATATCACAAGATTAACTACCTAATAATGAACTCACCCCAATATTTATCAATTTGTTATATCAATTATAGTCAATAAATCATTTCAATTAATCTCTAAAAACAAACCCCCCTAATAAAAATACAATCATCTAAAAAAGACTATTACAAAGTATCATCACAGAGGATTCGACCCGAGTGCTGCTATACACATTAGCAGAGCACCGGAATTTTGACTGGTCGATAGGCGACAATCGGCCGTGCGTTTCAAAGGTATAATAGAATTAAGACATATAATGATGGGTGATATGGTTTCATGTCTCGTGACATATGAGGAATTCCCCTACCCAAGACTATAGTTTGTTAATTTAGAGAATGATATTAGTAGGATATTACCTCCAAAGAATTATAGTGTTTTTCATAGAGGGATTAAACATTATGATGTGTTTTAGATATCAATATAGGTGACGTGGGATATGAACTATTTATGGGACATTATATTTTTTGGAAGAATTGGAATCATGAAACCAATAACATTAGAGGTAGTTTCATAGTATGGTCCCTCATTCGTATGGATGATTCTTATCAATGGAAATATGGAGAGGATGGTATAGAACTCTAGAAAATAGTGTCATGATGATTCTACAGGCTATGAAAACAACATGGTGAATTATATGTGGCTTGATTCATATGAGAGGATATCGAGGAGGGTTAGGTGACCCCAATTAATGGACATATGGGTGAAATGAGGAGGCTAGTAGGTTCATATAGATATTTCTGTGTAATTGTTGAATCCATATGATACATAGATGTGTCTCAAGTGAATAAAACTAATATTATGAGATATTTTGGTTATGGTATGGGATGAATTCATCTCTTATTGTAACATTCATCTAATCATCCATGGCACTAACCAGTGATGGTGTGGTTATGCTTATTGAACTAGTTTCCTATTTCTTCCCCTCTACAAATTGATTATTGTGAATATTAGACAATATACCACGATAAATTTATAAAAAAGACTAGGCACTAAGGAATGTTTTCTTTCATCTAAAAATAGTGTTCAAGTTAATTTATTATATGATAACTCCACACTTCATCAGTATGTGGTGACATGGTATATGATGATTTATTTACAATACATTAGTGGGAAGTGGTTGGGTACATGAATAATTACACACATTATATCAGTGAGAAGTGGTATGGTGATAATATGACCACCCTTTTTAGCACTAGAAATTAGAGGTTGATTAATTGATTTGTATCCTTTAATGATGGAAAATGGTTTCGTTACATTATATAAAACCTTCTCTAAATTTGATTTTCCATGGTAAATTTTCTAAGAACCCAATCAAGTGGAGCAGATTTGGGTACATTATGTAGACCCCACCATAAGGTATTGTGTAACTGTTGAGGCATTTAATGTAACCATACACAAAATAAAAAGGTATTTTTTGAGTATAATTCGATGATGTTTTTAATTTATGGAATAAACCAAATTAGTTCGGGTCGAGTGTCTCCCTTGTATGGTTAGAAAATAGTGACCAATCTTGAATTATTATATTATATTATCTATTTTCCTCATAAATACACAATAATATATTTATGTATCTTAATGGAATTTTTTTATACACTATATTGAAATATTTTTCACACCCATCATTGTCACCCTAGTGACTGTATAGAAATTATATCCACTTTACATGAGATAAAACATGTGTGAAATGGATTGAACTGGGGAAGGTCAACAGAGAATTACAAATGCTGATTTAGGTATGGATTGGTAATTGAAATAGAGAATTATCCTTATTTCATATTTATTTATTTTTTATGATATGTAATTTCAAAAGTTGGTGATGAGTGAATTGGATGAGTGTATATTATTTTTTATTTGATATACCATGAATTTATATTTTTTCTACATACTATTATTATTTATTTGATGACGTTCATTTATTTTTTACTCAATATTAAAATATTGGGGGATTAGATTTTACAATGTATACTTTATGGACATTATAATAGTCTGTATCCTATAGGTTCATAGAGGAACTCTTTAGGTCATCTAGCACAATGATATTACATAATTCAATGAGCTCAGGCTGGAGTTTCACAAATGTTCTATCAATGTTTCTTTTCATTTTACATGTACATTGAGATTTTTATTGTTTTATTTCATTGTTGTGAGTGATATTATTCTAAGATATTATGTATATATTTGATATCATTATTTTTTATTTTGGTATTTTGTCTTATAGTGGAAAAAGGATTTTGTAAATGCATTAAATTTGGAATGTAGGATTGACATGGAAGACATGTAATAATGTGGGATTTATTTCATTGATGGTAGAGGGTTTAATTATTTAAAGTGAAATTTTCATTTCATTTTACTAAATTTAATAGTGATATTTCCCCGGTGAAAGAAGTATATATGGATCTTATAAAGAATTATTCCTCGGTGATAACTATACCAACTAATAGTTAAAGGGGTGTATAATAACTTATAATGGTTTGTTTTAGGAATTGGATACCTGATTGATAGTTCCTAGTGGGTTTGATGTAGGAAAGGTAATTTTTGGACATGTTTTTCATATGGGTATATGTTTCCATGAGGATGTAGCTACCCATGAGAGGGTTTAGGGAAGTAATGAGATATTAATTAGTGTATTGAGATGTTAAGAACTCTTATATTTCATATATTGAGGTTTGTATTAGAATGAATGATGAGATGGATTACTATCCATGTTGATAATGATTCATGATTGGTGAATCTTGGATGGATAATATATTTGGTAAATTGTTTATTAAAAAATTCATAGAGGGTGTTAATTTTTTCTTTATATAACTATGATGATTTGATATTATTGTAAAATAATAATTGGTTAAGATTTTTCCATGATATTATCATTCAATAGGATAATATTTATTTGTATATTGTTTTGAGGCATTGTAAGATCGTGTGTTTTGAAATGGAAGTAATTTTTAATGGAAATTTAATTTCTTGTTTCAGTGGATGGGATTAATTTTAAAATGATTCCTATAATGTAAATCAATTTATTATAACACATCATATTTGTTTTTTGGATGTTTTTTATGTTTTGAAATGTATCTCAAGAGTTCGGATGAGTTTCAAGTGTGTCAGACAATGAAAACCCTGTATTGAGTAAAATAAAAATAGGATCATGGTTTGTACTAATTGTGTGCCTAATAGAAAGTATAGTTCCCCACAAGAAGTGATCTCAAATGGTTCATGCATAGTGTGGCTAAACTATGAACCTCATTTAAAATGTTATTTTATTCTTTTTTCATATCTTTCTTAAAACCTCTTTACTCATTTTTCATCTCCTACACACTCACAATAGCCATCATCTCGAAATCCACCTTCACTACCCTCCTAGTCATAGAGTGATTTATGTAATTCTAAGTCAGAATTAGGCTCTTCCAGTTTCATTGGATATCCCTCAGTATTTTCTTAATTTGTCTTATTTCTTATTTCATTTTTCCTCACTGTATGTGACACTAAATATATCTATTATTTCTTACCCTTAATTCAAGTAATTATCCTATTATTCCATTTTATCTCAATCCATCCAAAAATACACCTTAATAATGAAATCATGATGCATCCTATACATTATATAGGTGGTCCCATTCTTTTCTTTCAAGTTATAGAATGTTTATAAATTACGTCATTACACCACATGCCATAATTTCCATGTATTTCCAACTTAATGTGATATTATTAATGTAGAACTAATATAATTAATGTTAGTAGACATTGTGAATATAATTAAGCCATTGTAGGTTGTTCACCTCAACTAAAAACACAACCCAGGTGTATGAAACTTATTTTAATTGACCATTAAGACATTTATATGGAATTAATATATAATATCATTCATGTGAATAATGTTTTAATGAGAGTAAATGGTGTAATGGAATTTGATAAACTATAAGTCAAGCAGATTACTCACATAGGTTACGAACTTAATTTAAAAATTTTCTTTTTCCCTTATTTATTAATGAAATTGATAATTAGAATTGGGTGGGATACTATTGAAAAATATTTAACCTTGGAAATGCCCAAATTATTAAAGAGAATATTAAACTGAATTCAGTCATATATAAACTGATAAATGTAATTAGTATTATTGTTTTGAAATGGGGAATAATTTACAGTAATTTGAAATTTTATATGTCAAGGAACCTTCCATGGTGTTCTTTATTACCTATAAATGTAATTATCTGTTTGTATAAATAAATTGTGACATGGAATTTTTAAGGAAATTTTCTTAAATATTAAATATAGTAGAGTAATGATAATCCTGAGATTATATTTTAGTCATTCATATTTCATCAAATGAATTATTCATGCCCTGAGTGATACTCGGGATCTTTTTTATGAAATGAATTAGACAGGCTCAAAGGATATTAGATATTATTCATACCAGGATAGATACTTGTTTCTATTTTTTGGAATACCATGGATAGGCTTATAAGATAAATAAACTATATTCAACCATGAGGGAAACTTGGGAATCAATTTTACATAATTCCTTGGAAGGCCTCATTGGCCTGATGTTCCCCTCATGCATTGAGTGATATATGGGAATCACTTTTAAGGAACTATATGTATTATATCATAAGAAAAGTTAATGTTAACATAGATACATAGGTTTCATTACTACTTAATTCCAAGGAAAATTCTTGAAAGAAATAGAATTATGTTATACATGGGGTGATATCTGTATTTCTCATTATAGAAATCCTTAGATTGGAACATTGGAAAAATTAATTTATATCATAATTGTATTATAATTAAATGTAGCTTCAAGTACTAACAATTTTTTATTATTGTTATAGGACTCTTTTTTTGTACCTTAGTATATGATTAGATAAAGTCCATATTTCTTAAATACATTTTACTACATGGAATTTCTTTTTTTTATAGTGACACTCATTCGTAGATGCTTGAGGTTATAAATATGGGTATTGGGATTATATTATTAACATAAAATTTAGAATAGTGTTGTGGCCTTTAATTATAATAAATGCATGTATATCTCTACATATAACTGCTAAATATATAATTATTTACACATGTGGTCTAGTTAATTGATATTTTAGCTTAGGTCAAAGTGGGTACGGTCAGCCAGGAGTCCCTTAATCTACCATGTTTAATTGATTGAAATTTCTTCATTCACCTTACTTATTTTCTTTTTATATACACACTCAATACAAATTTTTGTAGTGGAAAATTGAATTGCATTATACAACATTGGTTTATTCCTACTAGGTTTACCTCAAACATTGTTCATGATTACACTTCACTTAGATACCCGAACTGATATAATTGTTGCAATATCATGAATAAGGATTTTTATGTCTACTTAATGCTATGATATGGGAGCCTTGGAGCACATGACTAAGCCAATGATTAGGATCCATATAGAGATATACTTTTGAGTTTTTTCTATTTCATTGTACCTTTATTATAATTTATTTTTATTGTTGTATATCATTTTTCTATACAATGTTGCATCACATGGAAATTGAAGATTGTATCCTTTTTTATATGGAATTTTATTAATTAATTATTGATTTTAAGTTCTTTTTCTCTTCTACTATTAAAATATTTTTTTTTCATCCATCAGTTACAATTTATCAAACCATTATGAGTATTTGATCATTATGTTATATTATTCTCAAAATAGAACCATTAAAAATCACTTCCAGTCAGAAACCTCATGCATATAGGGTGTTGTTATTGAAGAAATGTAACGGTATCGATTGGGTAACATTTAATGGGATCATAGGACATTATGATAATATGGTTTATCATAGATAAATTTCATTTTTCTTTCATTTTAGGGTCAGTATGCATGATAATAGAAATGTATTGGAACATAGTAGATAATTGTGCATAAGAGTGATCAATAAACAAGGAAATAACCAGGTGGACTGAGATGGGATTGTTTTTTTTCATTTCACTTTTACATATTTCTTATTTCACATTGAGTGATTAATTTAATTTTTGATACCTATATTTAATGATATTTATAGTGTGTTACACTTGGAATGATTAGTCATGGAAGTGTCAATACTTGCATCATATTTGGAACATATATATTCACCTTCCATACATATTCCATTAAATATAGGTTTTATTTCTTGACTTAATAAATGATATTACATGTTCCTTGTGTAATTTATCAACATTCTTAATTTTATTCCAAATATAGTCGATTATTTATATTTCTTTCAGATATAACATGCTTTAATAGTTTCATGTTTATTTATTTTTATTTCATAGGAACATTTGATAACTTAGGTTGTTATAATTATGATATATGGTTGGTTATTAAAGTTTATGCCTCAACCTAACTAGTGTTTTACCATATAACATAATGGTGGAACCATAACTATATAATAATTATATGAATGAGAAATTTAACATTTTTTGTATATGCTTAAAAATATATGATTGTGATTAAATAAGTTCTAATAAAAATTTATAAATTTTATTACTATTTTATAAATTGTGATGTGTAACTCATATAATCAAACCATTATATATATATATATTATATTCTAATATAAATGTTCTGAAATTTCTTGTAGTTATATGTATTCAAATTTTATCTTATAAAGGATACTACAATTATGAATTTTAAATTGTAATTTGTTCTAACTGTCCCATTTTATAGACTAAATAGCTATTAAATTTTGATAAAAAAGGAATTAAAATTCTGTAAAATAGCAGGTCATTATAACTTATAAAGGGATGTGCCTCTATAATCCTGGTTTAAAAACTATTATAGCTATATTACCTTATTATTTATTCTACCCATGTATGCCTATTAGTGTATATGTTTCCAATTTTATTAACTCTCTCAGAGTGTGCTAAAATTTCAAAAAAAATTATTGGGTTTCATTTAAATGGACCCAATTTGGATTAAAGGGACCCTTTTATGTTAACTTATTCTTTATATGCATTTTTACTAAACCACATGGGGGTATTATTTTCTTAATTGGTAGGTTTAATTAATTTTTTGAAGCCATTTATACATATTACATATATATGTATTGTCGGTTCTTCTAAACCAATTCTTTTAAAATGATAAGAGACTTGTTATCTATATTTGATATATATTATTAAGTGGTGTTATTTAATTAACATTAAAACTACAACCTAAAGGGTGTCTTCCTATATAGATTTTAATTTTAATATTATTATAGTAATATTAATTGTGAGATCCTTTTGGATAAATAAAATGAATTTATAAGATATCTTTCTTAACTACGTCATGATATAAAATAAATAAACAATTTTTTAATGAATGTTCAATATAAATTGAATATACTTCCCTTTAGAATTATTTGAACACGTTATGAAGAAAATTGACTTTATAATTAGTAAATGGTGTACATAAAATTGTTCCTTTGGTAATTTTATGATCGAATGTTTACTAATGTATTTTCTTAAAAGAAACCATAATTCAGTTTTCTTATTTTCACCCATCTTATATAGGTAGATTAAATAATTCCCTAATATATTACTTATATGGGAGCATATATGTTTTTATAGGTATTTTTTGATATGTCACATTTACAATTATCTAGATGTTAGGACAGTTATCCTGGTGACATTTTTGTAATGGACTATTTGTAGGATAAATTATTTGAGTTTTAGTGAGTAGATGGACCAATATATTTAGTTCCCTAATAATTTTAATTCTGTCAAAATTATTATAAATAGTTTCAAACATTAGGTTTCAAACATGAGGTTATTCTTATAAGAAGACACCATTCAAATAGATGGGATGTCATTCGGCAATGGGACCTTGTTTGCGATATGAGGACTTGGTAATTCTTGGTTTTAGTAGGATAGACATTCCTATGGTATGGTTGAAAACATAATATGTCATGCGACATGAATTTATCATTACATATGGATGAATAGAGAGTTAATAATCCAATTAAATAGCCATATCAGATAATACCACCATGGGATAAATCATTTTATATCCCATTGGATACTATGATACATTATGTCGATATACCTATAGATAATATCAATTTATATACTAATTTTATGGTAAAATATCAATGTGGTAGGAGTTGGTACACATGATACCCATTGATTTATTTTAATAGGGTAATGAACCAAGTGATTTCATTGGATATTATTAAATTCAAGAACTATTTGTATTTGATCACTGGTCATCATTAAGGTAGAACTGTAACAACCCAATGTTTTAATAATAGAAATTCCCCTTATATAATTATGTCACATTAAACCACATTAGGAAAAAAAATTCCACATTATCCTAAAATGAACGACTAAATACTATGTGACATTTATAAAAAATGCATTAAACATATGTTTTCATCTTCAATGTTTTGAATTTCAAAAATATAACATAAATGGTTCTGATCAGCAATATATTTGGAGTCTGATACAACTAGATTAATTTTATTTAATAGTATCTTACAATTATGAATAGTAATGTTACCCTAATAAATAGTATTATGACACTTATGAATAGTAAATTTTCCATGTTTATAGTAATCATTCCAATTATAGTATAAATAAAATTTATCCATATTATAAGTGAAAATATGATATAATTACACCATAGTATTAGTAAATGAGTATTTTATAAATTATTAATTAAGTGTTCGTATTTTTATTAGTCATAAATATTTCATGATTAATTTAAATGAAAAATTATTTTCAGAAAATATATTCTTAAATTAATATTTTTATGTCTTATAATTTTATGATAAAATTATGTGACCTTAAGTAATGTTTCAAAGTGATATAAAATCAGTTATAATTTAAAATTTATATTTTCTAACTAAATTCTGATTTTAATTAATAAATAAGATGCTTATATTTATAAAATTATTTTTATTTAATGGTGTTCGTTGTTTAATTATACATATTAAAAAATGGTTAAGGTTAATTTTTGGGATTTTTCCGAAATACGTGAATGTTTTTTGAATAGTAAAATAAGATATTGTACGAAAATTGATGAAAACCTGAATTTTTTAGTCATTATTGAGTCATGGATGATGTTAGTGATTATTGGTTAGAAACTAGATGCAATAATTACTTTATTTATTAAAAATATCCTCAATGTTTATTGTCTTTATAAAAATAATAAACTAATGATTAAAATAATAAGAAAACTAATATCTCCTCCACTATAAATACCACCCCTCACACCCTCTTGTCCTCAAACCTATAAATCACTAATCATTATCAATATTATCCCTTATAATATTTTTCTAGTCCCTCCCCGCATGTATTTGAGATCTTGGTCTCATTAAAATACCATGCATGGTGCCTTGAAGAGAATCCCTATAGGGGAATTCAAGAGTTAAATCCACTCTCTTTTATTTTAACATCCTTTCAATTTCAATATCTTTTCTTCTTCTATACTCACCACCATTAATAAAAATAGAATTATAATTATATCACCTTACATATACTATAATTATATATTCTTAATGAAGGATATATCACTACACACCTCCCTCCCTCTATTTAATCTTAAGAATGAAATCGTCAGCCGTGAAGTCACAATTTACCGACATCATTGGCGATGAACTTCCATTTTCCATAAATTCCATTATAGAAGTTAATAAACCATTAAATTGTTGAAAAAATACTGTTACACGTATCTTGTAACCCCTTTTATATTCTTGAACTATTTATACACATAATACTAAATGATAAAAATAAATAAGTTCGTTGTGAAAAAAAGACAACATTAACATAAAATTGTCATCATTAAATATTATATAATGAATCATCCTCATGGTACAAAACAAAATCCTTTTTAATATCATTTAAACATATATAATTTCATTATAAACATATTAGAAAAATTCTGTATGTTTATCTATATCTTACATGAACATTCATGCATGTATACAAGTAAATCAATCATGAAAACTATGAAAATGAAAACTCCCGAACAATAAATTTAAACTCTATAAGTCATCCAGAGACCTATAAATAAAATAATAAAACAATAATTAATCATAACAATCTATAAAAGGTTATATAATTTTTAATGATTGATTATAATGTGATTATACATGATATTAACATGAAGGAATCTTTCAGACAAAAGGTAAGGGGATCTCTCTAACCCAACTCTATTTATTTGGTTTTTCTTTATTTAAACACATTTTCAGTATGGTTTTTCCAAAAAATATTTTGTTAACAAATATATTATCTTTTATGAGGTATATATGTTTTCTATTATATTTTATAAAAAACATATTGTTTTCTAAAATATATCTTCTTTCAAAACACACCATATACTTTTAACTAAAGGTTGATGATTCTTATATCATGTATTTTATTCCCCCATTCATTTGGGAACCCAATGTTTATGAATGATTGATTATAAGATGAAACGAATTTATTCCCATGTGTTATTTACTTTCATGATTGATATATGTTCTATGTGGCATTCTTGATAATGTAAATGTTATGGTGTGACAGGTGAACTCAGAATTATATAGCACAATGTAAATGTTAGGATTTGATGACTGCGTCCAAAATTATATAGAATTTCAATCCATTGGGTAATGTGAATAACCTCATGAGTGATGTTAAATATGCATAAATATGATGCTATATTTTTTTCATCTATGTGTGGTAGTTGAAAACTAAGACATGATGTTTTATTTTTATACATTGCCACATTCCTAGTCTTCCCCTAATGCATCCTCTCATGATTATGATATTATTCCTATGTTATGATGATAATTAATTTTATCAAACCATTTAATATTTTTTCATGATCTTATATATCATATTACAGGTATTTTACATCCCCAATTTGATGTATAACCATCAGTGATTACTTGTACTATGGAGAATTTAGAGGCCAATAAAAAGCAAAAGAAGATGGAATTAAATAAATGTTTTGTTTTGTTTTGTAAAAGTTATGTATGGTACTAGATTTCCCAAGACACCAAACCATTTTATCCCTAATGTAGTAATGTATGAAAAAGAAGGGTCACTAATGTTTTTATTAGAGGATAGTTTAGTTAATTTAGAAATTAGGATTTGAGTACATTAGTGAAAAGCATAAGAATGATACTAAGTATAAGTATGCACTCTAGATACATATCTATACATAAGGATCATACCATGTATTCCTTTAGACATAATTTCACAAGGGAATAGATTATATATTCCAAACTTGTTTACTTATATTTTGTTCTAACAATTTCTATTTTAGAAAATGGTGGTATCTATGAGAAACCAGACTGACATCCCATGCAAGGGGTAGTGAAATTATTGCTCAAACAAAATACCCAATGATTTAGGAGGTGGTGTTAAAAATTTTATGGTGATTCTTACCTAGTTGTATTATGTTATGAACAATAACCTAAATAATTGGAATTTCATCCTTCACTAAGGAGGGAGAAAATTTTTATCAAGTGTTTTATATGAAAATGAACTCTATCATTTAGTGGATCTTATGATTCAGAATTTGTAGAATAGCGGGTCATGTTGATGGAGAATATCTTTCTTGTGGTTCACTATTCTGTGATGGAGAAGGTGAATCATTTGGTTTATCATCTAGATAGAGAGGCCCACAAATGGTGGTATTTGATTAAGAACCCCAAGAAAAGGGATGAAATTTAAGAGAGAGTGTCAGAAGACAGTAGGATAATTATTATTAATATGCATGTACCACATAATCTTGAAAATAATATGGAGATAAAATTCATAAAGATGAATAAAAATAAATTCTAATCTGTCACAGCCTTCGAAGAAAATTTCTCAAGTCTTTCAATGTACGCTTCTGGTTTTCTTATAAGAAATTATAGAAAATTTGATATATTCATTAGTGGTTTAAACCACACTTTTGAAAGGCTCATGAAATTTAAGACATTGGGATTTATGAAGAAGTTGTTTGATGTGATCTCAAAGATGATATGGAGTTTAGAAAATTGTCCCATATCTATGTTGATAAGAAAAAAAATATAGGGTTTCATGTTATAGGATCTAATGAAAATGGAAGGAAAAAACTCAACCACATACATGACAAGAATATATGAAGAATAATCATAGGAAATGAATCAAAGGGATATATAAATTTTTTTAAATTTGATAGAGAAGGCCACCAAGCTAATGAATTTCGAAAACACATCAAAATGATGAACAATGTAGTAGAGTAAAAGAGAGAACAAACCATGGTCCAATGATACAACTATAAGTAGAAAGGGATCTATGCAATATATTTCACTATACCTATAGTTATCAAGGGTATTTAGAATCATCAGGAACAAAATCAAAATGAGCAATGGAAGGATTTGTCCATCACTACTGCGGAAGTGGAGAAAGAAAATGATGTCAAGCAATGTACACTTCCTATTCACATTATAATTGCAGAAGTCTTTTTTGATTCATGTTCTGAACATTTCTTTATATCTCACAATTATTATATAACTATTTAATCAAAGACCTGAAGCCTTGATGTAGTGATATCCATAAAAATACCTAGTGTTGAAATCATAGAAACCCAAGTGTTGGACTATTGTCCTTTTAGAGTACGTAGGAAGATTCTTCTAGAAAATATCATGATACTACCCTTGGTAAAATATGATGCTATATTAGGGATGGATTAACTAAATTTATTCGAAGAACATATATACTAACATGATAAGGAAATATCTCTTCACATTCTGAAAAATCCCATGCTCCTCTACAAATTCAAGGATAATCATGAATCTCCCTTGAAAATTCCTTCAACAGTCAGGGTGTTGATTCCCTATGAAGATGTATACCTCACTCAAATTGTTGACTCAAAGGATGTTATCCTCTATGGGGAAATGATCATAGTGGGGGAATACAGGGATGGATTTATGGAAGAGTTAATTGGAATACCGCAATAACGTGAGGTAGATTTATCAATAAAACTAATTCTCAGAGCTACTCTTTTTTCAATGTGTCCCTATAGAAGGGATCCTATCAAACTTGAGGAGTTAAAGATGTATCTCCATGATCATTTTGACAATGGGGTCATATTTCTCTAATGAATCACCTTGGGGTGTTCCAATGCACTTTTCCAAGAAGATGTATTGATCAATTTGGTTGTGTATCGATTATAGGGAACTCAACAATATCACAACAATTAAAAAGTTTCCTCTTCTATGGATTTAAGAATTGTTTAATCAGATGAGAATAGCACATTACATATAAAAGGTGGATATCCATCAAGGATATCATTAGATAAAGTTTAAGAATAAATGTATTTAGAAGACGGACTTCTGTACATTTTATGGTTACTATGTGTTTTTGTTGATGCCCTTCGTACTTTTTCATGACCATACAATCATAATCAATTTGATGAATAGAGTATTTATATAGTACCTTGAAAAAATTGTGGAAGTTTATATTTATGACAATCTCATCTACTCTGTGTTAAAGGAGGAAGATAATGAACATCTATGACTTGTGTTGGTGATATTCAGAAAGGATACATTGTACACAAATTAAAGAATGGGTGTCTTTTTTATGTAGAAACAAAAGTTTTTGGGATATGTGATCCCAAGTGATGGGATTAATGTAGACCCCAAAAAACCATGAAAATTGAGGAATGTCCCAGACCATCAAGTGTAATAAAAATACATAGTTTTCATGGAATATCAGGGTACTTTCAATGTTATTTGAAAAAGTTCCCAAGATTTTCAAGCCTATTAACTATGTTATCCAGGAAATGGGTAATGTATGTCAGGAATAAATAATGCGATGAAATCATTACTGAGCTAATGATAAGATTTCTCGATACACCTGTACAAACATTACTAAAAAGTGGATAATGTTTATTAGTATACAATGATGATTCCAAGAAGAAAATTGGTTGTATACAAATGAAAAATGATAATTTGATAGCCTAGACCTCACAAGATTTGTTGATCCATTAGAAGAACAACCATGTGTATGATATAGAGCTAACAGTAGTGAATTTTTCCTTTAAACTATGGATTCATTATCTCTATGGTGAGAAGTGTGACATATATACCAATCAAAAGAGTGTAAATTATATATTCACACAAAATGATATCACACATGTGTCAATGGATAGGGTTTGAGCTAATCGAATTCTATTATTTATCTATTCACTATCATCCTAACAAGGTGAACAAAGTAGTCAATGATATAAGGATAAAAGGTCTTGTTACTCTATCTATATTTTAGATTGAGAATGACCCAATCTCTATTGATATTCAATGTATGGATTTGGAAACCAAAATGGAAGGGAATAAATCCTAACATTCCCCAATAATTTCCTAAAAATATATCTAAGAGAATATTAATGAGGCACAAATGGATGGTAAGAAGTTTCAAATGAAGGTGAATGAATTTATTGAAGTCAATATACAAGAGTTTCATGTTAATGAAAATGGTGTAATTAATATTGGAACAATGATCTATGTTCCTTAATTTCCCAGGATAAATAAATATCAATTGGAAAATGAACATAGCTCAACATTCTCTATCCATCCACGTAGCACCAAGGTGTACAATGATCTCTGAGAACACTTCTAGTGGGATAACATGAAGAAGAATATTTCATAATATATCACAATGTTAATGATATGTTACTAAGTTACAACAGGGAAACAAAAGTTAAAAGGGATGACCCAACCATTATATATACCCATTTGAAAATTGGAGAATGTCACCAAGGACTTTGTCACGAGTCTCCTGAACAAATCCAAAATAAATAATGTGACATGGGTTATAGTGGATGGACTCACCAAGACTGCTCACATTATCTCTATTCTAGAACATATCTCACTTAAAGATCTTGATATTATATATGTGAATGAAGGGTTGACATTACATGGGTTTACACTATCAATTGTCACTAATCATGATCCAAGGTTTACATATAAATTTTAAAGGAGTCTTCAATATGCATTAAGTACTTAGTTAAATTTTAGCATGACCTATCACCCCCAAACTGATAGCCAATCAGAAAGGAGAATTCATATGATCATAGATATGCAAGAATCCTACCCATTATAATTCAAAGGCTTATGGGATCAACATATTCCATTGTTTTATTTTTCATACCAAAATATGATCCACTGAAGTATTCAGATGGATCCATATGAAGCTCTGTATGGAAAGTGATGTAGAACTCCATCTTTTTGCGATGAAGTTGGAGAAAAAAATACTTTGACCTAATCTTGTACAACATATAATAGAAAAGGTTTAATCTATCTAGAAACAAATAAATTATTCTCATATATTGAAAAGGATCTATGCTGACAACCATCAAAGTGTCTTCAAGTTCGACATTAGAGATAAATCCTACCGTTGAATATCACTATGGGATAGAGTCACGTGGTTTGGAAAGAAAGGGAATCTAATCCCAAGGTACATTGTCCATTTTGAGATCCTTGATCATGTAGAAAGCATGGCATGTTGGCTTACACATCCACAAAATATATATCATGTTCACGATGTGTTCCACATATCACACCAAAGGAAGTAATACCAGATCCCTCACATTTAATAAACTCAAGGCTGGTATAGCTAGAAGTTGATCTCTCTTATAAGTGGAATCTAGTAATAATATTGGACCAGAGGTGTAAGGTTCCATGAAACAAGACAACCCACCTTGTCAAAGTGTTTTTGAGGAAACATATATATGAATAATAAAAATGGGAACCAAAGGACGCGTGAAGGAGAAGTATTATCACCTGTTTTTTTAAAATGAAATTTCAAGTGTGAAATTTCAAATGGGGGGAAGAATGTAATGACCCAAAGTTTTATAAATAAAAATTCCCTTTATATAATTATGTCACAAAAAATAACATTAGCAATCAGTGTGCCACATCATGCATAAATGAACTACTAAATAATATATGACCTATATTGCCTAGCCATTAAACATAATTTTTCAACTTCGGGGTTTTGAATTTTATAAAACCTGACATATATGGTTATCGTCAGCAACATATTTGGAGTCTGGTAGGATAAACATAATTTTTAATGAATACTAACATACCCTTATGAATAGAAATTTTACCTTTATAAATAGTAATATTACATTTAAGAATAGTAAATGTCTAACTTTATAGTAATTCTACCACAGATAGTATGAGTAAAATTTATCCAACTTATAAGTTATAATATGATATAATTATATCGTAGTATAAGTGAATAAATATCTGAAAAAATATTAATTAAGTATTGGTTTTTTAGAATTCATAAATATTTAATGATTTATTTAAAAGAAATTTTGTTTTCAGAAAAGTTATTAATAAATTAATATTTTTATGTCATGATTTTGAGATAATTTCATGAGACCACATGTAATTTTTCAAAGTGTTGTAAAATCAATTATAATTTTAAATTTTTTAACTTCCATGTAAATGATGAATTTAATAAAAAATTAAATTAATCATATATGAAAAATTATTTTCAAAAAATGGAGTTCATTTTTTAATTATACACACTGAAAAATTAGTAAGTTCATTTTGTGCAATTTTACTGAAATACATGAATTTGTTTCTGAATAATAAAATACAATAATTTACAATAAATGCTAAAACAATGAATTTTTTAGTCATGCATGAGTCATGGATGATGTAAGTGACAATGTTTTCAGAATTTCATGAAAAAATAACTATATTTAGTGATAATAATCCTCAATATTTTTTTCTTAAGAAAAATATTAAACTAATGGTTAAAATAATAAGAATACACCCCCTCATCCACTATAAATATGACCCCCTCACACCATCTTCTCCTCAAACCTATTAGTATTTGATCCTTACCTATATTATACCAAATAATCTTCCCTATTCACTCTCCCACATCATAGAGCTCTTGGTAGCAATAAAAGGGCAAGCCTAGGTTCCTTGAGGAGGATCTCAAGAGGAGAATTCAAGTGGTAAATCCTATCACATTTCTTTTAATTTCATTTCAATTTCAATTTCTTTTCCAATTCTCTCCATGCATACCTTCATAAAAATGGAATGATAACTCCAATACCTAAAATATACTTTAATTATATCATGTTAATAGAATATCCAACATTAAACTCTTCTGTATATCTCTTTTATCATAAAAATGAAATTTTCGCCCGTGATGTGTAAATTTACCAACATCATGGGTGATGAACATTTATTTTTCATAAATCCCTTCAAGGATGATAATAAAACATTAAATGGCTGAAAAAAATATTTGAATGTGTATTTTTTAACCCATTTAATTTTCTATAACTAACTTATACACATAATACTAAATTATAAAACAAAACAGGTTTGTTGTGATAAAAACCACCAAACTTAACCTAAGACGATCATCATTAACTTTTATCTAAATAATCATCCTCATGGTATATAACCAAATACTTAATAATGTTATTTAAAATTACTTAATGACATTAAAAACATAAAATAAAAATTCTCTATGTTTATCCGCATCATACACAAAATTTAATTCATGTATACAAGTGAACCGATCATGAAAACTATGAAAACAAACACTACAAAACAATGAATTTAAACTTTATAACTCATTAAAATAACAATATAATAAGATAATATAACCCTATTTTTGAATAATCATCTATAAAATGTTTTTTAATTTTTAATTAATGAATATAATTTGATTATATAAGATGGAAATTTGAAGGAGGCTTTCGGACAAAAGGTAAGGGGATCTCTCTACCCCAACTCTCTTTGTTTGGGTTTTCCCACTTTCACAACATTTTAAGTATGGTTTTCCTTAAAAATTAATTCTTAATCATTATATTATATTTTCAAGGATATACATTTTTTCTACTAGATTTTATAACAAACACATTTTTTCCAAAAGAACTCTTCTCTCAAAACACTTCTTTTACTTTTAACTCAAGGTTGATTATTCATATATCAATTATGTTATTCACGCTTTCATTTGGAAATCCAATGTTTATAAATTTATTAATATAATATTAAATCTATTAATTTACAAGGGTAATTTATGTTTTTAAATTATATATGTTCTATGTGGAATTCATGATAATTTAAATGTTATGATTTCACAGGTGCACCACAAATTATATAGCATAGTTTAATTGTTATGATGGACTAGCATGCCTGAAATTGTTGAATTCTCAAATTAATTGGTT
The DNA here is from genome assembly GCA_963277665.1 of Viscum album. Lineage (NCBI taxonomy): Eukaryota > Viridiplantae > Streptophyta > Magnoliopsida > Santalales > Viscaceae > Viscum > Viscum album. Next base: position 1,534,199,701 of record OY728158.1, on the reverse strand, counting down.
AATGTTTATAAATATTAACTAATGTTAAATATTCATGAAAATGATTCTATATTTTTTTAGAACTATGTGTTGTAGATGACCATTAAGACATGATGTTTCATTTTCATGTGTTGCTATATTCCAAGACTTCTCCAAGTGCATACTCTCATGATTATGTTCTTGTTACTATGTTATGATGATATTGATTATGAGAACACCATTTTATAATGTTTCATGTTCTTATCTATCCTCTTACTAGTATTTTAGATCACCCATTTCTTATGTATATCCTTTGGTTACTACTTGTACTATGGAGAATTCAAAGGACAATAAGAATCTAGACAAAAACGAAATAAAAAATATATTTTATTTTGTAATAGTTATGTATGATCCTATATTTCCAAATACAATAAATAGTGGATCCTTGATGTGTAATTATATGATGTTTTTTATCATTATAATTATATAATATAAATGTTATAAAAATTAGGGTCGCTATAAGAGTGACCATGGTGTTAAAGGAAATATGATGCATCTGAATGTTCATGATGATGTTGTAAATGAATTTTGGTATTGTAGAACTACCTATCTATTATTTTTGGATATTATTACTAGTTATATTGATTAGTGTGAATTTTTATTTATAAAGAATCACATATTATTAATGAATAAATTTAGATCTATCATTATTTTAATTAGCTTGTTTTCATTTTATTTTTTCTTTGTAAAAGCATGTTAACCACAACCATAGATCATACTTATTGGTTTATTGGTCAGGTTATATGGTATGTATTCCTATTATTGGTAAATTATTACTAGTAAACTACCATGATGGTATAAATCATGTCAGTCATGTAAAAACTTATCCTTTTAAAAAGAGGGATCAAAACCATAAATTCCAATTAAACATGGTCATAATTTATTATAAAAGCACTTTTGACTAGTATTTTGGGTTATCTATTACATAGTGGGGGTGATCATGATAAAATACTATTTTGTGTTTTGATAGAATTTGGATTCTAGATTCAGACTCAGATCGTTTGAGAAACCCATGTAATGTTATGATTTTAAATAAGGTCAGTGTGTGTCATGAATAATCATTATTAAATGTTTGGTTTCATAAAAAAATCATTAAAGCCCCCATTACTTGGGATATAATTCCATGGTTATTATTATACAATCATGTAACACCATAGTATGGTGGTCATGTTGGTTGGTTAATGAACATACATCAGAAGGTACAACTAATGTCTTTTCAAGGATGTGATCCAATGATGGATAGACTATACCATCCTATCCAAAGTTGTTTATATTTGGTTTCAAATTAGTTAATGATATTATTCTTGGATATTACCACAATGTATTATGTATTATTTTTAATCATTGATATACAATTATTTTACTCCTTGCTTAGTGACAATCATTCCCCTTATATTGACACCATACAACATATACAGATTGAGAGATAGTTATATGCCAAGGTACAGAAAATAATTGAGAAACTTGATTACTCAATAAATCGATTATGTTGCAGTTATTCTCTAATATTGTATATTCTTATAGATATGTGGTTTTTCCTAAGTGATACTTCTATTACCATGTTGTTCGTTCTTCGATGGACTCATAGAAAATTGTAAATTTTTTGACTCGTCATCCAGTAAATATCATATTGTTGGGATCAGTTAGTATTAATAAAAATTGGACATTTTGGATAGGTGCCTTCAACATTGTTTTAATCATAAAACTATGAAATACCTTATATGAGCTTCATGGAGTCTAGTGTTTTTTTCAGGGATACCTGGTAAAAAGAGTTGGGCTCAGTTTGTTTAATGTGTAGTTTGTTGAATTAAGGGTGTTGGATTGGGTCTACTCCCACGTTCATGGTATGGAATGAAATCATAAATGATTATTTCGGATTTATATTTCATTGGAATATTGTTATGGGATTTAGATAGAATACTTGATGCAAGATTAATGTATTTTTATTAATGGATTTGGGATTGAGCTTCTGATGTGTTGTCTATTAATGCTTACTGTTTTGAAAAATTTCTAATAGATAGTTTTTTGAATTTAAATTATCTTGGTTAGTTGAATGTGGTTGGTGAGAGACCACTTTACGATTTTCATAAGATAAGATGAGTAAAATGAAAAAGTTTGACTGGGGATTTTCTAGGAAATTATGACATGAACATTCTAGATTTTGGTCAATTTGGAATAATTTATTCGACCAGTTGAAAATAAAGATAGGGGAATCGATAGAGCACTAAGGGGTAGTTTTCATAGGTAATTTAGATCCTAAAATAAACATGGATCAAAATTAACTATTCATGATACATAATTTCATTGAATGTAACATAGGATGTTTGGAGATGGAGTATATAAAATGATCATTTATTAATTTAGATAGGCATACATAAGATCTATCTCAATGTTTCAGTTTTGATATTCAACAAAAGCTTGAGTATCAATTGTATTATTTATCATACGATGAAATTAATACATGATATAACATTTGTAATTTAATATAAAACATAGAAATTTCATAAACCATCTATGTTTTGTGATGTTTTTCCCTTAAGTATTTTTATGATTAGATATTATAATGTGGGGAAATTGAATGATCCCATGTTTCAAACTAGATTGAATTTCAAAATAAAATTTAACATTTCATTTGGGTGAAGGGAACTATTTTAAACTAATACTAGAAATGTAAATATGATAATTGAATCAGTCAAAAGAGTTTTTTTATGCATTTTATGTCCTAACATTTTCCTCAAGAGTTTTGATGAGTCTTAGCGAAATCAAGAACCAAAGACCCCATTTACAGAGGAATAGACTAAGGCATATTTTTGGTTCATTATTATTAATAACCATGTAGAAAATATCATTTATAATGTTTTTATAAAGATACATGGTTTATTGAAACTATACGACTGCCTAGGGGAGACCGTGTAGCTTGTCTTAGGGGAGCTGAGGGTCTACCACAATTTTTTTAAGCATGCGTTCAAGGCCACACATCCATTCCGAATTATATAGAAAACCTAAAATTGGTTTTTACAGGTCATCCATGGTTTGTAAAATTATTCTTTTATCTCATCCCCTTAGTGGCACAATGGTAGTGGGCTGATACAGGTTTTACATGGATATTTAATACCATACAACCAAACAATATGGATCATGTAATGTGGCGATTTTACCCGTTTCTCCACATAATTTTTAAATGGTCCCCCCCCCCTTTATTCTCTTCCATACACACAACATTAATCCATTTAATCCCCCCTACATCTCCTCATAGGAGATAAGACATATCACTTTTCCTAACTCTGTTTCATTTCAAATCATTTATGCTGGATAGTACTCGGTAAGCCCTCAATTTCACTTTCTTCTTATTCTATTTTCCCTCAGTATATAAAATTTGAAATCCATATGGGATATATTTACATATTTGAATTTAGTGTTTATATTATTCCTTTTTATCATGAATTATCTAAAAAAAATATCGATAATGGATGGGCAAGTCATCCTAAGAATGTGTTGGGTTGTCTCATTCATTTCATATAATTTCTAGAATGCTTGTAAATTAAGTTTTTCATACGTACACTAAGAATTCCTTATGTATCTCATTAAATGTAAAATTATTTATGTATAAACTAATGTATTAAATTTAATAACTCTTGTGCATATAATTTATCCCTTTTTGGTTTTCCCAACTCGAAAGATCACCATGGGGGTGTGATTATTATATCCCATGACCCTTAAGCCTTATCATTGGAATTAAAATTAACTCTGGAGAATATTTATGTTATTTTCATTACATGAAATATTTTAATTTAATATAATGAATGATTAGTGTATCATACAACTCACCTATCTTTCCATCATTATATAAATTTTGATAGTGCCATCTTTTATCAATGGTTTGGATAATTAAAATTGAGTGGGAAGATTATTGAAATTATTAAACATAGGATATTCCAAAAAAAATTATAGAAAGATGGTCCCCCTACGCTCACAAGTGATGCGATTAACAAGATTTATTTAATTGTTTTATAAGGGGAAAAACAAGAGTTTTTTGAAATTATAGATGGAATAGACCTTCCGATAACCTTCTTGATTTCCTATAAATTGAATGATCCAATTGTATACATCAATTGTGATACGATATACCTATGTATATTGAATTAATTGATAATTATAATTACGTTATGATATGGTATGGATTATCTCATGAATATTTTTATAAAATGAGATGAATTGTGAACATATATAGTTATAATCTGGTTTATTTTTATAGATTTCTCTATATGGGATAAAAATTTGTTTGAGATTAATGGTACCATGAATGGTATTAGTTTCCTCATTATAGATTATCATACATTGTGTTAATGGTTACATGAATTATATTCTTAATTGTTTGATACATGGGTTTTATTTTTTTGAGTTCCCTATATGAGATAATATGTAAGGTGTTTTCCTCATGCTCAATGTGGCACTTGGGATTCCTTTTTATAGAACACCTTGGGTGGACTCTAGGGAAATTTTTTGTAATGATAGTTACATAGGTTAGAACTTGTGATAATACAAGGAAATGATCTTGGAATAAATGGAATTATGTAACTCTATGGGAGATACCTAGTATCCTCATTATATAATGCATTATATAGGCTAAGAGGGGAAAATATATTTTTATCATTCTTATATTGTTTTTAATGTAGTTTTATTGACTACAAATATATATTTCTATTTAAAGATAAGATAAAGATACCAATTAATGGGTAAATAAATGGTGGAGACTAATGGAGTCTCCCAAAAACAGTGATATTAAAATCATTTTTTAGGGAGCCCAGAAAGAAAGTTAAAATGATCACTCCACCAATATCCTTTATACTAGACATTTAATCTCCTAAAATGTATCATTCCCTCCATGTGTGGACAACCTAAATATCAAAATCTATGAAAATATTTTAATTCCTAATGTAGAAATAAAACTACCATTCGGACTATCCTTTCCTTAATGAAACCCAAATATCCCATTGAAATCAGTTTCAACCACCACTATCGTAATGTTATATAATCTATAATTCATTATACTAATTACCATTACCATTAGTTCTAATCCAATTATGTTTCATAGACTATAAAAAGTGATAAAACTAAATAAGACCAAGCATTAACCATCACAAACATGAACACATCATATCATTTCCAATATCACAGATGATCCATCATCATTATCATTCAGCCCATTCATAGGATCCTTCCATATATCCCACCCTCTATTGTTTTATTTTATTCCCTCTATATTAAGAGTCAACCTTGTAATAAATCCCGTGAGTGTTGATGAGGATCCCTATGAGGAAGAAGAACTCTATTTTTCAACACCAATGATATCACACAAACCAATATTAATAATGGTGAGTAGTATCATCCTCCACTCACATTATTTTGTTCCTCCTTGATGACCAAATATACAGTAACAAAGATCATGCTTTGAGCCTTATCCTTTTCATTGTTCTAATTATCACCTTGGATCCCAACATCCACGAACTCCATAACATAATCCCTCTGGCCAACCACTTGTATATAGATTCCAAGAAATATCCGAATTCCATTCAATTAATAACCAATGAAAAATATATTCCATATGGATTCATGACATAAATAAATGCAGTAATTGTAGTGGGATCCAAAAATTATCCCATTCTTATGAATGTTATCATCTGTAAAAATAATTGATTCCTAACTCACAGGAAGAATGATCATCATCAATGGGATCATTCTTCACCAAGTCTTTATCACCAACTAATCATTTCTAAGTTTATCAAGCATCATATCATGAAAATAAAATCCATTAAAACACCCAGATGAAGAACTGGAAGAAAAAAAATATTCGTCTCATTAATCAGTGTGTTATTATCAAATATAGTCCTTTGATGATTTTTAAGAGTCATGGCTATAATATATAGAAACATATATTACAACATGAACATAATAATTTATACTTGAGATCCTAGAATGAAAATAGGGATCTCCCACCTAGTTCCCCCCATATGAAGTTAATTTATCAATGACCCACCACCCACTAAAAGATATCATCCAACCCATCCAATGGATCGATCGTACCCCTCTGTTGGCTAGATGGTCTCCATGAATTATCATCTTACTCATCCCATTCATCACTATATTATTGTTTCATATATATCACCAATATCATCTTCCCTTTGATAATACAGAATTCAATTTTTTCTTACATTCCTTGTATAGATTCCAGAACATCATGAAGATTTATTCCACCTTTATTGATTGAACATTCCATTATATTCCAAGAGGACTAGTGGAATCTACCATTTTGATTAGAATAAAAAATTATACTTTTTATTGTTTAGTCCAGTTGTTCAATGATAACATTAATATACATAATGATCGACAACTCATATATAGGAATAGTACAGAGAACATTGTTAACCAATGTGATGCGTCTTCCATAAAAAATAAATATATTCATTTAGTTACAGATAAAACCAAAAATTTTATTTTTGATACCTTCTAATAGGATCCTCTTGATTCTACATTTCAAAATACTTTCTCCAATATAGACCATTAGATTTGGTTCCTTTGTATGCCCCACCTATTTTTAGTGACCATACAACATCGGTACAAACATTTTCCTATAATATCTACATTATTCCTCTTTATGCTTAATAGTTTCCCACGTTGATGTCCATACTCCTCCATTTATTTATATTTCCCCTTAATAGAAATATAGATTCTATTTTCATATTAATTAATATAATCAGATAAAAATAGATATATTGTTATTCCAATACATGTTCTTGTAAGGCCTAATGGACCCCTCTTCTGGACATCATTTTATATTTCTTATTAGTTCTCACTATTATAGAATATAAACTGTTGTAGGAACATGATAACCATTCCATAGACCACACAATTTATTTATAAAGGAAAAACGCTTACCCATGAAATAAATATTAATCCATGGTGATACATAACATCTAAAAAATTGGAAAAAAAATCCATTCATTAAATTAATATTTCTTCATAACCCTGATAATAAAACTCTACTCAAGCCTATCATAATAAATTTACATACCAAATTCCATTATAATTTTGGATCATAGGGACTTCTTATTAATTTTATCCACTATATACTATGATATACCAATCACACTATGAATACTCTTTCATTGGATGAAGCCATACTTCTCCAATAAAATAATTCACTAATTTACAGAGATGAGTTCCTTTTTAATAATACCTGGAAGAATATTATAATAATTGTTTCAAAGGAAAATTATAGGATACATAATAATTGAATAAATTTTTTGAGACTTCATAACTAAAACCACTCGTGATGAAAAGAATGACCTTAAGATCACCTGACTATTTAAAAAATCACAAACTACTTCCCAAACATGTTCTTTAAAAATGTACCATGAATCCACTTATAAATAACCCATGAACCCATTTTGACTCAAAGAACATTACATATTCATGCTAAAAATAGCCTATAGAATATATTTCTCATTATGTAAGTATTATATTTCATCACTATCATTATCATTCACCAATCATGGGATGTACCACATAAATCATACCTCACATGTTGAATCATCTAGTCTCCAACCATTTTACAACCATGAATCCAAGAAAATTTACATAATGTTATCTAATTTTATATTTCCTTATACCTTAATATCAACCATATTTGACCCATTATGAATTTTTAGATTAATCATTATGGCCACATTCCATTCCTTTATGTATTCATATAATTATTCTATAATTCTCCAAACCTAGAAGTTATAAGTCGGTGCAATAATTTCATAAAATGGTTTGATTACAAGGAATCAAATCCCAACGGAACTAATAGTTTATCGCTTTTGGAAAATAAGATTAAATTCATTATACCCATATAAAATTGTTAAATTTAAAATGAAACATGATAAATAATAAAATTAAATACAACTCATACATGAAGACTTATTAAAAGATTTCCTATTCATGACCTGGGGAAGGGAAAAATAAGGGTGGCATCTCATTTCAGTAATGGTATGTACAATAGAAATAATAATGAGTAAGTCAATATGTATAGGTAAATAACTGAACCAACATACCATTTAAAAAAAATATGTATGACATAGTCAATATGTAATGGTTAATAAATAAAAAAACATTCCATTAAATTAATAATGGTCGTAAAATTAAAATTAAAAAACCTCATTTCATGAGACAGTAATTCACTGCACGCATAACCAAAAAGTTATTCCCATTAGATAGAAGTGTGTCAAGGTCTATTTCAAACACGTTGAAAAAAAATCTCACTATTCTTATTATTCTGGTGTTATTATATATTCATTATGTATGATTATTTTAGGGTATGGAGAATGAAGAAAATGATTTTGAGGAAGAATGCAACCTATTACTTGGGAAACTCATTTTGGTTTGCATCAAACGACATCCTTCGATGGATTTGTGTCAAAATTTAGGCTTTAATATCTAGGGTAGTTATTTTGGGATAATATTTTGAAATATTTTTGTTGATCCAACATGCCTTGAGAGGTGTGAGGAAGGGGAAAAGTGAATTCCTTTTTATAGTGGAGGGGGAGTGAAATTCTTTTAAATACCCAATGGTTTACACTATTAAGAGTTACCCCATAACTAATGTGAATCCAAAACTAAATAATATTGTATTAAAGTGTATTTATGGTCTACAAAAACCTCCACCAAATAAAAATAATTTCAATTTTACAATTTTTTTACTTATCCTTAATGTTTAGCCAATTTTATATATTTTTATTAATTGAACTATTTTTCTAACCTATATAATTTTACCATTAATAAAACTTTTATATGAGATTTATTATAAAATAAAGAAAAAATAATTTATAAATATGATATATAATTTATAAAATATAAATTCAATATCTTTTGAAAATTAATTTTAAAAAAATTCCATACAATACGTAAAAACAATATATTAACCCGGACCACACTAATAACACATTTACTATCTATGGGTCAATATGATAATTATAAAAAGATAATTTAGTCAATTATTGAACCATCATTATATATATTAAATCATACATTGGAGAATATAGTATTTTTATTAATTTTAAATTATTTAAAAAAATATCATTTATTATAAAATACCATTAATGTTAATTTTTACATTATTTAATTAATTATAATTTAAAAGTATTGGAAAAATATTGGAAATCAATTCTATTAATTTCACATGTGTGACATGCTACATTCTTCTAAAAACAATGTAACACAATAATTCAAAAAACTTATTTTACTATTAATTTATTTTTGAATCATTCGTTTTATTTAATTATTAATTAATTAATCCATGTGTTAACATTTATTATGTTTTTAATGTAAGTACATGATCTCTAAAAATTATTGATAAATTAACATTATAAAAAATATGTAACATTCAAGATAATGTTTATAAAAATAATTATTTACATTTCTCTATACACTAATGCTTTATATTTTTCAAATTTAATAAAGGTTACTTTTTTGTCATTTTCCTTACATAAATAGTTATGTCACGACCCGCATTCACCAAAAGGAGAGAAGGGTCAGTAGATTTCCAGGCCCTTCCTTCTTTAAGTAGAAGGAGAGATAATGACCCCTGAAACCCACTTTCAATAGGTCCCAGAGTGGTGACCAGCACCAAGGGTATAGAATCTCACACAAAATGGAAGGCATTACCCTTTTTATTTTATTATAGGATCGAGGGATAAGATAGAAACCCCATAACTACCAATGATGAAAGTAAAGGTATAGCCAAAAGTAAACCATTCCCATATGCATGTTCAACAGTAATCCCATTAGGGTGAATTCCACACTACCGGGCAACTAACATGCATAACCACAAGCCAAAAGGAAAGAAACAGCCAAACAACAATTTAAGCATCCACACCTGGTTCTCTTGAAAAGACACAACAACAATGGGATAAGTGAGATCCCTCAAAGTACTGCAACCAAATAAAACCCCAAGACACAGCCTCATGTCCCCAGAACTAGGAACCAACAATTTCTCAAAAATAGGGGATTCCACCCCAATTCATGATATAAGTAGAGCAACAACAACCCCAGATTTACAACCAGAAAATGTGCAACATCAGAGGATCCCATCCTCACCCATATCGCCCATAAGAAAAAAAAAATAGAACAACATGTACGCTGCCAAAACAGAGTAGGGAAACATCCAGGTTCAACACATCTTTCATAAGGTCCCTTTCTTTGTTTATTAACCGGGGTGATCACACTGGGATTATTGTTTTACTGAAAATCCATTTAACCAGCCAAGTTTAAGTGATTAACCAAATTCAATGTAAGTCATTTAATTATCATAGAAGACATGGTTCATCAGTGTGCAAGGAACGACCACCAACTGCCACGATTTTCAGTGAGCATTGCCCCGCACAATTCACAACACATATAAAAGTAATAGAGTACAAAAGAACATTGATCACCCTCCCCTTCATTCTTTAAAAGTCTGTTCATCATCTTCATTATGTTTGGTTTAGTCATTTCTCATAGAGGCAAAAGCGTACCCACCCCGCATGATACACCTAAAGGAGAGACGAAGGAAAACCCTACCTGATCACATATCAGGAATAGGGGATGTGCGACTTGGAGGGAAGGGACGTCGGGGACTCCAAGGGTGAGCGGAAAGCTCCAGAAGAGGCGCACCACAAGCCACAGGAATAAGGGACATCGAAAACACAAGGAAAAGGAGGAGAATATCTAAAAGGGAGAAGAATAATTTCTAGCGAGATAAATAGATGAGATCCCCAACATTATGGGATAAGGAATTTGAACCCCTTGGAAGTCGGATCATGGTTTTTCCACATGGTTGGGTGGTTACACAAAACTGGATTAATTGTTATTTAATAGGGAGGTTTCTCATGATTTTTAGATATTAATTATGGGTTAAAAATGGCCTTGAAATACCTTAAAAGGTCAAAAAGGCCTAAAAAAGGCGTTACAGGAAAAATTGTAAAAGGAAAACCCGACAAGGATGGATAACACTGATCGGTCGCACCGATCGGTCGGTCGTGCCGATCAGTCCCACTGATCAATCGCATCGATCGGTCATGCCGATCAGTCGCGTCGATCGGTCATGCCGATCAGTCGCACCGAACGAGGTGCGACCCCTTAGGATCCTAGAATTTGGCAAAGAGGTGGATCATGAGCGTCTGGTCCATTACATGTTATATAGGTCCCTTTCTTGAATATGTGTCCAACTAAAAAATATAATTAAGAAACATACGTGATATTGTTGAAATATTTGAATAAAATGGAATTTTTATAATTATCTATTTTATTGTTTCCCTTATGTATGAGGTTTAGTTCTTTGTTACGCTTAATTTTTCCTTAATTAAAGTAATTATTTTTAATTATTTTTACAAAAAAAAATTCAAAAACAAATATGATCTTACTAGACATTAAATATCATATTAATTTAAAAAATTTATTTTTGGTTTTCAAAATTTAATTCACAGAAGTGGCTAAATAAATTTTAATGCTAATCTCACAGATGTGGTAAGAAAAAAATGTTTTTTTCAAGTAAAAACATCCAAATGTTAAATATTTTTTATATTCAATTTAAATATAAAAATGATTCAAATTAGATAAATATTATTAATATATGTATAATTTATCAATTTGGACTCTAAGAACCAATTGATAATATAATTTAGCATTCATAAATATTTATAAAAAAAATATGTTTTTAAATAAAATACAATATTTCTCACTATTCATCACAGAATGAAACATTTTTGAAAAATTCCAAAAATTCACTTTAAGATAATTTTGACATCATAAATTCAAAAATAAATTTTAATTTGTAAAATAAAATTTGAAAATTATCCAAAATTTAGACTTAAAATAGGTCCTCCATTAATGGGTGCTAAAACTCAGTCTTCTATGTAACACAAGTTAACTCAGTGATGTGTTTAGCATAAGCTTAAAACTATTTTGTGTATAAATAAATATATAATAAAAATAAATTTTCTTCCAAATTGATTATATTGTATAGTATTGGGGTGTTACATTCTCCACACCTTAAATAAATTTCATCCTCTCAATTGAAACATTAGCTCCATATTAAAGGGATTTGAATTTGAAAATACTATTATAAAAAACCCACATATTCTATAGGATCAATAAAACACATTATGGGAAAAAGAAATGTTCTTTTCACCAGAAAATATTCTTTAGAATAGTAGGTCATTAGTAAAAACCTAGAAATGGAAGAAAAATCTAACCATCATGTTCAAATGGAGAGTGATAGAGAACATGTTTAACTGAGTATTGTAGACCAGAAAATCATCGTCTAGAATGGTTAATGAAGGTCGTATGTTTCATAAAAATAATGATAATATGAGGAAAAATAATTTATTACCATTTTTTATATATTTGTAAAATTATTTCTTAATATTTTCTTTTGATTACCCATTGAATCACTTCTACATCATCTCTTAGCATAATATTCATCATATAGTTATTTACCAAAATATTCTCTAGAACCTCATCCAAAATGAAACATAAAACATGTTAGAAATAGTTATATTTTATGAAATATTATCATCCAACATTGTAGAAATAATTTTGTTGAATTTTAAAAATGAAATTATCATTATCCTTTAATCAACATGAATAACATCTAAATGGTCACAGTCCAAACATGTGAATACTATCTCTGATGCGTTCACTGGGGAATGAATCCTTCTATTGGAGGACGTGCTAATTTATTTCCCTTTATTCCCACTTTCTAGAGGTGGGCGACATCCATCGCTTATTCAAGGATGTTTGCTCCTTTATCGAAATGGGATGATGGGATGTCGATTCCTCTTCCGTGGATTCCCCCTCGGAATGTGTTACCTAGTCTAGGACTCCCTTAAAAAAGAAGATTTTATTTTTGAATCACATTCTAGTGTCATGTATTCATGGACACTAGTTAATTTTGGTGCTTCTTTCTAGAAATTCCAAGGGGTATTGACAAGGAAGCAACCTTATGTTGGAGTAGATGGTAACATTAGGCATGTTAGGGCATCTTTAGATGTGTGGACATTTTTCAAATGTATTATTCCTCATAAGAGGGCATCTGAATGGAATAGAACATGAGGCATACCACGTTAGTCGCGGGGTATATTATTCCAGAGGCATGTCTCTAAGTTTTTCCTCAGCTTCCCATGTTTAACATGAGGTATGCCATGAGACTAACATCTTGCAGTGACGGTCACACCAATGGCATGTCTTGCGAGATATTTCTTAGGAATATAATGTTTAACCCAAGGTAGGCCTCGAGTTAAATGTCTTGTAGAGATATAATTAGATTGATCAAAACATATCATAGTGACAGATCATATTGGTACATCCTTAGGAGGGATCACCTAGAAGGTTTACCCGGTGGATGGATCCGAACGCCCAATGGGGACAGATCTGAGGTGATGCATCAAATAGAGGGGAGTTTTCACATAATGAAGGATGATTTGGACACCACTGAGGGTATATCCAGAAGAGTGAACCCTAAAATGGGGGAAATAGGATGGATAGGTCATAATTAACAATTAAAGAAGACACAGGGTGTTGTGTCCTGTAAAGGGAAGATGTCACACCCTGAAGGCTGATCTGGACACAACTAAGGGTGGATCAGGGAGAGTCCATCCCACAATTGGGGACACCAAGGTTAATCATTGGTCGGGATTAACCCTTGTGGGGGCTCCCTACATACCATGTGTAGATGACAGGGATCAAATCCCACGCAGTTTAAACGAGTGATGAATTGGGGTTTACACGAAGGATAACAACTCAGAAACATGTTGGGGCTTACGCATGGATAGCGGTCCATCACAAGAGGGGTACTTTTGGTTGGATGGTTATGGGTTGTGTGGGGATTATTAATGGTTAGCTTTCCATGATCCGTAAAGAACGATAATGGGTTTGATGACATGATCTCACCGGGATGTGGTAGCCCGGGTAAGAATCTGGATGAATGATGGAGAGTTGAATGAAGTGGATGTGAAATGAGATGGAACCATCATTATAGTAATGGTAGTGTTGGGATTGAACCTCATAGAGGCTTCTTATATATACCTATGGCAGGGAATCAAAGTTTGCATAGTTCGGTGGGGCGATGGGACAGCAGGGGAGGTGGCCTGTGAGAATGGACACATGGATGGGATCAGGAGGAAGTGGAACCACAAGGTTGGGGCAAGACCTTCTGAAAGCACAAGGGCACAAGGGAGAGATCAGGATGAGACATGGGTGATGGGATTGAGCCTCAAGCAGTATTCTTACATTTCTCTACAGTAGGGAATGAAGGTCCATGTAGTTCAGGATATGGGTATAGAATCGGGATGTGCGTAGAGGACAACGACCTGATGAAATACTAGGGATTATGCATGGATAGTAGCTCAGGATGTTCTGACACCATGGGGGTAGACCATAGATGTGAGTCCCAATCAAGGGGACTACAATGCCTTACCGTCAAATGGGATACAGCAACTTACCGCTGCTAGGGGAAAGCAATGGCTTGCCATCGATTGGGGAACACAATGGATTACCATAGATTAGAAAACACAACAGCATGCCATAGATTGGGGGTTGACCTCAGGGATTCTTCCTATGTATCTTTTATGGGATACAAGGATCAAAACCCATATAGTTCGAATGGGTACAGTTTAATGTCTTGCAGGACAAAAAGGGGCATACAGTTTAACATCATGCAGGATGAAGGTGACCCGACGTGAAGGGTTCAGGTAAAGTAGGTGTTTTTCTTGAACCTCAAGGATGCATCCTATATACCTTGCCTTAGAATGGATCAATGTTCACATAGTTTGGGATGTTGTTTGTTGAACCAACATGACTAGGGGTCAGGACCAATAGGTGTTGGGATTGAACTTCTGAGAGGTTCCTACATACCTTGCATTAGTAAGGATCAAATTTCATGTAATTCAGGATGGTTCTGGGGCTTATACGACAAGGTGACCTCGGGAGGATGTCATGGTCACTGTTCACTCTAATATCACGTGAGTCATGCTCGGTGTGAGAAACAAGAGGCAACTACAGACCTGACAATCATGGTGCAAAGGTGAGGCCACTAAGGGTGGTGAATGGGGCTTACGCATGGAAGATACTTGTATGCCGCTATGGAGAGACAATGGTAAATGGGTCTTATGCATGGTTGTTTCCTTAGTGCCGCTATAGAGCAGAAATGGTGCATGGGGCTTATGCATGGAAGCTTATCAGGTTATGCTAAGGAAGAGACATGGAAGGGGCTTATGCATGGAAGCTGTCTGGATGCCTCTATGGAGTGGTAATGGTTAATGAGGATTACTTTTGGATGTTTCCCGTGTGCCACTAAAGAGAAACAATGATGGATGGGTAATACACATGGATGCGGCTTGACTGATTCTAAGGAGTGGAAATTGTAGATGGGGCTTACGTGTGGAACCTACCCAGGTGCCGCTATGGAGCTGCAAGAGTATATAGGGATTACGCATTGAAGCTACTCGGGTGTCTCTAAGGAGTGGAAATGGTGGATGGGGGGCATATACATGGAAGTGTCTTGTATGTCGCTATGGTGTGAAATCAATGAATTGTATTTACGTATGGAAGTTACTCGAGTACCGCTAAAGAGCAGCAATGGTGAATGGGGATTACGTATCGAAGCTGTCCGGGTTTCTCTAAGGAGCAGAAATGGTAGATGGGGACTACGCATGAAAGATGCTCGGGTGCCACTAAGAAGTGGAAATAGTGTATGGGGCTTATGCATGGAAGCTACCTAGGTGCCTCCATGGAGCGTCAATGATATATTGGGATTTCGTAAGATGTTTCCCAGGTTCCGCTAAGGAGAGGCAACAGTTGATGGGGCATACGAATGGAGGATGCCATGGTGCTGCTAAGGAGTGATAAAAGTAGGATGGGGCTTATGCAGGGAAGCTTCCTGTAATGTCTTCATCATGTCCGTCCATGAGAGAAACCCAACTCACTGGTGGTTTGAGTCATATAATTGATGCGAACACCTGTGTGCAAGTTCACTAGTAGGATAATGCCAATGGCATTGAAATTAGTTCTAAAAAATGGATATGAAAAGTGTGAATCACATGCCGGACATTTGGAACGTCGTGACGGTGGCGTGACGATGGAGGATAACTATTGACCGTGTTAGAAACATTTCATATATATTGCGTTAGTTAGAAATGAGAACAAAAAATGACGGTCGACTGTTGGTCCGGTTTGAAAGACAGTAACTAACCCGAAGTGTCGTCCAAATTCTCCTAGGGTGTTGGCCTAGAATGGTAGGTGAGCCATTGTGGCTTGGGACAAGGCCGTTAGGGGGTCCCTTTAGACATGAAAGATGACAGACATTCGAATAAAGGAGACGAAAAGCATGAGGTGGAGTGATGGAATGCTCGAACGGATTCAAATGCTAATGAAATTATGCCATTGTAGTCATGGCATTAGGCATCTTATGCTTGTCAAATAAGTCATCTCTTATATGGAACAAGATACATCCTATTATTGAATTATAAGGGATGCTACTATTTAATTTTGTAAAGACCGGGAAATTTCAAGGAATTTTTTTTTTAATTTTCTTTGGGATATTAGAAGAACGCAGTTTCTAACGGCGCCTGATTCTGAGGCCCGGTGTGCCTGGAATCATTTTCCGAATTTTAGCTCGGGTATGTTCAGTGAATGAACGAGCGGGTTTTCCTAATTTTTGAACCGGGGCACAAAATCGAATTCTGAGGGCACCGATGGAATCACAACGCCGGTAATTGCTTAGAAACACCTTTTCCGGAGTTGCGTTTGCTTGGGTGTGGTTATTAAATTTTTGGGTTATGTAAAGGAATAAAATAAAAATGGTGTGACCAATTTTTATTTTATTTAAGGTTGTTAACCTATTCTAAGTGGTTGAAGTGGAACCCACTATATCAAACTCCACTAGTTATGATATTTTTGTGGTGGGGCCCACATGAGCCCCACATTTTCAACTTCCTCAAAACCCCCCACCTTTAATTATGTAACGCACATGCACCCCCCCCCCCTTTAATTGAGAGTCAACTCTTTCGTCTAACTTAATGTTTAAATGCCTCATTAATTTTGGCGGTTTAAACTTCTCAATTAATTCAATTAATTGATTGATTCGATTTTGAATTTCAAAACGTTTGGCATGAGTTATAAAAATAAGGCAATGCTTATTTTTATTAGTGTTTTCTTGGTTGTGAGAGGGGGTTTTGGAGTGAATTGCTCAAAGTCTTCAAGTTCTTCTTCCTCGATGAAGAACGCGAAGAACGCCGACCTCCGACGACGAGCGACGGTGAGAGACCCCTTCCTCAGAGATCGACGACCCGACGCGCATTCCTTCGTTCCTTCTTCCTGCGTCAAAGGAAGGGAGACACCGTTCCTCCTCAGACGATCTCCGTCAACGTGTGCGGAACTTTCTTCCGCGATGCCTTCTTCCGCGACGTTCAATTCCATGACGAGCCTTCGTTCAACTACGCTCGAGGTAAGGGTTTTATTGTGTGTTCGTGATTTCTTCTGTTGTCATTCTTCATTTCAAATTGGGATGCCTGTTATTGCAATAACGGGAGGAGGTTGGACCACACGAACACGTCCAACCCTCCTCCCCCCTTTCTTGTTTGAATTTGTTGAGCCACGTGAAAGGCAGTGCGGTGTCGTTGCACCGCGCGGAATCTATGAGAAAGGACGAAGAAGTGCGGTGTCGTCGCGCCGCGCCGTTGAAGTCGAACAAGCCACAGCGCCATCGCGACGTGATGGAGAACTTGGAAGAGACCGCGACCAGAGCGGGGCCAGGGCGGAGGGGCGTGGCGCTGTCGTGCCGCGCCAGTCGGACCAAGGCCGCGACCTTTGGCCGCGGCGGAGCAGGGAGCGGTGGCCGATTTCCGGCCACCGGCGTCGGAGCAGGGGGACGGAACTGCGCAGGTCCCGTGGCGGCAGAAACCGGCCGGCCGGAGTGGGCCGACCATTCAGGGAGGAGACCGGGGGTTCGTAACCCCCGGCTGGAAGGAGGAGCGGCCCCCACGTGGGGTCTGTGTTTCATTAAACTAGAGGGGCAACGCCCCCCCCCCCCCCCATCCGCTCAACTCGGCCGCCGAGCTGGCCAGTGGACCGCGCCAGCGCGCCGGGCCGGGCCGCGCCCAGGACGTGTCGGGCCATGCCCAGGCCGGGCCGGGCTGCACCCAAGCAGGCAGGACCCAGACCCGGGTCGGGTCGACCCAGGGGGTATCAGGCCGGGTCGGACAGGGCCCGAACCCCCTATTTTCAGGCAGTTTTCGTTCAAACGCTCATTACGTGGGCTACAGACCTCCGATCCATGCACCGTCAGTTTCTATGTGATCCTTGGATCGAGACAGTCGTTTTGTTGTATTACACTCAAGGTTTCGGAGAACTTTGGGTATGGCCGGTTTGGTTTGAACCCGAAACCAACCGGACCCTCGGAGCGGAAACACTTGTAACTTGAGCTCCGGAAGTCTGATTGATGTGTCGTCGACCTTGTTGGATTCCTGTTGATGAGATGGAACTTTTTTCATAATTCTCCTGAGGTTTGGAGGCAGTTGGATAGTGGCCGGGTTGGATTGAACCTGAAATCCAACCGGGCCCCTGGAACGGAAAAGCTGATAACTTTCAGACCGGATGTCCGTTTGACGAACCTTCAGCGGCGTTGGTGATCATGTTGAGAAACGTTCCCTATGAGTATACCCTATGAGAGTTCGGGGTACAGTTGAGATATGGTCGGGTTGGTTCGTATACGAAACCAACATGGCCCCCGGAACTAAAAGGCTAATTACTCACAGACCGGGCGTCTGATTGACACACCGTCTATTGCATTGAGACCCCTATGATGATGTGGTCCTTTTTTATACTTCTTCGTTGGACTTTGTGATACTTGGAGTATCGACCAGTAGCTTGTGGAACGGACCATCCCGGTGACGAGCTAACAGAGTGCAGAGACCTAGTAGCTGGCTGAGACTTAATGACTGCTGATCGATCATATCTGATTGATTTGGATAGCCCAATGGGGTGCAATTGGTTGTAGCAGTATACCCACGGCGGAGGTTCTCTTGTTTGTAGCGGCAGACCCGCAGAACTCGACAGAAGGAGTACCTCTGTAGGCTATAAGGGGGTGCGGTTGGTTATAGCGGCAGACCCATGGTGGGATGTGCTTGGTTGCAGCGGCAGGCCCACAGTACTCGAAAGGTGGAGTACTTCAGCAGTCCAGGTTAGTGGGATGCGCATGTTTATAGCAGCAGGCCCACTGTACTCGACAGAGGAGGAGTTCTCCAGCAGCCTTGGTTTCGACATCATAAATAAAAACCTGGTTTGAGCTGAGTCTATGACCTAGGTGTTTACCTCATGATTGAGATGGGTCACTTGATAACTTAGGTATATGTATGGGCATATATCTAAGTAGAGGTTATCCGTTGATTTCATAACCTTTGTGTTTCCTCATGATTGAGATGGGTTATTGATGACTTAGGTATAAGTAAGGGCTTATACCTAAGTAAGAGTTATCAGTTGAGTTTCTTCTTTGTGGTTATCCTTGTTGGATTTAGAGAGACCTTGAGGGTCTTGGGTCCCTAATGAGTATCGTTATACTCACCCCTGCACGGGCTATGCCTGCACCTCGTTGTGTTGGATGCAGACGACGGATAACATTGACGGAGGCCGAGCATTCGAGGACCAGACGGTACCCAGAGGTGGATCTCACGACGAGTCAGTACCCGAAGGAGACAGACGGACGGACGATCGGACCTGGAGTGCTGAGGAGGGAATATATAACTACACTTCAGGTATGATCTGTGGTGGATGATCCAGGAGCTACGCTATCTGTACCTACCCTTCAGGTAGGATTCGAGGAGGACGACCAAGGAGCTGCTTCCATTCTTCCAGTAGTTTGTCTTTTTCTGTTGTACATTTGATCAGTTGTAGTTGTACATTCTATTGGGTTTGTATTCTGGCCCATTTACTTTCTACCACTTCCTTTTTACTTAGTGTATTACCTCCACTTGCACTCTATGGTGTTTTGTTTACTTTTATAAAGGCAATACCTTCCCAGTTATCGGTAATTACGCCTTTGGTGCTAGTCGCTAGCCCCTGGCCTATGGAAGGCGGGCTTGGGGTAGTCACGACATGGGTCCTGAGGACGTGTCGTGACAAATTGGTATCAGAGGAGTCGGTTCTACTACATAACTTGTAACTCTGATATTCCTTTTCTGTGAAGCAATAGTGTTAAGGGTACCGAGTGTGGTTTTTAGATCAGGGAATCCAGTGTTGGTGCGGGCGGCCAACGCATCCATACACCAGGACCCTGTCTTCTGATTTCTGACTTAGTGCATGAAAACACGGATTTTGTGTGCGTTTTCAAAGGTTTTACCTTAAAACATCTCAAACCAGGTCAGCTCACTAGGTATAAATCATTTGATCGTGTCACGTTTGTTTCTTTCAGGATGCCTCCCCGCGGACGACCACCTAGAGCCCCAAGAGTTGTACGTACTGACAGCCCGCCGAGCGAAGTGGCCTCAGTACAGGGCCCTATCCCAGTTGAGGCACCAGCGGTACTACTACCCGTTGGGCCACCGATGCCACCAACCCCAGCAGCAGAGGGTGCACGTCACTTGAGCGCACTGCACGAGTTCCAGTGCCAGATGCCACCCAGGTTTAGGGGAGAGACAGACCCGCAGGCGGCTGAGGATTGGCTGGAGGCTGTGGTGAGAGTCTTCAGGCTAGTGGGGACGCCAGCAGACTTCATGGTGATCTTTCCTGCCAGCCTCCTTCAGCCCGCAGCAGGCAGATGGTGGAGCCTGATGCTCCAGATGTATGACGAGGCAAAACTTTTGTGGGAAGACTTCGAGAGCCTATTCTGGGCATAGTTTGTACCCACCACCCTTCGAGGGGTGCGTATACAGGAGTTGCTTCATATATAGTAGGGTAGCATGATGGTGGGGTAGTACTCAGCGAGGTTTACAGACCTCTCGCGCTACTCCACAGATATGGTATAGGACCCGTTCTTCAGGGCCCTAACCTTCGATCAGGGGATCAGGCGAGAGATTAGAGATTCTGTTGTTTCTCACAGCATCCTGACGCAGACAGGTGTGTTGGAGCGAGCCCTCTTAGTGGAGAGTTTCCTTGCTGAGTAGTCTCCAGCAGCAGGACCAACCACTAGCTGGCATGCAGCATAGTCTTCTACAGCAGGAAGTAGACAGATGACGCATAGGGCCAAGTGGACCAGACCTACAGGTGGTCGACCGCATGACACATGATCGTGTGTGCAAGGCACCCGGGGTGGAGAACGACTTACCATGCATGGACAGTGTTACTCCTGTGGTGGGGTTGGTCATATGGCTCGTGATTGTCGGACCCGCCATGCTGATGACCAGTAGTTAAATGAAGAACCTCCCAGGAAGAGGCAGAGGTTCAATCGAGGCGGACCGTTAGGAGCAGAAGGCCGAGTATGGGGAGCTGGCCGTGCAACTGGAGGTGGACGACGCTTCGAGGTGTTACCACCACCACCACCAGGAGTTCCACCCCGACCACAGGGAATAGGTGGACATGGGAGAGATCAGCTTCAGGCAGTAGAAGCATACGACTACGGAGCTCCGAAAGCAAGTGGACAGGAGCAGAACTAGTGGTTTCCTTTTGTTCTTAGTACATCTAGTTCCATGTTGTTGTTACATTTGTGTCTTTGTACTATGAGCTGAAATAATAAAAAGACACTTACCTTTGTGACATTTACTTCCTTTTTTTCTGTACTAAGATGTTCTGGTTTAAACTGTTGACATGACCCTTACTTCCGAGATTCCTACTAGAGGAGACCCAGTTACCTCACGCTGATGCCGACAGTGTGACTCGACCCTTAGAGGCGAGAGTGACGGTTGCATATCTTGGTAGAAACGTCGAGGCCTTGCGATGTCATCCATGGAATGAATACATCATTCATGTCGATGTTAACTGTATTAGGCATAGAACATGGTTCATCCAGGGGATGAGACTGGATTTCTCTTATCGGAAAAGAAGAAATCAAAGCAGCTCTTGTGGGACCAGAGATGGTCCAGGCCACGACAGTGAAAGTCCAGGTCATCCAAGAGTGGATGAGGACAGCTCAGAGCTGACAGAAGTCTTATGTTGATAGGAGATAGGACCACTGAAATTTGAGGATGGCGACCACGTTTTCTTACGGGTCTCACCTCGACGAGGTCTATGGAGATGTGGCCGAGGCGGCAAGCAATATCCGAGGTTCAATGGACCTTTTTAGGTCCTCAGCAGGGTAGGCGAGGTGACTTACCATTTGACCCATCCACCTCAGTTGCACCAGATGCACGATGACTTCCACGTATCTCAACTGGGGAGATACGTTCTTGACCTGACGCATATCATCGACCATGGGGAGTTGGAAATTTGCGAGGGGGTGACTTTTGCGGGGTTCTAGTAGAGGTTGAGGATCAACATGAGGGGGTCCTACAAGGATGGTCGATTCATCTTGTGCGCTTTCGTTGGTAGCACGGGAACCACCATGTGAGCACATGGGAGCGGAAGGCTCAGATGCGTGTTCAGTACCACTTTTGTTTCCCTAGTTTGTGTTAAATCATTACGGGGAAGTAAAGCCCTGAGGTGGGAGTAATGTAAAGACCTGTAAATTTCAAGGAAAATTTTTTCTTAATTTTCTTTGGGATTTTACGAGAACGTAGTTCCTGACGGCACCTGATTCCGAGGCCCGGTGTACCCGGAATCATTTTTCAAAGTTTAGCTCGGGTACGTTCAGTGAACGAACAAGCGGGTTTTCCTAATTTTCGAACCGGTGCTCGGAATCGAATTCTGAGGGCACTGATGGAATCAAACTGCCGGTAATTGCTTAGAAACACCTTTTCTGGAGTTTCGTTTACTTGGCTGTGGTTATTAAATTTTTGGGTTAAGTGAAGGAATAAAATAAAAATGGTGCCACAAATTTTATTTTATTTAAGGTTGTTTAACATATGCTAAGTTGTTGAAGTGGAACCCACTGTATCCTACTCCACTAGGTAGGATATTTTTGGGGTTGGGGACACACGAGCCCCACCTTTTCAACTTCCTTGAAACCCCCCCACCTTTAATTAGGTAATGCACCTGCACCCCCCGTTAATTGAGAGTCAACTCTTACGTCTAACTTAATGTTTAAACGCCTCATTAATTTTGGCGGTTTAAAATTCTCAATTAATTCAATTAATTGATTGATTCAATTTTGAATTTCAAAATGTTTTCCATGAGTAATAAAAATAAGGCAACGCTTATTTTTATTAGTGTTTTCTTGGTTGTGCGAGGGGATTTTGGAGTGAATTGCTCAAAGCCTTGAAGTTCTTCTTCCTCAAGGAAGAACGCGAAGAACACCGACCTCCGACGATGGGCGATGGTGAGAGACGCCTTCCTCAGAGATCGACAACCCGATGCGCATTCCTTCGTTCCTTCTTCCCGCGTCAAAGGAAGGGAGACACCGTTCCTCCTCGGACGATCTCCATCAATGTGTGTGGAACTTTCTTCCGCGACGCCTTCTTCCGCGACATTCAATTCTGTGACGAGCCTTTGTTCAACTACGCTCGAGGTAGGGGTTTTATTGTGTGTTCGTGATTTCTTCCGTCGTCATTCTTCGTTTCAAATTAGGCCGCCTGTTATCGCAATAACAGGAGGAGGTCGGACCGCACGAACACAGCCGACCCTCCTCCCCCATTGTTTGTTTGAATTTGTTGCGGCACGTGAAAGGCGGTGCGGTGTCATTGCACCGTGCGGAATCTATGAGAAAGGACTAAGAAGTGCGGCGCCGTCGCGCCGCGCCGGAGAACTTGGAAGAGACTGTGGCCAGAGCTGGGCCGCGGCGGACGGGCGAGGCATCGTCGTGCCGTGCCAGTCGGACCAAGGCTGCGGAGTTGGGCCGCGGCCTTGGGCCGTGGCGGAGCAGGGAGCAGCGGTCGATTTCCGTCCGCCTGCGTCGGATCAGGGGGACGGGACCGCACTAGTCCCGTGGCGGCAGCAACCGGCCGGCCGGAGCGGGCTGGCCGTTCAGGGAGGAGACCGGGGGTTCGTAACCCCCAGTTGGAAGGAGGAGCGGCCCCCACGTAGGGGCCGCGTTTCATTATACCAGGGGGGAAACACCCCCCCCCCCCCCCCATCCGCTCAGCTCGGCCGCAGAGCTGGCGAGCGGACCGCGCCAGCGCGCCGGGCCGGGCTGCGCCCAGGCCGGGCCGGGCCGGGCCGCTCCCAGACCGGGCCGGGCCGCGCCCAAGCGGGCCGACCCAGGGGGTATCGGGTCGGGTCGGACCGGGCCCGAACCCCCTATTTTCAGGCAATTTTCGTTCAAACGCCCTTAACTTGGACTACGGACCTCCGATCGACACACCGTCAGTTGCGATGTGATCCTTGGCTCGAGAAGGTCGTTTCATTATATTACACTCAGGGTTTCGGAGAACTTTGGGTATGGACGGGTTGGTTCGAACCCGAAACCAACCGGGCCCTCAGAGCGGAAACGCTTATAACTTGAGCTCCGGACGTCCGATTGACGTGTCGTCGACTTTTTTGATTCCTATTAATGAGACGAATATTTTGGCATACTTATCCTGAGGTTTGGATGCTGTTGGGTAGTGGCCGGGTTGTATTGAACCTGAAATCCAACCGGGCCCCTATAACGGAAAAGCTGATAACTTTCAGACCGGAAGTCCGTTTGACGAACCGTCAGCGGCGTTGGTAATCACTTCGAGAAACGGTCCTTATGAGTATACCTTATGATATTTGGGGGTACGGTTGAGATACGGTCAGGTTGGTTCGTATACAAAACCAACCGAGCCCCCGGGACTAAAAGGCTAATAACTCACAGACCGGGCATCTGATTGACGCGCTGTCTATTGCATTGAGACCCCTATGACAAGTTGGTCCTTTGTGATACTTCTTCGTGGTACTTTGTGATACTTGGAGTATCGACTAGTAGCTCGTGGAGCGGACCCTCCTGGTGACGAGCTAGCAGAGTGCAGAGACCTAGAAGCTGGCTGGGACTTGACGACTGTTGATCGATCATCTCGGAGTGATTAACATAGCCCAGTGGGGTGCGCTTGGTTGTAGTAGCAGACCCACGGCAGAGGTGCGCTTGGTTGTAGCGGCAGACCTGCGGTACTCGACAGAAGGAGTGCCTCTGTAGGCTATGAGGGGGTGCGCTTGGTTGCAGCGGCAGACCCATGGTGGGATGCGCTTGGTTGTAGCGGCAGTCCCATAGTACTCGACAGGAGGAGTACTTTAGCAGTCCAGGTTAGTGGGGCGCGCTTGGTTTTAGAGGCAGGCCCATTGTACTCGATAGAGAAGGAGTTCCCCAGTAGCCGTGGTTTCGACATCATAAATAAAACCCTGGTTTGAGCTGAGTCTATGACCAAGGTGTTTACCTCATGATTGAGATGGGTCACTTGATAACTTAGGTATATGTATGGGCATATATCTAAGTAGAGGTTATATGTTGATTTCATAACCTTTTTGTTTCCTCATGATTGAGATGGGTTACTAATGACTTAGGTATAAGCAAGGGCTTATACCTAATTAAGAGTTATCTGTTGAGTTTCTGCTTTGTGGTTATCCTTGTTGGATTTAGAGAGACCTTGAGGGTCTCGGGGTCCCTATTGAGTATCGTTATACTCACCTCTTCACGGGCTATGCCTGCACCTCGTTGTGTTGGATGAAAACAACGGACAACGCTGACGAAGGTCGAGCGTTCGAGGACTGGACGGTACCCGGAGGTGGATCTCATGACGAGTCGGTACCTGGAGGAGACAGACGGACGGACGATCGGACGTGGAGTGCTGCGGAGGGAATTTTTACCTACCCTTCAGGTAGGATCCGTGGTGGACGATCCAGTAGATGCGCTATCTGTACATACCCTTCAGGTAGGATCCGAGGAGGACGACCCAGGAGTTGCTTCCATTCTTCTAGCTGTTTGCCTTTTTTTGTTGTACTTTTGTTCAGTTGTAGTTGTACTTTCGATTGGGTTTGTATTCTATCCCATTTACTTTCCAGCACTTCCTTTTGTACTTATTTTTTTACTTCTGCTTGTACTATGTGGTGTTTTGTTTACTTTTATAAAGGCAATGTCTTCCTAGTTATCGGGAATTTCTCCTTTGGTGCTAGTCACTAGCCCCTGGCCTATGGAAGGCAGGCTTGGGGTAGTCACGGAACGGGCCCCAAGGACGGGTCGTGACAAATGTCATGTAGTGATGAATATTGGAATTTTATGCTTGGAACATAAGGCATATTTTGTTTGGAGTAAGAGGTATCCTATATTTGGATCATAAGGTGTGCTACAGTTTATAGTCATGTAGAGACAATTTTTGTCATTTTATGTAGTTGGGTTATGGGGCCCACAGCGGAAGTCGGTGGGCTGGGGATTTTAGAATTTTTCATTGGTGGATCGACGAGACTTGTCGAGGCTGACGATCCGAGCCCCAGAGAGGTCTGAGGATCTCACGTAAATTATAAAAAGCACAAAGTAAAGAAGACAAACATACCCGATACAAATCTGAATCTGTGGTCGACTGAAACTAGTTGATGGTGATCATCACTTTATGGATACACATTAAAACCCCTCTAGATCGTCCACATGTGCTTTAAAAACCCACAGGACTGTCGATCGTTAAATTTCAGGTGCTACTGCGGAGATCCGATAATTCTTTCGACATCCCGACGATGACAGCATCGAGAAGCCTTCAATGCTAAAGAGTGATCTTGATTTGAGCTTCTAGGATCGATAGATTCTCTATCTAGAGAGTAGGAGAAGGGATATGCTCTCAATTTTCATTCCATGAATTAATTAATAGTGAATTTCATAACATAAGGGAGAGCCTCCTCCTATATTTATAGTGGAGTTGAGAAATACACAGTTCGCTTCCTCGGCCCCTGTTTATTTGAATGTCCACTAAATAATTTATTTTGATGAACTAAACTGCATCAATATTATTTATTATTTTATCACATACTTGTAATATATATAAAATATACTACGTGATAAAACCAAATCCATTTAACTCGAATCGTTGTCTAGATTCATATTAAATGAACCATTAATATTAAAATAATATTAATTCGATTAATAATTTTCACGTATTTACTAAACATGTAAATACATTAAATAAATTCAATCCCAAATATTCATAACTTGAATATTAATGAACTAATTTATTTCTTTTAATGATCGATAACTTAGAGAATGCTCGGACCCCATGTCTGGCCCCCCATGTCCATATACCTATTTAATTAAATTGGGTGGTTTCTTGAATACGCTATTGTGTGTGACCCTCTAGGCCCATATCTCGATAGTGGTGAATAAAATTCATAGACCAAGACATGAGTCTTACAACCCATCATGTCCCCTAAAGAGATAAGGATAGTCATAACAATGACTACCAACATACGAACAATGACTGTGTATTATAATCAATTTGTCATTAAATATCTCATAAAGTTGGATGCACACTTGTCTCATCGTCCTTTATTTGCATTATTATTTGTTGATCTTATTGGATGGATTTTTCTTTCTACTACATTGGACAAGATTAATGAATGCAGCCCCATCCTGATCAACCATTCCAGAGATATACAACATCCTAAACATGGAAGTGACAAATCCTTTCTTGACTATTCATCTAATGTCATACCACCAACGACGCAACCTACACAAGCTACCTCACCACGATTTGGTTTTTTTATTTCATCAATGTAGATAATCAAATGATACACATTAGTAATGGTCTCAAGTCAGGAGACCAATACACATGTCCATAGATATGAACGACCAATGACACCCAATACATGTGGTGTTTTTATTGGAAGGTCTTTCCTCATGATCTCACTACTAGAGATCACAAACTGAGAACTTCATAAGAATAAGTCTCAATTCTTATGATCCCCCAACACCTGATAGTAAGACATCTACTGTTTCCATTTAGTAAAAACTATATATACTATAGAACATATATTTTTGATTAATGTCATAATATCCTGAGGTTCTCATTATATCCTGAGATCAAATATAACCTCTCGACACGACAATTAACCTCTATAAATTACCATTATAATAGAGAAAGAAGAAAATTCTACACTGTAATGGTAAGATAACATCATGAATAAATGATTGTACACCTGAAATGGTAATCAAAAGTACTGCATAGTTGGGTCTAGGGAACCCACTATTTGAACACTCTGACTTGCACTAGAACCAACTTGATAACTAAACTTGTTATCTACTTGCATGATAAATATCATGCTTCTGCTGAGTAATGTATTTAATTACTGGGCCTACCATGTTTTCTCCATGTGGCATATCTGCTATATGCGACCTCATATGCTTGAGTAAAACTTCTCAAGATATGGTATCCCCGAATATATCACTTTTTTCCATTGTCATATCATGCCAACTTGGCTAGTAAGAATATCATAATTTACATTATGATAATAATTTTCTCACTTGGTGAGAAATCAATAATATGAATAAATAATTGCAATTTATAGCTCCTTATTAGCTTCCTTAGAAGCTACAACATACTCGGTATTTGTTGGTTTGGATACCAATATATTTTATGAGCTTAACTCACTCATCACCTTTGTCTATCTTCGATACCAGATCAAATTGATCTAACGATTACATGTTTGTGTCCCACAAAAACTACTATACCTTCCTCTCCATATACCAGGAACATATCATTTTTACCTGATGAAGTACAAGATGAGAGTTCTTACAACATCACTTGCAGTACTCCTGGAAAAAATTTATATCTGCCTACTATAAATTATTTCCTGGAAATATCAATTATTGTACATGACATGGCATGCATGATTGATTCATCGCTGAAGCATATCGAATTCAACTCACAACATTAATCTCCTACCATGTCTCGAACATTTGAATCTAGAGAGATTATGCTATGTGACATTGGCAACAATTCTAAACTTGAATTATTTCATCTTTTATTTTTCAATACAATGTCACTATATGTATGATTGACTAGGTATAAGAAACCATTAGATCTACCTCAGTAGATCATGTTCCCTAGAACATAGGTTTCTACATTAAGTCAATAATTGGAGTATTAATTTTACCCTGATCTTATATAACTGTAACATCAATATCTATTTACCATATTTTGTCGAACATACTTCACTTGGAAAACATTAGCGCTCCCACTATCCTTTG
Organism: Viscum album; assembly: GCA_963277665.1. Taxonomy (NCBI): domain Eukaryota; kingdom Viridiplantae; phylum Streptophyta; class Magnoliopsida; order Santalales; family Viscaceae; genus Viscum; species Viscum album. The sequence goes on along the minus strand of OY728158.1, from coordinate 1,534,170,459 downwards.
GTAGACTCAAGGAAAAGATTCAATTATAATGAATGCTCTATTATCTTGTTGCTTACATTAATCTAGAACTATATTTTAGTAACTTGCAACCTTCATTGTCATTAGATGGTTTCATCTTCCCTTTTTGATTGCATCAAATACACACCTTCCATGAAATATTATCTAGACATCCAATGACCAATAGAATGGTCTTAGAAGTTAGCTATAATAAGTAAACTTCTAATGGACTTAGGCATACCGACATGGTAAAACCAATCAAACCATATTTGTACCTGGCTTGTACCATCCATGCATTATTTTATATGAATACCCACCATAATATTCAATTTATAATCCCCTTTTCAAATTGATACATGAAATCCATTAATTGAATTTTAGTTGATCTTGTTAATCTTAGATCATTTTCGTATATCGCTTACTTATAGGAATTTTTATTCTTTACTGAAAAATTTATCACCGTCTGCGGTGACTATAAAACCATCACCATGGTTTCATCCTTCCCACGTAGTATGTGTCACTGGAACATTCATATCCCACATGTACTTGTTGAACTTGTTCCTATGTCAACCATTTGGGCATCTCAAGCATTGACTAAGTCCAAGTCAATTCCTCTCCACTATCTATAATGAAGATGTTCACCATTATATAATAATGTATTCTAATTCTTTATTACATATTTTATATCTTAGGGATTAATGTAATATCATAAGAAACTATTACGATAATTACATAGATGCACCATGTGTTCAGCTTGATGCATGTTTGTTTATATCTTATCAAACTCCTTGCATTTTAACACATGATCTATGACATAATGTATTTTCATCATACTATGACTCGTATGATATCCATTTTTCATTTTAGTTGGCATATAGGTTATGTTATTTTTCCATTATTTTACAAAAAACCTCTTGAAAAATAATGTAATGTTTTGCAGGTTGTAATATTAGTACAACAAACATCATACCATTGATGTATAAAATGTGTGTTTATGAATTATTCCATGATACATTTATTTGATCAATGTAAATAGGTAAGTATATATCATTGATCCTCATTATAAACATCAGTAGAGTGATGTAGATAAGGTAACATGCATTTAGGAATTACTCCATGCTACATTATCATGATTGATGATTTCGTAGTCAAGATATTCTTTGGCATGTCGATCTGAAGAAACTCATAACTATTGACCATTCTTATACTTCACTGTCAAATTCCATAATGATGTAAAGGAATCATATGAAGTTTCTTTAACACTAACTTTTCTTTGGATAGTTCACACTCTCTTGTTGAACTAACATTGGATGTTTTGTGGTATACCATTATTTCTAATGGTTTCTTTTTCTAAACTAAATATGTCAATAATACCAAATGTTTTTAGCAGTGCCAAGCCAAAATACAATACTGGGTATATTCTTGACGTCCACCTTTAGTTTTACTTGATAAAGAACTATAAATCCACAACTGGGTAGGTCATACATTTTATATTCATAATGTATTGCCTTTGATTCAAGTAGTAGTGAACAATTAGTTGAGTATGTTACCACAAACAACATTTATTCCAAAACATGGAATAATGTCTCATCATGTCCAAATGGGAACAGGAGATAATTTTTTTTGGTTATACTCAATAAATTATTCAGTTTAGTCAATTACTTGGCAATTTGATGTTATGTGTTTCTCACCGTTGACTAGGGAATCTCCCTTTCTCAGCTTCCTGGAGTAGAAACATTACTTATAGTAATGTTTCTATACATACATGGTAATTTTATTTAAATAAATTTATGGGAAAGGCATATTGTATTTAATACACAAAAGTATGTGAGAAAAAATACCTTATATTGATGAATATAAACTGAACAAGAAGCGGTTACATGCTTCTTAAATTCTTTTTATTTCATTTTTAAACATCCAAAAATTAAAATCAATATGTGAAGAAAATAACCTCCTCTTCAATGACCAACCACTTTTATATGAAGGACATGAAAAATGTGCCTTTGTCATATCTGGTCAAAGTACTTTTCTCCTTGTCTTTCAATATGTCCACCATAAGAACAAAAGATGGTGGTTTATTCCATATTTTAATTACTTGGTGAATTTTACCTTAAAGGTAATGAAGCGCTTACTCTATACCATTCATTTGAATCCTTAAATGAAACTTGAGTAATTGGGTGTAAAAGGTATATGAATGGGATGACATGAAAGATTGTGAATTGTCTTTCACTTTGCACAAAATGGGTGCAATCATCACATTCATGTCTTGCTTCACATTCTCCTTACAAAATTCTTGGAGATGAGACTACATGTAACATCATTCAAGTAACGATATAGTGACCACCTATAACATCAGACATTGATGCTAGAATTATGGCAGAACCATCATGTGATTGGTTCATGAGTCTCTTATAAGCAGTTTTACATCATCGCTTCCTAAGGTTTCTTAACAGGTTGGGACACAAGCACCATGAATTTCCATTATGGTAGTAATGTGCGCAAGTACCTATACTACACTTGGAATTTCGTGCATGTTTAGACATTAACATTGTCCAATATTTATTACTGCTAAATTGTGGTTTACATGCCATTATCTACACACAATATTTAGCATATTAGTACCATTAGTGTTGATTACCAAATGTGACATTACTGATTAATTTAACCATCAAATGTCTCCCACTAATTTTTCAAATTCCAGGAACCCTCTGTACTTGAATCAAAATACTCTTGAGTATTCTTGTTGCAAGGATCCCTAAACCTCTCTTGTAGTCTACAAGCTATAGATACACCACTACTTAGAGGGATCAAGGTATGCTTTTGACTAACCAACCACATTAAATCACGGTTCCTTGATCTGTTGAGTGAAGTCCTAGCTTCAAATTTTTTTACTATATTTAATAAACACTTTCCTATAAAATTTCAACAAGCTTGATATGGATATTTCTTTGTTGGAATTTAAGTTATATCGACCCACTGTCCTAATAAGAACTCCCCGATAGTAAGAGGATTCCTCAACTATGGCATGATCAGCACCTCGAACACCTGTTTTTGTTCAAACGTGAATGATGGAAGGTTGGTGAGACATAGTTTTTTAAGGGTTTTATTTTTTTTTCTCAACTATTGTAATCCATTTATGTTAAACCTATTCATCTATGTTTTCGCTCTCACAACTCGACTTTAATATAAAAGCATACGCCACTTCCATGTGTATTTTGTTGTTTATTATGTTATGTATTTTCCCGCTGTTTTAAAACGCATAAAATAATTAATAAATTCATAAAGGTAAACTACAGTCTGACTGGTCCTGAGCATCTAAATGACCTAAGGGCGTCATACCTGAGTCGAAGATTGACTCTTAATGCATCTTTCCCTCGTCTTGTATGTTTGATTCACTTCTGAAGCATCACGTCGTCTTGGCTGGTTCCACGTCACATCTCGGAGTACCGCTTTGTCTTGGAGGGATCCATGTGACGTCTTGCACCATTTTGATCAACATGCACTGCCTCCTCTTGGTGGGGTCTGTGTTGTTCATTGTCTTCATCTGAAGTACAATAATACTCACGCGCAGGCGAGGGGGATTCATGTATAAATGTATATCATGTAAATATTGTGTGTGCATGCCCTTATACATTTGAATTGAAAATGTATGACGATGCACATACCATAAAATAATTAATTACAAGCATCACACGTAGTTAAATAATTAATTAAATAAAAAGAATCATACAAGAGTCGATGCTCAAGACCAGAATGCTGGTATAATAAAGCTTGATAAAATTAAAACACATTAAATAAGTACAAGGGTTTATTTAATTAAATTAAATGAATTAATAAATTAAAATATTTTAATTAATTATCTATCCGCTAATTAATTTAATTTTAATGACATAATTAAATTAATTTAACATAATTCAATTTAATATTTAAATTGTATTAATTTTATCTGGGTATTAAAATTTATTTACTTTCAATAAAAATTAATATAATAGTTAATTGATTTTAATTCTGTAATTAAATTAATTAATTATATTAATTGAATTTATCTTCAATCCTGAAGCACCCGCTATGGCCCGTTGTGGGTTTTGCTGAACTTAGGTGGACCCGTAATGGGCTTGACAAATCCTATATTGGGCTAGCAGGTTCTCCCAAACCAAATCTGGTTGGGCAGACCCACTCACACCCTACTTGGGGTGATATGGGTGGAGTACATCTATTGCATGTGTACCCTGAGATCAGAACTGACCGGGGACGCAAAAAAATGACAGGAGGAGGCCGGTGACAGGTGTGGTAGCTTGAGTTCAAAGCCTAGAGGGAAGGGCAGTCCGCGATCGGGCGATCGGTCGACGGCGAGCTAGAGCTGGTGTGGTCCGCCACTCCGCGAAGGGGAGGTTATGCCGCTGGGAAGTGGCGGGTGCAGGCGGCGGCCAGCCAGGGGATCCGGTGTGGGAGAAGGGTGCCTGTGGTGTCGTGGTAGCGCTTTCGCTTATGCTACCCGGTCGAGCATGCAAGGGAGGGGTGATGCGGATTTTGTGTACAAGGTCTTTTTTTTATTTTAATGGGTCAAGGGTTTGAATATTTTGTTAAATGGGTCTCTTGATCGCCACATGAAGTGGCGCTCAAGAGAGTTGAAACCGGAGCGCCACTTGAAGTGGCGCTCCACCAATTTGGCGGAAAAATATTTCAGCGCCACTTCAAGTGGCGCTGAAAGAAGGTATAGAAACCGTGCAGCACCACTTGAAGTAGCGCTACTGGCTTCTTCCAAATCAATTCAGCGCCACTTCAAGTGGCGCTGAAACACCCCCCAATCCTATAAATAGGACACTCACCCCACCCCATTCCTCACTTCCTACCTCGCCCCACCCCCATTCCTCACTTCCTACCCTTTACTCTCTCTCTCTCTCAAACTTCTCTCTAAAAATATTTTTTGATTCTATGCGTTCTTCGGTTGCTCTGTCTGCGTAGCCTTGCCTCTTCGGTTGCTCTGCCTGTGTACCTACGTCGTCACAAATTTGAGGTAAATCTTTCTTTAAATTTATTTAATATTTTGATTTATTAATTTAGTTGTTTAATTTATAGAATTAGTATATAATATTTGTATTTTATAAATAGTATGGTTTTTTTAAATGTAATTAGATAATGAAATGATTAGTTAGTTAATTAATTAATCATAATTAGTTGATTAATTAATGATAATTAAGTTATTAATTAATCATAATTAGGTCATTAATTAATTGTAATTAGGTTATTAATTAATCATTATTAGCTAATTAATTAATCATAATTAGCTAATTAATTAATCATAATTACTTAATTAATGAATAATAATTAGTTAATTAATTCATTATAATTAGGTTATTAATTAATGGTAATTAGGTAATAAATAATCATAATTAGTTAATTAAATAATCATAATTAGTTAATTAAATAATCATAATTAGTTAATTAATGAATCATAATTAGTTAATTAATGAATCATAATTAGTTAATTAATGAATAATAATTAGTTAATTAATTAATCATAATTAGTTAATTAAGTAAACATAATTAGGTAATTAATTAATCATAATTAGTTAATTAATTAATCATAATTTGGTTATTAATCCTAATTAGGTAATTAATTAATCATAATTAGGTTATTAACTAATCCTAATTAGGTAATTAATTAATCATAATTAGGTACTTAATTAATCATAATTAGGTACTTAATTAATCATAATTATGTAATTAATTAATCATAATTAGTTAATTACTTAATCATAATTAGGTAATTTGTTAATCATGATTAGGTAATTAGTTAACCATAATTAGGTAATTAGTTAATCATAATTAGGTTATTAATTAATCAATATTAGCTACTTAATTAATCATAATTAGCTACTTATTTAATCATAATTAGCTACTCATTTAATCATAATTATCTACTTATTTATTCATAATTAGGTACTTAATTAATCATAATTAGGTACTTAATTAATCATAATTAGTTAATTAATTAATCATAATTAGTTAATTAATTAATCATAATTAGGTAATTAGTTAATCATAATTAGGTAATTAGTTAATCATAACTAGGTTATTAATTAATCAATATTAGCTACTTAATTAATCATAATTAGGTTGTTAATTAATCAATATTAGCTACTTAATTAATCATAATTAGCTACTTATTTAATCATAATTAGCTACTTATTTAATCATAATTAGCTACTTATTTAATCATAATTAGGTACTTAATTAATCATAATTAGGTACTTAATTAATCATAATTAGTTAATTAATTAATCATAATTAGTTAATTAATTAATCATAATTAGGTAATTATTTAATCATAATTAGGTAATTAGTTAATCATAATTAGGTTATTAATTAATCAAGATTAGCTACTTAATTAATCCTAATTAGCTACTTATTTAATCATAATTAGCTACTTATTTAATCATAATTAAGTAATTAGTTAAACATAATTAGGTAATTAGTTAATCTAATTAGTTAATCATAATTAGGTAATTAGTTAACCATAATTAGGTAATTAGTTAAGCATAATTAGGTAATTAGTTAACCATAATTAGGTAATTAGTTAATCATAATTAGGTAATTAGTTAATCATAATTAGGTAATTAGTTATTTATAATTTGGTAGTTAGTTAATCATTAGGTAATTAGTTAATGATAATTAGTTAATTAATTAATGTTAATTAGTTAATTATTTAATCATAATTAGGTAATTGGTTAACCATAATTAGTTAATTAGTTAACCATAATTAGGTAATTAGTTAATCTTAATTGTGTATTTACTTAATTATAATTAGTTAATTAATTAATCATAATTAGGTTATTAGAGAAGATGTTATATTAATTAGCGACGTAGTTATATTAATTAGAGAAGTAGTTATATTAATCAGCCAAGTAGTAGTAAATTGCTTATGGAATATACCTTTGCATTACATTCTAGGTATGATAATGAATTTAGTTTCCAATCTACCTTGAACTCGGTTGGTAATTGAAGTTATGAACTTGAATTTAGTAGTTCAATATATTTTTTGCATATTAAGTGTTAGAGTTATCATGAAATGATTGCTCTTTTGAGTAAAGTATCCCTGGGTAGAGGGGCTTTGGGTCGGACCACCTACTTTCCTGGAGGCTTGCCTTTTCTAGGAAAGTGAATGGGGTTGGCTATCTGTCGCTCCGGGCTTACTCATGTGGAGACTTTCAATTTCATATAACTCTATGCTTTTTACATGACGTGTTCATGTACCGCATGCATATAATGCATGTGGATATGTATAAATATATTTGACTTCTATTTTTGGGTAAGTAACACAAACTTGTGGGTTGTGTAAATAGTTACACATCAATATGGTTTGAACATATTGATTTGGTGGAGGGATTAGGATTCCAACCTAAATTACTAGAAGCATGCATACATAAATTGATTCTTTAATCAGATTTAATTAATAATAGTGGTTTCTTTTAGATAAAAAAGATGGCCGCCGCTTATATTTATTGCAATGGTCAAATAATTGAGACAGAACAAGGATGTAGTTATAGTATACATCTAGAAGCTGTTGCGATGCTTGGAGGATGTACTACTTTGGAAGCTGTGCAAAGGAAAATTCATCGGAGGTTAAAACTGGCGAGGAATCAAGTGATAGAGTCCATCACATTCAGACATCACCAATTTATAGATAGGTTTTGGCATGTTCCCTATCCGGTAAATGATTATGATGATTGGGAATATATACTTTCATTGGTTAAGTATATACCTAAGAATCAAATTATGGAGTTGTATGTCACTATAGCTACAATGGAGGTTCCATCAGCGTTGGAAGTTGACCCATCTCAAAGTCATGAGACTATGTCATATGCTCCTTCACATCAGGACGTTCCATCAACATCGGTAGTTGTTCCATCATTTCCATCATCCACAGTTTCAATGGATAGTCCTCCATATCATTTAGATTCATTGGTTGATGAATTTGAGGATGATGACAATTTTGAACAAGATGAAGAGGAAGTTGAAGAAGAAGAAGAAGAGCATGCGGAAGATCAGTCTGTACCAACTCATGTGAGGTTCAACTGACCATTGAACCATCCTCCACTATTGGCTTCATGGTCGACTGAAGGCATGAATCGCTTGCCGGAATTTGATTATTCAGTTATTACTCCCTGTTCAGAATTTCCAGGAATCATTGGTGGCACAAATCGAGTGTCATATAACAGTGTTCTGTATATTGGCAGAGAGTTTGAGAGTAATGAAGCAATGAAAAATGTGATAAGACAATATCACATTGAAAGACATTACTCATATGTTGTAGAAGAGTCAAAGAGATCTTACTATTTGATCTGTTGTGACAAATATGATTCGAACTGTCAAATGTATCTGCAAGCTATTATTGATAACACTTTTCACAGCTGGCGCATCACTAGATTTACTCCACACACTTGTGTGAACCCAAGCTTGGCACAGGAACACTCTTCATTAGATGTTGAGTTTGTTTCAACTATTATTGTTGAATGATTTGATCATGTCATGATGTCCCTGTGGTTCTGGTCATTGAGAAAATCAAACAGCTTTTTGGGTATCAAATCTCTTACTGGGAGGCATGGGCAGCATGACAAAAGGCTATTTTGAAAGTGTATGGTGATTGGGAAGACTCATATCGAGTTTTACCACAACTGTTGGCGCTTCTACACCATAATAATCAAATAGTCTATCGGTTACATACTGTTGAATATGTTAACCAACAGAACCAACTTGACCGCTCAATGGTTGGGTTTGATAGATTATTTGGGACATTTTTACCATGTGTGGCAGCTTTTATACATTGCAAGCAGTTCATACAAATTGATGGTACTTTTCTGTATGGAAAGTATAGAGGAAATTTATTGATTTCCGCCACACAAGATGGAAATCGAGCCCCTCTGCCTATAGCATTTGCAATTGTGGAGAAAGAGAACTTCTCATCATAGAGCTGGTTTGTAGCATGTCTCCGAGAGTTTTTTACGGATGCAGAAGGGATTTTTCTTATTTCTGATCACCACCATGCAATCAAGGAGGCGATACAGTCTAAGGGTCTTTTGTGGAGACCACCCTATGCCCATCATCGATACTGTATTTGACACATTGCCAGCAAATTGCGAAAGAAGTTCAAGAATGAATCGATGAAAAAGGCAATCATAAAAATTGGTATGAATATCCTTTTCTGTTAAAATGTTTTTGTCATAGTTATTTTCATAACATTTCAGATGACTGATTGTATGATAGCATATGAGCCTCAACAACAAAGGATGGAGGAGTGTCTTCAAGATATCCACAGAGTGAATCCAGAAGTGTATGATTACATGATGCAAATTCCAAAGAAGAAATGGTCGTTGGCATATGATGATGGGAGGAGATATGGTCATATGACGACCAACATCGTAGAATGTATAAATGGAGTTTTCAAGGGAGTTAGAAAACTTCCTATCACATGTAAATACGAATATTTTAATATATGTTACTTAGAAGATCTACTATTATAATATAATACTTGTATGATGTCGTAAACCTAAATTTCAGGGTTGGTACAAGAGACATTCTATCGTAGTGTAATGTACTTTCTGGAACGAGGAAAGCAAGCTGAAGAGGGCTTGAACAGAGGAATGCGCTATGGACACCATTTCCAACGTGAGCTAGATACAGTTCTTCAGGAGGCCGCAACTTACCGTGTAACTGCATTTAATCGTCCAGAGCAACGATTTGAGGTCGATGAGCCTGGTGATTCTATGGCATGTAGCAATGGTCGTGTGCGAGTTGTTTTATTGGAGAAGCGTTACTATGATTTTGGCAACTTTCAGGCACTGAGACATCCATGCGGCCATGTGATTGATGCATGTTCTTACGTACACGTATCATGGGAGCAGTTCGTTGATCCGGCTTATCGACTCGAGAGCATCAACTCCTGCTACAGTACTCTGTGGATGCCATGCGGGGAATATCAGATTTTTAGGCTGCCTGATGGTGCACCCACGCTTCTACCCAACAACAATAGACTTCGACCTAAAGGGAGACCAAAGTCGACTCGTATTCGGAATGAGATGGATTGGCTTAGTGAACATCCAGCTGGACGGCGGTGCAGCATATGCCGCCAGGAAGGTCATAGGAAGACACGTTGCCCTAGACACATAGGGCAATCGTCTAATGGTTAAAATGAATCACGTACTCTATCAATTACTATAAAACTTTGTACATGTAATCATTTTTATCATTATCTTCATTTTTAATCATATTTGTCTTGCTTGTATATAGAGTAACTTTTGGAAAATGTACCACGATTTCACGTGATATTTTTTTTCGAACGATCAACATTACATGAGTAGCTTTAAACAGACAACACCAACTCAAAAAAAGGAATGTATCTGTATAAGAAAACAAAACCAGTTGAACTATTAAATGAAAATGTCATCAGTTTTTTATAATGAAATATGAACTTACAATAACCACAAAACAAAAACGAGGAAACTCCGAACGTCTTCACCCCAACACCCCACCACGGGAGACAACAACTAACCCAATGTGTTTATGCGTCTTTCAATATTAATTGATAAATTTCATATCTTACATGATAAATGTCATATCTTACATGAAATTAATGTTTTGTTGTTTTCACATTCAGATGGAGCAACCACTTTTATCCGGCCAGGAGACGCACGTGTCGCGCGATGTGTTGGCGCGGCGACCTGTTAGACATATTCATGTTTGGAGAGCGCATCGTTTCCATCATGAGGCACCAACATCGGCTATTTGTCCATACCTTAGACGTGCAGGCTTTTACGGAGTCGCTATGTGTGACTTCAAGACCATCGACCATCATTTGATAGCTGCGTTGGTTGAGAGATGGCGGCCAGAGACACACACGTTTCATCTCCCAGAGGGGGAGATGACTATTACAATAGAGGACGTCGCCTACATGCTGGGGTTACCTATCCATGGAGATGCAGTTACGGGTGCTAGTATTGGCGATTGGGTTGTAGTCATATAGAGGTTGCTAGGCATTGACGTCATCGGCGCACGGGGTGTCCTCCAGGGTTCGCGCTTGCGAATGAGGTGGCTTGATCAGCATTTCGACGTCATTCCAGATGATGCAGACGAGGAGACGCTTCTTCAGCACACACGTGCATACATTTTGCGGATACTCGGAGGCATGTTGTGAGTCGACTACTCCACCGCTTTGGTACACATGATGTACCTCCCATTACTTGAGGATTTGGATCAGGCGGCTACATACAGTTGGGGGTCCGCTGTATTAGCACATCTGTACAGATCTTTCTGCACTAGTTGTCAGGCCGATTCAAATTAGATTGCAGGTTGCATGGTGTTAGTACATATGTGGGCCTGGGAGTGTTTTCCACGCATCGCTCCTCGAGTTGTCGCACCGCTTGCACCGGAGCTACTTCAGGACTGTCCTCAGGGACGATGGTATGTCTACGTCATTACTTTCAGTTATTTAGTACTTTTGTTATTGTTTTTATAAACTTATCGTAGATTACTCTCTTTTTACTAGGTGGAGTCAGTCTCAGAAGTTTTCACATACTCTAAGACATAGTGTTCACAGCTTCAGACAGATATTCGATGCTATAGTGCCGGCTGATGTAAGTTAAACAGTACTTTTTTTTAGGAAAATTTTTTTTATCACTATTTTAAGTTATTTCAATATAATCTCAGTAAAATTATCATGCTACTATATGACTTATTTTTTGAGTTTACATCTCAGGTTTCATGGACTCCTTATACAGGTTATGTCTACGCATCACTTCCACTATACTGCATAGCATTGGCTGGAGATCGTGCTGCAGTGGTGCCACTCATTCTCTTCCACATCGTTGAGTGGCACCAGCCAGACCAGGTCATGCGCCAGTTCGGTTTTATACACATATCCACTTGGAACCACGACAGTCTACTGAGTTACATTCGATTGTGCTTATAGGTAGACAGACGACAGACTGGCGGCGACATCATGCATCATATATCCAGCTTTGGGACAGGTGTGCCTGATTCAGTATCTTTCCACAGGGATATATCGCATCACACTCTCATTTATATGATCAGGGGGATTATGCACACTGGTATCGACGTCACACCATCATGCACCTTACACGTCAGGGGATTGGCATTCAGCGATTGGTATGTTTACTAAGATTTATTAATTTTGTTTAACTCATTTTTGATATTAATTTGATTGTTATTTCATTTGAAGGAAGACTCCATTGGTCAGCTTTCACATTCCACACAGCCTCAGGAGCATGCATATATTCTACGGGAGGTAGTTCATCGGGATTTGGTGGCTCTATTAGATCATCTCTGGTTGATACGTGACAGTTTTTTTGATGAGGAGCCACAGATATATCCTGGTCCATATCTTTAGGCAGAAGCACCTGAGGATGACGATGTCCCTGCTATGCCTGCTGAGGAGGATGCACCACCACCGCCACCGCCAGCTGGATGACAGAGACAACCACATCCGGAGGGGCAGAGGCGATGACATCGACATCCGAGAGCGGCTCCTACAGATGTCGTCGCACTACAGAGAGACGATCCCGCCCAGCCAACGGATGATTTTCCACAGCAGGGAGACGCTTATATACCGCATATGGCGTCTCCGCAGACTACTATGGACTTCGATCTGGGTGCAGTCACACAGCTTATGGCAGCCCCTCTCCTCCCGACGAGACCTTCTTCAGTACCCCATTTCAACCATTTATAGGAGCTTCAGAGCCATATGTCACCTCATATGATTTTGGGGCATCATCACATGATTTTGGGGCATCCTCACTTGATTTTGGTCAGTCCCTTACACAGCATCATGGGGAGGCACCAGAAGCCCCGAAAGAGGAGGAACCTGCAGAGAGGACACCGGAGTGACACAGACGTCAGACGCGGGGAGGACGTGACATTCAGACACCGTATTGTGGTACCGGGGGGCATCGTCGTTGATTTTTTTGGATGTAATGTTGTATATATTAAAAAACTTATTCACTATGATAAGTAATTGTTGTTTAATTCAAATAACAACAAAATCAAAAATATATTAAATACAAACTTATTGCAATTAACTATTAAATTATAAAGTACAGGTACAATATAAACAAAATTTGTCACAGCGACTTAACCATTAATAATTAATAATTATAATGACAAATAATAATTAATAATTATATTACTAACTAATTAATTATTGTATATCAAATAATAATGTTTTATAGACATTAAAAGTCACATAGTTGCAACATTTTTAAGTTTCAACTAGGTGGTTTTGAAAGCCTATAAAATATTTTCTGTCGACATTTTTTACGTAATTTTTTTATTTTAATCAATTTAGTATATGTTTAATCAATTTTTTACGTTTGATTCATACTGGTCATATGGATTATGTTTTATAGAATTTCAAAGTCACATAGTTGAAACATTTTTAAGTTACAACTAGGTGGTTTTGAAAGCCTATAAAATATTTTCTGTCGACATTTTTTACGTATTTTTTTATTTTCATCTATTTAGTATATGTTTAATCCATGTTTTAAGTTTCATTCATACTGTTCATATGGATTATGTTTTATAGACGTTCAAAGTCACATAGTTGCAACATTTTTAAGTTTCAACTAGGTGGTTTTGAAAGCCTATAAAATATTTTCTGTTGACATTTGTTAGGTATTTTTTTTATTTTCATCTATTTAGTATATGTTTAATCCATGTTTTATGTTTCATTCATACTGGTCATATAGATTATGTTTTATAGACGTTCAAAGTCACATAGTTGAAACATTTTTAAGTTACATCTAGGTGGTTTTGAAAACCAATAAAATATTTTCTGTCGACATTTTTTATGTAGTTTTTTATTTTCATCTATTTAGTATATGTTTAATCCATGTTTTAAGTTTCATTCATTCTGGTCATATGGATTATGTTTTATAGACGTTCAAAGTCACATAGTTGCAACATTTTTAAGTTTCAACTAGGTGGTTTTGAAAGCCTATAAAATATTTTCTGTCGACATTTTTTACGTAATTTTTTTATTTTCATCTATTTAGTATATTTTTAATCCATGTTTTAAGTTTCATTCATACTGGTCATATGGATTATGTTTTATAGACTTTCAAAGTCACATAGTTGAAACATTTTTAAGTTTCAACTAGGTGGTTTTGAAAGCCTATAAAATATTTTATGTGGACATTTTTATGTTTTTTTCCCATCTATTTATATATTTTTAATCAATGTTTTAAGTTTCATTCATATTGGTCATATAGATTATCTTTTATAGCGTTCAAAGTCACATAGTGGAAACATTTTTAAGTTACAACTAGGTGGTTTTGAAAGCCTATCAAATATTTTCTATCGACATTTTTTACGTAATTTTTTTATTTTCATTTATTTAGTATATTTTTAATACATGTTTTAAGTTTCATTCATATTGGTCATTTAGATTATATTTTATAGTTTTTCAAAGTCACATACTTGAAAAAATTTTAAGTTTCAAGTAGGTGGTATTGAAAGACTATATGTTTAACAATATTTAAATTTTTATTATAAATAATTACTTATAACTACGTAAATATATATGTACAAATATATAATTATAAATATACAAGTATAACTATAATTATAATATAATTATAAATATAATTATAAATATAATTCTCCACACACACACACACACACATATATATATATGAATTTTAATATATTTATAAATAAATTTTAAATATATATGTAACAATATATTCATAATTATATATTTTAAATATATTCATATTCATATAATTATAAATGTTTATATATAAAGATTAGTTTATAATTATATAATTACAAATATATGTTTTATTTAAAAAATATATATAAATAGATTTATATTTATAAATATTTATTTTTAATTATATATATATACATAATTATATTTATACACACACATATAATTATATATATACATAAATATAATTTCATTATTATATAATTATAAATATAATAATAATTAATTTATCATTTTTAAATACATATTTATAAGATTATTTTTAAATTTTTTTTTATTTATTTTGAAATTATTTATTAAAAAGAGATGAGGTGGAAAAAAAATTAAAACAACAAAAAAAGAAAACAAAACCATAAAAAAATGTGGCAAAGCGCCACTTCAAGTGGCGCTCAACAAACCCATATTCCTAAATATACTAAACCTAGACCCATTTAAATAAAAAAAACTCATCCCCCTAATTCACCCAAGGGGAGAGCACTGCATGTGGTTTGTTTAGCGGGCAAGGAAGCCGACCGGGGTCCCGCGCAAGAGGAGGAGGTGGGGAAGGCTAGTGCTATGGACCTTCAAGCGGTGTGGGGAAGATGTTGTTATGCTCTATGGGGCGGGGAGGCTTGTCGAGCGAGGCGGGAGCAGAGGGGAGGCCTGTGTGCACGAAGCCCCCGGGTGCGGCGTGTGGAGAGATAGCGAGAGGCGGCCTCAACAGGAGGAGGACAGCCGAGGGTAAGAAGAGGTGATGTCTAGGATCTACCCGGAATGAAAGCGCCCGACTACTGAAAGGAGCCCTGCTGTGTACTGGGGGGCGAGCCGTGCGGGGAACCCACCTGGTGAGCTGTCTGGGGAGGCGGGATGGTGCAGAGGAGGACGGGGCGGCCTGGGTCGCAGCACGAAGTGTGGCAGGGGAGAGGAGGCTGTGGAGGCCGGGTCTGGCGCTATGGAGGCGGAGCCGGCTACGGAGGCAACGACCTGGAAGAGGCCTGGTGATGGTAGAGGATAGCAGAAGGATATTTTTTAAATACATTTTTCTAAAAAAATATTTCTGAAAAACGGGCTAGGTCATTTTTTTAAAAAAAATACTCTACAAAGGCGGCATCGCAGATGCCGCCTTTGTATTAGCGCAGAAAGGTGGCATCTGCGATGCCGCCTTTGCTCCCCCGCGTCACCTTTGGCCCGTATCGATGACATGGAAAAGGTGGCTAGGGGGAGGCCGCCTTTCGCCTCAGGGTAAGGTGAAAGGCGGCATCTCGGAAGCCGCCTTTGGCCATATGTAGAGGAGAAAGGCGGCTTCCGCAATGCCGCCTTTGCCTGAACTTCTTATAAAAGGGCGGCCACCCCCCTCCCCTCTCCTCACTTTCTCGTTGCATTCCTCACTTCATCTCTCCGAATTTCTCTCTCTCTCTAAAATATTCCTTTGCTGTGCGAGCTTTTACGAAGCTTTATTTAGAGGTATGTTTCTTTATTTAATTTAATGTTTTTATTTAATTAATTTAATTTTGTTTAGTTTTAAATCTTTCATTTGTTAAGTAGTTTAGGTAGTTCTTAATATTTTGTTATTTAGTTTTTGTAATTAGTTATATATAGTTTTAATTAATTACTGTTAGGTAGTATATATTAAGTATAGATTAACTTAAGATTAAGTATTTAGAAATTTTGGTAGCTTAATGATTATGTGGTTATCTACGCAATTAAATTCCTGTCTGGATACAAACAAGTGGATGTGGCTCTGGCACAGATGTACATAGGGGTAAAACCCAAAAACACCGCTTCGAGCTAGACTCGAATGGGAACTGGTGCACGATAACGGGCCTTGCTTCATCCTAGTTTGACACTCCAAGGGAATATGCTTAAGATGATTCATATTTTCTTTATATACTACTAAAATTTCTAAGAGAAGAAAAAGCAAATAAGTATATTTATCAATGATAAATGATAAATATATTGTTATAGAAACAAATAAGGACATAAGAATTAACAAATTAAAGTTATTATTAGTTAATTATACAATAATCGAATAATTAACGATTAGTTGTTGTTAGTTAATTTTAGAATAATTAATAAATAACATAGGATTAAAACATGGATTCATATAATGATTAGCTAACGATAATAATGATCAGTATATTTATCAATGATAAATGATAAATATAATGTTATAGAATCAAATAAGGACATAAGAATTAACAAATTAAAGTTATTATTAGTTAATTTTAGAATAATTAATAAATAACATATGATTAAAACATGAATTCATATAATGATTAGCTAATGATACTAATGAACATATAAAGTGAAATGAAGAAGAACAAACAAACTAAATAAAAAGGCGCTCTAAAATTTCATTCTAATAAATATCATATGGTCAAACATCAGTATCAAAGTTTATGGTATAGAAAGGTGCAATAAAATTACATTATAATAAACATCATATCGTTAAACATAATTGTTAATATTTTGTTACACTATCATAATTTTGAAGAAAGAAACATTTTTGATGTAGAGAGCCATGTTTTCCTGTGTGTACTGTTATGTGGAGATTATTCAAACTGAGCAAGGAGCTTCTTACAGTACACAACCAATTACGGTGGTTAGTACAGTTGATTGTGTTACCATAAGTGACCTTCAAGAGAGAATTTGTGTTTCCTTAAATCTGGGACTCGATCAAGAGATAATTTCTATGAGCTATAGACATTTGAAATTTACAACAACACTGTGGCATATAGCTTGTCCAATGGTTGCTGATGCGCAGTGGGTCCAAGAAATTAATTTAATTTCTCAACGGTTAGATGGTACCATGATGGAGTTATACATTGTTGTTTCTACTGTACAACAACAATGTCCACTTGTACAAAGATGTAGAAATACAAGAGTGGTTGAAGACAATCTACCCCATGACATTGAGCCTATTTCAAATGATGCAGCAGAAGAGGACAACCTAGATGATCTTCCGGATATACATGTCAATCAGAATTCTGATGAGGAGTTTCGTAATGATGGATCCGATGGCGACAACAGTGCTGATGGGGAGGGACCGACATAAGATAGAGAGGAGGTTTTGAGAAATGCAATTGTTGTACATCAACCTCGGTCAATAAATCATCCACCATTATTTTCATCTTGGTCAGAAGCAATGACACGCGTGCCTGAATTCGATAATACTGTTCTCGCACCGACAACTGTGTTCCCTGGAGTTGTACCAGATAGATTTAGTGAGGTGGACAAAAGCCTATATATTGGAAGGAATTTTCCCAGTAAAGATGCCTTAAAAAGCACGTTAAAGAGATTTCATATTGAGAGAAACTTCAACTATGTAGTTCACGAATCATGCCATAGTAAATATGTTATACGGTGCGTGAAGTATGGGGATGATTTTAGATTTCGCTTAAGGGCTATTCTGGACATTACATTTGGAGGTTGGAGAATCTCAAGGATTGAGGCGGCTCATACTTGCGTTTAGCCAAGTCTCACACAAGATAATACTTCATTGGATGCAGAATTTGTGTCATCTATTGTTGTTGAGATGATTAGGACATCCCAAGATGTTCCAATATCCCTTGTGCAAGAGAGGATTCTACAGACATTCGGTTATAAGATTTCCTATAATAAGGCATGGATGGAGAAACAGAAGGCAATTGTGAAGGTATATGGTTATTGGGATGACTCATATCAACTATTGCCGCAATTGCTAGCCATACTGAGGCATCATAACCAAGTTGTCTTCCATCTGGATACAAATGAACATGTGTCTCCTGATAATCGACTTGATCCATCTCGCGTTCAATTTCATCGGTTGTTCTGGGCATTCCATCCTTGTATCTCTGCATTTTGTTTTTGCAAACAATTTATTCAGATTGATGAAACATTTCTGTATGGAAAATACAAGGGCGTATTTTTGATTGCGGCAACCCAAGATGGAAACCGTTCACCTCTTCCGCTTGCCTTTTCCATCGTAGATAAAGAAAACTATGAATCATTGAGTTGGTTTCTGGAATGTATCAGCAACCATTTCACCAACATTTAGGGAGTTTGTTTGATATCTGATCACCATCGAGCAATTAATGAGGCAATCAATGTAGATCCTGATACATGGAGATACCCAAATTCACATCATCGGTTCTGCATTGGACACATTGCTAGAAATGTACATAAAAAATTCCACAACGAACCGATGAAGAAGGCAATCACGAGGCTTGGTACGTATTTTATTCATTCTGTTTTACTGTTTCAATATAAATATAAAATCAATTTATGTGAAATATTATCTACATTTTGAAGCATATGATTCGGACCAACGACGATTTGAATAATGTTTTGAAAAAATTCGTCAGGCTAATCAAGAATTTTATGATTATATGATGTGGATTCCAAAAGAGAAATGGAAATTGGCATACGACGGGGGAAAGAGGTACGAACACATGATGACAAACATTGTGGAGTGCATCAATGGTATCTTCAAAGGACTTCGCAAGCTACCTATAACTGCCTTAGTTCAGGATACATTATATCAATGCGTGAAGTACATTGTGGATAGACAAAAACTAGCATCAGACGGAATACATCAAGGGCTAAGATATGGAAGAAACATTCAACGAGAGATTGAAAAAAATATTGAAGAAGATTCTGGTTATCACGTATGTCTCTTTTGAAGAGAAGACTCCCGATTTGAAGTTCAAGAGCATTCAGACCCCATAACGAATCACGTCGGTGAAAAAATAGTGGTATTACTGGAAACAAGGCAATGACAATGTGGAAAATTTCAGGCCTTACAGTTTCCATGTACACACGTCATCACAGCATGTGCCTATGTGAACATCTCATGGGAAGCATATGTTGATCCAGTGTACTGGATGGATATCATTGCCAACTGTTATGCTGCACCATGGACACCTATTGGGGAGTATCTTTATTTCCCAATGCGTGAAGGCCAGGCGAGAGTGATACCTGACATGAATCGGTTACGTCCTTGTGTGAGACCAAAGGAGAGTAGGATGCGTAATGATATGGACTGGCCTCAAGAACAAGGAAAGAGTTCGCGATGCACAATATGTCATAAACAAGGTCATAACCGGAAGCGATGCCCTAACGTTGTTGGGTCGACTTCACAGTCTCATTCATAATGAAGTATTGTCTTTATTTTGACATTCCCATATTGTAAACTAAATGTTGTTATCTCTTTTTTATTCTTTGGTTTTCTAAACCCCAAACATCTGAGATAAGTTATCATATTAATATTCATGCTTTCAAGAAATAACTTTAAATATGAAATAATAGAATTTATTTCAAAACTCTGAAAGTGGAACACTTAACCCATATTGAAAAGTGTATGTCAGTTAACCCATTAACATGTTTCCAGGACATTAATATTAAAAAAGTTAACCCTAAACCCTCCAACCTAGACCCCAATCTAAACATGCAGGATATTTTAGCAAACTGTTCTATAACAAATTTATAGTATCATAATAATTAGCATAAGATATTGAATACATACAATTAGATAAATTCTAAAAACATCATTACTAATTGACATGGTTTATCATAATCCAATCCATAAGTAGTTAATCAAAAATCTCCCCCAAAATATGTGTAACCAAATTCAAGACTCAATATTTTAGATAAAATATCTTATTTCATATTAATATTCATGATTTCAAGAAATAACTTTAAATATGAAATAATATAATTTATTTTAAAACTCCAAAAGTGGAACACTTAACCCATATTGAAAAGTGTATGTCAGTTAACCCATTTACATGTTTCCTGGACGTTAATATTAAAATTTTTAACCCTAAACCCTCCAACCTAAACCCCAATCTAAACATGCTGGATATTTCAGCAAACTGTTCTATAAAAAATTTATAGTATCATAATAATTAGCATAAGATATTGAATACATACAATTAGATAAATTCTAAAAACATCATTACTAATTGACATGGGTTATCTTAATCCAATCCATAAGTAGTTAATCACAAAGCTCCCCCAAAATATGTGTAACCAAATTCAAGACTCAATATTTTAGATAACATAACTTATTTTATATTAATATTCATGCTTTCAAGAAATAACTTTAAATATGAAATAATAGAATTTATTTCAAAACTCCGAAAGCGGAACACTAAACCCATATTGAAAAGTGTATGTCAGTTTACCCATTTTCATGTTTCCTGGACGCTAATATTAAATATTTTAACCCCAAACCCTCCAACCTAAACCCCAATCTAAACATGCAGGATATTTTAGCAAACTGTTCTATAACAAATTTATAGTATCATAATAATTAGCATAAGATATTGAATACATACAATTAGATAAATTCTAAAAACATCATTACAAATTGACATGGTTTATCTTAATCCAATCCATAAGTAGTTAATCACAAAGCTCCCCCAAAATATGTGTAACCAAATTCAAGACTCAATATTTTAGATAAAATAACTTATTTCATATTAATATTCATGCTTTCAAGAAATAACATTAAATATGAAATAATAGAATTTATTTCAAAACTCTAAAAGCGGAACACTTAACCCATATTGAAAAGTGTATGTCATTTAACCCATTTACATGTTTCCTGGACGTTAATAATAAAAATTTTAACCCTAAACCCTCCAACCTAAACCCCAATCTAAACATGCGGGATATTTTAGCAAACTATTCTATAACAAATTTATAGTATCATATTATTTGAATAAGATATTGAATACATACAATTAGATAAATTCTAAAAACATCATTAATAATTGACATGGTTTATCTTAATCCAATCCATGAGTAGTTAATCACAAATCTCCCCCAAAATATGTGTAACCAAATTCAAGAGTCAATATTTTAGATAACATAACTTAATTCATATTAATATTCATGTTTTCAAGAAATAACGTTAAATATGAAATAATAGAATTTATTTCAAAACTCTGAAAGCGGAACACTTAACCCATATTGAAAATTGTATGTCAGTTAACCCATTTACATGTTTCCTGGACGTTAATATTAAAAATTTTAACCCTGAACCCTCCAACCTAAACCCCAATCTAAACATGCAGGATATTTTAGCAAACTGTTCTATAAAAAATTTATAGTATCATAATAATTAGCATAAGATATTGAATACATACAATTAGATAAATTATAAAAACATCATAATGTTATATTTACATTTTACACTTACGACTCATTTTCTTTGTTTATATGCAGATGGATGATACCATACTACTCACTCAGCAGCCTACCCATATTTCGCAGGCCATGTTAGAGGGTCATCCAGATCGATTTGTGAAGGTTCGTCGAGGGCACCATTTTCATCACATGGAGCCTCCACATGCCATTAGACCTTACTTGCGCCGTGCTGGCTTCTATGGCCTTGCCGTATCAAATTTCACATCTGTAGATCATTACCTACTTGCATCCCTCGTTGAGAGATGGAGACCAGAGACACACACATTCCACTTTCCTGAGGGGGAGATGACCATCACCCTCGAGGATGTCGCAGTGCTTCTCGGTCTTCCTATCCAGGGGAGACCCGTTATTGGACCCACTCATGCAGCTTGGCCAGACCTTGCTCAACACTTGTTAGGCGTTGATATTTTCTCCGACCGTACGGCTACAGATGGATCGTCCATATCTATGCGTTGGTTGGAGTCATAGATTCCACATTTACAGGATGATGATGATGAGCATACCGTCATTCATTACGCCCGTGCATATATCTTACGACTCATTGGTGGGACCATGTGTACTGATCACTCGGGGATGCACGTGCATATGATGTATCTACCCCTACTAGAGGACTTCGATCGGGCTGGGACGTACAGTTGGGGATCAGCCTTCTTGGAATACACGTACAGATCATTACACAGACTATCCCATAGGGACCGTACAGGTCTTGGGGGATGCGTCATCCTTATTCAGATGTGGGCATGGGAGCGCATCCCAGCATTCCGCCCTGACCTTGTTGGTCCACCAGTCGAGATGGAGGTGCTGCATGACGCTCCGCGTGGACGCTGGTATGATAAATCATTTCTATTGGTTTTTGATTATACTATGAGTTATTGACTATAATTTCTCATTATTTGTCATTATCGTTGTATTTTACAGGTGGTGTCAGCGATGCAATTTTGACGTGGTTCCGAGACAGCATTTGGGCGTATATCGGCTACAGTTGGACTGTCTCTTACCTGATCAGGTATGTATATACAATCTATCACTGTCTAACATTTTTAATAATAACATCAATTTTGGTTTTTAGTTGGGTGTTTTTTTGACAAAATCACTTGTCATTTCAGATTTCATGGCTTCCATACTGGAGTATTATGGACCAGTTTCCAGCATACTACACTGTTGGGCTTGAGGATACTATGGCTGTAGTGCCCCTCATTCACTTTAATATTATTGAGTGGCAGCAGCCTGACAGGGTCATGCACCAATTTTTTCGTACTCAGTCGATTCCATTACCATCTAAACAGACAGACAAGCTTCATGGGATGAAGCTGATAGGGAGGCAGGATGATGACTGGTCCCAAGTACATGTGTGTTTTATCGACTGCTGGCACAGACGTGCAGAGTTACGTATTCAGGGTGTTCCTACAAATCGATTCTCTCTTTCAGAGGAGGTTGACTATGCGCCATGGTATAGACTGAAGTCTATACTGTATCTTACCCAATATGGCATAGAGATGCAGAGGATGGTAAGTTAATAAATTCCTATTAGTTTTTTTATTGAGTTATTTTATAATTCCATTTGAATCTACTTACAGGGAAGTCACACAGAGAAGCTTGTTCGCATGAACGATGAAGAGGAGGAGGGGTTATTTAGCCGGGAAGCTGTCCATGCTACAGCGTTGGAGGCGATGACATCTTTTCATGCGCTTTCCGAGAGCATCTTCACGCGTCTGGCTCAGAGACAGGAGGTTCTTGCCCCATAGGAACATCCAGCAGCTACTGCTGGTGCTGAGGAGCAACAACCACGGCGACATAGACAGTGTCGTGCTGCACGTGAGGCCTCGCCTGTTCCACAGGCAGAGGTCGGGCCACTAGTAGTCCAGGATCAGCCTATTCCGGATGTGCCTCAGGTGGCATGGGATCCGTCTTTCCTGACAGGATATCCGTAGTTCTCTCCATATTGGGTTCCAGATCCTTCACAACCTTGGATTCTAGAGCCGTCGTCGTCTTGGGGTATAGCTCCATCATAGGCTTCGTTCCCCTCTGCAATGGAGGCATGTCCTTCTACCACCCTAGTGGGAGAAAGATCCGAATTGCAGTACGAGATGCAGTTGACAGCTCCTCCCACTGACACACAGATGGAGGATGCGACGGTCGACGTTTCAGTGCCCGAGGATCAGCCTTCTCCAGGTCATCAGACTCCACTGCGCACTCGACGCGGACGTCCTATTCGCAGACCACCATGTGGGACGGAATCTCCTCGCCACAGACATATGCATTGATTGTACATTATTGTTTACATGTTTTATGTGTACTGAAATCAAAATACTATTTTTAATTGTTGGTCAGAGTGGAATCTCAGGAGGGGGTAAATTAGGTTTTATTTATATATATTTATATAACCATACGAACATAATAATATAACATTATTAATTACTAATTACCTAATTAAAAATTATATAATTAAAAATTCTATTACTAATTAACTATTTAATTAGTATATAATTAATATTTATATTACGAAATAACTAATTAATTAGTATATAATTTTTAATTTGGTAATTAGTGTTTATTAATCATTAATTATATAATAACTAATTAGTTAATTAGTAATAAAATTATCAATCATATAATACTTAATTATTACATATATAATAAATATTTAGTTAATTAGAAATATAATTAATAATTATAAATAATTAATTAGTAATTGGTAATTATTAATTAGTTAATCAGTAATATAAATATTTATTATAATTATTCATTATAAGAGGGTTTGCCCTAAAAATCATTCTGCATTTTCGATGTGGGATTCAGGTTCTACCTTTACTTCACAGTACATTCGGCATTTCCGATGTGGGATTCTGTTTCAAGTACGTGACTTTGAAATACAATAAAATATAAACTATAAGGCCAATATAAATGAAATTTTAAAAATTGATTAAACATATAATAAATAGTTGAAAACAAAAAAAATTTCCTCAAAAATGTTGATGAAAAATAATCTATAGCCTTTCAAAACCGCCTACTTGAAACTTAAAAATGATTGAAATAAGTGAATTTGAAAGACTATAAAATATAAACTATAAAACGAATATAATTGAAACTTTAAAAATTGATTAAACATATAATAAATAGTTAAAAACAAAAGAAATTTCCAAAAAAATGTTGATGAAAAGTAATTTATAAGTTTTCAAAACCGTATACTTGAAACTTAAAATTTTTCAAGTACGTGACTTTGAAAAACTATAAAACTTAAAATAGAAGACCAATATAAATGAAACGTTAAAAATTGATTAAACATATAAGAAATAGTTGAAAACAAAAGCAATTTCCAAAAAAATGTTATGGAAAAATAATTTATAAGCTTTCAAAACCGCTTACTTGAAACTTAAAAATGTGTCAAGTACGTGACTTTGAAAGATTATAATTATATTACTAATTAACTAATTAATTATTATATAATTAATAGTTATATTAATAATTAAATAATTACTTATTATATAAGTAATAATTAATGAGTTATAATTAATAGTTAATAATTAATAATTTAATGAATTGTTATAATTAATATTTATATTACTAGTTAACTAATTAATAATTACTAATTAATTATTAATAATTATTTATTACTAATTACTAATTATAATGAATAATTAAAATAAATATTTATATTACTAATTAACTAATTAATAATTAATAATTACTAATTAATTAGTTATAATTATTAATTGTATTTCTAATTATCTAAATATTTGATATATATGTAATAATTATATTACTAATTAATTATTATATAATTAATGATAATATTACTAATTAACTAATTAATTATGACATATTTAATTATTAATAATTACTAATTAATAATTAAAAATTATAATGAATAACTGTAATTAAAAATTATATTACTAATTTACTAATTAATTGTTATATAATTAATAATTATATAACTAATGAACTAACTAACTATTATATAATTAATTATTAATAATTAATAATTAATAATTATAATGACTAATTATAATTAATATTTATATTACTAATTAACTAATTAATAATTACTAATTACTAATTACTAATTACTAATTACTAATAATTATTAAGTGGTTTTGAAAGCTTATAAATTATTTTTTATCATCATTTTTTATGATTTTTTTTGTTTTCAACTATTTTTTATATGTTTAATCCATGTTTTAAGTTTCATTTATATTGGCCTTATAGTTTATGTTTTATAGTTTTTCAAAGTCACGTACTTGAAAAATTTTAAGTTTCATGTATGCGGTTTTGAAAGCTTATAAATTACTTTTCATCAACATTTTTTTGGAAATTTCTTTTGTTTTCAACTATTTATTATATGTTTAATCAATTTTTAAAGTTTCAGTTATATTCGTTTTATAGTTTATATTTTACAGTCTTTCAAATTCACGTATTTGAAACATTTTTAAGTTTCAAGTTGATGGTTTTGAAAGGTTATAGATTATTTTTCATCAACATTATTGAGGAAATTCTTTTTGTTTTCAACTATTTATTATATGTTTAATCAATGTTTAAAATTTCATTTATATTGACCTTATAGTTTATATTTTATTGTATTTCAAAGTCACGTACTTGTAACAGAATCCCACATCGGAAATGCAGAATGTACTGTGTAGTAAAGGTAGAACCTTAATCCAGCATCGAAAATGCAGAATGATTTTCAGGGAAAGCCCTCTTATAAAAGGGAGGCCTGGGTAAGAGTTTCTATCAGAATCCAGACTGCTGTAATGGCTGTAGCGCTGGATCTTTAATAGAAGATAAATTTTGCTGAAATTTTTTGTTTTGTTTATATATATATATATATATATATAAACAAAACAAAACAAAAAAAAATAAAAATAAAAATAAAAATTTTCAAAAAATAAATATTTTTTTAGGAGAAAGGCGGTATCGCGGATGCCGCCTTTCACCCGCAGTGCAAAGGCGGCATCGCGGATGCCGCCTTGCCCCCGAAATGCAAAGGCGGCATCCGGGATGCCGCCTTTGGGGTGCATTTTAAAAAAAAATTGCTGTAAGCGTTTTTTGGAAAATATTTTTTTTTTAAACATAAAAAAAAATCCAAAGCAGAACAGTGCTAGGGTTGCACCGTGCTGGGGAAGAGGGTGTCAGCGCGGACCCCTGTTACATTCCTTTTTTTTGCTTTCTATTCCATGCGCCAGATGCCTTTCCACTTTAGTTTTTTTAATGAAGTCTTCCTTTTATTTAAAGAAAGTATTATTAATTCATTTTTAAGATATTCTTTACGTCTATTCCACACCACCCTTTTTTTAATTTTAAATGTGTCGTGGTCTCTCTTGCTTATTTTTCTAAAGGATATTCAAATATCCTTTAAATGTAATATTAAAAAAATTATTATAACGAAATAATTTTTTTTTATTATATTTTTATAATAATAAAATAAATATAATTATAACAATAAAAATTTTATTATGAAAACTATTTACTTGAAAAATTATAATTTGAATAAATATTATTTTCAAAATTTTTTATAAGGAATAAAATTTTAATAACCTGAACTCAAACCTCATACATGGATCCATTCTGAAAAAATTAAAATGACAATAACTTGATCATTCAGCATCGGATCACACCACGGTTTGAACCGTTGGGACCATGTTTATACCCTCTAATTAATTTTTTGAAAATTACTTTTATTTGGATCAGAAAATCATTGTGATAACTCTGATAGCATTATTGGGTTCCAGGGCCCACAGAGGAAGCCGGTGGGTTGGAGATTTTATAATTTTTCGTCAGCAGATCGATGGGGCTTGTTGAATCCGATGATCTGAGCTCCGAAGAGGTCTGAGGATCTCGCGTATATTACAAGGAGCACAAGTAAAAATTAAAACATACCTGTTACAAATTTGATGTCTCGGTCGACATAAACTACTCGATGTCGATCGTCACTTGAAGGATCCAAATCTGGAACCCTCTGGTCATCCACATGTGCTTCAAAACCCTGTGGGGGTGTCGATCATTGAATTACGAGTGCTAAAGAAGATATCCGA
Organism: Viscum album; assembly: GCA_963277665.1. NCBI lineage: Eukaryota > Viridiplantae > Streptophyta > Magnoliopsida > Santalales > Viscaceae > Viscum > Viscum album. The sequence goes on along the minus strand of OY728158.1, from coordinate 1,534,142,481 downwards.
CAACACTTTAGACCTCCCGACAGTCACCGCATCGAGATGCCTTTGATGCTGAAGAGAGAACATGATCTGTGCTTCTTAGATCGAGATCATGTCTCTCTAGAGAGCGAGAGGAGAGAGATGCAATCAATTTTATTTCAATGATTTAATGACTAGTGAATTTCCCATCATAAGAGAGACCATCCTACTATATTTATAGTGGAGTTGAGAAATACTCAGTTGGGTTCCCCAGCCCCCGTTTATTTTAACGTCCACTAAATAAATAATTTTGATGAACTAAACTGTGTCAATATTATTAATTATTTTATCACATACATGTAATATATATATATATATATATAATATTACGTGATTAAACCCAAGCCATTTAACTTGACTCACTGTCCCGCATAACATTAAACGAACCATGAATATTAAAATAGTATTTGTTCAATTAATATTTTTCCCATATTTCAAAATCATGTAAATACATTAAATAAATTCTATCCCAAATATTCATAATAGGAGTATTAATCAATTTGTTTAATTATTTTGATGATCTATAAGTTGGACAATGCTCAGACACCAGGGCAGGGCCCACCATGTCCATATACCTATTCAATTGAATATGGAGAATTTTTGAATAAGCTATTGTGTGTGACCCTCTAGAACCTTATCTCGATATAAGTGGATAAAATCCATAGACCAATAGCAGAGTCTAGAAACCCATCATGGCCTCTAATAGATAAGGATAGTCATAGAAATGACTACCAAACTATGAACACAAACTATGTATTATAATCTATTTGTTATCAAATAACTCATAAAGTAGGATGCACACTTATGTCATCATCCTTTTTTTCATTGTTATTTGTTGTTCTTACCGGATGGATTTTCCTTTTAACAACATTGGCCAAATATATATGAAGGCATCACCATCCTGATCAACCAGGCATGAGATATACAAATTTTTAAACTTGGAAGTGTCAAATCCATTCTTGGCCATTCAACCAATGTCATGCCACTAACGACTCACCCAACACAAGCTATCTCACCACAACATTGATACCATGGTTTTCACCTTGCATCAATGTATGAAATCAAATGATACACATTGGTAATGGTCTCAAGTCAAGATACCAATACACATGTCCTTCGATATAACGACCAATGACTCCCAAAACATGTTGTGTTCATATTTGCGGGTCTGTCCTCATGATATCACTACAAGAGATCACCAAGTAGGAACAACATGTGAAGAAGTCTCAATGATTATGAGCCCCCAGAACCTGATAGTCAGACACCTAATATGTCCAGTCAGTATGATGTTTATAGACTATCAAATATATATTTATGATTAATGTCTCAATATCTTGAGGTTCTCATTATAGCCAGGGATCTACTATAACCTCCAACACGACAATTAACCTTTGGAAATTACCATTATAATAGTGGACACAGAAAATTCAACACTATAATGGAAAGTAAACATCATTCATAACTAATTTTACACATGATATGGTAATAAAATGTACTGCATTGTTGGGTCTAGGGAACCCACTATTTCAACATATTCTTGGTGCATAAGGCATCTCTTTATTAGAGCAAGAGGCATCATTTGTTTGGCACATAGTGTGTACTACAGTTTATAGTCATATAGATAGAAGTATTAGGAATATGGCGATTAGAAATGGTTGGTGTTGGGACTTACGAAGAAGCGTCCCTTTCTGGTTCAACCTAGCATATGAGCCATGTGATAGAGGTTGGATGAGTTACTTGAGGAATGGTTTAAATCGAGGTACATAGGGAATTGATGATGATAATCTCAACTCACGACTTGGAAAACAAACCTAGAAGAATATGTTGACTCAAGGTGTATTATGGTGTGATGGAGAGTATCTCAAATCATGGTATTCCATAGGTGGAAGGGTGGGTTCTCATAAGGGTGAAATGGAAAATCCTGACGCCCTGGCGCGAAAAGTTTGTTGTGCGGCTATCCATTTTTCATGGGGGTCAGAGACTGAAGCGAATGGATCGGGGAAAGACTGATGGTCGGCAGTGATCCTATGTGGGCGTGTGGGGGTGCAACAACCGCATTATGGACCGATGGGCGCATTGGTAGGATCTTCATGAAGTATATGGATTCATGAAGTAGCTTCGCAGAAGAATGGTCCTCATGGAGCATGGGGTCTCACAATGCATCCTCGCGATGGAAAGATGCTCGCAGAGCATGGCCTCACAGAGAATAGAATCTTCTGGAGTAATGGGTATCATGGAGAAAAGGGTATCGCAGAGCAAAGGGTCTCACAGAGAAAAGGTTCTTGTAGAGCCTTGATAAACTTGAAGGAGCTTCCCCCTTTGCAAAGGGTAGATCCCTTTGTGAAGGGCATCACTTCGCAGTGCTCGGGAGCTCCGTAAAATGGGAGATCAGTTTCCCAAGGGGTAGCGTAACTGTGCTTATAAAGGGAGGCGATCCGGCTATATATAGTCGATAGAGGTTGGTGGATCATGCTATAGATCACAAATGCATGTCGTAAAAGATATTGCGCTCTGCAACCAGAGGGAGTTCCCTCAAGTATCTCACAACTGCGGGTTCGATCGTCGTCGACCTTCACGACGCTAGCGGTGGCTCTTGCCATGTTCCTTCAAGTTCGTCGTAACAGCGGAGTCGACCTTCATTGACCTTCGTGGCATTCGCAGAGGCTCTAGTCAAGTTCCTTTGTTCTGTGATCGCGGAGGGAGCTTCGTGAATGGTCTATGTGAACCAGTTTTACAGCCTATCATCGAATGTCCATAAATCCTAACACGCATATCCATACGGGATCTACGACAAGTCAAATCGAAGTTTGCAGAATGGGCTATGATCATGAATGATGTATGAAGGTATTTGGAATATCTTGTGGATGCATTTTCTAGTGCCTAATAATTCTCCCTATGAATGGGGTCCAACAAGGATGAGGAGGGAGATGCGAACAACATTATGAGGAAACGATTGAGGAAAATTCATGCCTTGGGGTCCATTTAATCCCGATCGCATTGAGGAATTAGCTGAATAAATCTCTAATCCCATGTGAGCCATGATCAGAGCAGGAATCAAGTGATAATAGGAGTTCATTAACCAATACGAGAGAGAAAATCAATGGAAGGCATGATGGGATCAGAATGGGACATCAATCACCATTGGGATTATCCTAAAAGAGGGATTGCAACTATATAAAGGGGCTCTCTGACCAGCTGATTAGTATTCCCAGGAGACAAGAGGGAAGCCTGGCTAGAGAATGAATCTCTAAGAATAGTTGAATTACTATTTTCCCAGTGTGCTCTAATGCACATGTAGGGTAATGCCAGGGGTGTTGGAATTAATCCATACATAGGGTAGTGGAAAGTGTGAATCACGATACCCAAAATTCCGAACATTGTAGGGGTGGCCTGATAGTGAAGGATAATTGTTGACCATATTGGAAACACAATATCCTTATTGCGTTATCCTAAAATAATGATAAAAATTTAGGGCCGACTGCTGACCATTTTCGAAACGCAGAGCCTGACTCGAAATGTCATCCATTTGTTAGCCTCGGATAGTAGGTGAGCCATAGGTCAATAATCCATACTATTAAGGGGTTCCTTTAGACGTGAAAGAGGACGAGGGTCCCAATAAATTTCATGCAATGTGTGGACAGTGGAGTGATAGGTTGTTTGAATAGAGTCCAATATTCTTGAAATTACTTCACCGTGGTGGAAACACAGTTGGTGGGAGCATCAATATTATCATGAATCAAACATACTTCCAAACAGGACCTCTTTGGTAAGGACCTAAAATGACCTGTATATATATGTCATACCAATAATGAAGATAGAAATGCAGTTCAAACATCGTACGGTGGTGATGGTGTGTATAGTTTAAATATCATACTTCTTGGACCAAGATCAGGGACGATGGGACAGAAGGGTTAAGGAAACCAGGGCTGAGCCCAAGGTGAATTTCTTGGGCGTTGTTATGTATCCCCTGAAGATGGGAATCCATCCAAATGTAGTTATTGATCACGGTGTGGCCAAAGAACAACGCGGATATGGGAAATCCTCTCTTATGAGGAATCTAATGCATCCCATGACTATCATGGGGCATCCTAAACATGATCATGGTAGAACCATAGTTTAGTGTCATGCCTCGAGGACATATAGACTCGTGTAGATTAATTTCATACGATAGTAATGATAGTAAAAAGGGTGATCCCAAGAATGGAGAACGTGATGTGGTAGCTATAAATCTGATGTGAATGAGGACATAAGGAGTCAGCACCACACCACGTTTCCCCAGAAGAATTTTTTTAGGTGAAGGGGCCAAAAGTTAGAGATAGGATGGGTCCAACGCAAAGTGGTCAGGCAATCCTACATATCTCAACAGGATGAGAATCATGCTTCACATTGTTCTTGGAACATAGTGGTCAGAGACCAACGCTGGTAGGGAATATCCTCTCAAGTGAGGAAGCCGACGTATCCAATAATTATCAGGGGGAATCCTGAACTTGTTCAGGGTAGGGGCCATAGTTTAATGACATGTGTCAAAGACATTTCTATAGTGAATGGAAATGTATGGTGCTGTATGTACCCCGATGTGAATGAGGGCTGTATGAGTCCATGAAACACCACACACTCTCAGGATAATTCTTACATTGAGGGACTGAAGGTGAAAACTGGGTTGGGCCCAAGACGGATTGTCTGGGTGGTCCTATGTATGCCATATGGATGGGAATCTAGACACACGTAGTTCTGAGAGTGCAGTTTAATGTCATGCGAAATGAAAGGCATGAGAGACTAGCTCCCAGAAGGGGAGTATGTCGTGAGGCTATTGTAAACCCGATTTGAATGAGGACATGGTGTCTATACGTGCCACACCACATAATCCTGTGAAATTTAGAGCCAAAATGCTGAACATAATAGGTAATTAGTGGAACCATAGTTAGACCAGATGATAGGATTCCTGGGCATTCCTATGTATCCCATGAGAATTGGAATCATGTTATACATAGTTATTATAGTTACGGTTCTTACGCCTTATGGAATGGACATAGAAAGAGATCTTAGTTTATAGTCTTAGAGGTAATACTATAGAGATGTGAGAATCTTCCAAATGGGTGCAAACCTCAATCGAATCCCTAAGCCCATGTGAGCTATGATCGATGTGGGAATCAAGGGCGGGGAAGGTCTTTGCAGCGCGTAAAATACACACAAAGGGGACATTGGTGCAGATTCCAAGATGACGAATCACCATAATTTGTCCTTCTAATGTGCCAATGTTCACCGAGGGACATTACCAAGAGTGTTAAAATTCCAATTGGACATGATGGAGTGAAAAATGATGTAAATCATTCAACCGACACTTAGGGCTTGATGGGGTTGGATTGAAGATGGAGGATAATTGTTGACCGTGTTCAAAACACATCACCCATATCATGTGACCTGAAATTCGAATAATGAAAGAGTGTTGACCGCAGAACATATTCATATCACGACACTTGTATCAATTTATCGTTTGAGATACTTGAGGGAATTTTCCCGAAATGATAGGATATCCCTTAGTCCAAGCATCTGTACCATTCGAGGGATCTTTTTTGACATGAAAGATGATGAAAACCCACATGAAGAGGAACATGAATCCTATAAATGGAAGATAACATGTCTTGAGGAATCTTACTCACTAGGTCCTAAACTAGAGTGGTCCTAGACACATCGGTGAACTTCCAAAGAGGGTCGATGGGCCCAACTCAAGAGTATCCCACTCGAAAAGATGAGTGTAAGACAAAAAAATGAAGAGATATCAAGAGAAAGAGGTAGTGACATGACTGTTATAGACCCGTCCTGAATGAGGATATAAGCCCATACCATGCCACATGCTCCTCTCCTAGGGGAACTCATGCTATGGTCCAGAAAGGTAAGGTGGTTCCAAATAAATGGGTATGGACCCGAAGGATAAATGTTTGGGTGGTCCTATGTATCCCATAAGGATTAGAATCATTCCACACATAGTTCTAGAGGATGTTGTGCAATTTCACGTCACGCGACAAGGATGCATATAGGGGTAAGGTATCCCAATGAGGGATATGTATGGAATAGTGATTAACATGATGTGAATGATGGCATAAGCCCATACCACACCGTACAATCTTAAGTACGATTATGGGTTAGGGGCCCTAAAAGACCGAGAGACCTCAGGCTGGGCCACAGAAGGAAATTCAAAGACAGTTTTCATTTTAACGTATTACAATGACTCTACTGATGATCTTAGTTAGAGGTCATAGAGCTCGGACCATAGATGACGATTTTAATGTCATGTACGTGGGACGAATTAGTAGAAAGGGTGACTCAACATGCATATTATGAGGGAGACCACATGATGAAAATGATGATCAAGGATAACAATAGGCCACGTTTGCAACATAGTATCTGTATTGAGTAACCAGGGATGGGGGAAAACAATTGAACATCCACTGTTGACCATATTCACAATAAGGGAATTGTATCAATATTTCACTCAAGATCATCGAGGACATTGGCCCAAAATGGTAGGAGAGACCTTAGGCCAAACATCTATACCGACCGGGGGTCTTTTTGGATGTGAATGATGGAGGAAACCCAAATGATGGGACACATGATGAATGGTGGGCCCTGTGCAGTTTAACGTCTTGCTTTAATGAAAAATATGGATGAGTGTCTCAAGGGTATATATGTGGCATGGGAAAAAATAGCTCGATGTGAATGTGGACATAAGACTAAACCACAATGCACAATCCTAGGTGCGAACCTAGGCCCGGGGCCTACGACGTCTGAGGGACCTAAGGCAGAAGTCCCTACCTGTTTTCAGATTAATGACATGCAAGGAGGATTATAGTGATCCTAGTTTAAGGTCATAGAGAACAGATCATAGACACATGACCCTTTATGTGGCTATTGCCTTACTAAAAATCTTAATCTTGTATGAGAAATGATCAGTGTGGAAAATAAAGAATGATATCTAGCTCTCCCCAACATATACGGGTACATCTTCCGAACTAACACTCCTGCCCAATTCAGACTGATGTTTGAAGGGATAACATGACAAAATGAATCATTGTACCCAATACATAGGTTATACAGGGGTGGTGGAAACCAAGAGGGATGACTGTTGACCGCGTTTGAAACCCAAAATCCATGCCGTTCGAGGGCCCTTTTGGATGTTAAAGATGATGGAAACCCAAATGAAAGGTGTGTGTAATGCATGAATGTGCCTATGCATTTTAACGTTATGCGGGACGGGGAAGGAGGTAAAGATCTTCAGGGAGAGGGATACATGGTACAATCATGAAGAACTCGATGTGAATGATGGATATATCCTACCCCACACCATTTGTTTTGACCAACGTGGAGATCCGATGTTTGGGCATGGGCCAATGGATGAAAATATATTGGCGTTCCTATATATCCCATAAATATGGGAAGCAAGATATACGTTGTTCTGAAAGGGTCATGCTACTTAACGTTTTGCGGTGAGGATAGGAGAGAATAGAAGTACGAGGAGAGGGAACATGGTGTAATCATTGTAACCCTGACATGAGTGGGGCCAAAGAAGCCTACACGACACCATGAGGGATCCTCTAGAAGAACTATACCCAGGGGTATAGTCAAAGAGGAATTTGGGGGTTGGACTCAAGATATGGCGTCTGAGCTTTCTTACGTATCCCATGAGGATGGAAATCAAGACATACATTGTCCTGGAAAGGGCCATGTAGTTTAACGTCATGCTGTGAGGACATATGCTGAGTAGTTTTACGTCCTTAAGTCCAGAGGAATCACTTGTTCTAACATCACATGGAGAAGATAGAATAATATAAGGTCATCTGGGACTATATAGATCTTAGTTTATGGTCATAGATCTCAAACCATTTTTTGTTTATTGACATGTGGGATAAAAAAAATTAATGTCATGATGGATGCAACAATTTAAGCTCATGCAGGACAAGATACAATTTAACGTATTGCGGGACAACACAAAATATAATGTCATGCTGGATGACAAATATGTTTAATGTTATTGATGAATGTAATAGTTTAAGGTCAATCAGGACCATATTTAGTTTAATTTCATGTGGGACGACATATTGATTAATGTCATGTGGGACAAGTACTGAGTAGTTTTACATCCTTCATCTCGGACGAATCATGCATTTTAACATCATGTAGTGAAGAAGTCATAGTTTATGGTCATGTAGGACTGTAAATCAGTTTAACATCATGCAAGATGATAATTATGAGTTAAACGTCATGATAGACGAAGATGAGAAGATTAACGTCATTCCATACAATAATGTAGTTTAACGTCATGAAAGATGAAGATGAGTAGTTTAAAGTCATGTAGGAATATAATGATCATTTTAACATTTGAACGGATGAAGATGAGAAATTTAATGTCATGCTAAACAATAATACAATATAACATCTTGCGGGATGAATATGAGCAGTTTAAAGTCATGAAAAAAAGATAATGCATTTTAATGTCATTCAAGAAAATGATGAGCATTTTAAAGGCATGCAGGATGATAATGAGCAGTTTAATGTCATGAATGATGATAATGAGAAGTTTAACAACATGTTAAATGATAATGAGAAGTTTAACATCATGACAGACGAAGATGAGTAGTTTAATGTCATATATGACAATAATGAGTAGTTTAACGTCATGACAGACATAGATGAGCAGTTTAATGTCATGTTTGACAATAATGATCAGTTTAACATCCTGAAGAATGAAGATGAGTAGTTCAATGTCATGAAGGCTGATAAGACCTGTGTCTTTCAACTATATTAGTACACATCCTACCCAAACAACTTATCCCATGCGAGTCATGCTTAGTGTGGGAAACAAATAGCAATGATGGTATTTTCCTAACACATAGAAGTAGATAAAAAATGGAAGAGAGATGTCCAGTTGGGAATATCCTAATAGTACTAGCCCTCTCAATCAATATGCAAAGATGCAAAGAAGGGTAACACCGTGGGTGTTGCAGTTCCACCTAAACATAGAGAGGTGATAAAATTGGTGAAACATAGCATCTGATATCTAGATCACAATGATTTTAATGTAAAAAATGGAGGATATTTATTAACCACGTTCAAAACACAGCATCCACATAGTGTTACCTAGAATGAGGACAGATAAATGAGGGTCGACCATTATCCATGTTTGAAACACGAGACAAGTCACAAAATGTAATCCGAAGTCTTCTAGGGGGTTGGCCCAATATGGTAGGTGAGACAATGTGGAATGAGACCAGACTGTTAGGGTGCCCCATCAGACATGAAGGAAGGTGTGAATCCAAATAAAATGGACACCATGAAGTGTGGAGGTGGATTGGGATTATGTATATTCAGAGTCCAACACTCTGGGTTCTGCACCACAGCGCGTCAGTGCATGTTAGTGGGAAGACGTAACTGGAATCTGAGTTACAAACCCTAGTGTTTAAAAATGATTATAGACTTATTTCATGGACCAAAGGTTCTAAGTTTAAGGTCATATAGTTTGGACCTACTGCATAGTTGTTTCCGATGCTTTTGTCGGGGCGTGCACATCTGTCATATGGAGGACACACAGCTATTACCCCACATTCCTGCTTTCCAAAGGAGCGTAGAATATACTCCTTATTCAGGGATATATGCTCCTTCATCGATACAGGATGATGGGATTTCAGCTCTTCCTTCTGTTCATTCCTTCTCGGAGTTCGTCACCTAGTCTGGGTCTCCCTCATAATTTAAGACTTTGATTGTGAAACTCTTCCCGGTGCAATATCTTCATGGACACTAGTTAACTACGATACTTCTTTCAAGACATTCCAAGGAGTCCGGTTAGGTTAGTAACATTACGTTAGATGAGTAGTCACGTTGGGCATCACTGGCATGTTTGGAAGGTAGGGGATTGGCATGTATTTCTTCTATCCCTTATTATAGGGCTTCTCGAGGGCGCAGAATCCCGAGGAATACCACATCGAATACAGGGAATCATATGCCATTGTAATGTAACCAAGGTTTTCCTCAGCTTCCCATGTATAACATAGGGTATGCCATAACTTTAACATCTAGCAGAGACGGATCAGACTTATTGGAACACTGATTAGAATGGATCACATGGAGGAACCCCCTACAGGTAATGCCGATGTTGGAGCCAATATATGGGTGGCTTCCCGAGTGCTGTTAAATGGAACAGGGAATGGGGTGGCATTATTCCACCGGGATGTGGCGGCCTGGGTGGGGATCAGGATGGGTGATGGAAGTTTCTATGAATTGGATGGTGAATGGTATGGAGCCATCATGGGGTGACGATAGTTTTGGGCTTGAGCCTCGAAGAGACTTCCTACTTATCCCCATGCCAAGGAATCAAAGTTCACGAAGTTTGATGAGATGATGGGACTCTTGGGGATGTGACCCGTGAGAATGGATGCGTGGATGGGACCCAGAAGAAATGGAACCTCTGGGTTGGGGCATGAGCTTCCCAAGACGCATGGGCTCGAGGGAGAGATCAAGATGAGATGGTAGTGATGGGATCAAACTTCATGGACGTTTCCTATGTATCTTTGTGGAAGGGAATCAAAGTCCACGTAGTTTAGGTGGAATTTGGGGCATACGATCTGAGGCAGCCCATGGGGTAGGTAAAACGACGTGAAGGTGGACCTGGGGTCCTGATGGATGGTGGGATTGAACCTTGTGGAAGCTTCCTACGTACCATGCCTTGACATGGATCAAAGTCCCCATAGTTCGGGATGAGTTGGGGCTTACACTCTGAGGCAACCCAAGCATTGGGTTGTGGGACTTCATCCTCATGGAGGCTTCCTACGTACCATGCCTTGACATGGATCAATGTCCTTGTTGTTCGGGATGGGTTGGGGCTTACACTCTAAGGCATCCCAAGTGTTGGGTTGTGGGGATTGAACCTCATCGAGGCTTCCTACGTACCATGCCTTGACATGGATCAAAGTCCCCGTAGTTCGGGATGGGTTGGGGCTTACACTCTAAGGTGTCCCAAGTGTTGGGTTATGGGGCTTGAACCTTGTGGAGGCTTCCTACGTACTATGCCTTGACATGGATCAAAGTCCCCGTAGTTCAGGATGGGTTGGGACTTACACTCTGAGGCGGCCCAAGTGTTGGGTTGTCGGGCTTAAACCTCGTGGAGGCTTCCTACATACCATTCCTTGACATGGATCAAAGTCCATGTAGTTTAGGATGGGTTGGGGATTACACTCTGAGGTGGACCACGTGTTGGGTCATGGTCAGTGCTTTCTCTCAGCTCACGTGAGTCATGCTCGGTGTGAGAAATAAGAGATAGCAGAGACCTGAAGATCACGTTGCGGAAGGTGTGTCCATGGGAGATGGAGTGGGGCTTACACATGGAGCGACCCAAAGTGGAAACAACGGCTTATTCATGTTTAGCAACCCGAAAATTCAGGGGTTACTCCAGGATGGAGGCCTGGGAGCAAAAAAGTGTAGTGAGAGAGAGACTCGGTACTGAAGAAAGTAGAAGAACTGTTTCCCACCACGCCCTTCGCTGGCCCTGGGGATCGAAGGTGAAAGGAGCAGCAGAGATCCTACCTCCTGCAAAGAAAGCTAGGGGCTTACACCAAGGTGGCTACCCTTTCCCCACGGACAAAATCCACTCCCATAAGGATGATATCATCCCCAATGAGGGGTGATCCCATCCCCATGGAGACGAATGAGCATTGAGAATGTCCAAGGCAGGGGACCCTGCGTGTGTGGCACGGGGCCAGGTCACAGTTTAACGTCATGTGCTAAGGACGATGGTGCTTGACAGTTTAGTATCCTGTAGCTTGAACGAGGTGGGTGCACTTCGCACCCCTTGGGATTACATAACCAGTATCCTCGGTTCCTTGTGGAAGGGAAGGCATCGGGAATGCCATGGTGAGGGGGTGTCATGGAACGAACAATCGAGGGTTCCACGTTAGCGTGACTATATGAAGAAGCAATAGATTTTAGCGTGACTATGCAATGAAGTATAAGGCGAAGCAACGCAATTTTAAGAATCATCCAAGGGACTTTGAAGTTACTTAGTATGATCCTAGAAGGGCGTACGATAAAACGATGCATGATATGGATGCCTAGGGGTAAGAGATGCCTGTGAATGGCATCCATGAGAAAAACATTGGACACATGCACAGAGGTATGACCACGGAGTACTGAGGTGAGGGGTCCTGGGAAATTGTGCGCAACCTTTGAGGGTTGCAGATGAAATAAGTGGCCTCGCGCGAAAAACACCAGGCTGGCATGAAATCAATGAGGATTAGCACGCAAATGGAGCCAAGGGTTTGTGTGCAACTAAAAGGATTGCTCGCATGGAATACTAATTGCATGCAATTGGGAGAGGCTTAACGTAATGTCTGGGGTGCGTGCAATTGAAGGGGATTGCACACAATGCTTGGGGTGCATGCAATTGAAGGGGATTGTGCGCAATTGGCCGACCTATGTGCAGGTGGAATGGATTGCGTGGAAGGGGGGGACCCCGAATGGGTTGGAATTCAGTATTAATCCAAGGGGATCTCAAGCGAAGGTGGACCCCAAGGCGACTTGGCGCAAAAAGAATTGTACCTAAAAGCCATCGTTGCAAGCGCGGAAGGCGAATGTCGTGTACGAGATCCGGTTCATATTTTCAACCCGGAAATCAAAGGGGGTCGCCTTATATTTATAGACGTTTAGGGGCACGGAAATAGGTCGGCGAAAAATAATTGTGCACTCGGGTGGCGGCGTGAAATGTCAACAGTGCGGGGCAGAGTGTGAAATATTTTTCACCCATGCTGTAGAACTCTCATGCATCTCGGATCATTCTGTATGAGGCACAAGTTTTTCGCACACTTCTGAATTTTTTTCGCACCCCTCCTCCGGGGCCCCCGGACTGGGTCCCCAGATTCGAATATGACATCACTTTGTCGTTTGGAAACCTTCTTCAACACTTGATCATTTTTTGGTGTCTACAAATCCCCCCCCCCAGAATTGGATTGGCGAGGGATCGCAACTGTCAGATTCTGAGGGAAATGCCGAAAGGAAGAACTCTATGGGGTCCATGCGCGGAAAACACTAGGGCGCTGCACAAAAGACCTGGGGGGAATGCAAAACTCAAGAAGGCACAAAATCCACTTTTTTCACGCGTTAGCATAGCAAGATTTGCCTATAAAAGACACCGCGGGTCCCATGGTTTGTACGAACTTTCTCGCGCGACAAGCTTCGAGCTCTCTTGCGCAAAACTTTCTCTGGCCCTACGTGAAAACCGCTCCGGCTGCGTGTAATTCCACCTAGATCTGGCACCGTTTTACGTGCAAACCCGTGGTTTTTTGCACCGTTTGTCAGATATTTCGCGATAGCTGCTGAAATTTCATGCCTCCCTCTCATATTCCGTGCTAGCTACTCAAGAACTTGCTAGAAGAAGATGGTCGTAAACCAAGCTGATGAGGGAGAAGCCACTACTCGAAGGGATGAAATGGTCACCAACCTAGAGGTTTATGGCGCAAAAAGGATTGTCTCCAATAACCATACCATTTTCAATATGATAACCCTTTCCCAAAAAGAAGTACGCCCTGTCCAACAATCTGCCTCTTTGGAACTTAGGTATCCTAGAAGAGGTTCCTTTTTTGGGTTTTGAGGTGGATACATCGCGGTCATGGGTGACCCGTGAGGATGATCTACCTCGCTACAAAATCACCAACAACGGCCATACTACTTGGGAAACTAGACATATGGACGTTTATGTCCTAAATCCTAGGACCAGGACCATCTCAGGGAGTGACCTTATTGTGAAGAGCTCCCTGAACCTCTACGTGGGCACCTTCCGTCAGAGCGTCACTGACGAGGACACAGGCTGGTTGCATGACTGGGACCTATGTTCCAGAGGCAACATTACCAACGAATGGGACTGGGCGTACTGGGTTTGCCATACATGTGACCAATTTGGGGCCGAGCTGCGGCATATTGGATTATTCAAGGCGGTGTGGACATCGCAATTTCACTTCTACTACTAGTACAAGCTCGGGCCATAACTGTTCACTCAGTGGTCCCTGATACCAACACCTTCCATATCCATCATGGGTAAGTCGGTATCAGTCTCTGGGACATTCACTTCATCAAGGGTATCCCTTTGGAGGGCCACCAATACGATGAATTCCTTCCGCCAATGAGCAATTGGGGTGACAGATCAAGAACTCCCATAATGACGTGGCATCTACTGGAGATGACTAAGGAGAGGTTGGGGGTAAAAAATTTATTAAATGAAAATGCATACATGGACCAGTTTAGCATGTTCCTCAAAAGGGATCCGACAGTCAAGATTCCAGGGCAAGGGGGATGGTGTCCAACCGTGGCACAGAGGAGCAAGAGCGGATCATACTGGAGGGTCTTGGAGGTGGGGCACTACCAGTCATGGGGATACAACATAAACGAGAGTCAAGAACCGAATATTTGGTATGCCTGATTTCTCACCACGTTTCTGAGTGGGTGAATTTTTCCAGTGAGGGACGCAATGATGGGAGTCCGTCCAGCGACCCTAGTGATGGCTGGCATCATGGATGCCAACAAAAGATTCAATCTGGGGGTCCCCATGCTGGCTCGTCTATATGACATTTTGGGATGCATCTTCAGAGGGGGGTCACCCAAGAGAATCTATGACCCCTTCCTTATCTTCTATGGCTGGGTTGTTACTCATTGTGGTGGATATACCTTCCCAAATGCCATATGTCCTCTAGGTAATGGCCTGTGACCTTCCCTGATAAACATTGTCGGGGTCATGCCACTGATGCTCAATGAGGAGGGAGTAAGGATCAGAATTGGTAACCATGCCAAATTTTCCTTTATCCCATTCCCCACCCCGACTGTCCAGATGATAGACAATGGTCAAGGCATACTGGAGTAGAAGGAGTACTTCCAGAGAATCTCAGGTAGGGTGCATGTGGCCTGGATTGTTGGGAAGATCTTATGTGATCCTTATGTGCCATTTAGGTTCTCCAGGCAGTTTGGGTGCCTTCAGCAGATGCCGAAAAAAGTATACACAGATGTCTGGGAAGAAAGGAATCCATGCGTTCTTCATCAACTGTGGTGATGTTCACCACCTATGGCTCCAGCAAAGTCATCACCTTTCCTCCCACCTGAGTTGATGTTGGCCTCTCAACCGAGTATGCCGAACATTGAACAATAGCATAACCCAAGGGGATTTTGTGGAAGCGAGTTTGGAAAATCAAGGTCGCTAGTGTAGAACCCGGGCAGCGAGAGAGCAGGAAAAGTACAGTTAGAGGGGGAAGGCCAGAAGCACATCGGACAATAGGGCCCGCATAGGCTGGGACCTCAGTAGCGGGGACATCGCATGGAGTGTCCGTGCCCTTGTCGACTAAAAGAGGGTCCCACAGAGCATCCAGAGAACTTCCCGTGAAGAAAATAAGATATCTTCTTCAACCTTCTCATGAAGTAATCTTCTCGGTGTTATGGTCATCTTGGCTAACCCTGCGACAGTTGGTGAGTACCGATGCCCTCTAGCAAGAAGATAGTGTGAGACAGGATCCAGCTGCTAGAATTCAGGCTCATTCAGATTGTTGATAGGGTGAACTTCCAATGACAACATGCGTATCTGACAGCCATGGACATGTACGTATGAAAACTGGGTCGATGTGTGGAGCCACCTTTCTTGGTGAAGGTGTTGCTCGGCCAGGAGCATGATCTAGAAACGATGCCGTCGGGGGATGATGACATCAATGATGAGTCAGAGGGCAGTGAGACAGAAGAGGAGGAGGTAGAAGGAGAAGGTGAAGGAGAAGAGGATCCCGAAGGTGAAGGGACTCAGGGGGAATCCCACCAAGAGAGTGTTCAGGAGAGTGGTGAGATCGTCGGCTCCGATATGGATGTCACTAAACTACTCGAGGTATGATTCAACCCTTATCTGTCCTTCTCCTATATTCAATCTCCTTTGCAATCATTAATACACCCTCATTATCTTACTCAGAAGCATATTGGTGCTGATCAAGAGTCTCCAGCCGAAGGAGGGGGGGAAGTTACAATGGAACAAGGTGGGGTACCAACGCCTATTATTGATCTGACGAGCACTAAGGGACCCCTCACTATGACATCTCTTATAGTGTCCAGAACACTAGAGGCTTGCACCTTGGGTTCCTATATGTTATTTTCTTCGATACCAGTACTTACTATCATAGGACTCAATTGATTAGGGTGATCCTTGTCTGTACAGTGATCATGAAATTAAAGGCTCGTCGGGATGCTGAGCCCGGAACATACTCGAGTGAGTCAGTGACAAACATACCACCCTGTCTAGGAAGTGCTTCCCAAATTGAGTCGGCCCCGACAATTGGTGAACAGAGAGTGGTGGACACTAGTGGAACTGCCGTCGAGGTAGGGCCAAAAGTTGGCGAAGCATCCACCAGGGATGAGGAAAGAGAGGAAGGTTGATGAAACGCTGAAGTGCCCAACCCCCTAGAAGAACTATCCGATGAAGACCCTGCTGCCAGCCTTTTGGCTGTTTTTTCCGTCTATAGGCCCACTGATCCTGAGGAAATTGATGATTCATACTCGGAAGCGGCCGCAGAGAGCTAGATGACGCAACACAAAGGGTGAAAGACCATCATGCATTTCCTCAGTCAGCCTCAGAAGAAATGGTTGAAGCGGATGAGATCACTCCACACTTGGCTGTGTTTCATGCGTGCTAGAGGGGCAGATGCTGAACATCCTCACTTGATGGTCCGTGACTACATGTCTGAGAAGATGCGTGAGACCAGCCAATTCTCTAACTCCACCCAGTTCCGAGAGTATTCAGGGAGTACCTGAGCATTTCTGAAGGTAGAGAATGAGGTTAAACGCCTCAAAGAACAGGCTAAAGAAAAGGAGATATTCATCGCAAACTATTTTGAGCTTGTGGAGCAGTTGAGGGCCCGGCTGGAAGATGCCCAAGCGCAAATAGTGGAAGCGAGTCACTAGATGACTGAACTTCAGACCGAACAGGCACGAGCATGGGCTATGGTCAAAAAACTGCGCTTCGTGACCGCTGATGAAGAGAGGGTTCTCAGGGGGTGGGAAGTAGTCCTGGAGGCCAACAGCCAAAAGGTAGCAGCATTGGAATGATTCATGAAAGAAGCCGACCCTTAAGGGATCTATTTTGGTCGAACCCATATTCTTATTTCACCTTACTTCTTATTATTTTAAACGATGTGTATGGAAACATTTATTTACTTGTCCTTTTGGTTTAATGTGCTCAACCATAATTCTGAAATAAATAGAAATCTATTCCTAAGCTCACGTGGGCCATACACGATGTGAGAAACAAGGGATTCTCGTACTATTACTTCATTTGATCGCGGGAGCATCAACCAAGCTTCAGGAATTTGAGAATCGAATCCAGATTTTTGAGGAAGAGAGGGAGGCCCGATCAATGGAAGAGGACCTTAGACCGATCTATGTATCGTCTTCTCAATGTGCTCTAGTGCACGATTAGGGCAATGCCGGGGGAATTTGAATCAGTACAAACATAGGAGAATGAAGAATGTGAATCATGTTACCCCAAATTCGAATCACTATGGGAGGGGAATGGCGATAAAGGACAACTGTTGACCGTGTTTGAAACACAACGTCCCTATTGCGTTAGCCTGAAATGGGGACAAAAAATGAGGGTTGCCCGCTGACCATGTTCAAAACATAGGACCTAACTCAAAGTGTCAACCAAAGTCTTCCAGGGAATTGGCCCAGGAAAGTAGGTGAGATGATGCGGCATGATACCAGGCCGTTAAGGGGTCCCTTCAGACATTAAATAGGATGAGGGTCTGAATAAAGGGCACGAGAAGCGTGGAAGGTGAAGTGGTGGTTCGTTCGAACAGAGTCCAACACTCTTGAAATTGTGCCACCGTGGTGGAAGCACATTAGTCATGTGCATTAATATGATCATGGCTCATTTCTACTTTGACATAGGACCTCTTTGATGTGGGAACCGTTGCTTCCCAATGTCATTGTCGGGTATCCCAAACTTGTTCAGGGCAAATGCTGTAGTTACACAACTCCACGAGGGGTCAGGCCAAGGGGCTGATGGTGAGAAAGGATGGGATCTGTGATTCCTAGGGTTGGACCTGAGATGATATGTCTCAGCGTTCCTACGTATTCTATAAGGATGGGAATCAATCCGTACATAGTTCTGAGGATGGTCTTAGTTTAAGGTCTTAGAACATGAACCGGGGATCAGTAAGAAATGCAGGGGACACATGGTATGGTGATTGTGAAACCCGACGTGAATGAGGACATAAGTCCAGATTAACATGTGTTACATGGGGAAGTTTTTATGTAAAGGGACCGAAAATGAAAGCCAGGGTAGGCCCATGGGGCAGCTCCTGAGCGTTCATACGTATCCCATAAGGATGGGAATCAATCCATATGTAGTTTTGGAGATTGGAACTGTAAGGTACTATTGTAAAGGATGAAAGGGGCATGCGGGTCTATCCCTAGCACCAAAAGAAGCGATATTTGATGTATCTTGTTTGTCCTTTAAGGTGAATGGTTTTTTTTGCTATGTGACAGACCTAGGGTAAAAATTCCTGGAATCGTCACAAAAATCAACCCATATACAGGCGTTGAAAAATGGTATGGTGGATGACCGATACATAACGTGATGTCCCCTATGACGAGGTCATCACAATGCAGTGCCATTTTTCTTCGTGCGGCCAGGACGATATTATCACAGTCTCGGGTAATGTGATAGGACCATATAGCACAATTTAAAGTTATATGTCTTGGACAAGTTAAGGAATGTGCACGATGTGATAAAGCATACCCAATGTAAATGTGGAAAAGTTCAACATCATCACCGTGCGTAACACCGATAAAGGAGCCTCGGGCCAAGAGGTCAATAAGGGTCAGAGGATAAGGGGCAGGAGAAGCTATCTCCCAGCTGAGCTGGACCCGAAAACACGATGTCTGGGTGATCCTACGTATCACATGAGTATGAGAATCAAGCCGCACATAGTGCTTAGAGAATATCTTAGTTTATGGTCTTAGAGATCGGACCGTGGGAGCCTCGAAGGATGCCGTATTCCAGCTTTGTCCCCTTGACATGTGGAGGTCCACTGAGAGATAGTGCCAGGAGTGTCGAAATTATACTTGGACATGATGGGGTGGAACATAATGTGAATCATGTAACCAACATTCAGGTTCGGAAGGGACTGGCATGGCGACAGAGGATTACTGCTGAAAATGTTCGCAACACAGCATCCTGTCGCGTTAGCCTGAAACGGAGACAAAAAAATGAGCATCGACCATTGACCATGTTCGCAACGTGGGACTTGTATCGATTTGTTTTCTGAAGCCCTCGGGGTCATTGGACTGTAATGGTAGGAGATCCCTTAGTCCTAGAATCTAGGTCGGTTTGGGGGTCCCTTCAGTTGTGAAAGATAATGGGGACCCAAATAAAGGGGAACACGAAGCCTCGCAAGTGAATAAAACTTTCCCAAGTTGAATCTGACACTCCAGGTCCTAGACCAGAGTACTCTCGGACACATCAGCGAACCACTGCAAAGGGTCAATGGGGCTCAACTTGAGAGCGGCCAATTCATGGATGAGTATGAAACAAAGATATGGAGAACTCTCAGAAGAAAAGGGGGGGGGGGTATGGCATGGTTTCCAAAAATCTAATCTGAAGGAGGAAATAACCCTATACCACACCTAAATATCCCTCTCATAGAAGGGAACATGCCAAGGGGCCTAGGTGGCCAGGAGGTCTCTAAGAGACGGGGCTGGACCTGAAACCTAAATGTTCGGGCGGTCCTACGTATCCCATAAGGATGGGAATCAAGCCACGCATAGTTCTTGAAGGTGTAATTTAACATCATGTAGGACTGTTCAGTTTAAAGTCATGCTGGACTGACATGCAGTTTAGGGTCATGCGGGACCATCCAGTTTATGGTCGTGCAGGACATTCCAGTTTAAGGTCGTGCAGGACCATCCAATTTAAGGTCATGCAAGACCATCTAGTTTACGGTCATGCAGGACCATCAGGCTCAGGCATAGTATTTCTTGAAGAACATGGCATTGGTGGGAGGGGATATGCGCTCACCATCCATGATCATCAGAGAGTATGCTCCATTGGGATAAACCTTATGAACAATGAAAGGCCCTTCCCATTTGGGCTCCAACTTGGGTGGTTTCCTACCAGGTATCATTGGTGTTTTCAGAGCCAACACCAAGTCGCCTTAAAGGAAAGAGCAGAGTTGAACCTTCTTGTTGAAGTCTTGAGCCATCTTGCTCTGATGCCTTTCTAGATTGTGAAGGGAATAAAGCCTATTCTCATCAAGTGATTCCAATTCAGCTAGATGAATTTCAACCACTCTATCTAGCGCTTGCTGGTCATATACCACTGTGCGCAATGAGGGAAGCTGAACCTTGATGGGCAGGACGACCTCAGTGTCATACACCAGAGAATATGGGGTCACCAAGGTGTAATTACGAGTCATTTTCCGATAATCCCAGATGGAATTGGGGAGCTTATCCGGTAAACTCTTCATGTTCTGACCAACCATTTTTTTCAAAATGTTAGAGCGAGTTTTATTGAAGACCTCGATCTGCCCATTTTCCTGTGCGTGATAGCAGGAGGTATGGTTCGAACGGTTGTTGTACTTAGTGTACAACTTTTTTAACTCGGCTTCTTGGAAGTTGGTGCTGTTATCGGTGAGGAGAGCATGAGGAACCCCAAACCGATGGATGATATTGGAACTCACGAAGTCAACGATAGAACGGGCCTTGACCTCCTTGAGCAGAACTGCTTCTGCCCACTTGGAAAATAAATCTATAGTGGTTAGAATGAATAGGTATTTGCAAGCCGCTAAGGGTGGGTATGGTCCTACAACATCTAATCCCTAGATTTCAAAGGTCCAAGAGTACTTGTTAGTTTGGAGAGGCTCTGGTGGTCGATGCACAAAGTTAGCATGAACTTGGCATGCATGGAATCTCTTGGTGAACTCGATGCAGTCATGGATCATGGAGGGCCAAAAATACCCTAATCTCCAGATCTGGTGAGACAGTTTTGGCCCAGCCTGATGGGAACCACAGGAACCATCATGAACCTCTTGCATGACCTGTGGAATCTCAACCCCTTGAATGAAACAGATGAGAACACCATCAAACCCGCACTTGTAGAGGATATGGTTAAGACTGGGACCACTATGGAGGGTATACTACAGCGCACATTGTCATATTCACTCATGCTCATCCCAGTCTGGTGGGAGATTACCGTGTTAGAGGTACTCAACCAAGGGTGTCCTCCAATCGGTAATCATTTTGATCACTACATCCGGACGACCCAGGGGTCCTGATGCAGAGGCACCGATGGTAAGATGGATTACCTGTGGGCCATCATCTCCATCCAGGGTAACAAGAGCTATGACTCTCCTATGTGCCACATGGATAATCAAATCATCATGTTCGGTCTCTGCAAGTTATGCAGCTAAGATGGCCAAGGAATCCGCACGACCGTTCTGTGACTAAGGGACATGGGTAACCTCTGGTCGAGAAGGGAACTGGGCCATTAGTCGGAGAGTGCTCTCTAACAATGGTATGAGATTTGGATTTCTAACAACATAGTATCCGTTGACCTGCTTAATGACTAGCTCAAAGTCCCATTTCAGATGAAAATGGGGCACGTTGATTTCGAGGGCCAGCTCGAGGCCAGTAATGAGGGCCTGATACTCTCCCTCGTTGTTAGTATAGCCTTCTAACAACAAGAATGAGTATGACAGAACGACTTGTGCCGGGGTAATAAAGATGATACCCAGGCCTACTCTATTGAGTCGCAGATCATTGAGCCTCTTACCGGTGGGGCTCCGGGAGGTTCCATAAAAGCGCATTTTCCAACATGGGATGGCAGGATCTAACGATAGGATTGCCTCATCAGGGAAATCCAGGTCCAAGCACCGATTAGCGGGAGTTGGATTGGCAGCTAGAATGTATGCCAATGCCCGTCCGTTGAAATACTTATGATGGACAAACTAGATATCGAACTGCTGGAGGATTACCTCCCACCGTTCTAGAAGGCCGGTCAATATGGGGTGATTTATAATATACTTCAGCGGGTCTACCCGAGAGACCAGTTGTACCTCATGGTGTTGTAGTTAATATCTCAATTTTTTTACTGTGAATAACAGCGCGAGGCAGCTCTTCTCGATGGGGGAGTATTTGGTCACTGTATTGATGAGCATGCATCTGAGGTAGTAGAGACTGTTTTCTATCCCCTCATTATTTTTCTGGGCGAGAAGGGCACCAAGAGATTGTTCAAAGGCAGTGACATAGAAGACCATCAGCTTCCCGGAGACAGGTGGCATAAATACCCAAGGCTAGAGAAGTTATTGCTTGATTTCCTCAAAGGTGGTCTAGCACTCCTCGTCCCACTCATAGGAAGAGCCTTTCTTCATGAACCGGGAAAAGGTCTTACACTTTCTATCCAAATTCACAATGAATTAGCATATATAGGCTAAGTGGACTTAGAAACCTCAAAGCTCCCGAATATTACTCAAGGGAAAAATCTGGATGATGGACTTGATCTTTTCTGGTTTGATCTCGATGCCCCAGTTCCTGAAAACAAAGCCAAGTAACATGCCAGAGGTGACCCCAAAGCACACTTTAATGGGGTCATCTTCAGGTGGCAGGAATGGAGGAAGCCGAACACTTTCTCAAGATCCTTAAGATGGTCCTGGCGCTGGTGAGATTTGACCACTAGGTCATCCACATAAAATTCCACCAATTTCTTGAGGATTGGCTTGAATATGTGATGCATGGCCCGCTAATAGGTGGCACCTGCATTCTTCAGGCCGAAGGGCATAACCTGGTAACAGAATGTACCTTGAGGTGCCCTGAAGGTTGTGGAATCCTCATCCTCAGGGGACATCCAGATCTAATTATACCCGGAGTAACCATCCATGAAGGAGAGGGCTTGGAACCCATCAGTAGTGTCGATCAACAATTCTATCACTGGAAGGGGAAAATCATCCTTCAGACAATGGCGGTTGAGATCGCGGAAGTCGATACAGACTCTAATATGTCCATTCTTCATCCTGACTGGTACAATGTTGGCCAACCATTTGGGGTACTGGACCTCCCTAATGATGTTGGCCCTGATGAGATTGTCAACTTCGGCCTCAACCATGGCACCGTGGGAAGGGTGCATCTTTTTGGGAGGTTGTTTAAACCCACGATGACTTGCCGGAAGACCGAGGAAGTGGATGGATACATGAGAATCTAGTCTTGGAATCTCATCATAACTCCAGGAAAACACATCACGGTGCTGTTTAAGGAAGCCTATGTACCGCTGATGCTCCTCGGGGGGCATGGCGGCACTAATCAATGTGTGTCTCAAGTCTACCTCACTTCCGAGGTTCACCTGTACCAACTCATCGATCGTGGCAGAGACACCTTCATCAAAGGCGGTGCGGGGGGGCGTCCTCTATATCCTATTCTCTAGTAATGGAGAGATCCTCTGTAGGGGAAGTTTCTTCTGAATTAGAATACCCCTATGGGAGGCTGGTAGCAGTTTGAGCGGCAGTAGTTATTGCATTGGGGAACTCTGGCGCTTCCGAGACCATAGCGATGAAGGCTGTCGATCCTATCCCATTTGTTCTCTATCCCAAGGGTCCACACTTCATAATATCAAAGCAGTGGTGGCATGTCGGCCGGAGCCAGCTTATTATAGCCTGGATAAATAGATAAGTATGACGTACTTCCATTGCCATGAGTCGGACGTCCTGATACCTAATGGGAGTGGGAGACTCTGGGATCAATGGAGCCTGGTTCGTATAAGAATACGTAGTGATCTTCTGACATCTCCTGGATTTGGGAGCATGGTTCCCCCTTGTCCTAGAAATGAAAAAACATTTCCCCATATCGGGGGTCATGGCCTCCAACTGATGGATCAGAAAGATGTAAGCATCATTCAGGCATACCCAAGGGTCGGTCGTAGCAGTGACGGGCTCAACATCACTTTCCTGGACCTGTTTATCCTTGCTCTTGTAATAGTCAACATCCAGATAACGGGCTTCACAAGAGGCGAAAGGAGATGCATCACCTTGGAGTACACCTACTCGACCATTGAGGGAGTACTTGAGGCATTGGTGATATGATGAGGGGACCACCACGTCTAGGTCGAGCCATGGCCTACCCATCAATGAATTGTAGGCAGTGTCCTGGGAGACAACCATAAACTCGGTGTTGGAAAATAGGCCACCCAACTGGGTCTTCAAATGGATCTTTCCGACTGGGGTTTACTCTGTCCTATTGTATCTCTGGATTCTTAAATCGGAGGGAGTTAGGTCATCCTTGGATAGCCCTAGCTTCTGCAGTGTCCGTGTCAGGATAAGGTTGATCCCAGAGCCAGTGTCAATGAGACAACGATGAATCTCCATGCCGTTAAATTGGCCTATGACGTACAGCAGGCGGACGTTCCCCTGTATGGGGGAGCCATAATCCTCTCCAGAGAACAAAATGATGGACTGGAATTCGGCATTCTCAATTGTTTCACCATGAAAGGCTTCTGCAGCTGCTACCTCCGTCTCAAATTGGAGGGGTATTCTTAAAGCCTCGGTGAGTGCATCGCGCATATTTGGCGACAGGTGAAGGGATTCAAGGATGGAATGCCTTGATGGTATGATGTCGAGGTGTTTGAGAACATCACACTTCTATGCCAGGCATGAAATTCTACTTTTGGGAAGCCGCTCTGTGGCATGAGGCATAGCGGGCCCTGCCAACCGGACTGACTACGGACTGGTACTGAGTATATCCCACTGCTCACTAATGGAATCCTGAAGAGTATCTTTTAGATGGGGACTAGACAACTGATATTGGCATGTATCAGGGAGAAGTTGGTCGTGGCACGATCGAAGTGGTTCTTCCTGATCCAGTAGCACAAAAGGTGGTGGAGGCGGGCCTGTCGACATCGGGTGAAGAGGTTGCGCATGCTGGGTTCTACGCTGGGCCTACTGTCTGGTCTCAGTTGCATGTGCATCCCAGCTAGAGGTTCCATATGATGTGCCCCAATGACCCATATGGTCTAAGCTCTGCGATGTTGGCGTTGGCTGAGGACGTTGGGGAGGTCCGCCTGGCATTCCCCCTCGTCAGGAGTCATATAGGGGTTTACCAACTCGACGGTGTTAACCGAAGCGTACCCTTGACTGTCATTTGAAGAGTCATCCAACTTTGGGCATATTGTGGGAGGGATTACCATATCTAGGGACATAAATTCACTGAGAGTGTGGTACGATGATAGCATTGGCGGGGCACGTTTCTTTTTCTTACGTCGCAAGTGCTTGCTCTTCTAAGAAGAGGTCGGCTGAGATGATGATGCAGAAGTGGTGACCACAGATTCTGAAAGATCCGACTGATTCAAGCGTGCTCAGATAATTCCATGGGTGAGGGAGACCACTTTTTGGGCCATCCAGTTTTCATATTTCTGAGACCCGCGGTCAGAAACCTACTACCACTCGCCTTCTATGTTGCTACTACTATCTGGCCTTACAAAGACACCTGCCACTTGTGTCAGGCCAGGGCCCAACCTGACTATATTTTTGCAATATAGTCATGGAGATAGTCCTTGAACACATATAATTGCCTTAGGGTGTGCCCTAGGATCCGGTGATAAGGGAAGTAGTTGGGGCGATCAGTGAGATTCACCTCTTCTGGATTTATGCACTCAAGCAATCGTACTATCCACTGCTCCAAGGTGCTGCAGATGTAACCGGGGACCCAATCCTCGCTGAACAAGTAGGTTTGATTTCATCTCTCCATAAAGGGGGATATAGGGGCCTGACCTTGACGAGGGACTGGAGGAGCATGCTGAGGAGGCAGAACTTGATTATCTCGCCTAGGTAGTGGAAATGCATTACGCAGAGGCGCTTCCCAATTTTGAGGCAGTCGCTGCTGGGCTGTAAGTTATGCTTGTGATGGCAGACCTCTACAGGGATGCGGAACTGGCTCTACTAGTTGTAACTACATCTTTCTGGGGGCCTCTATCTGGGCCACCGCGGCATGCTCGACTCTAACGAACCTCCTTGCCGGGATTATAGGGGGCAATAGACGTGCCTGACTGGCCTGTTGCAGGGCATCTTCAAGGTGTTGGGCCTTATCTAAGAAGTCTCGGAACCCTCCAAGATACTTCTGAGTGATTAGAGTGGAAATCAGCTCCGTCTTGACATTCTTTATGCCCATCGTCAGTAATTGCTTCTGAGTAAGTGGCATGTGAAGGGAGTATGTGAGCCCCATCCACCGGGCGATAAAGGTTGCGACTCGCTAATCAGGACTTTGTTAGCACTTGAAGAGGTCTATGATACTCTTCTTCCAGGTGGTAGAGATGAACTGGTAAATGAATTTCCTACGAAGGTCCTCCCAGCTGGTCATAGATATGACAGGGAGTTGGTTATACCATATGAATTCCCCCCCCAGTGTCTAAACAAAACAGCGAAGCTTGGTAGCCTCCTGCTGTGCTGGAGTCCCTAGCATAGACCCACACCTTGAGTTGAAGTGGGATAGGTTCTAGGTCGGGTCCCCGGTCCTGTTAAAGGGGGAGAAGGTGGGATTCCCAAAACCCGGAGGTGCTGTCATGTCATCCACCCATGCCAAGTATGGCTGGCCATCACGTGGGATTTCCACCTGTTGTGTTTCAAAAGCCTCTAGGCGGACGATGAGTGCTTCCATTGGATCTTCTGGATGTGGGTCTCTGTCTTGACGGGGATCCCTAACCACAAGCGCGTTTCAGGGTTCTTCAATGCAGTAGGTAAGCTCAATGGCTCGTGGAGCGGCTTGTAGAGCGATCCATGGGGCATCTAGGGGAGCCCGAGCGGGGTTTCTTGGATTGTCGTGCCACTCGGGAGAATATGGAGAGACATTCCACGCCCTCTTACCATGAGCTCCGACTTTTTCCCTGTCAACGAGTGTAGTATGATCATGGTTTCTTGGGGGTAGCTCGCCAAGGAGTAGTTGCCCCCGCCCCTGCTGCCCTATCCTAGGGTCACCGTAATCTGGTCATCTCTCTACAACGTGTTCAACCAGAAGTTCATCGACCAACTTCTTCTGCTCAGCAAGCTACTGGCGTACTGTGTCTTTCTCAGGATCCTCCTCCATCTTTTTCACTGAAGCCAACGGGTCGGAGTGCTTGATAGCTCTGACGTGCTCTTTTCCCTTACCGGAATTATGAATGAGTACCAATGCCTCAGTGGGCGGAGAGAGACATAGTAGCTTCCTTTGCTGATGAGTAATCCTCCTCAATGGGTCTTGTAGTGGTGGAATGTCCTCCGGGTGGACGTTCCCATCAAAGAAGTTCCAGCTCATTTTCCCCTCCCGATAGATCGGTTATGTTGACCACAACTCTTCTCAGAAGCATGTCTTCAATGTCTCCTAGCGAGTCGGGCTGCCAGCGAATAGAACTGAAGAGGAGGGAAGCATACTACCCCCAACCATGGACTTGCACATGGGGGGTAGCCTCCTTAATATCTTTTCAGAGTACTTGGAAACTATGAACACAATGCTATTGGAGGGCCTTGTGGTGACCAGGTGACTTAGGGTGGAGGACCGTGGGGAGCGAAACAAGATCAACCAAATGACATTGTCCGCCGATGTATTCAAGGTGCACTTGTCTCCTGGGATAGGAGACTCAGTGGTGGTGCAGACAGAAGTGAGTCACCCAGAGGGTCTGGCGGAAACAGTCAATCTCCTCCAGGGTGAGAGATTCCGATGCACAAAAATTTGTCCTACAACTGGCCAAAAATTCTCAGGGAAGTGGCCCACAGCAAGGATAGTCTAGAAGCTCCTTGGCTCAGATTCATGGTCTGACCCTTTATTGCCCCACTCTTCAACTGGGGGTGGATGAGGAACTCGTAGCGGCACTGAGGTAGACCGCTAGGACGGTGGGCTTGCTGGGGGATAATACGACAAGTGGGCCAACTGGCCGCTGAATATCAGGTTGTCCTTTGAGCATTGTAGCGACCTGGACTCTATTTCACGATAGTATGGACCGGTGACCAAAGCTTCTGATAAAGTATCAGTGCCTTCTGAGGGAGAGATATGCCGTGACTCTTCAGCCATTGACCCCCAAAATAGCTCTCTATAGTCTCTAGCTTGGGAAGAGGGTGCTTCCAGAGATGAGGGCGGTGACTGCATGGTCGGTCCCGGGGGACATGCCAGGTTTTTCATCCTCCTGGATATACCTTCGGAGGGAGACAGAGATCCTATGGACATCACGTTCCTGGAGTACAAGGCTGATGCACCTCGTTCCTTCCCTAGCCCTTGACTCGGAGGACTGAGGGGAGGGTTCCAACATGGATTCATACTCCACCTTTGAGTCCGAGAAGTAGACTGGTTTGATTCATGTCCAGCCCTCCACAGAATTCCTCTTGTGGTGATGACCACATGCTCTCCTGCCCCTAGGTGGCTCTTTGGTGCAAGGCCCACATTTAGCATGAGGAGGTCCTTAGGCCATACTGGTACTGGTGTGGAAAGAGCTCCCTCCAGGGTGGGCCACAATACAAGGAGCACCAGGGAAAATGTCAAAAGGGACATAGGGAGGACCTCCATGATGGCGAGAGACCTGACATGCAATGCCTCCATACATGCGGTCTGCGGTAGGGGGAGTGACCCCGTACCCAGTGTAGTGAGTGTGAGAGAGACCCCTATATGGGGTGTTGCTGTCACAGGGGAGACCCTTTCTTCGGTTGAAGGAGCCACGAGGTAGACCTCCAAGATGAGTTTGGAAGCAGGGAGGGCCCGCACCTTCCGTAGTGGCGGTACAAAGTGGGCCTCTACACTAGGTGGCATTGCCGCAGATTGGTCCGCAGTGGCAATTGTCTATGCCAGCGACCGAGAGAGTTGACCCAGCCTACCCGTGGGGTGATTGGGGCCTCGATCCAGGTCAGGCGTATAACTTCCCCGGCTCAACGTATGAGGGGAGTTGGGTATATGAGTCAGTGGTGGCTCAGAACATAGTAGTCACTGATGTTGACGCCCCATGGCAGGCACCCTCTTCCATTTGCGCCTAACACTGGCGACATGACAGGTGAATCAGAGCTGATGGTGTAGGCGCGTGGCATACCTGCTCCTTGGATCGGGGAACTGGGCGACGGCGTTGATGCAACCTGGTAGGAGCCCTCACCGGGATCCCATGGAGCGGGACTCCGATCGGGCCAACCCAGACATCCCATACCTCATCGTCGTAGGGCAGGGAGTTTTCAAGGCGTTCCGGGGACAAGCTCCCGAAATGATTGAATGTTGGGGTGGGGAGCAATAGCTCCCTACATAGCCCTTGGGGTAGCATTGATGGTGAGGAACGACCACCTGAGATCTAGGCGGGCCATATCCCTAGTGGGGATGTTCCCCTCCTCCTCGTACCTGCATACAAGGTCATTAATTACCATTCTCTGTATAAGTTTTGATGGGGAGAGGGGGCGTGGGTGCCCAGAATTTGTGGCGGTTGAGGACATCATGGAAGAGGTGGGACCACGCGGGGTGGCCATGTCGATATTTCCCCTACCCCTGCGCTGGTGGGCAGGTGGTGATCGGGTACTGGATGCAACAACATGATTCCTGAAAGTAGGGAGATGAACTCATTAATACTGATTGGAAAATAAATTGACAAGCACTGCCCCAGCACCGTTCCATCTTATGTGGCTGGTAAGAGGGATCCACGCTGACAACGTTGTAGAATGGAATGCTCAACGTCCTGACTGCCCCAACTTGTGGTGAGTTTTACATCAGGCCCGTTGTTTTCTTGGTGGGACCTGGTGCCAGATGGCAGGGTCTGGTGACATGCTAATCCATTGGTGCCTCAAACGTTACTAGTATTCATATTGAGGATAATACCTTCACGTCAGGTTCACCATTTCTATTTCTGACACTATCACCGGGGCGCGCACATCCGTCACTTGGAGGACACGCAGTTGTTACCCCGCATTCCCGCTTTCCAAAGGCGGGTGACATCCGCTCCTTATTCAGAGGGACGTATGCTCTTTGATCGAAATGGGATGATGGGATGTCGGTTTTTCCTTCTGTGGATTCATCCTCGGAGCTCGTCACCTAGTTCGGGTATCCCTCATAGATTTAAGACATTGTTCGTGAAACTCTTCCCAACACCATATCTTCATGGACACCAGTTAATTATGCTGCTTCTGTCAGGACATTCCAAGGAGTCCGGTCAGGGAAGTATCCTTCAGTTAGGGGAGTAGTCATGGTAGGCATCACTGGCATGTCTGGATGCTAGAGGATTGATATGTCTGTCTTCTGTCCCTTATTATAGGGGCTTCTTGAGGGCATGAAAGCTCGAGGAATCCCACATCTAATGCAAGGATTCATATTCTATTTGCATGTATCTCAGGTTTTCCTCAGCTTCCCATGTTTATCATAGGGTATGCTGCAAGTTTAACATTCAGTGGAGACAGATTGGACTGATCAAAACACTGATTAGAGTGGATCAGATGGAGAAACCCCTGGAGGGAATGCTGATGTTGGGGCCAACACGTGGGTGGCTTCTTGAGTGTAGTTAAATAGAATAGGGAATGGGGTGGCATGATTCCACCGGTATGTGGCGGCCCAGGTGGGGATCAGGATGGGTGATAGAAGGTTCTATGAATTTGATGGTGAATGGGATGGAACCATCATGGGGTGACAATAGTTTTGGGATTTATCCATGAAGAGAATTCCTACGTATCCCCATGGCAGGGAATCAATGTCCGCGTAGTTCGATGAGACGATGGGATGCCTGGGGAGGCGACTGTTGAGAATAGAGGTGTGGATGGGACCTAGAGGAAATGGAACCTCTGGGTTGGGGCATGAGCTTCTTGATACCCATGGGCTTGAGGGAGAGATCAGGATGAGACGAGAATGATGGGATTCAAACTCATTGAGTCTTCCTAAATATCCCCATGGAGGGGAATCATAGTCCACATAGTTCATGTGGCATTTGGGGCTTATGCTCTAAGGTAGCCCATGGGGTAGGTAAACTGATGTGAAGGTGGACCTGGGGTCCTGATGGATGGTGGGATTGAACCTCATGGAGGCTTCCTACGTACCATTCCTTGTCATGGATCGAAGTCCCCTTAGTTTGGGATGGGTTGGGGCTTACACTCTGAGTTAGACCAAGTGTTGGGTTTCTGGGATTGAACCTCATGGAGGCTTCCTACGTACCATGCCTTGACATGGATCAAAGTCCCCATAGTTCAGGATGGGTTGGGGTGACCAAGCTGTTCAGTGTTTCTATTGTTATTCCTTCCGTCAAATTAAATTCCCTAACTTGGACTAGTATAGTAGGCAAGTATGGGGTCGGTCCACAGAGAAACAAAGTTGGTGTTTATATTTAATGAACTAAAGTTATTAGGTGAAGATGCTAAATTTAAATACATTTGGTTGGTGGTTCATGATTCAGATATTAAAAACAATGACTTGTTACTGAAACTTATCTAATTCACTATTGATTACTTTAAAACTGAAATTGTTTAAAACCAAATTCTACTGAATGATGATAACGATATGCCGGGGATGGATATTCATATGGGACTAGAACCTTAATTCCTATCATATTGTGTTATTCATAATATCCCAAATTTCTGGGTTTCATATGTGTCGGAACTTCCTTGGTCCGGCAAGTTCCAATCAAGTTGGTAGAAATCAATTCCTTGGTCCGATAATCGATTTCTACTAACTTTTCGTTAAGATCCACCCTCTAGAAACGACAAGAATATCCAATGGTCATGGATATTCTCATCGTATTTCTCCCAACGATCCCTGGAAACTCCATTCTTGATCCGACATGGAGGTTTCCAGCAAAATTGAAAATAGAAATGTTGGAAGAAATAGATGAGAGGTTACGAACAAATACAATGATAAGGGGAAGGATTCTAGCTAACCTGCATTTCTCCCAGCCCCAACACAAAGGGGTTTTTATCTACTCATAATCAAAGAGGTAGAAAACATACTATTAAACGTCAAGGAGTTCATTACCATAAAAATGAACAAGAAGACAGAAGAATAAAACATACCAGAACTAAAAACATGTTTTTCAGAACTCCCCCTCCTTCATATTGAAAAATCCCCCTTCCTTTCTCAAGTCTCCGGGGTCTTCCAGGTCCAAAAGGGACTTTTTACAGTTGTCAAAAGGAAAGTCTCAAAGGAAAAACCGAGTCAAGAAGTTGGTGGAAAGGGGGAAATAAAAAAGAAAAAGATGAAGTGGGGTGCACGGTTTAGGTGCACGGTTTGGTAAACCATGCACAAACCGTGTAGAGGCTACTACCTTGGATTATTCAGCTACACCATTTGGGCACATGGTTTGGAAAAATGTGTGCAAACCATGCCTTAGGTACTGTACAGAATTGTTTGAGCTGCACGATTTAGTCTGTAGGGCCCACACCACTTGTAAACCATGTGGAAATCGTGCGGACCCTTCTTCAAGGGTAATCCCCTCCCACACGATTTTCACATGGTTTGGGTAAACCGTGCAGAAACTGTGTGGGTCCTCTTTTCCTTTGAAATTCCTTTGTTCTCCATCCTTCAAGTCAAGTATTTGATCCGAAAAGCTCTCATCCAACATCATCAGAGGGAAAAGGGTCCTTACGCCTCCAATTCCCTTCTGAATCACAAAACTTCAAAGATTCCATGCTTTATCCTTTAATGAACGAAGAACCTTTCAAGAAACATTATCTATGTGAAAATCAAATAAAAACCATCCACAAAACCAATTTATAGATGTTATACCAGGTGGAAATTCCTTATGCACAGCAGTGCATCAAACTCCCCCATACTTGATTTGTTGTTTGTCCTCAAACAAAATCATAACAATCATGGCCAAGGTGTCACTAATGAGATAGGTAGAAATATCACAGATTATACCATTTAAGAAAATATGAATTTTGAACTAATTATCTATAAAAATTACAACATTAAAACTTCATGGATTCCCAAGTCTATGAAGTTATCCAAAAAAGTAATCTTAATCCAAAACAGTTAATCATTCATTCAGAAACCAATTGTTGCTTAAAAGTGCATTTTCCCTTCTTCATTCAAAGAGAGTTCCTACCTCCATTTTCATCTAGTTATACACTCAGATTAGATAATTCCAGGTTTCGTCGTCACCAATTGGCGGGCTATTAATTTTATAGGTCACATGCCATCATTGACTTGCATTTTGGAAAATGATGAAAGGTCATAAAAAGTATTGGGCATGACTTTGCATATCTCAAAATAAATTTTTCTGTAAAGGTGTGAGATACTAGCATCGAATTTTTCCCAATATGATCATGTCAATACATGATGAATTTGTTTGAGAAAGTCAAGTGTTCATGGAATTAAGACCGCACAACAGCCACCAGTGCGGAAACAACAATTCCTAAAACCTCACCTCTCTTTATGCACAATTTGACTTCCATTTTATGGGGTATCTCAATTTGAATTACTCCATCAAAAAAATAATCTTTAAATAGATTGTTTTTCTAAATGATAGGATAAATGCTCCTTTTCAATATTACAGAGTTTATTAACATCACAAACCAGGTTAAACAATCCATACATATGAGCCATTTTTAGAGATAATTGCCAAAATTCAGTTTTTGCTAAGTGGTATAAACCCATTACATCTATAAAATCCCTTTAGAAACACCTAATAAAATATTATACCTGATTGTAATTGGTAAATCAATCAATCAACATGGGGTGCTAATTAAGGGCACCCTCCCCCACACATAAAACCGAGCACGGTCCCCCACGAAGGTAATAACATAGAGAAGTGTGGGCATGTGGCAGCATGACAAGGGAGGGTAGAGAAAAATTTAAATTTTGAAAAGTGAAAACTCCCATGAAACATGTGATGTGGGAAAAGAAGATGATGTGAGAGAGCCCGATGAATGGAAAAATGGCTGGTATGGAACAGATGAAACACCTGCTGGAAAAAAGAACCATACAAGTGAAGCCAGAAAAAAACAGTACCAGTAGTAGGAAATAAAGCACATCACATTATCAAGCCATAACAAGTGAAATAATCACACCGAAAGATGAAATTTCAAGTCAAGTAATTCATGCAAAAAACATAATAAAAGAAGAACAGGAAAAACATCTGGTCAGGGGGCAGGGGGAGTAAAAAAGAAGTCATGTGCAGTCGCATCCCAGGTTGGGTTAGTGGAAGGCGGGGGAGGGTCCACAGGGTTGGTAGGGACTGAGGTAGTGGATTCCCCACCCATAGAAGCACCAAAAATTGGTTCTGTGTGAAACACAGTCCCCATTTGAAAATGAAAACACACCCTTTTCAGTATAATTTTGGGCCCCTTTTTATTAGAAAATAAATGTTGAGATTTTCCATTGAATGAGTAAGACTTGCATTGAAAAAATTCATATGACACTATGACATGGAGTGAGAATTCTATCAAAAATACACAAGAAAATAAAAGCACACTATCATGAAATCCTAAGTACACTCAGAAAATCAAGACATTGGGAAAGAGTTTTTTTTAAAATGTCAGGTTACCTCCCGGTTAGTGCTACATTTTAAGTCTCGAGCTCAAATTACATGGTCCTTGAGCTACCCAAATTGCATGGTGGAAACAATGACCACGATGTCATCCATGATGTAGTATGTTTTGAGGCTCTATCCATTCACTTTAAATGCTCTCCCATCTGCGTCTGCCACTTCCACTGCTCCACGGTGGAAGACCGTAAGCACCGTGTAGGGTCCTGACCATCGGGACTTTAACTTCCCTGGAAACGATTTAAGATGGGAGTTAAAAAGAAGAACCTTAATGCCTGGATGGAATGTCTTCTGGTAGATCATGCAGTCATGGACCACCTTTGTCTTCTCCTTATATAAGGGTGCATTCTCAAAGGCCTCCCACCTAATCTCATCTAGTTATGTCAGTTGAAATCTTCTCCTTTCCCCGGCTTCCTTGAGATCAAAATTGGGGGCCTTGACCGCCCAATATTCCTTATGCTCCATATCCACGGGTAGGTGGCAGGGTTTTCCATAGATTAGTCGAAACGGGGACATGCCCAAGGGTGTCTTGAACGCTGTCCGGTAATCCCATAAATCATCGTCCAACTTCTTGGACCAATATTTTCTTGAGGCACATACCGTCCTCTCAAGTATGTGTTTCATCTCATGATTGGACACTTCCACCTGACCACTAGATTGAGGGTGGTAGGGCGTCCCTTGATTATACTTGACTCTATACTTTGCAAGCACTTTCCTCATAAGTGTGTTATCGAAGTGAGTACTGCGATCGCTGATCAACACCTGTGGTGTTCCAAACTGACTGAATATATTCTTTTTAAGAAAAGAAGAAACCATCTGAGCTCTATTTTGAGTAGTTTCCACTACTTCCACCCACTTAGATACATAATCAACACATACCAGGATGTATGTTTTCTCAAGGGATCGGGGAAACAGACCCATGATGTTGATCCCCCATACATAAAACATTTCCACTTTGAGGATCGGGTGTTGTGGAATCTCAGCTCGATGGCTGACATTCCCTGTCCTCTGGCATCAATCAAATCATGAAATGAAATGACGTATATCCCTATACAGGGTCGTCCAGAAGAAACCGGATTGTAAAACTTTGGCGACCGTGCGATTCGGTCCATGATGTTGTCCCGTAGGAGAAGTGTGACAAAACTCTAGGACACATTGAATTTCATCCTCTGGGATGCAATGATTGATTATTCCATTGCTGCATGAGCGGAACAACAAGGGTTCTTCCTAGAAACAACATTTCAAATTGGACTAAAATTGCTTCCTTTGTTGAAATGAGAAGTCTGGGTGGATGACTCCTATTGCTAAGTAGTTGGAAAAATTGGCGAACCATGGCTGAGGTGGGACTTCAACAGAAAATAACTGCTCATCGGGAAAATCCTCATTTATTTCCCAGTCTTCTTCCCTTTCCAAGTGTGGTATCCCCATCTGGCAGAGGTGGTCAGCCACCACATTCTCATTTCCCTTCTTGTCTTTTATTTCCAAGTCAAATTCCTGCAAGAGAAGCACCAAACAGATGAGTCGTGGTTTAGCATACTTCTTGTCCAATAAATACTTCAATGCGAAATGATTCGTGTAAAACACTACTTTGGAAGGCACCAAGTAGGAGCTGAATCTGTCAAAATCAAAGATGATAGCTAACATCTCTTTCTCTGTGGTGGTATAGTTCAGTTGTGCTTCATTTAATGCACTGTTGGCATAGTAGATCGGTTTAAAAAAGCGATCCATCCACTGTCCCAGGACTGCTCCCATAG
Organism: Viscum album; assembly: GCA_963277665.1. Lineage (NCBI taxonomy): Eukaryota > Viridiplantae > Streptophyta > Magnoliopsida > Santalales > Viscaceae > Viscum > Viscum album. Next base: position 1,534,106,217 of record OY728158.1, on the reverse strand, counting down.
CATAATCACTTGTGTCTCACATCAACTCAAACTTCTCCTCCCAATTCGAAGCTATCATGATGGGTGCGATGATCAATTTCTCCTTCAAAATTTGTAAGGCCTCGATGCATTTACCATCAAATTCAAATATTACATCTTTAGAAAGTATATTGGTCAAAGGATGAGAAATCCTGGAAAAATCCCGGACAAATATTCGGTAGAAACCTGCGTGCCCCAAAAAGATCCCCAGAAATGGTGCCAAAATTTGACCGAGTCGTTTAGTGTTACTATTGTTATTCCTTCAATCAAATTAAATTCCCTAACTTGGACTAGTATAGTAGGCAAGTACGGGGTCGGTCTATAGGGAAATGAAGTTGGTGTTTATGTTTAATTAACTGGAGTTATTTAGTGAAGATTCTCAATTTAAATACATTTGTTTGGGGGTTCATTTTTCAGATATTAAAAAAAATGACTTATTACTGAAACTTATCTAATTAAATATTGATTAATTTAAAACTGAAATTGTTTAAAACCAAATTTTAATGAATGATGATAAATATGTGTCAGGGCTGGATATTCATGTTGGACTGGAACCTTAATCCATATCATGTTGTGTTGTTCATAATAATCCAAATATTTGGGTTCCTTATGTGTCGGAACTTCCTTGGTCCAACAAGTTCTTATCAAATTGGTAGAAATCAATTCATTGGTCCGACAATTGATTTCTACTAAATTTTCGTTAAGAGACACCCTCTAGAAATGACAAGAATATCCAATGGTCAGGGATATTCTCGTCGTATTTCTCCCAACGATCCATGGAATCTCCATTCTTGATCCGACATGGAGGTTTCCAGCAAAATTGAAAATCGAAATGTTGGAAGAATTAGATGAGAGGTTATGAACAAATACAATGATAAGGGGAAGGATTCTAGAAAACCTGCATTTCTCCCAGCCCCAACACAAAGGGGGGTTTTAGCTACTCATAATCAAAGACGTAGAAAACTTACTATTAAACTTCAAGGAGTTCATTACCATAAAACTGAACAAGAAGATAGAAGAATAAAACATACCAGAACTAAAAAAAAAGTTCTCATAAACCCCCCTCCTCACTATTGAAAAATCCCCCTTCCTTTCTCAAGTCTCCAGGGACTTCCAGGTCCAAAAGGGCCTTTTTCCAGTTGTCAAAATGAAATTCTCAAAGGAAAACCCGAGTCAAGGAGTTGGTGGAAAGGGGGAAAGAAAAAAAGAAAAAGTTGAAGTGGGGTGCACGGTTTGGTAAACCGTGCACAAACCGTGTGGAGGCTACTGCCTTGGATTCTTCAGCCACACCATTTGGGCGCACGGTTTGGAAAACCATGCGCAAACTGTGTCGTAGCTACTGTCCAGAATTGTTTGAGCTACATGGTTTAGTCTGCTGTACCCACACCACTTGTAAACCATGTGGAAATCATGTGGACCCTTCTGCAAGGGTAATCCCCTCCCACACAGTTTGTACACGGTGTGGGTAAACCGTGAAACAACCATGTGGGTCCTCATAGCCTTTAAAATTCCTTTGTTCTCCATCCTTTATGTCAATTATTTGATCCAAAAATCTCCCATCCAACATCATCAGATGGAAAAGGGTTCTTATGCCTCCAATTCCCTTCTAAATCTCCAAACTCCAAATATTCTATGCTTTATCCTTTAATGACTGAAGAACCTATCAAGAAACATTGTCGTTGTGAAAATCAAATAAAAACCATCCAAAAAACCAATTTAGATATATTAAAACAGGTGTAAATTCCTTATGCACAACAGTGCATCATGGGGATTACACTCGGAGGCGGCCCAAGTATTGGGTTGTGGGGCTTGAACCTCATGGAGGCTTCGTACTTACCATGCCTTGACATGGATCAAAGTCCATGTAGTTCGGGATGAGTTGGGGCTTACACTCTAAGGCGGCCCAAGTGTTGGGTTGTGGGGCTTGAACCTCATGGAGGCTTATTATGTACCATGCCTTGACATGGATCAAAGTCCCCGTAGTTTGGGATGGGTTGGTGCTTACACTCTGAGGCGGACCAAGTGTTGGGTTGTGGGGCTTGAACCTCGTGGAGGCTTCTTACGTACCATGCCTTGACATGGATCAAAGTCCCTGTAGTTTGAGATGGGTTGGGGCTTACACTCTGAGGTGGACCAAGTGTTGGGTCATGGTCGGTGCTTTCTCTATGATCCCGTGAGTCATTCTAGGTGTGAGAAACAAGAGATAGCAAAGACCTGACGATCACGTCGCGAAAGGTGCGTCCATGGGAGATGGAGTGGGGATTACGCATGGAGCGACCCCAAGAGAAAACATGGTCTTATGCGTGGTTATAAGCATGAGAAGTCGGGGCTTACTCCAGGATGGAGGCCCGAGGGCTAAAAAGTGCAACCAGAGAGGGAATCGGTACTGAAGATATGAGAAGCACCGTTTCCCACCACGCCCTTCGCTGGCCCTGGGAACTGAAGATGAAAGGAGGAGCAGAGATGTTGCCTCCTACAAGGAACAGTAGGGTCTTATATGAATATGGATGCCCTTTCCCCACGGACAAATGCCACTTTAATAAAGACGATATCATCCCTTGTGAGGGGTGATCCCATCCCCGTGGATATGAGTTGGTGTGGAGAATGTCTAAGGCGAGGGACCCTGTGTGCATGGCACGGGGCTAGGTCACAGTTAAACGTCATGTGATGAGGATGATGGTGCTTGGTAGTTTAATATCCTGCAGCTCAGATGAGGTGGGTGCACACTGCACCCCTAGGGCTTACATAACCGGTACCCTATGCTCCTTGTGGAAGGGAAGGCATCGGCAAATCCATGGCAAGGGGGTGTCATGGAATGAACCATCAAGGGGTCCATGTTATCATGTCTATGCGAAGAAGCAATATCTGTTAGTGTGCCTATACGAAAAGGCATAATGCGAAGAAACGCAACGTGAAGAACCGTCTGAGGGACTTTGAAGTTACTTTGGACGAGCCTAGATGGGCGTACGGGAAAATGATGCATGATGTGGATGCCTAGGGGGTGATAGATGCCCGTGAATGGAATCAATGAGAAGAGAATCAGACATACGCATAGAGAATTGCCCACGGAGTACCGAGGTGAGGGGTCCCAAGAAATTGCGTGCAACCTTTGAGGCTTGCGCACGAAATAAGAAGCATGGCACAAAAAACACCGGGCTGGTGCGAAATAAATAAGAATTAGCATGCAAATGGAGTCGAGGGTTTGTGCGCAACTGAAAGGATTGCGCGCAAGGAATACTAATTGCGTGCAATTGGGAGAGGCTGCACATAATGACTGGGGTGAGCGCAATTGAAGGGGATTGCACACAGTGCCTGGGGTCTACGCCATTGAAGGGGATTGCGTGCAATTGGCCAACCTGCATGCAAGTGGAATGGATTACATGCAGGGGGAAGACCCCGAACGAGTTGGAATTCAGTCTTAAACCAATGGGTTCTCATGTGAAGTTAGACCCCAAGGCTATTTGGTGTGAAAAGAACCATACATGAAATCTATATCTGCACGTGCAAAAGGCAAATTTCGCACACGAGAGCCAGTTCAGATTCTTCAGCCTGGAAATTGAAGGGGGTCGACTTCTATTTATAGATGTTAGGGGGCGCGGAAATAGGTCGGCACAAAATAATTGTGCGTCAAGGGAGGGGACGCGAAATTTCAACCACGCCGGGTGGGGCGCGGAATATTTCTCACCCACACCACAAAACTCTCGCACATCCCGAAACATTCTTTGCGGGGCACAATTGTTTCACACACTTCTGAATTTTTGTTGTGAACCTCCTCTAGCCCCCCTATACTGGGTCCCCGGATGCGAATATGACTTCGCTTTGTCATTTGAAAACATTATTACTAACTTGAGTGTTTTTTGGCATCTACAATAATTTTATGTCATGTAGCTAGGACGAGTGATGGCTGGCATTTTGAGTCACATAGCTTTGACCATAGATGTTGTAGTTTTAGGTCACGTAGAATTGACCAAAATGTTGTACAGTTTCACGTCATGTTACGACAACGTTTTCATATATTTTATCATCATGAAACCAAGATGATGGTTGTTATGCAGTTTAATGTTGTGGAACTAGGACATTGTACCACAATTTAACAACATGAGACCATATTGATTGTTGATATGGAGTTTAACATCAGGCCTCTAAGACGTGGTTGTTATGTCATTTAATGTCATGAAACATGGATGTGGAACAACAAAGATTGTGTTGGTAGAGGGATGGTCATCTCCACCCCATTTTGGTGGTTTGGGATGAGGGAGGAATCCATATAGTTGGATTACCCTAAAATTCACCAGCGTATGCATGGATGTTCTCTAGGCATGAGATGTGCTACCTCATTGTGAACATTCCACATGATGGTGTTCAAGCCGTAGGGAGGACCTCTATGGTTTATGCCACTCTAAAGTTGGGATGACATGGGGTGTCAAAAGGGTGGTAGGGTTGATAGAATTCCCTCAGTCTAGTGGGGAGACAGTGCTAAGAAGGTGCGAAAGCCTGGAGAATCGGTACGATGGGGGCGATGAATCTCGGAAGGCGTAGAAGCTTGAAGCATCAATATAGTGGGGGTGATGGATCTCAGAAGGCGTGGAGGAATGGAGCATCGGTACGACGGGGGATATGAAGCCCAAATGGCATGGAAGCCTATAACGTTAATATAATGAGGCAATGGAGCCCGAAAGGCATGAAAGCTCGTAGAGTCGGTAGGACATGGGCGATGGATCACCAAAGGTGTGGAAGCCTAGAGCATCGGTATGACCGGATGATGGAGCCTGGAAGGCGTGGGAGCCTAGTTTGTCGGTACGATGGGGTGATGGAGCTCAGATGGCGTGGAAGACTTGAGTGTCGGTACGACGGGGGAGAAGGAGACCGGAAGGCTTGGAAGCTTGGTGGGTTGGTATGATGAGGTGATGGAGCCCGGACGATGTGGAAGCCTGGAGTGTTGGTATGATGGTGGCGATAGAGACCGGAAGGCATGAAAGCCTAGAATGTCGTACGATAGGGGTGATGGAGCCCAGATGGTGTGGAAGCCTAGAGGTTTGGTACGATGGGGCGATGGAGCCCAGATGGTGTGGAATCCTAGAGTGTCAGTACGATGTGGGTGATGGTGCTCATGAAGCATGGAATCCAGGATTATTGGTATGACAAAGAGATGGAGCCTAGAAGACGTGGAAGCCTAGAGTGTCGGTACGATGGGGTGATGTATCCCGGAAGGCGTACGAGCCTGTAGCATCGGTACGACGGGGCGATGGAGCCTAGAAGGTGTGGAAGCCTAGAGTGTTGGTACGACAGGGCGATGAAGCCTAGATGACATGTGAGACTGCAGCGTCTATATGATGGGGCAATGGAGCCCTTAAGGTGTGGGTGTCGACACCATTAGTACATCAGGGCAATGGAGCCATGTAGACGTGGAAGCCTGGAGCGTCAGTACGACGTGCTGATGGATCCCGATTGGCGTGAAAGCCTACAACATATGTAAGATGGGGTGATGGAGCCTGAAAGGTGTGGTATCCTCGAATGTAGGTACGACAGGGTGATGTAATCAGATGTGGATTCCCCCTAAATGGACTTTTATGGAAGAGGGGTTGGTGAGGAGCTGATGGAGTCGGGGGAGGATTCCCCCTACACAGCTTCTTAAGGCATCTGAGTTAGTTAGGAGCTGATGGAATTAGGGAAGGATTCCCCATGTGTGTCTTCTTAAGGTGGAATAGTCGGCGAGGAGTCAATGGAGTCAGGGGTGGATGCCCCCTGTGCGGCCTGTTAAGGCGGTGGGGTCGGCGAGGAGCCAATGGAGTAGGGGTCGTATGACCCCCTACATTGCCTCTTAAGGCAGCTAGTTGGTGAGCTAATGATAATGTCGTGGGGGGGGGGTATGTCCCCTATGAGGCCTCTTAAGGTGGTGATGTTAGTGAGGAGATGATGTAGTTGGTGGCCAGATTTCCCCTCGACAGCCTCTTAAGGTGGCGGGGTCGACGAGGAGATGATGGAGTCGGGGGAAGATGCCCCCTATATGGCCTCTTAAGGTAGTGGGGTCGGTGAGGAGTTGATGGAGTCGGGGGGGGGGGGGGGGCAGATTCCCCATGTATGACCTCTTATGGAGGAAGGTTCAGTGAGGAGTCGATGGAGTCACAAGACGGATGCCCCCTGTGCGACCTCTTATGGTGGAGGGGTCGGTGAGGAGCTGATAGAGTCAGGTGGTGAATGCACCTAGTGTGACCTCGTAAGGCTACGAGGTCAGTGAGTAGGCCATGGATTCATGGGGAGGATCTCCTGCAGGGCCTCTTTAGGTGGCAGGGTTGGCGAGGAGCCGATGGAGTTTAGGGGAAGATTCCCCTTGAATGGCCTCTTAACGTTGAGGGGTCGACGAGGAGTCTATAGAGTCGGTGGCGGATTCCCCCCTATGTGCCCTCTTAATGCTGCGTGGTTGGAATGGATCTTATGGAGTTGGTGCGGATTCTCCCTGCGCGGCCTCTTAAGGAGGCGGTGTTAGTGACGAGCTGAGGGAGTCGGGGGTGAATTCCACCTCCGTAGCCTCTTAAGGATGCATGGTTAGCGAGGAGCCGATGGAGTCGGGTGTAGATGCCCCTTATGCTACCACTTTTCGTGGAGGAGTCAGCAAGAAGCCGATGGACCATAGTCTTTATGCACCTGATGGTACTCATCCTCTAACATATGAAGGAGAGGGTATTCACATTGAGATGCCTCAATTTTCCTAACATATTTTGTCTACTCGATGTTGAAGGAGAATAGATTCACATGGGGTTTACCATTTTTTTGACTGTTTCTCTGGGCAGAACATCCATCAATTGGAGGATTCCCTGATCCGTTTCCCCACATTCCAACTTTCCAAAGGTGGGTGGCATCTATCTCTTATTCAGGGATTTTTTCTTCTTGATCAAAACATCACGAAGTGGTGTCAGTTCTTCTTTCAGGGATTCCTCCTCATAACACATTAATAAGTCCGAGAATCCCTTAAATACTAAGACGTTTTTATGAATCTCTTTTAAGTGTAATGTCTTTTTGGATGACTATTAATTACAGTGAATCTATCAGGACATTTCAAGGGGTATTGACAGGGCAGTAACGTTCGGTCAGAGTAGATGGTAACCATAGGCATGTTAGGGAATCTTTGTATTCATGTGCATTGGTCAACTATATTCTTCCTCATATGAGAGAATTTAAAGGTCATAGAACTTGAGGCATACCAAGTCGGTTGTAGGGTATCTTATTCCAAAGGCATGTATCTGTAGTTTTCCTCATCTCCCCATGTTTAACATGGGGTATGCTGCGAGTTTAACGTCTTCTAGAGATGGTTACACCAAAGGAGTGTCTTCTGAGGTATTCCTCGGGCATCTCATGTTTAACACAAGGTAGACCTTGAGTTTAATGTCTTTGGAAGAAAAAATGAGAGTTATTAGCACATCCCATGTAGATAGATCCTATTGGTACATTCCTAGGAGGGAATACCCGGAAGGTTTACTAGATGGATGGATCAGAATTACAAATGAGGATGGATCTGAGGTGGTGTGTCCCATAGAGGGATGATATCAAACCGTAATGGATGATATGGACACAACTATGGAAAGATCAGAATGTGTGCACCACAGAATGGGGAACATTAGAAGTATTGGTTTTAATTCCCAATGAGAGCATACCTAGTGTTGTGTGTCCCATAAAGGGATGATTTCATACCATGAAGGCTGATCTGGACACCACTGAGGGTGGATGAGGGAGAGTTCACCCCGAAATGGTGGACACCTTGGTTTACCATTGGTTGGGATTGAACCTCATGTGGGGGTTTTTTACGCACCCTGTGTAGACGATAGAGATCAAAACCCACGTAGTTCGAAGGGGTGAGGAATCAGGGTGACCACAAAGGACAACCACTTGGATACATGATAGGGATTATGCATGGATATCGGCCCAACACAAGCGTAATACTCATGGTGGGATGGTTATGGATTGTGTGGGGATTATGCATGGTTAGCTTCTCGGGTACCACAACGGGATGGTGGTGGGTTGGATGACATGATCTCATCATGATGTGGTGGCCTATGTAAGAATTAGGATGGATGATGGAAAGTTGAATGATGCGGAGGGGGAATGAGATGGAACTGTCGTGAAGGTCATGGTAGTGTTGGGATTGAACCTCATAGAGGCTTCCTACGTATCCTTGTGGTAGGGAATCAAAGTCTGCGTAGTTCGGTGGGGTGATGGGACACCTGAGGAGGAGACTCGTGAGAGTGGACGCATGGATGGGATCCAGAGGAAATGGAACCTCTGGGTTGGGGTAGGACCTTCCCGAAACACAGGGTCTTAAGGGAGAGGCCAGGATGAGACATGGGTGCTAGTCTTGAGGCTCATTGAGTTTTCTTATATATCCCTATAGTAGGGAATCAATGTCCATGTAGATCTGGATGGGGGTATATAATTGGGGTGTGCGCAGAGGACAATGACCCGATGACATACAGAGGCTTATGCATGGATAGCGTCCTAGGTTGGTCTGACACCATGGGGGTGGACAAGAGATGTGAGTCACAGTGAAGGATACTACAATGACTTACCATCGAATAGAATACAATGTCTAACCACTTTTTGAGGAAAGAAACATATAGCCATTGATTTTTGAACACCACAGCTTACCATATATTGGGAGACATAATGGATTACCATCGATTGTGGTTTGACCATAGGGAGGCTTCCTGCATACCTTGTATGGGAGACAAGGTTCAAAACCAACATAGTTTGAGTGGATACTATTTTACGTCTTACAAGATGAAAAGGGAAGTACAATTTAACATGATGCAAAACAATGGTTAACCGACTTGAAGGGGTCGGGTCATGTAGGTGTTGGGCTTGAACTACATGGAGGCTTCCTACGTACCTTTCCTTGGAAAGTATTAAAGTCCATGTATTTCAGGATGTGGTTTGTTAAACCAATGTGACCAGCCGTTGGGACCAATAGGTGTTGAGATTGAACCTATGAGAGATTCATACACACCATGCCTTGGAAATGATCAAAGTCAACGTAGTTCGGGATGGTTTTGGGGCTTATATTCTATGGCATCCTAGGAATGATGTCTTGGTCACTATTTACTCTAAGCTCATGTGTGTCGTGATCGGTGTGAGAAATAATAGGAAACAAAGGACCTGCTGATCATGGTTCAAATGTGCATCCATATAGGGTGTTGAATGGGGCTTACACAAGGAAGTTGCATGTATGCCACTATACAGTGACAATGGTGAATGGGGACTATGCATGGGAGCTGCCCCGGGAGTCGCTATGGAGATTCAATGGTGAATGGGGCTTACACATGGAATTATCATGGGTTCCGCTAAGGAGTGTAAACAGAAGGGGATTACATGTGGAAGCTTCTTGAATTCCTCTATGGAGTGGGAATGGTGAATGGGGCTTATGCCTGGAAGCTTCCCTTGTGCCACTAAGGAGGGTCAATGGTGGATGGGGTTTACAAAAGGAAGATGCCCAAGTGACACTATGTAGAGGCAATGATATATGGGGCTTATGCATGGATGCTACCGAGGTGATTCTAAGGAGCAGAAACAGTAGAAGGGACATACGCATGGAAGATGCCCAGGTTTTCCTATGGAGAAACAATGGTGGATGGGGCTTATGTGTGGAAGATGAATGTGTGTTGCTAAGGAGCGGAAGCAACAAATGTGGATTATGAATGGAAGCTTATCGGGAGCCGCTAAGCAGTGACAAAGGTTAATGGAGCATACACATGGAAGCTACCTGGGTACCGCTAACGAGAAAAAACGGTAGATGCGGAACATGCATGGAAGCTTCCCGAGTGCCACTAAGGAGCGACAATGGTAGATGGAGATTCTGCATGGAATATTCCTAGGTGCCATTAAGGAGATGAAATGGTATATAGTGCTTACGTATGGACGATTCCCGTATTCTTCTAAGGGACTACAATGGTCGACAGGGATTATGCATAGAAGCTTCCAAGGTGTCACTAAAGAGCGACAACGGTAGATGGGACATACGCATGGAAGATTCCTATAACATCTTCATTATTTCTGGACATGAGGGCATCCAAAATCACAGGTGGATTGAGGCATATAATTGAGACCAACACCTATGCACAAGTGCACAAGAGGAATAACACCAAGGGAATTGGAATCAGTCCTAATGAAGGGAGATGAAAAGTATGAATCACATGCCCAAAATTCAGAACGTGGTGAGGGTAGCATGACGATGGAGGATAACTATTGATCATGTACAAAACACATCATGTGTATCATGTTAACTTGAAATGGGGACAAACAAATGAGGGTCTATTGTTGGCCTTGTTTGAAACACATGACCTAACTTGAAGTGTCGTCCAAAGTCTTCCAGGGCATTGCCCATAACGGTAGGCGAGCTGATGTGTCATGGGACCAAGCCATTATGGGGTCCCTTCAAACCTGAAAGAGGATGGAGATCCGGATGAAGGACACACAAAGCCTGAGGTGGGGTGATGGAATGCTCGAACAAATTCCAACATTCATGAAATTCTTCCACTGTAGTCATGGCATGAGATATATTTTGCTTGTATCATAAGGCATCATTTATTTGGAACAAGAGGAATCCTATTATTGAATTATATGGCATGATATAGTTTAAAGTCATGTAGTGAGTACTATTAGAATCATATTCTTATAACATAAGGCATCTCTTTTTTGGAGAAAGAGGCATCCTATATATGGCACATAAGGTGTGCTACAGTTTATAGTCATGTAGAGAGGAATGTTGGAATCTTATGCTTGGTCTATATGGAATCTCTTGATTGGAGAAAGAGGAATAATATGTTTGGAAAATTTGGTGTACTACAGTTTATAGTCATCTAGATAAAACTATTAGGTGTATGACACCCAAAAATGGTTGGTGTTGGGACTTACGCAGGAGTGGCCCTTCTGGTTCATCTTGGCATATGAGCCAAGTGATAGAGGTTGGATGAGATATATGAGGAATAGTTTGACTCATGGTACTCAGGTAATTGATAATGAGAATCACAACTCATGACATGGGAAATTTACCAAGAAGAAAATGTCGACTCAAGATGATTTATGGTGTGCAGAGGAGTATCTCAAATCATGGTATTCCATAGGTTGATGGGTGGGTGTGCATAAAGGTGAAAAGGAAAATGCTGACATCCTAGCCCAAAAAGGCCACCGTGTGACTCTCCATTTTTCATGGGGGTCGGTGATGGAAGTGAAGGGACAGGCCCGGAGGGTCGGGTCCATAGCCCGACATTGAACCCGAGCAGGGGTGCAGGGGCGCAGCCCCCACGGTATGGACCGGTGGGAATGAAGGTAGGAACTTTGCAAAGTATATGTATTCGTGATGTAGCTTCTCGGAGGAATGGTGCTCACAGAGCATGGATTCTCACGAAGAAGCTTCACGAAGGAAAGGCACTTGAGGATCATCACCTCATGGAGCATAGGATCTCATAGAGAAACTGGTATCACATAGAAAATGGTATCATGAAGCAAAGGGTCTCGCAAAGAAATGGGTCTTGTGGAGCTGTGAGCAACCCGAAGGAGCTCCCTCCTTCGCAAATGGTGGAGCCCATTGTGAAGGGAATCACATCACAATGCTCAGTAGCTCCACAAAATGGAATATTTTCTTCCCAAAGTGAAGTATAAATGTGCTTATGAAGGGGGGTGAGATGGCTATTTATAGGAGATAGATGATGGTGGAGCATGATAAGGAGAAAAAAATGTGCACAACGAAGTTAGAATCATGTCGCGAAGGAAATCGTGCTCCAAAACTGGAGGGAGTTCCCTCGTGTTTCTCATAACCACGGAGTCGACCCTCATTGACATTTGCGGCGCCCGCAGAGGCTCTGGTCAAGTTCCCTCATGTTTGTCTTAACAGCAGATTTGACCATCATCGACCTTTGTGGTGCTCGTAGAGGCTCTAGTCAAGTTACTTTACTCCACGATCGCGGAGGGAGCTTCACAAATGGTCTCCACAAACCAATTTTCCATCCCAACTTTGAATGTCTATAACTCCTAAACCGTATCTCCGTTCGGGCTCTATGACTAGTCAAATTGAAGCTTGTAGAACTGGATACGATCTTGGATCTTGTATGGAGGTATTTGTAATGTCTTATGGACCCGTTTTCCAGTGCCAACAAATACCTTCATCATCTATTCTATAAGAATAATGTAATAACATAAATTACCATAATGTATTTATTATAAAAAGTTAATTCTTCCTCATTCCTAAAGTAAAAAACATGTTATTGGATATATTTCATAAATCAAAATTATTTTAATAACTATCAATGATAGTGTAATCAACATTATTGAAAAATCATTAATCTACTCCAATATAGTCTATAATATATAATTTACATTATCCAAATCAGTTATCTCGTTATTAAAAAATAATTATATAAGTATTAAGAACATATTAATGGTTATTCTTCCATTAACCATATGTTTAGAAAAATGTTTAACTTACTATCGAATCAATTTTGTTTTTCCCATTCAACATATGACCTCTAATAATTATTGAAATAGTACTACATCACAATACTCATATATTATATAATTCTTATCACTAGAACAGTATTGATAAAATAATAATATTACATAATTATTTTATCCAAACCTATGAACATTATCCATTCCAATTCGTCAGTGACAGTAGCATAATATTGACCATGATCCATTAACCTCTTTTGCAGAATATTTATTTGATGCATGAGATATTAATTTGTGTAGCTTCTTATTTACTTTCTGTCAATGAATTTCACACATGGAACCTTTCTCTTATCCATTAAATCACATGCATGATGGAATTTCCTTCCACATTTGTATAAAAGTCCCATTAGGTTTACGTATGTGCCAAGGGGATTATTTACACAATAATTGGATGTGGGAAAATAGTCCTTCCCCTTATTTACTTTATCCATCCTTTCCTCATCTATCCACTTGTTCTCATTCTTCCCTCCAAGGCCATAATATATATATAATGAATTCATTTTTTCATTTGTACATGATACTATTTCATCATATGATGAGAATTATTGGGAGACTAATTCCCTCTAAAATATTAGATTAAGAAAATAAAATATGTCATCCTTCTTACTCTTTGGATCATGTGAATTAGTGAGGTTCACATTAATTTTTATGTGCACCAAATCTATATGATGACATGGAATTGATTATATATTATTAGGTATAATCACAACAAATATTAACAAACATAAGATAAATTGAAAAATATATTCACATGAAATATAAAAATAATAAACATGGTTCATTTTTTTGGATTTTCTACTTTTAAATCCATTATAATTGGTTTCGTAGAAAATATGAATTATCCTAAGTGTATCCCTGTAGGAGTGTCAAACTCAGCACGTAGTAAGCCTCATTGTTGGGTACCATGTTATACCACGGCAGACCGACACAAAATTTCTATGTTGTTACTTCAACGTATATATATTATAAAAAGATGTCCTCTTTTAGTATCCATACAGGTATTTATTACTATGAAGACCATGTTTCATGTCAGACTGTAGGCGGTAGTCCACACTTCTAAAAATAATGATATCATATTTAAAGAATGGTACGTATATAGGAATGTGTTATAAAATAATTAAAGATTAATAAATAAATAATAAGTATAATTAATTACATATAAAAATAATATATAAATTATAATTTCAAACCATGAAACGTGTTAACAAAAAACTAAACAATCATCATTTCACAAGACAATAGTTCACCGCACAGAAAAATAGTATGTTCGTTACCCATTAGACAGAAGTGTGTATAATTCAGGGTAGAACCCAAATAATTAATAATTATTAGTATTTTAAGGATAATAGTGTTATTATATAATCATTGAGTATTAATATTTTACATGGTGTAGAGTAAAAATATAGCAAAAAGAACTTGGGGGAAAATGTTATATCTTATTTCGAAATATCTTTTTGGTTTTCACCAAACGGATTCCTTGGATGGATTTATGCCATATTCACACTAATATATTTAGAGGTGGTAATATGGGAGAAAATTTGGTATTATATTCCATGATCCAATGTGAATTCAGAGGTTTGATGAAGGGGAAGAGTGGATTCCTTTTTATAGCGGAGGGGAGTGGAATTCTGGTAAATTCCAAATGGTATACACTATTTGGTGGTGTTATTTAAGTAATGTGATTCAAAAATGGTCAACTGATGTATTATATGAGATTTAGGTCCTGTAATAACCTCCACTACACCAAAATAATTTCATTTTTACAATTTTTTTCTTTATCTTCTATGTTTACCAAATTTATTTTTTTTCATTAATGTAACTAGATTTAGAATGTAATTAATATGAAAAATGATAATAAATTAAGTTGAGATTAATTGGAGAATATATAATAAATTAATTATAAATATGATATCCAATTGTCTAAATAAAAATTTCACGTGTATTGGAAATTAATTTTAAAAAAAGCACAGGTAACGCACAAAAACAAAGCCTAAATACGAACCATGCTAAGAATTATTTTACCCCTATGGGTAAATATGTTAATTATAAAAGGTTAATTGTTAAATTAATGGAAAATATTTTTTATTAAATAGTATTTACTTATCATAATATAGGATTTTAAATAATTTTAAATAATTTAATAAATTATCATTTACTATAAAATAACATTAATGTCAATTTATTCATTATTAATTTAAATTAAAATAATAAAAAAATTATTTTCATTTGATTGTATTAATTTCAAATATATTTAAAATGATATTTTCTTATACAAAAATAATGGATCACAACAATTCATTAAATTTAATTTATATTTAATGTTTTTAGAATCGTTACATATATTTAATTATTAATTAAATAATCCAAGTGTTACCATTTGTTAGGAGTTTAATGATACTGATTCATCTCTAAAAAATATAGATAAATTACCAAGTTTCAAAAAATATATTTTTATTTTGAAAAATATTTTATAACCCAATCTATGTATCTTCCTCCATACTCTAAATCTTTATAAATATTAATGGTAAGGATGGTTCCTTTTTTGTTGTTTTCATTAAATAACGTATTATATGGTTAACTATCATGAAAATGTGTCCCAATAACTCATAAAATTAGAACAATGATTTTATATGGTCTAACTATTAGCATCCAATGGTCATTGGAATGTTTACATGTCTTTTTGGCCATTATGTTTATAGTTTAGTCCGTTTTTAAGATAATTTATTCCTTAATCACAATAATTAATTTTAAGTACTTTTACATATATTTTTAGTAAAAAATTAAGTTTATATTATTAGACTAAAAACATAATATTCATTACAACCATGTATTTTCATTTTTTAAAATTCAATTTACAGAAGTGTCTTTGTGAAGTTCAACACTAATGATACACACATTGCAACAGTGCATGTTTTTAAAATAAAAACACTCAAATGTTAAGTAAGTATTTATATCCAATTTTAACATAAAAATGATTATTATATCATAATTGTATTAATATATACATATACATATATATATAATGTATCTATTTTGACTTTATGAATAACTTTAAAATATAAACTAACATTAAAAATTATTAGAAAGAAAACTTGTTTTAAAATAAATTGCAGTATTTTCAATATACAACAAAAAATGGATCTCCCAAAAAATATAATAAAAATTCTCCGTAATAGAATTTAGACATAATTAAATCAATAATAAATTATAGTTTTAAAAATAAAATACATAAAATTTTCAAAATTGATATCTAAAATAAGTTCTCGATTAAAAGTCTATAAAAATCGATCTTGCATGTAACACATGCTAACTCTGTGTTGTGTGTAGCATTACAATAACACAGTGTTGCATATAAAGAAATAAAGAATAAAAATAAAGAATATTGTAATAATAAAATATTATAATGTATTTGGGTGTTACATGGGCCATGTTACGACCCCCCTCACTAAGAAAGGCCACTCTATATTTATCTATGCATACTCTCTCTTTCTCTACCATTTTCTCTTAAATCTCACTTTGTTTCTCAATCATGGATTCTTGATATAATATTAATGGGATCTATAATTATATTATCCCCATAATAATTACAATTATATTTTTCCTTTTATTTTCATGAGTTTATGTATATATAATCATATAACTATTATACATAATATTTTAAATACATATAGGCATAATCAGAGACATTCCGACTAAGGTAGAACCTGGTATGGATAGCTAGGAGTCCATTGAGAAACTGATCCTAACTTATTTAAAATCATTATTTTACCAAAATTCTTAAATTTTTATATAGTATGGGACATTAATATTTTATCTAAACTGGATAGATTACATTAGAAACCATTAGTGGTTGCCTACTGAGTTTAAATCACACCCTATTCGGTCTATAATAGCACTGGGGCACGAATAAAAACATAATAGACCCATGTGTTGGTTAATACACTGTGTTATATACTATATTCCTGGATATAGGTGATTAGGAGAACATGATTGAACAATTTTTTAGGATTATCAAGGAGACAACCTTTTTATTTTTTCATTTCAATATACATGTATTATTATTCACTTCCTATTATATGTCATTTTGTATTACATCATAGTATCACATGAACGTGAATGATTGTATCATTTGGATTTGGAAATTATATTCATTTTTTATTAATTTTCAAATACTATTATCTTTTGATGAATTATTATTTATATTACTTAATTTTTTGATTATCTCTCACATCACTATGTGACTCTCATCATGAGGGTATTTTCACAAAACATTTCCATCATTGAACCATCGCTGCTAGACTGAAACTTATAGAATAAAAGAAGTTTTTCATGATTTCAATCAACAAAAAAATCAAGGATCTGTTTAATTGGGGCCTTTTTTGGGTTTTTATAAGTTTGATTCATTGTGATACGACTCGTTAGAGCATGAGTGGGGTTGTCTGAATGGGTAGTATTAGAGATTTCCCTCATTATGTTTACATAAGGTGGAGATAAATTGTATATAATAAACATTGAGAATGACACTTGGGAATTCACTCATAATGTGACATGGTCAATGTATTTGGTTTGTATTTTTAAAAAAATACATGAAGCATGAATGGATGATTTCATAAGTTATGCATAACACCCATTAGATCTAGGAATGCATGAGACAGAATGTGTTAATTTTGTAATAGTGAATTAAATTATACATGTACAAGAATATATAAAAAAGGAATTGATGAGGTTACGAAGTACCTCCTCCATGTGAATATTTAAAAAAATATATGGATCAATGTAACATAATATTATTCTTCTCTGATTGTTCATAGGGAAAAGTTTTCTAGGAAGGTGTGATTGTGGCATAGAAAGATAGAAAAACATGTTATGATGGGACACAAATCAGTCAATGGTCATGGAAAAATGTAGATGAATACATATGGTGGGGGCCACACCCTTCTATGTTTTAGGGTTTTACCTTTCTTGCAGCTATAATTTATGAACATTGAGGATGGTGTTCTTGATGAGCTGGGAATATGTATTGATTAGAGTGTCACATGGGCTCTATGTTATGAGTTGGAATGTCATGCATAATCATTATATATTGTTATGGACATGTCATGGTCCCCAAATTTGTTTCATTTTGGTATTTAATTGATAAATATGAATTCTAATATCACAAATTGAATCTTATCAATATCGGGGGTTTTTCCATCATATTGATTGGGTCTTGGATGTTTAGTCAAAAGTTAGTGTATTGTAGTGATCACACATAGATGTCAATATACATAATAAAATTAATTTGAATAGTTCAAATGTACATGCTTGTTTTTGGAATCCTAATTTTTTTTAATTGGAGTATGTGTGTCATCATATAGATCAATATATAGTTGGCGTGATTTCTGATGAGTCAGATCAGAGGTATCCTAATGATCATGGATAGTGTATGCATTATTCTATGGGTGTTTGATAACCCTACCATTGAATTACATAGTAGGACAATATTATATGTCAATGTGGTAATTTATATCATTTTGTGGTAACACATGTAATAGAGGTATTGTGTTCAGTATATTTGATGATAGATTTATTGGTAAGGTATATCATTTCTAGAATAGTTCATCCAAAGAGGATATAAAATTACATTTTCTTGAGAATGTGGATGGTGATGTCTTATTATCATCTGGAAGGTGTATTTAAAACATAGATATTATTTTCAATTTATCATTGTAATGTTTGATAGAAAAATAAAATTAAACCATACATTATGTGTGGAGTCTTTTTTTGGAGGAACCTAATCTATGCGATGAATCAATTCTTGAAAATTTAGTGTCTTATCATATAGCGTTATAATTAAATTCTATCTTTGTATTAGTGAGGATGAATAGAAAGTAGATCACCAATGGTTGAATAGTGTGCCTCAACTTTTGAAGTTATATAATAGAAGAACATTCAACAATTTGGGTTCATTATATGGAGTGTTTATTTTTAGTTAATAATTTTTGATGGTCAAGAATGATGATTAGGGCTTATTAAGGTTGAGAAATAATATAGGGAGGAGATTATAACAACCTGTAACATTATAGGTTCTTAATTTTGTACAAATTTTAATTATATGTTTCAGAGATTTGTATGGGTCTCCAAATATCAAAATTTTATTATATGTGGGTCATTATACCATGAGTACTGATAATCGTTAAATAATTAGGAGCATGGTTATGTCACTAAGGTGTTGTAGTATAAAGGAAACTTTTTATAACATGAAAAGAGGGTGTTATTGAATGGAATGATATATTGCAGTTTTCAAAGGAAATAATTGTTAAACGTGGTTAGGGAATTACCATGTTTTAACATCATGACCATGACTGTTATATTAAGGTCTTACGACCCATAATTGGTTTTCATTTAAATTTTTCTTATCAAGAATGTTCTACAACCCGACCTGCAGGCTACACTATTATTGATGATCAATGGGGAGATTTTCTAGAGTGGAGTATGGAGGTCATGGCTATGAAGAGGTAATAAAATAAGAAATAAAAGAGAACACTCATTGAAAGGAAAGGCAACAATTTTTTTTTAACAATAGTGGTTTGTGTCATGATATGATCAATGGGGAAATACCATGAGGGATAGATATAAGGTTATTTTTTATTGTTATAGGTGTTATATCACCCCATTACCCAATGTGTTACATAGTAAATGGATGCCTTTAGATGGTTTCTCATTATTCCCATTATAGAATACAACATGACACACCAATTATATAGATTAAAAAACGAATGGGTAGACAAGTAATTTTCAAAAAAATCTACTTATATATTAAGAAATAATCGGTGTTAAGGGGATTTATATAGACTGGTTACTCTCTCTTCTTATCCACTTGATAAAGGGTTACTAATTAATTTTTATGGATGATTAAAGGTATGATAATATTACATGTCCCTCTATCCTTATCCTACATTGATACACATTAATTCTATTATCTTTGTCTAGGGTTTTAGTGATGATCCAACCAGAGAATAGTGGAAATTGCTAGGATTTGTAGCACAACTAAACGGTGAATTGAGAGGATGAACATACAAGGATAATAGTGGTTTAAATGATACAAAATATCCTTTTTATTTTTTCATGTGACATGGTTTTTATTGATTATTTATTAAAAAATATTAAATATAATTAATCAGTTTTATTTTATTAAGATAATACCTTGAGTATTATTATGCGGTTTGATAAGGTGAATATTGTCCTTGACGGTGATGTAGAGAGTTGGGAAAGGTTTTAAACATCATGTTGGAGGTGAAGGTTCCTAAAATATAAAATAATATTATAGTTTATGAATGAGTATTAATTCATATATCAAATAGAGATTTAGGTAAAGGTTTATTTTCCAAGAGATCCCTAGAAAAAAATGTTACCATGGAATTGAATATTTTAAAAAAGGGGTGATAGTTATATACAACAATTGATATTTCACATTAATAAATAAATATTTTACTAAGGTAGGAGGGGGTGAATGTTGGGGTTATTAGGATCCCAAGACTAGTACTTGGGAATATAATAATATTAGGAAAACATTACAAGTGAATGTTTGGGAAACATAGGTGGCCAATTCATAGTTATGAAGGTTGATATTTTCATAAAACTCAATCATGATGGGGAAGATCACTCCACAAGAGTCTAGTGAATAATATGTGTATGATGTTTGTGAGATAAGTGATGTGGGGCAGTAAAAGTTGTGAAAAGATAGTTTATAGTAGATAATGTGTTAGAGAGATATCAATGGGTGATGTGGGATTTTACCCTCATGATTGAAATGTGAGATGATTATTGGAGTTGGCATCGAGATTAGATTTTCCATTGGTAGATTTTATTTGTATTGAACTCAATTAGTGGGAATATTCAATGACCTAAAAAATGGATATGTATGAGACATTACCACTTATTCTAAGGTTTGATAGAGTTAATGTGATTTCGAAACATCATAGAATGTTAGAATCTACCTATTTACAATGATATATCATTTACTATAGAATGTGTATTCTTATGTATTCCATAATGAGGTACATAAAAAGGAAAAATATATGAAATTTTTTTCCCATTTGATTGAGTGGAATTTTTGACCTAAGACTAGGAAAAATGTTTTTATAACCACGGTGATGAGATGATGAGACTGTGGGAGGGGTTGCATGTCCAGTTATTTAGATTAACATAGCCTAATATTAACCATATCATATTTATCCATTGAATATTATATCCCTGTTGATGATGTGAAGAAAAAAATGTAGATTAACTTTTCCACATTCCATTTGTTTATTAATTACTCAAGTAATTAACCAATATAAATATTACTAATTTTTAGTAGATCAAATCATCTATATATAATTTCCATCCAACCCATAATAGATATGAGATACGAATGAGGTTTTACTAAATTATAAATTTAAAAATACTAGTTGATGTATCATGAAAGATACATGATTCAATTAAATTATCAAAACCATATTGATTAAATCATACTGAATTTTTTTATTAATAATTTTATTAGGATGAATATATCTTGAATGAAAAATAATAATAATATTATTGATTTCACAATACAAGGACATTATAGTATATATGTTTATAGTATTTTGACTGATTTTATTATTTTAGGGAACATTTGTTAATGAAATAATGAGGTTATATATATTCCAATAATGAAAAAAATGAAATGGGAAGTTAGAGGAAATTATATCCCATACATTGTCCAAGGATGGGTCTAATGACCAATAAGATATTATTTAGTGATGGAGATATATAAAAATGGATTATGATGAATTATATGGAGTTGATATCTTTTAATAAGTTGAAACCGAAAAACAAGGGATGAAAATAAAAAACAGTTATGGCTAAGGGTGTGTAATGATGTTTTTAAAATATCAATATTTCATTGAAATTTGTTAATTCGATATATGATACTACTGGGTACCTAGTACAATGCTAATTTTTTACCATTATCTCAAATATAGATAAATTAAAACTACAGTCTATTTTGGTTACCATGTACTAATCCCAAACCCATGGTTTAATTTCTATTTCATTCCACTATCTTATAAAATACTCCATTCCCCACTTAACTACCCTGATCCTAAAATGCCTATAAATATTAAATAGAAATTACCAATGAGTGAAATGTATATAGTATATAATTTTAAGGTATTTAAAACCTCCATACAATCAATCATTTTGTACGTAATAATATTAAATTAGATTTATGAGGATACATTCTGAGTACTTTTTTTATTAATTTCAATTTTTAACCTTGAATTATCATCATGGATATTTCCATTATTCTATTTTACATAATAGTAAGCAAAATATTTACCTTATAATGACTTTAATAATCTATTAATAAAAAAATGATATTTTGAATATGACTAATGTTCCTTATGATCAACATAATCGTATTAAATCACATAATAAGGGTTAGAAAAATTCTTCTATAATTATAACAAATGGATATTATTTTCCATGGAATTGAATTTTGGTTGTACAACTAGATGATTTGATATTCCATAATTATTTTTCATAATATAAAAAATAATGATACAACATGGAGTTAATTTATTGAAATTAAATTGTTTTGTGATTGAAGGATAGAGACCTCGAAGGAAGATGATTTCTGCCAATTTAAATTAACTAAATTTCCCTTCATGATTGACATGCGATTATTTTTTATATTTCAATTATAAAAGTCCAATTCAAAAATCAGTTTCACGGGATTAAATATTTCCTAGATGATCTTATGCCTAAAATCATGGGATTTAGCTATCATGAATTTGATTAATGATGAATAGAATGGTCCCTTATACATAGATTAAAATGATTAATCTAAAATTAAATTATGTTTACAATTATTTTATTAGAATCCCACACACACAAAATCTCTATCCCACATTGAACCAAGAATCTTTAATACATACCCCTAACATGCCATACATGATATAAATATCTCATTTGTATTAACCTTAAATTTATATGTTGATTCCTGTACTTGATTTTACCTGTGAACCAAAATCTCATTAATTACAATTCTAAAATTGAGTAATTAATATTTGTTCTCTATTATAAAATGTTAATGATTTTATTCCAAAATGATGTATAATTTACATTAAAATAAATTGTTTAAGATCCCTAGATGGAGAATAATTAAAATTATGAAAAAATATTGGATATAATTTTGAATATCTACAATTATATAAATTACATCATCAAATTATTATGACGGAGTAAAGTTTTTATAAAAATAAATTATTATCTCATCACTTTTTGGTACTATAGAAGATATAATTAGAGGGTAACAATATACATATGATTATATTAATTAACTTTTTATTGGTATGGATGTTTGATACACACCATACAATATCTTTCATCATTTCAGGAAATAGATAATTTTGAAAAACGTTAAGGTAATTTTTTTTGATCCTAGGACATATTATCCAAATAAATAAATAGTAATCTATCATTATTTACTCAATCATTATCATAATATCTAATAGTATTCAATGAATGTATTTACAATATTAACCATCATATAACTAATTGTGTATAATATTTCAATAATTTAGTTTATATAATGTTGTTTTAGAATCAAAATATGACAAATGAGTATCCATGAATATTTCCACAATGGATGTGGTGAGATTGATGTTGTTTAATAATGATACACTATAGTCCTTCATTAGATCATAGTTAAATTAATCCATATGTTACGTGAATATTTATTAGACTTTTACAATATCTCCCTATTGAGTATATATTTTCATACAATCTGAATTTAAAATAACATTTCTATTAATATGATCATTATTAATTTTATAATTTAAATGACTATATTTAATCAAACTAATTTTATATGATCTATTTATTATATAATTAAGAATATATTTATTGTAGTTTTTTAATCCGTGAAAACCAGAATGTTTTCTCGAAATACATAATACATATGTCATGAAAATTCATAAACTACAACATTTAATTATATATCCAGGGTAGGTTGGTTGTTTTATTATGATAACCTTAATTAAAATTAAATTACCCTAAAATTGATCTTGTGTGAGGAAAAAACAATGAAATGATAAATATGAATCAAAATATAATTCAAAACCCTGCCTTATCCAAGGTAAGATATGAATTTGAGATGAGGTAAACAGAACATTTAGCCCCTAAAAGGATTATTCAAATTGGTATTAGTATATTAATATATATCCATTCATGTTCAATAAATTCATAAAATAATAAATAATTGAAAAATCATAGATCAGATTTTCTTATTAACCCCTGAGATGAATGATTTTTTAATATTGAAAACATTCAATAGTATTTTTCATGAAATAATTGATTCCCCCTTCTGAGGATCAAAAAATAATCATTGAGAAAAATAAAAAACATATGGAATTCAACTTCTCATCATTAGAATGAAAGTTTTTGTAGTTTTTCATATAGTTGTAACTTTTCTAATATCTACACAATTTTTTTAATAGATCTATAAATGAATTAAAAAAGAGATAAAATATCATGTTTCATAATTTTTTTAACAATGTAGGTGTACTATTGATGTAAAACAGAATAACCAGACACAAAAATTTCAATATTTATTCTTAATTGTAGTCATAATAAATTAATCTAATTTGAACCGATGTTGATGATATCTCAAACATTTAAAAAAATTTTAGAACAATAACCCCTTTAACTGGTTAATAAGATAATAAAATATATTTTACGTCATGTGAAAATTATTATGGACCTAATTTATGTTCTGGTTGTCCACATTAACATGGAGGCTCCCATTATCCTTTATGTGAAAATAAAGGGAACCCTTAGAAATGACCAATGACTAATTAACCAAATTGATTCATGTTCTACCATATAAATGCCCATCATTTATAACTCCTTCTAATCCAATTGATATGGACTAATAGAAATATGTTCCATCCCATATAGAAAATAAATAGAAAATTTTACCTCATTCTTTTTCAGATATCAAAAATAATATTCATGGAATACACCGAGAGAGGGGAATTCCATTAAATGTAAAACTATTTAATTGATGGTTCCAACCACTCCTAGAAAGATAATACCCTTTCCAACTATGATATCCAAGACCTTCCACTGATTGTGACAAAATCTTCAATCATAATCCTCATTCTCTACATGTACGATATATTTTATACTACATGGAGATGAAAATGATACCTATAAAATATTTCAATCCATTATATCTTTTAATAAGTAATCTAGTTTATACATATAATTATGTGACAGAAGTACTGATTTAGGATCATAAGAACCTTTAAAAGTCCATTTTCATCTAATAAATATTGAAAATTAGAAAATTATCAGTGTTTTATTGGTTTATTTTATTCAAAAATATCTATGCTTATATAATATTGTTGACCTTCTAATATAGTTTCAAAAATAAAAATGACTTTTTAGGAAATTAAATATTTTCATGCACTTACATTAAATTGTAATTAAAGAAGTATAAAAATAGTACTTCTTTTATAAATTGAATCCACTACAGCAATGGTGTTACACTTGTATTCCATATAAACCTTCCTTATATCATAAAAATAAATCTAAGGTAAGAATTATATTTTGAATAATTCATTATATCAATATATCCATTTCAATCACTTTAGATACCTTGACTAATTCTCCATAATGAGAGTTAACTTCCCTAACTGGATTGACTTACAATATATACATTAGATGCATATGTCTACTAGGATCATTTTTGAAACAATTAAATGAATATTGGGGGATTTTCCATTATATATAGCTATATTTACCACATAATGAGAATTAAAAAGATAAAAAAGTGTAATATAGTCATAAATTGAAAAAAAATATATACTGGTTACACTGTAAAATTTCTTCCTCTATTAGGATCCATAAATTTGAAACTAATAAGGAACTCCATTTGAGATCCACTATCTCTTGTCCCACCCCATCTATAGTTCTGAACAGTAGGTTAACTATAGATAATAGGTTATTTGTGTAAAAATATTTCTTCTCTAGAGCTAACCATTGATATAGTCCTTGTGAAACAAATTTTCATTACTATTTTGGATATTAAAAAAATAATTACTTATTTATTCATTGATTCTTTTTTGCCTATTTAGAAATATTTCAATTCAGATTCCTCATTTCTATAGATGAATAAAATATTAAAACATTGATTCATAATCCATAAAAATCAGATAGTGTATCTATATTTCCATATACACATATTCTGTAGCGTGAAATTTAATATTAGAATAATATAGATAATAGAAAATTTCCTATATGTTTTTATATTTTATGATTATTTTATTCATCGATTTGAACATCATAAACCAAAAATTGTGCATTTATCATTCAAACATAAAGTTTACTTACCATATCTAATGATTTGATATTTTTTCAATATTTTCAATGATTTAATTATTGTGATTGACACAGTAAGATTTATTAAGAATTGGATCACCCTATAAGTTAAATGGGTAGTGAAACTGGACATCTATAAATATTTTAGATCAGGTTGGTTGATTTCATGGAGATCCCTACACTATAATGTGATGAAATTACACATGTAATTTCTGGGCATGAGGATCAATATTACATTGGTCATGCATTACATGGAAACCTACTGCTTCATTAATATCATGTGTTGGTCTTCATGAAGGAATAATCAATAATAATGTAGAGAACAATACTAAAATATCATCCTTAAATTGCGTTCATCCCCAAACAATAGAACTAAATAACATATATTACATCTAACCAGATTCCAGTCTCCATTCCATTAATTATTTTACAAAAACTATTTTATCATTATAATATGTTTCAACAATATTTCAATATATCCATTCATGTCACCGATAAAAAATTAATGACAGAAATCATTTTCTTAGGATTATTTGTGAAAAATGAGTTATATTGATTTAAATTTTTCATAAAAAAAATGAACTATAGACAAATAAAAATAAATATGAATCCATAAATACTAGTTATTAATGGATATTGACATATTAATTCATTACAAAATTGATAGGTAAATAATATTTATATTTATGATATAGTTTTAGTTGATATAAGACAAATATCTTTTTTATCATTATCGTAATGAAGAACTATATGTAATAAATAATTCCATCTAATCCTACCTTTACCACATATTGACATCATATAAAATGTATGAGACATAAGTATTAATGCATACTAAAAAAATGAGAGAGATAATGTTATCTTAGAATTCCCTTAGTGAAAAAATATTCACTATAATTATGTAGGCCTGTTATCTTCATAGGGAACTTCTAGTGTCTTAAAAAACCTATGTCCTCTATATTATTAATTTGTATTCCCCAAACACCTCATAGTGTAAAGTGATATAATTTTATGTGTACCTTGTTGAGATTTCAAAAATATTATTTTGTCATTTCAATATAATACCTTAAGAGAACCACATAATAGCCAGTGGATATTCTAAAGGGTAGGAAATAATATAAGTATCATTTAGAGATTTTTTCCATAAATGAATAAATGATTTAAATTAATATTTTCTCTTCACTATTTGAAATGATAAAAAAATATATATTATGTCTACAAGAATAAAACAACACTATCAGAAAACTAATTGAAAAGGCGAATAACATAATATATATAACAAAAAATATATAAACATTCACACATATCAAAAAATTCCAGGAACATTTATACACCATCATAGTAAGTAAAAATAGGAATAAATTTTATACAAGTGGTGGGAATGAAAAATGATGATGAACATGCCCATAATTTGACTCTAAATGTGACGTCCTCCGGGATAAAAACTAAGGATAAACCCTTTACATCTGTCATAAATTCATCCTAAATGGTGAAATAGGGTATCTTCCATGCTCTAAAATATATGTGTAGATATCACTCATTCTAATATTCTTTTTCTTTAACAACATCTATGGGAAATTAGTCTTCACACATCCTTAGAGTATTCCATGTATGGTATGAGTATGAAGTTCCAAGAAGGTGTTCATCACTAACCCTTATCCACCTTTCATAGACACATGGGTAATTATGTGGTAGAATAAGGAAAAATTGAATGTTAAATAGATAATATTATATGATTAATTATATTACTTATTCCATAATATTTATAAATTATTAGACTAAATTTTTATATATGAATGGTTGTCACATGTCATACCCATTTAATTCATAACCTAAATATAATATGAACTATAATTTATTATTGGATGAAACATCCCAACATGTTTAGAGTAAATGGAATTTTTTATAATATATATGGATTATAATTTCTTATTTTCCCACTCTCTGATGACTGAAATTGAATAAATGATTCATTTCATTTATGTCCTTTGACATTCAATAAATCCATCCATAACTAGTAAGTGATACTTTTAACCTTTCTTTTATATTAATTACTTACCAATTTGAAAAGAAATTCCAAAACAGAAAACATCAGATAATTAATATTTATACACAATTTAATGGCCTTCATATACAACATATTTCATGAATAAAACTAAAAAATCTAGAATAATAGTTACAAATAACCACGTTATGCATGGTAGAAATATCAATTATCTAGTCAAATAATCTTCATGGTGTTATTTTTTAACCAAAAAGTCATAATGATGGAATTTGGAACACTGATTGAATACATAGATAAAAAAGAAAAATCTATTTAAATGTAACTCAAAAAATATATAATACATTAATTATTAGAAGTAATATCACTGGTTATTATTAGACCCAATCAGTTAAAATATATTTCCAATCCAACCAATATATGATATGTGACAAGTAAGGGGTCTTAAAAATGTTTCATTATGTAGATAGTTGATGTGTATCATAAATATTGTGGGATTCCACCCGATTTTCTATTTAGAAAAAATTTTATAGAGGATTAAATATGTAATTGTATTTTTATTTTAAATTTTACCTTAATAAAAAATAATACTAATAGATAAGAATTATTATTTCCACTAAATTTACAATTCATAGTCATCATCATTATTCTATCATAAGGATATTGAGAGATATGATGTCATTAGGTTGAATTTTATTAATTATGAATCCCAATATTTTTATAGTTTAAAGGAATATATTTCCCTTACCATGTCCAATATGAGCACCAATGTCCAATTATTTTTATGATACCAAATGATGGAAGAATAAGTGATTTATGATAAAGTATAGCAAGGTTGGATCTTATTATAGGATAAAATAACAGTAAATCACATTGAAATTAAAAATAACATGTATCTAAATTTTTAATGAATGTATTTAAATGACATATTTTATATTTATAATGATTCTCATTCCTATAAGATGACCAACTACATAGTATAATGTCATTGGGTACCCAATGGATCAAGCAGTTCAATGTAAATCTTTAAGGGTTGTACTGGGTATGATGTAAAAAACCCCTAGGAACCTAATGGATAGTAAAACAAATAGATCATCTATATATTCATTCCCCAAAAAATATGACCCTATAGAATAATTTTTATTTCTCTTAAACATCAAATAAATCCAAAAAATTAAATTAAAATCTAAAGTAAATGAGAATTACATATTCCAAAAGAATGTGTTTTTTCAAAATTTCTAAAAAAATATGGTATAACAAACACAACATTTATTAGATGTTAAGACAGATAAATATTTTCAAATATTGAGATTTTAATGTATAAATCATGTAATTTTTGGGATTAAATATCCTAAACATATAAATGTGAGTTTTATATTCTATAAAATTCATATTTTCCAACCAGATAAATAATAACCTCAAGTATGATGTCTAATTATCAGACATAGGGTAAAAATAATGGGTATAAATGGTCAAAAATGTTTATAAAGATATATAATAATTTATCATATCAATAAATAACAAATCCACTGATTTTTTATGAAATATAGATTCTAAATAAATTCTAATTTTACAATATATATCATAAGAGTTTCATAATAATAAATTACCCTCACAATATACATTTCTTTTCCATTACCACATGGGAATCCATATCACCTATAATGATAAGAGGAATGTCTCAATGGTATCATTTGGATAAATCTATGACTTGGTTGGGAGTTGAGTCTACACTTATTTACATATGATATTTATTTTTAGAAATATTTGTTATTATGTTTTAATCAGCAGTTGGATTTCTGTATGGAAAACTTTTTATCAGTACCTCCTAAATGTTTTCCATGACTCTTTTGGAAGTAATGGTAATCTAAAATATAAAAATACATCAAAATTAATTAACTTAAAACAACTAAAAACATAATTGATCCATTCCCAATGAACTAATATAATTATATCATATGAATCTCATTAAATTGACTCAACTAATACATAGTTAACTCACAAGAAAATATAAAATCTATCGAATAATAATTAATATAGAAACATGAATTTAATAAAAATAAATGTTATAAAATAATATTATTAAGAATATTAAATATTCTATACGAACATTATAGAATCTTTAGTGTGTGTCTCAATGTTAACGTGGAATGAATCAAACCCATACATCCAATATATGCATTATGTAATTTCTTCTATATTTCGATCCTCCGTATTTTAAATATAAAAATATATATATATTAATCATTAATATATATTGTATTTTTTTAATTATTTTATTTTGAGAATAAATAATAGAATAAATTTTGAACCAAATTATGATATCTAGATATCTTTGGATAACTCATGGATCATTATAAAATGCGTTAGTCTGAAATATCCCTTTATATACACTTTATGACATAGAAACTATATCTATTTTATACCTTATTTCCCAACTAACATATTAGAATCATCCAATATTATATTACTTTTTATGAATCAATCTAGTACATCACATCGGTACAAAATATCCATCATATGACAAGAATTGATGAATATACCAAGAAAATATAGAATAAAAACTTGTTTCAAGGGAATTTTCTATGATCAATGAGACGACATCCCCCTAATAGGATATAAAAAATAAATTATGAATAAGAATATAACATGATAATTCTCTATAATGTGAAAATTTCACATATAAATAATTAAATAAAAACATTAGCCAATTCAGATGAAGGATAACATTAAATATACTTATATATATATATTACATATAAATCTAATAGTACAATAAAAATTAATATAAAAAATATAAACCATCATATGTATATAAATTAACTGTAAAATATTGTTATACAAAAATACAAAATAATAATAATGTTAATTTAATTGAGTGGGAATGAAATCAAATATGAGTAAAATGTTATAAAAATGAAAAAACCCAAAAAATAAAAATATCAACCACTTTAATATGATATGTGGTCAAACATTACATTCATTCTTATTTATATTCAGATAAAAAATATTACTATACACCACATCAGTGGGGATTCTTTAATTTATATATACCATTCAATGAATAGTTTATATATGCAATATCATTTTTATACATGCAATTAGCACAAAACTCGCTGAATAACTCTGAGGGTTTAATGCACACCCATTGAAATAAAAAAAATTTCCTAATTATTGTTTCTAAATAGAATGCATATAAAAAAATAGATAATTTTATAATTTAGGTTTCTTTAATTAAATGTTGTGTTACATTAATATCATTTTATGTAGTTTTAATATTGGATGTCATTTATATGTTTTGAAAAAGATAAAGATATTGTTCTTTGTCCAATTTAATGTAAATAAAAGTGTATCCAATTAATATCATTATTATAAACATGTTACAATATTTTATAGGGAACAATACGATATAAATACTTTATGTGTAATAACCATGATGGATGTTTTTTCATTCTTTGCATTAAGAAGATGTATACAACCTAAGGATTATTAGAGTTATCAACAATGTGTTCATGATCTAAATTTAATAGAATTACAACTTATAAAAGGTAAAATACAACAAAACCATTCCATTAGGTTTTATAATCATGATAATATTTTATATATTTTAAAAAATAAAACTCGATTGATAAATAAATGAAATTGTTAATATTGTCACTCACCTTAATATAAATGATTTAACTTAAGAAAATTGAATATTTTTTAGTTTTAGTTGTTTTTGATATGTTAGAGTGATGGAAATTCAATAAATGTTGTGATTAATATGGGTAATATAAGAGTGGTAAATAAATATAGATTTAGAAAATATGATTTTATAAAAATAGAATATTATTTATGATTTTTTTCTTATCATAAAGTATCTTTATGGTGATTAAATGGTTTGTAGTATGAATAAGTGCGTACATGGGATGATTATAGATCTATTATTGATGACTAAGACGTATTGACAAGATTTTTAATAAAATAATATTGATTTATTCAAGGATGAATTATTATCATTATCATTATGATAAATATCATAGATGTCAAAAAAGGAAATCAATCCTGATTTTTTAGAGAATAAATTTAAAGGATTAAATTGTTATATGATTTTATTATGAATGATTATTTTTTGATAAGTATATCAGTGAGTGTTTGAAAAATATTAATTTCAAACACTACTACCCAACCATAAATGTAGATAGTATGCGATGAACATATAGAAACAAATTTATATGTTTATGTTCACACATGCATATTCAAGTGTTAGGTCTAAGGAGCATGTTTTGTTTAATAGTGAATAACCAGCCAAGTGTGGCTTGACATGAGGGGCCTAAAATAATATCCTAATGTAAATGGGCATTTTGACCACTTTATCATCATAGTGATATATTTTTTGGTTCTTGGAAAAATTATATTTCTAATATGTTCTTGATAATAGATATTATTGTCTAGAATCTATTATATAATGCTATACAATTTAAACAATACAAAATTTGGGATGTAAAAAATATCACATGATCATCGATGTCTACCTCTTGATTAATAGGACTTGAGATACACTACAAGACACTATTCCACTTAACCACATAACAACTATTAATAGTCTATACACCTATTTTTCATGATAAAATCCATGACAATTGATCTTGAGCACTAGTTTAAATTCATATTGAAACACCTAGTTTATTGATTCAAAGGTTTTAATGCTTTTTATGTCAAAAATATTCATTAAAGAAAATTTTTTTTTGAAAATATGGATTTTCGATGTTATATTTGGATGATATAGTGTTTTTTATTGAATGAGAAATGGTGATGTTCAATTTTTTTTGAATAATCTATTAAAGATATTTTTATTTGTGAAGTGTTGATGATAAATACTTTTCATCTGTATTGTCTATGAATAAATATAATTGATGTAAATAAGATGAAATGAGATGTTCACAATGATTAAATTATAAGATAGGTATATTTAATGGGTTTAGAAATACCATAAAAAATCTCCATTAAATCTATTATATTAAAATTTTAATTAATGTTAAAATGATTAGAAGATAAAAAATGAGTGGAGGAAGATGAAAATTTAAACCATCTAATTTATTATAACAAGAGAGGTAATTTTAGTATCACAATACCCTCCATATCTTGTTATGTTTATATGATTAATACCAATGACGATTACAAAACATTTTAAATGTATCTAAAACAATACATGACTATAATTCCTAGATAGGTGTAATTATTAAATAATAATGGGAAATCACAAGGGACTCCTTATGTTAAAACATTTTTTTAGATTAGGAGTCTACACATTGGATGATTATTGAGCATGTAAAAAATGAATTCATGATCATTTAGGGAGAATTGATTGATTTTTTAGGAGAAAGAGTATAAATTAATGAATGAAACTATTTTTTATATAGTAGTGATGAATCAAATTCTATAAAATAATAATTTAATATTGATCATGAAGACTATGATACCCAATTTAATATGTTCATCAATGAATACGAGTGAATGTTATAGTAAACCAAATATAGTTTAATATTTAGATTCAATGCCTATAACTATTCCTAAAATTGAGAAGATCATGTAGAATAAAACTTATTTCCGTATATATTTTGTATGTTTTGAATGTATGTAATTCAAGGTAATGTATAGATTCATGGGGATACATGAATAAGTTTATGGTATATAAAGTTACCAAATATATCCATCATGAAGTAATCTAATTATTTTTTATTGATCCCCCTTTAGAATCCCCCATGGTACATCTTATTATATCATAAAGGATCACATAAACAATTCACCTAGTATCATCATTTCATGGATATTAATCATGTAGATGAATCTATATTGATGAATTATACTGAATAAAATCCATTCATAGGGATACACTAATACGAATAAGTGATCAATGAATTATTTTTTGACATAAATATGTTATTCAGGAAAATATATAAAGATTTTACCTACTCAATTTAAACAAAATTTCTTTTTAATGTATGTCAAACATCTTCTCCCACCCATATATAAAATATTAATTATAAAATTTATTGGTGTAAATATAATATTTTGTGAGAAATATGGATTCAAAAGTATATAGAAATTATTTTATCAAATCATTGCAGTCTTTTTGTTGATAAAAAGGAAGGAGTAGAGTTGATTTTTTTCGAAAAATTATTAAAAGAATATTTCATTATTTGTTTTATATTATTAATATTAATGGAAACAAATTTAATATAGATTTACCATCATTTTTTATACAATGTTTTATACCATATTGAAATAATGTTTTAATAATTTATGACTCATTTTCCAAATAAAAGTGATGGTGATGTTCTCATAAAAATATAAATTATTAATTCTCCAAGATGAGGAAAAATATGAAATTATGAGATCAAAGGAGATAATTTGAAATGATTTTATGTGAAGGAATAATATTACAATAAAAATAAATTATGATTATCCCAATGTATGTATTATTAATAAGAGTAATCAAAACACATTTCCTTGTGTGTTATCTTATAATTGAAAATTAATCCAATATGGGGGATTCAATAATACAAATGGATTAAAGATATTCTTGTTTGAATTTTTGTAACATGATTTTTGATGGAATGTAAATGTTTTTTAGGATAATGATATATAATAAAAAATCATTTAATAAATTAATATGAATAAGAGATGAGTTTCACAAATGGAATATTATTTTATAATTATTATGTTAATAGAGGTAACGTTTTTGGAGGACTTTTTGCTATATAATAATAAGACATTTTTACTTTTAATTATTTTATAACTAACCTTAATTTCTAAGTCATGCTCTAATGATGTTTAGATATATCAAATTTTCATTATCATAGAATGAATAATTATCATTACCATTTGTATGAATATGTTAGATTTTATAAAGTGAGATAAATTATGAGGATAAATATAATGAAATTTTCCAGAAGTATTTATTTAAATATTCTTTTTCTTAAGGATTAATTTTGGTTATGAGTTCTAGCTAGAGTTTCTTAATAGTTAAGTACCACAACTATGACTGAGTAAGCCATGGATGCAGTTTGTGATGAGTATTGAGATGCCCACATGCATAGTCAATAAGATACATGTGAGTGTCAACATATAAGATAGAGAGTAGATAGAGTGAAATGGTGTTTCCTTCCACTATGATGGACAGAATGGGAATCCACTCGAGAGTACATAAGCTAAATGAAATTTTTTTATAGTTAATTACATATTGATATATATTAATTAGTTATTTAACTATTTTTATTGAATTATGGGGTGGATATGGGGTAACATTGTTCAAATTTTATTTCCTTGAACACTTTTATATGATGTAATTTTTGAGATATAGAAGATGAAATATGTGTGTTATTTTAACCCACATGGTCACCAATATTTAAGATCAACGACCACACTATGTTCTTTGTCACCAAAAAAGAAATACCATAAAATAGACCCAAATAGTTTTCAAATTGAATGAAATATTAGTTGAGTTAACACACATGAGTATAATTGCATTACATCACATAGTTTTATGATATATATGATTTTATATTGCACCAAATGGGACAAATCATAAATCCATTAATATTACGATTAAGTTTAATTTAATGATTTTATTTTTTCAGCATACACTAGAATATGTTGAATGATAAATTATAGATGATGAAGTGATTGAATTGGGATATTAAGACCATTTTTTTAGAATTGTTAATGGTATGTTACATCCACCAGAAATGTTTTATCTTAAAGTGAAGGGAATTATATTGGATTAAATTAGTTTTCACTAGGATTTCATGATGATCAATTTTGTATAAATGGTTCTATAAATACCTTTTACATTATTTATTTACAATATTTTGATTCATGTGAATCGAGTAGAAGTATAGTGGAAGTGAAAGTCCAATGGAAAAAATGTAATATTTAGTAAAGCCCCTAATTTTTTATGAATATAGAGCAATTTTCATTTTCATAGTATCCCCTCTCTTATATCAATTATAGAATCTAAAAAAGTGACGGTAAAAATGAATATAATTTATCTTTTGTGAATTTTTATATACCAAATGTTTAACTAAATGGATCATAAGAAAGATGATATATGATATTTATATATACAGTTAATAATGAACTGAATAAAATGGCTCTTAATGATCATATCAGCATGATGATTAGTAGGATACAATACATAAATTAAGAAATTCCACATTAAATTCTTGTAATATACATGCATCCATTATGTAAAATGAATATAGAAGGTGATAATAATCAAATTTATTAGTATTAATATATATGAGAGCTTCTTCCATGAAAAAAGTTCCTCAATTTTTAAATATTTTCATTAGATAATTTTTTTCACGAATATTTTATGGGAATCATTTATGTGTTTCAATTAGAGTATAAAAAAGATAATTATATATTGTAAAAAATATATTTTTGGATAATGGTCATGTAATATAAATTATTGAGATGATAAAAGGTATTGGGATTAGTATTTTCATGAACTGAAAATGAAGGAAAACAATTTGAGAAGAATAAAAAATAAACTTTCTTGAGTTTAATAAATTTATGATGATGAAAAATATTTAATCATGAAGATATTTAAGTTTATCATATTTATAATTCTTTGGGATTAGATAAAATTTATATCATCTATATATTTAATAAGGGTACTAAGAAATGTGTATATGGTTATGTTAACTATATCTAATACTTTGTATAGAAAAAAGTGAATGTGGTTAAGGAAATTAGTTATTTTAAAGAGGAATTGGTAGCATATAATTAATATGAAAAAGGGAAAATATTTTCACTTCCTTAGTGGCTATAAGTACATGATGTCTTATTCAACAATTCTCTAGAATTACTATTGAAGAACTAGTGGGATACTAGTATAGGAATCTAGATCTTATTGAGTGATACCTCAACTATTAGGAGTCTACTATAAATATTTGGTTAGAAGATATTTATATAATTTTTGAAGATATCCCTCTAATATATTCTCTAGTGATCATGTGTAATGGGAGTATGACTATTAGTAACATCACATTAATAAATTTAATTTTAATATTTTTTTACTAATGGACAATTTAGGGCCATGAAATCACCGTAATCAAAGAAAGGATATAGCCAGTCACATTGGGAGTAAAATACATGAAAATATCATTTACGGTGCTTCATTCACATTCTATGTTACTTGTGTTATGATTGTGTATGATGATTGAGAGGATGCTTTCATTATGGTAGGTGTTGGGGATGAAATATAAAATGATGTAAAAAGTAAAAAAAATGAAATGTTGTAAAGACCCGTAAAATTCAAGGAATTGTTTTTCTTAATTTTCTTTAGAATTTTATAAGAGCGCGGTTTCAGAAGGCACCTGATTCTGAGGCCCGGAGTGCCCGGAATTAATTTCCGAAGTTTGGCTCGGGTACGTTCAGTGAACGAACGAGCGGGAATTCCTAAATTTTGATCCGGTGCTCGGAATTGAAATCCGAGGGCACCGATGAACTCGCAGCACCGATATTCGCTTAAAGAGACCTTTTCGGAAGTTGCGTTTGTTGCGGGTTGAAAGTTAGTTTTGGGGTTTTTAGTTTGAGTTAAATAAAATTTGTGAAGAACAAATTTTATTATAACTTGATAAAACCTACCAAAGGGGGTTGGAAGTGGGACCCACACCCAATTAACCTCCCTTGGTAGGATTAAGTGTGGTGGGGCCCACACGAACCCCTAAACCTTTCAAATTCTCCCAACTCCCTTAACGCCTCATTAAATGACTTAAGTTACTTATTTAATTATGGGAGTTAATCCTTTTGAATTTCAAACATTTGAAATTCTAGTGTGTTATGTGTTAATAAAATAAGATGTTGTCTTATTTTATTTTGGGTTAATTGTTTGTCTTCTTGAGAGGTGGAGAGCTTTTCCTTCTTCTTCTTCAACTCTGACGAAGAACTCGAAGAACGTTCATCTTGACGAAGAACGCTCAAGCTCCGACGAAGAACGCCGCACCTCCCTTCATCGTTTACCGTGTCAATGAAAGGGGACACCACTTCTTCCTCGGACAACCTTCGTCGGCGTACAAGTATTCGCCAACGACGTGTCTCTTCGGACGCACCCCCTTCATCATCGGATTTGACGAACGGCTACCGCGACGCCCGACCTCCGCGACGTCGTCTTCCGCGGAACGTTGAAAATATTCGAACCTTATACCCGAGGTAGGGGTTGTTGATTTTTGTTTAGTTATTCTATTTTTGATCATGAATTTTAGCAAGTCTAACGTGTGACTTTGAAATAATTTTAAGTTGCGTTATTGTTTAACGTGAGGGGGGCGGACCGCATGAACACGGCCGAACCCCCCTCCATCGTTCTTGTTGTTTAATCTTGCGGTTGGAAGAAAAGTGGCGTGGTGCCGTCGCACCACGCGGATGATCGTGCAATTATTTTACGCGGCGCCGTCGCGCCACGCCGAGGAAGAATCTTCAAGAACGCGACGCCGTCGCGCCGCGTTGAAAGGTATCAAGGCACGGCGAAGGAGCGCGGTGCCGTCGCACCGCTCCGGACGACGAACGCCGCGGCCGGTTCCGGGCCGCGGCGGGAAGAGAAGACCGGCGGCCGGGCCGCCGGCGTCGGAAGCCGAAGGGGGGACCGGAATTTCCGGTCCCGTTGCAGAAAACCGGCCGGCCAGCTGGCCGGCCGGAAGGCATTAAACCGGGGGAATTAATCCCCCGGCCAACCCATAAAACCCTCCTCTTTATGAGGGGGGGGGAGGTTCTTTAAAGGAGGGGGGGGGGGGGGGGGGCAGCAACCCCCCGGTTTTATTACCAGCCGGCCCCCACGTGCGGGGGCCGTTTCCTTGCAAAAAGGAACGGCACAAAGGTCGTGCCGCCATCCAATTAGCGGGGGAATTAAATTCCCCCCGCGCAGCCTCCTCGCGGCGGCAAGCCACCGCGGCTCCCCGCGTCGCCCCAGGGGGGGGGGGGGGGGGGGGGGGGGGGGGGGGGTCGGGCCGGGTCGGCCCGGACCCGGACCCCCCTGTTTCGAACCAGTTCCGGTCTTTTGGACATAACTTGAGCCTCGGACTTCCGTTCGACGAACCGTCTGCGGCAACGCGATCCTTGGATCGAGACGGTCGTTTTGGTATATCGCACTCAAGGTTTCGGATCACTTTGAGTTCGGCCGGGTTGGTTCGTTCACGAAACCAACCGGGCCTTCGGAGCGGAAACGCTCATATCTTGAGCTACGGACGTCCGATTGACGTCCCATCAGTCACGTTGTGTTCCTCTTAGTGAGACGGATCTTTGGGAATACTCCGCCCGAGGTTTGGACGCAGGTGGAGTACGGTCCGGTTGGTTTTTCCTTAAAAACCAACCGGGCCCCGGAGACGAAAATGCCAATAACTTACAGACCGGGCGTCCGATCGACGCGTCATCTGTTGCGTTGAGTTCCTGTTGACGATACGGAACTTTTGGATACATCAACTCTGGTCTTCGTGACAGTTGATGTATCAGCCTCTTGGCTCGTGGAGCGGACCCTCCGAACGAGCTTGCTGCGTGCGGGAACCTTAGTGCTGGCTGCGACTGTTACTGTGACTACTACTGCTACTACTGCTACTGTGACTGCGACGACGACAGTACAGAAATCCTGTGTGGATTCGACGACGACGACTACAGCACTCAGCGATCCTACGTGGAACAGTGCTTCCGAACCTGTGTGAGCTGAATCTTCTGTTTACCTTGGGCGGTGGAGCGCTTGGTTGTAGCAGCATATCCTTGGCAGTGGAGCGATCGGTTGTAGCGGCAGACCTGCGATACTGAAGACGAGCGTACAGAGTACGGAGACCGTGAAACCGGCTGAGACCTGAAGACTGCTCGACCGACTCAACTTGGAGTGAGTCGACTAGCCCAGTGGACGGAGCGCCCGGTATTCGGCGGCAGACCCACGGCGGACGGAGCGCCTGGTAGTTGGCAGCAGACCCGCGGTACTCGACTAGAGGAGTACCTCTGTAGGCTATCTGGGTGAGCGCCCGGTATTTGGCAGCAGACCCTCAGCGGACGGAGCGCCCGGTATTTGGCAGCAGACCCTCAGCGGACGGAGCGCCCGGTAGTTGGCAGCAGACTCGCGGTACTCGACAGGAGGAGTACATCAGCAGTCTTAGGATAGTGAGCAGTACATCGGAGTCGTGACAGGACCACTGTACACTTCAGAGATGGGACTCTTCAACAGTTACGGTTTCGTTAATGAAAATCCTGGTTGAGCTGAAACCTGTTGTTTTCCTGTGTGGATTGTGTTGTGCTATCCTGTGTGGATTACGTTTTTCTTTCCTGTGTGGAATACGTTTACTTTCCTGTGTGGACTGAGTTGTACTTGGGCTCGGAGGTTGGAGCGTATTTGAATTTGATGACTTAGGTATATGTATG
Source organism: Viscum album (assembly GCA_963277665.1). Classification (NCBI taxonomy): domain Eukaryota; kingdom Viridiplantae; phylum Streptophyta; class Magnoliopsida; order Santalales; family Viscaceae; genus Viscum; species Viscum album. The sequence continues at coordinate 1,534,065,911 of OY728158.1, read as the reverse complement.
GGCATATACCGAAGTAGTGACGGTTGTTACTTCGTGATTGTACCTTTCTTCGTCATTTATCCATTGTGGATTTGAGAGACCTTCAGGGGTCTCGGGGTCCTTACTGAGTAGCTTATACTCACCCCTGCACGGGCTTTGCCCGCACTACATTGTGTTGGTTGCAGACGACGGACAGCGTTGACCTTAGCTGAGGCTTGCAGAGCGGGATGGTACCCGGAGGTGGACCACTGGGCAGGACGTGCTCGGAGCAGACGGCGGGACCCGTGGAGCAGAGGAGCTATCTGTACTCACCCTACAGGTGGGATTTCCAGTGGACAGCTCGGAGTAGCGGCTTTTACTTTTCAGTTGCTTTTTTCCCTTTCGAGTTGTACTTTACTTTCAGTTTGGGTTTGTATTTTGGCCCATTTACTTTTCCACACTTTCAGTTGTACTCTGCTTTTGTTTAGTGTTTACTTTCCACTTGCTTACTCTGTGGTGTTTGTTTACCTTACAAAGGCAATGCCTTCCCTTTTTACCGGGATTTACGCCTTGGTGCTAGTCGCCAGCCCCTGGCCTATGGAAGGCGGGCTTGGGGTAGTCACGGCACGGACCCCGAGGGCGGGTCGTGACAAATTGGTATCAGTGGAGTTCGGTTCTACCGCGAACTCTGATCTTTTCTATGTGAAGCAATAATGTTTAGCGTATTGAGTGTGATTATCAGTCCAGGGAGTCCAGTGTTGGTGCGGCGGCCGACGTATCCGTACACCAGGACCCTGACTTCTGATTTCCGACTTAATGCACGAAAACATTGATTGCGTGTGTGTTTCAATGTTTTCTTTGTGATTACTTATATCAGCTCACCAGGTATACTGTTCTGACCGTGGCGCACATGTTTCCTTTTCAGGATGGCCCCACGACGGCAGCCAGCTAGGGTTCCGAGAGTCGAGTGTGACGACAGCCCACTGAGCGACGAGGCTTCGGTGCAGGGCCCTTTGTCAGCAGTGGCACCGGCGGTAGCTCTACCCGCCGAGCCCCCGATGCTTCCAGCAGCAGCCGCTGACGATGCACGTCGCCTTAGCGCACTGCATGAGTTTCAGCACCAGCGACCGCCCAGGTTTCGCGGGGAGACGGATCCCCAGGCAGCAGAGGACTGGCTAGAGGCAGTGGTTCGAGTGTTTAGGCTAGTGAGGACACCAGCAGACCTCATGGTGATCCTCGCTGCGAGCCTACTACACGCAGCAGCAGGACGATGGTGGAGCCTGATGCTCCAGGTGCACGATGAGGCATCTCTACTTTGGACGGACTTTGAGAGCCTCTTCCGCTCGGAGTTCATCCCAGCCACCCTTCGTGCGGTGCGTATCCAGGAGCTTCTACAGCTGCGGCAAGGCAGCATGACGGTCGCTCAGTACTCGGCGAGATTTACCGATCTCTCGCGCTACTCGACCGACATGGTACGGGACCCATTCTTCCGGGCCCGGACCTTCGAGCAGGGTTTGAGACACGAGATCAGGGCATCAGTGATCTCCCTCAGCATACCGACTCAGACAGGAGTACTGGAGCGGGCCCTTCTGATCGAGAGCTTCCTTGTTGAGTCTACACCAGCACAGCAACCCACCGCAGGGCGGCAGATAGCGGAGTCTTCAGCAACAGGTAGCCGACGGATGACTCAGGGTTCCAGGCAGACTAGACCTACCAGTGGCCGACTGCACGATTCAGGCTCAGTTGTGCGGGGAAGCCGGGGTGGAGTCAGAGCCAGGCGTGCCGAGAGTGGGCAGTGTTACTCCTGTGGCGGGATAGGTCACATGGCTTGTGACTGTCCGACCCGCCATGCTGATGATCAGCAGTTACGTGAAGAACCTCCCAGGCAGAGGCAGAGGTTCGACCGTGGCGGTCCGCAGGGAGGAGGCGGACGATGAACAGGAGCTGGACGAGAAGACGGTGGTGGGCGACGCTTTGAGGCTCTGCCACCACCACCACCAGGAGGTCCACCCCGACCGCAGGGGAGAGCTCAACTTCAGGCAGCCGAGGCCTTTGATCATGGAGCTCTGGGAGCCGACGGACAGGAGCAGAACTAGTGGATACATCCTTTGTACTTCTGGTTCCTTGTTGCTTTTTTGTAGCTTCTTGTATTATGAGCTGCAATAATAAAAGATGCATACCTTTGTGATATTTTCGTTCTTGTCCTCTTTCGTGATGTTACTAAGAGGTTCCAGTTTTGGCTGTTGACTTGACCCTCACTTGTGAGACATCAACTGGAGGAGACCCAGTTACCACACACTGATGCCAACAGTGTGAATCAACCCGAGGCGAGAGTAACGGTTGAATCTCTTAGTAGTAGCGTCGAGGCCTTACGACGTCATCCTTGGTATGGATTAGTATCATCCATGTTAGGATTGACTGTTTTAGGCAAAGAATGTGGTTCATCCAGGGGATGGGACCAGATTTCTCTTATCGGCAAAGAAGAAATCTTGCAGCTCTGATGGGACCGGAGATGGTCCAGGCCACGACAGAGAAGGTCCAGGTCATCCAGGAGCGGATGAGGACAGCTCAGAGCCGGCAGAAGTCTTACGCTGACAGGAGGCGGAGGCCACTGGGGTTCGAGGATGGCGACCACGTCTTCTTACGGGTCTCACCTCGACGTGGTATTCGGAGATTTGGACGAGGCGGCAAGTTATCTCCGCGCTTCATCAGATCCTTCCAGATTCTCAGCAGGATTGGTGAGGTGGCTTATCGCCTGGCTCTACCACCTCAGTTGCACCGGGTACACGACGTCTTCCACGTATCCCAGCTGAGGAGATACGTGCACGACCCGACGCACATCATTGACCATGGGGATCTTGACGTTGACGATGGGGCGACTTTCACGGAGGTTCCGGTGGAGATAGAGGATCGACAGGAGCGGGTCCTGCGTGGGTGATCGATTCCTCTTGTGCGCATCAGATGGCAGCACGGGAATCTCCAGGAGAGCACATGGGAGCGGGAGGCTCAGATGCGTGCTCAGTACCCTCATTTGTTTCCCTAGTTTTTGATGTATCTTTACGGGGACGTAAAGCCCTGAGGTGGGAGTAATGTAAAGACCCGTAACATTCAAGGAAAAGTTTTTCTTAATTTTCTTTAGAATTTTACAAGAGCGCGGTTTCAGACGGCACCTGATTCCGAGGCCCGGAGTGCCCGGAATTAATTTCCGAAGTTTGGCTCGGGTACGTTTAGTGAACGAACGAGCGGGAATTCCTAACTTTTGATCCGGTGCTCGGAATTGAAATCCGAGGGCACCGATGAACTCGCAGCACCGATATTCGCTTAAAGAGACCTTTTCGGAAGTTGCGTTTGTTGCGGGTTGAAAGTTAGTTTTGGGGTTTTTAGTTTGAGTTAAATAAAATTTGTGAAGAACAAATTTTATTATAACTTGATAAAACCTACCAAAGGGGGTTGGGTGTGGGACCCACACCCACTTAACCTCCCTTGGGAGGATTAAGTGTGGTGGGGCCCACACGAACCCCTAAACTTTTCAAATTCTCCCAACTCCCTTAACGCCTCATTAAATGACTTAAGTTACTTATTTAATTATGGGAGTTAATCCTTTTGAATTTCAAACATTTGAAATTCTAGTGTGTTATGTGTTAATAAAATAAGATGTTGTCTTATTTTATTTTGGGTTAATTGTTTGTCTTCTTGAGAGGTGGAGAGCTTTTCCTTCTTCTTCTTCAACTCTGACAAAGAACTCGAAGAACGTTCATCTTGACGAAGAACGCTCAAGCTCCGACGAAGAACGCCGCACCTCCCTTCTTCGTTTACCGTGTCAACGAAATGGGACGCCACTTCTTCCTCGGACAACCTTCGTCGGCGTACAAGTATTCGCCAATGACGTGTCTCTTCGGACGCACCCCCTTCGTCATCGGATTTGACGAACGGCTACCGCGACGCCCGACCTCCGCGACGTCGTCTTCCACGGAACGTTGACAATCTTCGAACCTTATACCCGAGGTAGGGGTTGTTGATTTTTGTTTAGTTATTCTATTTTTGATCATGAATTTTAGAAAGTCTAACGTGTGACTTTGAAATAATTTTAAGTTGCGTTATTGTTTAACGTGAGGGGGGCGGACCGCATGAACACGGACGAACCCCCCTCCATCGTTCTTGTTGTTTAATCTTGCGGTTGGAAGCAAAGTGGCGTGGTGCCGTCGCACCACGCGGATGATCGTGCAATTATTTTACGGGGCACCGTCGCGCCATGCCGAGGAAGAATCTTCAAGAACACGACGCCGTCGCGCCGCGTTGAAAGGTATCAAGGCACGGCGAAGGAGCGCGGTGCCGTCGCACCGCGCTGGACGACGAACGCCGCGGCCGGTTCCGGGCCGCGGCGGGACGAGGAGACCGCGGCCAGTTCCGGGCCGCGGCGGGAAGAGAAGACCAGCGGCCGGACCGCCGGCGTCGGAAGCCGAAGGGGGGACCGGAATTTCCGGTCCCGTTGGAGAAAACCGGCCGGCCAGCTGGCCGGCCAGAAGGCATTAAACCGGGGGAATTAATCCCCCGGCCAACCCATAAAACCCCCCCTCTTTATGAGGGGGGCGGTTCTTTAAAGGAGGGGGGGGCAGCAGCCCCCCGGTTTTATTACCAGCCGGCCCCCACGTGTGGGGGCCGTTTCCTTGCAAAAAGGCGTGGCACAAAGGCCGCGCCGCCATCCAATTAGCGGGGGAATTAAATTCCCCCGCGCAGCCTCCTCGCGGCGACAAGCCGCCGCGTCGCCCCAGGGGGGGGGGGGTCGGGCCGGGTCGGCCCGGACCCGGACCCCCCCGTTTCGAACCAGTTCCGGTCTTTTGGCCATAACTTGAGCCTCGGACCTCCGTTCGACGAACCGTCTGCGGAAACACGATCCTTGGATCGAGACGGTCGTTTTGGTATATCGCACTCAAGGTTTCGGATCACATTGAGTTCGGCCGGGTTGGTTCGTTCACGAAACCAACCGGGCCTTCGGAGCGGAAACGCTCATATCTTGAGCTACGGACGTCTGATTGACGTCCCGTCAGTCGCGTTGTGTTCCTCTTAGTGAGACGGATCTTTTGGCATACTCCGCCCGAGGTTTGGACGCAGGTGGAGTACGGTCGGGTTGGTTTTGCCTTAAAAACCAACCGGGCCCCGGAGACGAAAATGCCAATAACTCACAGACCGGGCGTCCGATCGACGCGTCATCTGTTGCGTTGAGGTCCTGTTGACGATACGGAACTTTTGGATACATCAACTCTGGTCTTCGTGACAGTTGATGTATCAGCCTCTCGGCTCGTGGAGCGGACCCTCCGAACGAGCTTGCTGCGTGCGAGAACCCTAGTGCTGGCTGCGACTGTTACTGTGACTACTACTGCTACTACTGCTACTGTGACTGCGACGACGACAGTACAGAAATCCTGTGTGGATTCGACGACGACGACTACAGCACTCTGCGATCCTACGTGGAACAGTGCTTCCGAACCTGTGTGAGCTGAATCTTCTGTTTACCTTGGGCGGTGGAGCGCTTGGTTGTAGCAGCATATCCTTGGCAGTGGAGCCCTCGGTTGTAGCGGCAGACCTGCGATACTGGAGACGAGCGTACAGAGTACGGAGACCGTGAAACCGGCTGAGACCTGAAGACTGCTCGACCGACTCAACTTGGAGTGAGTCGACTAGCCCAGTGGACGGAGCGCCCGGTATTCGGCGGCAGACCCACGGCGGACGGAGCGCCTGGTAGTTGGCAGCAGACCCGCGGTACTCGACTGGAGGAGTACCTCTGTAGGCTATCTGGGTGAGCGCCCGGTATTTGGCAGCAGACCCTCAGCGGACGGAGCGCCCGGTATTTGGCAGCAGACCCTCAGCGGACGGAGCGCCCGGTAGTTGGCAGTAGACCCGCGGTACTCGACAGGAGGAGTACTTCAGCAGTCTTAGGATAGTGAGCAGTACCTCGGAGTCGTGACAGGACCACTGTACACTTCAGAGATGGGACTCTTCAACAGTTACGGTTTCGTTAATGAAAATCCTGGTTGAGCTGAAACCTGTTGTTTTCCTGTGTGGATTGTGTTGTGCTATCCTGTGTGGATTACGTTTTGCTTTCCTGTGTGGAATACGTTTACTTTCCTGTGTGGACTGAGTTGTACTTGGGCTCGGAGGTTGGAGCGTATTTGAATTTGATGACTTAGGTATATGTATGGGCATATACCTAAGCAGTGACGGTTGTTACTTCGTGATTGTACCATTCTTCGTGATTTATCCGTTGTGGATTTGAGAGACCTTCAGGGGTCTCGGGGTCCTTACTGAGTAGCTTATACTCACCCCTGCACGGGCATTGCCCGCACTACATTGTGTTGGTTGCAGACGACGGACAGCGTTGACCTTAGCTGAGGCTTGCAGAGCGGGACGGTACCCGGAGGTGGACCACTGGGCGGGACGTGCTCGGAGCAGACGGCGGGACCCGTGGAGCAGAGGAGCTATCTGTACTCACCCTACAGGTGGGATTTCCAGTGGATAGCTCGGAGTAGCGGCTTTTACTTTTCAGTTGCTGTTTTCCCTTTCGAGTTGTACTTTACTTTCAGTTTGGGTTTGTATTCTGGCCCATTTACTTTTCCGCACTTTCAGTTGTACTCTGCTTTTGTTTAGTGTTTACTTTCCGCTTGCTTACTCTGTGGTGTTTGTTTACCTTACAAAGGCAATGCCTTCCCTTTTTACTGGGATTTACACCTTGGTGCTAGTCGCCAGCCCCTGGCCTATGGAAGGCGGGCTTGGGGTAGTCACGGCACGGACCCCGAGGGCGGGTCGTGACAAATGTAGTTGGAGAATTTTCAATAAACTAATTCACCCGACCCACTAATTGTACCTGTAAAATCTATTTTGAATATCAATAATTAATTAATAGCATTATATCATAAATTCTTATCAAAATTCCATATATTTTTTCAAAATTTATGATAATGTACATTTCTTTTTAAAATCCCATAGTGAACAATTTTAATTTTCATAAAATATATATAAAGAATGTAAATACCCTTAAATGTGTTCCTAAAACCATATAAAAATAATTTCAATATTTAAGAACTATTTATGATAATAAATCCTATAATAACTCCCCCAAAAGGGTTATTTATACCAATTTAATTTAAAAACATCAATATGCATCTAGCATACTAGAGACACACACACACAAATATATATATATATATATATGACATGAAAATTATTATAATTTCAAAATTAATTCAACAACCACTCAAAAAAATGTATTGGATAAGATTTAAAAAATTTAAAAATCTAATTAATTGTGAAATTGAGTAAACTGATTCTTGAATACTGGTTATTCCTAAAATGTGAATATTAAGAAGAACCACCTTCCCAAAATCAATAAAACTAATGTAATTTTACTATAAATAATTATATTTAAGTACCTTGAGTGTATTTATAAACCATATAATTACAAAATCCCCATATAACATCAATGAAATTTGTAATCTGTCACGACCTGTCCTCAGGGCCCGTGCCGTGACTACCCCAAGCTCGCCTTCTATAGGCCAGGGGCTGGCGACTAGCACCGAAGGCGTAAATCCCGATAAAAAGGGAAGAGATTTCCTTCCTAAAGGTAAACAAACAAAACCGAGTATGCAATAGAAGAAAAAACTAAGTAATACTGAATACAAAAGTATGTGCTAAAAGGAAAGGGGCCGGAAATGCAAGCCCAAAAGTAAGTATAATATAATTGAAAAGCTAGTACAACTACAGTAAAGTTAAACATTAACCACCGAGTCGTCCTCCAGGAATCCCACCTCAAGGGTGGGAACAGATAGCCTCCTCAGCACCTCAGGTCCGTCCGTCTGCTCCGTGTACGTCTTTCCATGTGTTCCACCTCCGGGTACCGTCCAGCTCTACAAGACTCTACCTCGATTAGTTCCATCCATCGTTTGCATCCAACACAAAATAGTGCGGGCGTAGCCCGTGTAGGGTTGAGTATACGATACTTAGTAGGGACCCTGATACCCCTGAAGGTCTCCCAGAATCCACTAAGGATAAACCATAGAAGAAAGATACAATCATGAAGTATCACCCAACCCTACTTAGGTATATGCCCATACATATACCTAAGTCATAAATCCCAGTTCAGCTCCAACTCTCGAACCCAAGCACAACCCAATCCACACAGGAAAGAAGTCAATCACATCGATGATAATGATTGAAAGTCAAGACTCTACTCATACAGGTATACATCTTTCGTATAGAGATAGTTATGATCAGATGTAGTCACTGATTCCTCTAAGCCGTCGGACCCACGTAGGATACTAGAACAGCTAAGCTGTCGGACCCACGTAGGATACATGACCAGCTACTCTGTCGGACCCACTCAGGATACTTGTACAAAAGTCAAACTATCGGACCCACATAGGATACAAGTAAAGTAGTCATCACTGTCGAACCCACAGAGGATTCTAGTACAGTTGTCTTCTTCGTCGAACCTGCGAAGGATTCCAGTATGTTTGTCATCGTCATCGAACCCACGGAGGATTCCAGTACGGTAGTCGTCGCAGTCGCCACCAGCTCTAGGGTTCCCACATATAGCACGCTCGATTCTGGGAGGGTCTGCTCCTCGAGCAAAGGGGGGTCGATACATCAATTGTCACGAAGTCGAAAGTTAATGTATCCTGAAGTTTCGTCTCGTCAAAAGGAACCCAACGCGACAGACGGCGCGTCAATCAGATGCCTGGTTTGAGAGATATTGGCTTTTCCATTCCTGGGGCCCGGTTGGAATTACACCTATTCCAAACCCGTCCATTTTCCAAAGTCATCCAAACCTCACTTAGAGTATCGTAAAGGACCATATCGTCACAAGTATCACATTGCCGCAGACGGCGCATCGATCAGACACATGGTCTTAATGTTATTCACATTTAAGTGAAACAGACCCAACCCGTCAAGCCCAGTGGGCTGGCTGGTCGGCCCGAATTGGTTCGGCGGGTCCGACCCAGTAGGGGGGTTGTCCTGGAACGGTGGTGCATGGCTTGGCCTAGTGGGGCGTTACCCAGCGGCGCGCGGCCCGGCTCGGCGGGGCGCGGTTCGGCTCGACAGGCCGATCGGTGAGGGGGGCGCGGCCCCCCAGTTTTCTGAACCGGCGGCACCGAGCGGCGTCGCCCCTCCCGTCTGGCCGGCTGAAGCCTGCTAGTCTTCCCGTCACGATAGGCCCGCACAGGCGGGCCGTGGTTCCACCACACGGCACTTGCGGGTGTCGTGGCCTCCTTCATCTCGGCCAGCAGGTGGCCAACTGGTATGTCTCCGAAGCGGCCCACAGAGCGCAGGCCACGGATCTCTGCAGCGCGGCGCCCTCATGGCACCGCGGTTCCTTCGGCAAGGCTGGCTTTAGCGGGCTGGTTATTATACGTATGAGCGGCCCGTGGATGCGGGCCGTGGTTCTTCTCTACACAACTGGAACACGACCCCCACTTCCTCCGGTCTCCGACAGCACCACCTTCCTTGTCCCGCAGTTCTCCTCCACTGTGGTGCGACGACACCGACCTTCTTGACTTAGCCCCTATCCACATAACAATAATAACTAACAGAGGGTCGTTGGGCTGTGTTGGTTCGGCCTGTGCCCTCCGTATTAGTTGATATCAATTGGCCAAAGTCAAACCAAGGCATATGTTTAAGAACAAGAGTTTAATTTTATTTCCATTAAAATTAATCAAAAACCCCTACCTCGATTTCAAGAATCGTGCACATCAATGAGCCGCGGAAGACATGCATCGCAGAGGTTGGAAGTCACAGAATACGGATGTCTATTCCATTGACGTCGGGGTGCTTCTGAAGAGGATGCGTTGATAGAGAAGTTCTTCGCATTCAACGTTGAAGAACAATGTTCTTCATCGAGAGAAGAACACTATTCTTCTAATTCTTCAGAGCTTTCCCAACATAACAAGTGCCCCCCAAAATAATAGCATTGGATAATATTTTGTTCTCCCACATTTTTCAAAATTCAAACTCTTAAATTAATTAATTAATTGTGGTGTTCAATCAATTAATTAATGGTGTTGTCATATTAATGACAACAAGTGGGAGGTGGATAGGCTCCACCTTAATTAATGAAGTATGGTTTGGCTCAAAATTTAATAGGGAAGTTCAAGGGGGTTCAAGTGAGAGCTAAGGGGTTAGGCTCATGTGGTCCCCACGCACATTATACTCCCATGGGAGGTTATGTGGGGTGTGGGCTCCACCCCAACTTCCCTTTGGTGGAAATAACCACCTCTTAAACAATATAATTGTGTGGAACAATTTTATTTAATTTAAGTTAAATCCCCAAATTATAACTTTCAACCCATATAAAATGCAAATGCGGTAAAGGTACCCTTAAGAAAATATCGGCGCTGCTAGTTCATCGGGGCCCTCATATTTCAATTCCGAGCACCGGTTTAAAAGATAGAAAAACCCGCACGTATGTTTACTGAACATACCCAAACAGAACATATAAATTTAATTTTGGGAACACTGGGCCTTGGAATCAGGCGCCTTCAGAAACTACAGACTAATAATATTCGAAATAATTTAAGAAAAAATTTTCCTTGAAATTTATAGGAATTTACATAATCTCATACTAACAAAAAACTTTCAATACATAGAAATGGCTGATGTTGAAGAATGTAGTAGATAAATGGAGATATCAGGTTCCATACATGAGGAGCTACCAAAATATTTGTTTGAATCGATCATGATTGAAACGATGGTTGGGTGGAGTTCGTGGAAATTAAACTAGAAGTCTTTAAACCTACTGATTAAAAATAAAACTAAATTACATAGAAAACGCGACATTAAATATAAAAATTACACAATTCTTACTAAAATTCAAAGCTTAATAGTTGGTCTCTAGGACCTCTTAGATGATTTTAAACAACATATTATGAAATTTTCTAAACCTATATGACCTTTATGGTTAGTCAGGGATACCATGCACTCTGATTATGCATTCTTGATGATATCTCAAATATTAAAATGTAAAGTAATATTCAAATATTATTAAGAAATAAAAAAATAAAATAAAATATATACCTTTTAGTTACCTCATGGCAGTTATATAAATCATATAAATTTTTACATATATCAATATGTTTAATTTGTATCTTCTAATTAACATACTTATCCCCTTATAATTAGTTTCATTAATATTTATCACAATTTTAAAAAACATATTTCATTCAGATATTTATAAATCCAATTTAATTTTTATATTCGATTATTTTTTCCTAAGTAGTGTTATCTAATATACATTTAAAATAATAGTGGTAATTAACCATCACCACATCAGTAATATTATTTCAATTAAAAAAAATAAAGTAAGAGAGGTTATAATATATTTAAATGTCATGATTAAAATTCCTTGATAAATATTCTATAATCACATAAATTCAGTCTTTAAATACTGAATCAAGAATATATTCCAATGATCCTTCCATTCAGACATACATTCCATGATATATAAAGATAAAGACATTCTCTACTAAATACCAAAAAATATAGCCTAATTATTACATACTTTTAGTGTATGATGAGAATTTTTAATCCAAAGAAGAAATATATAAATTATTTTTTATGAACCAAAAAATCTCTTATATCTCATATTGTTAACAAAAACATTCATTTAATTATTATATAATTAAAAAATATTGTTTTAAGTGATTTTTTATATCTTTTACATAATATAATAAAAATATTTACATGTCTACATCCATCTTGGAATATTTCCATCGATCATTACTTGATACAAAATATTAGTTGTTCACTATATTTCCTTCAAAATATAAATGAATAATTTTTTATTGAAATCACACACAGTGGATCCCCAATATTATATTTATAAAATGATAGATTTATTTCAAAAATTCTCTTAAATGATGACATGTCCCCATTTAAGTATCCCCATAGAGACTACTATGAATACATTAAAACCCCCAATATATATATATACATATATATATCACCATGTAATATATAAAAGAAAATATTTCATATATGTTATAACTAAAATTATTGAAAGTATACAAAAATTATCACAAAAATTATAATTAAAACTATTTCAGTTTCAGTTGAACAAAAAGTTGTTTCACGAAAACATGAATTTTTTATTATAATGTCTATTATTAGTTTTATTAAACTACTCTACAGATAATAAATAAATATTAATATCTAGTTAGTTTACATAGATCTCTAGAAAGGTATGTTATCATATTAAAATGTTGTAATTTTCATGTGATTTTGGTTTTCTTTAAAAATATATTTTTTAAAATTGTACTCATTTTCAATAATAGTTAAAATTCATAGTACTAATTAATAAAATTTCTCGATCTCAATATTAGGTAAATATAAAAATAATCTCAAATTCAAAAATAAAACATATCATAGAAAACAGATTGAAAAACAATTAATGTATTAAAATTATATTATTTACAGTATAATATATTAAATGTGTTAGAATAAATATAGATTTAAAAAATCCATTAATGATATTAGATCCTTGGTATATTAATATAATATTTTATTCCTCCATAATATCAAAATTTAAAAAATTACCCATCCATGTGACAAATTGTCATTTTTTTGAGTTTCTAGTAATTTCCCTATATACATTTTACCTTCTTATTATGTGCATTATGAGATTCATCTATATAGTACTTCTTCATATGTGATAGTTTGAAAACATATTAATATTTATACTACATGGGTGGAAGAGTAATCTATTATATCACATCACTTATTGGGTCTTATAACTTAAACATCCTACCCACCTTTGATAAATAATGTTTACATGGAAAAAAATATATCTTCTCTGACATGGTTAAATTTCAAAAAAACTATTCATAAAAAACAATATTCCAATAAATTAAAAAACCTACACATTGATATTCATAAAAGACATTATTCCAAAATAAAAAAACTTCTTTAATATAATTTTTTACCCATTATAAATATATATAGAATAATACAAAATCAATACAATGACTTTTTGGGAACATTAACACTATCACCTTCCACTTCCTTATTCACTATAACATTAGTCATATAAAAACAATAATACATTCTCTAAGAACCTAACTGATCCTAAAATAAATGTAAATCCTAAAACCAACAATTATGGATTGAGAAATAAAACATATTGTGTATTTTTTTAATAAGTAGATAGCAGAAAAATAATCAGTATATTATATATTCGATTACCTTTTCCAGTCTAGTTTCAAGAGGGTTAGACAAACCGTACATTAAATCATAGATTAAAAAAATAATTTCCAAATATATAAATAGATCCATATTTATTATCGCATAAACTATCTTTTGAACTTATAATTAATTCTATGAAAAACATTTCCAAAACCTGGGATGAGCAGAAAAAGCTCAGAAAGGGATATGAGAATGTAATCATTAATAAAGTGATAACATGAAAACCAACAAAAAATATTTCATAAAATATTGTTAGAATTCATAGAAACATAATGTAGTGTACTTGGAAACTATGTTCCATATCACACATACAATGAACCGTACACATAGAATAACTATTCTATCAACTTCCATCTTTGGAGTACCCAATGTATTAGAGAGCTATAATGGGGCTCAACAATCATATATTGAGATTTAATGGGATCAACCCAACCAATGATGGGATATAATGGGGTAAACCCACCATATATTTACCTATAATAGGATCAACACAATACAAATATGTCCAAGAAACATATCAAGAATAAAACACTTGATAACTCATTCAAACCCTTATGCAAGACACATTTAGATTCTCAAAATACCATTTTTGCAAAACAAATCAATTTTAAAATATAAAACAATATAACACAATAATGATATAATATTCATCAAATATTAATATGTAAACATATAATGGAAAATATTGTAATAACACATCAGGAATTTATGAGAAACCACTCATTCTATATATATATATTTAAATTTTATTAAAGATACTTTCAAAAAGATTTTAAATGGAAAGTCCCTTAAAAATATAATTGGGTTGAGAATTCATAGAATGGAATGAAAATGTGTATACACTATAAATACACAAAATATTTTATATTATAAATAAAAATATATCATATTAATAATCTTAAAACCATGTAATAAATCAAATAGAAGGTTTACCTAATAAATTGAAATTGGGTTAAGAATACTCTTACCTGTAGTAATTCTTACATAAAACATGATTAAAACATTTGTATAATTGTTAAAAGAGTGTTATTAATACTTAGAGAACCCATAATTATATTTATAACACAAAAAATGTTCATATTATAGCATCATTCGACACATTTATTAATAACATTTTATTATTTACATTGTTTCAGGTGCATTGTTTACATGGAATCCATTATCGGTTCATAATAGATTTTCATGTAGAATAAAAAAAGCTCCATAAGTTAAATGATGCATTATAAATAAGTTTATATAATATTAAATGACACCATGAATAAATTTTTTATCATATATTATGATGATTCATTAGAAAAAACATTAAAAATGTTTAGATCAGTTTGGTTGTTCATCGATAATCTCGAACTAGTTTCATCGTATACAATTAATATTAAGAATTTAAGTTAATTACAGAACAGAAGAGAGGTCATATCATAAAAATACTAATATACTTAACAATAAAAATTAATTTACAACCATATTTTAAGTATTTAAATGATATTTAAGACAAATCATCCACGATGTTAGTATATCGAGACGTCATAGATGATGTTTTTATTTTTTGAATAATAGGGAGAGGAGAAGGACTATGATGGTAAACTATTCCATAAACATGATAAAAATATAGAATATATATAACACTGAATCTTTACTTCCTCTTGGATAAGTGGAGGTGAATATAGAATAATAAAAGAAAATAATTGTAAAAAAAACACAAAAATGAAAGGGGATTTTTACCTCTTGATCTCTTCTCATTGAGATCCTACATAAGGCCTTTGGTATTAGCCTGTTGGAAATACCATTAGGTTTTGGATTTGGAAAATATCCTTAGTAAGGTCTTTGGGTATAATTTAGACAATGCTCAAATCTTGTGATGTGTGAGGGGAAGAGGGGGTGTGAGGGTGGTATTAATTGTGTAGGAGAGGAGGGGGTTTCCATTATTTTATTCATCGGTTTAATATTTCTTATCAATAATATGAATAATATTGATCCTTGTGAACAAAAATAGTAAAAAAGGCATTTGTGTGTGATACATGGTTTCTTACATAGTCCATGATTCTAGGAATAATATATTTAATATAATGTACATATACGGTAAATTATATTATTTCATAATTCAATAAAAAAATAATGTATTATAGAAAACCCCAAAAATTTCACCATAACCATTTTCATCATGTAGAATTCAAGAATGAAATACATTTTATCAAAATAATTTTATAAATATCATTAAATTATTTTTTAATAAAAATGAATATTTTTTCAAAAAATAATAATTTTATAACTACAATTGATTTTATAACACCTTGAAAATTTAATCAACATATAAAAGAATGGTCTTATAACCACAAGAAAAGAAAATAAATATTTATGATTAAATTTTATGAAAATATATTTTCATTTAAATTATTAAATTAATCATAAAATTTTAGTTAAATATTTATAACATATAAAAATACCAACACTTATATAATGACACTATTATCACTTAAAAGATGCATTTTTTATTTAACATTCATTAGTGAGGTTACTATACTTCTGGACTATTTACTTTTCATATTATTTATATTACTATTCATAATGGTACAATAATATTATAATGATATGTTACTATTCAAAAAAATTAATTTTTTCCTATCAAACTCCAAATAATTTACTAACCGCAACTATGTATGTCCGTTTTCCCAAATTCAAATCATAGATGTGGAAAAATTATGTTTAACTACCAAGTCACATTGTTTGTTTTAGCTCATTTATGAACATAGTATTTCCTTTTAAAATCCATGGATGTTAAATTCCCCACCCATTAAATGTATTTCACCCTCGAAATTTGTCCATTGTGCTTATAATTAAGAATTTACATTTTGATAATTATGAAAAACTATCTTATATTGTTTACTTAATTAACTAGAATCTCAAAGTTATACACTAACGCACAAATGTTTCTAAAAAATGACAATGTCTAATCTCCAATCTTTTCTAGACCATTACTCTGATACCAACTTTAAATCCATGAACACACGCTTCTGGATTTAGTAATAAAACATTATCTCTATTTTATAATAAAAAGATAATTGAAAAATACATAGTATATTATAAATATGAGGACCTTTTTTGGTCTAGGTACTAGAGTATTAAACAGTCCTTAAATTAAGCCAGAGTTTACAAAAATAATTATAAAAAAACTAATTAGACTCATATGAATTATTACCTTGACTATCCATTGAACATATAATGAATCCTCTGAAAAACATTTTAAAAAAATGGGAAGATCACAAAACTCTCAATAAGGGATATAATGAAATAAATCACTAGTTATGTGATAACTTAGAAACCAATAAAACCCATTTCAAAAAAAAACTGATTAGAATGTATAGAAACATCATGTAGTTTTCCTCAATAATATTTATCATATCACTAATAAAATCACCCATATTCATGGAAAAACCATTTTATAAACTTCCCTCTTAGGTGTATGTAATGTATTCGAGAGCTAAAATGGGGCTTAATCGTCTTATCTTAAACTATAATAGGATAAACCCAACATATCTTAAGATTTAATGGGATCAACCCAACATATCATGATTTATAATAGTTTCAACCCAAAATAAATATATCCAAGGATTATATCATCAATAAAATCCTGATAAACCATTTAAACACTTGAGTAAAACACATTCAGATTCTTGAAATACCCCTTTTTTCAATCAATTCACTTTTTAAATAAAAAAATAGCCTAGAATAATGAAATAATATTCATATAAATTTACTTTGTTAACATATAATGGAAACAAAATAGTAATAAATCATCATGAAATTAAGAGAAACCACTCATGCCATATATATATAAATAATATTTTTCTAATTTCATTAAAGAAAATATTAAAATGATTTTAAAATAAAGTTCCCTTATAAATATAACTAGAGTGATAATTAATAGAATGGAATTAATATGTTTATACACATTAAATACACACAACAAAATATATTATAAATAATAATTAATCATAAAAAAATATTTAATATAACGTAATTAATGAAATATAAGGTTAACCTAAAGAATGGAAATCGGGTTCGGAATTCACATACCATGATTTAATCTTACGTCAAAGATGATTTGAAATACTACATAAGTGTTCATATTGTGTTATTAATACATTAAAGAACAATAATCATTTTTATGACACCATATATGATTATTTTATAAATCATTCTACACATTTGTTAAAACTGATTCTTTATTTACATTCTTTCAGGTTTGTTCTTTAAAAGGTTTTCATTTTAGGTTTGTAACATATTTTCCTGTTGAATGAACGAGAATCTCCAAAAGTGAAATGATATATTATTAACTTATTTTAGAAATATTAAATGATTTCATAAATCTTTTTTATCATATATGATATTAAATCATTAGAAAAATCATTAATTCTCTTTAGATCATTTTGGTGCTTCATCAAGAATTGCGAACTTATTTAATCACATACCATTAATATTAGTCATATGAGTTAATTAAAGAACATAAGAGAGGTAATATAATGCGATTTAAAATCCATTTTACCATTAAAATGGTTTTACAACCATCTTTTAATGATGTTAAGGAAATTTAAGACACATCATCCAGGATGTTAGTAAATCGACACATCATAGATTATTTTATAATATTAGAATAAGAGCAAGAGGAGATAGATTATAACGATGAATTATTCCATAAAAATGATAACAATCAAAAAATATATACAATAATGGAGATTTCATGCCTCTTGGATATGGGGAGGTGAAGAGACTATAAAAAATAATTGAATTGAAAAGAAAACACTAGAAAATGAAAGGGGATTGTTTCCTCTTAATCTTTTCTCCCTGAGATCCTCATCAATGACTTTAGTATTAGCCTTTTAGTGAGACCAGAAGGTGTTGGACATGGGGAAGAACCTTGGGAAGGTTTATGGGTAGATTTTTTACAATGATAATGTTGTTATAGGTGCTGGAGGAATATGGGGGTAAGGGTGGTGTTTATTGTGGAGGAGAGGAGGGGTTTTCCATTATTTCAAAAATTACTTAAATATTTTTTCTCAAGACTATGAATATTATCGATTCATGTGACCCAAAAAAGTAAATATATCATGTGATATCTATCAAAGGGTTCTAATATCATCCATGATGCTTGGAATTTTGTAGTTAACATATAATGTATATATACGGTAAATTACCATATTTCATTATTCATTAAAAATTTACGTATTTATGGAAAATAACTCCATTTTTCAACTTTTATAATTCAAAAATAAACTCCATTTTTTAAAATATCATTAATCTAAATTTACATAATAATTATAATTTATTTGAAAAATAACAATTTTAATACTATAACTGGTTTTATAAAACCATGAAAAATATATTAAGGTCTCAATAAAATATCATCTAACCATAAATAAATAAATAATAATTTATGATTACATTTTATAAATATACATTTTCATTTATATTATTAAATTATTCATAAAATTTTAATTAAATATTTATGACTTATAAAATTACCAACACCTATATAATGAACATATTGTCACAAACAAGATTCCTTTAACTATACATCCATTTGTGAGGTTACTGTTATTTTGGGAGAATTACTGTTCATAAGGGTCATATAAAAACTCATAAGGCTACATTACAATTCATAAGGGTATGTTATTATTCTCCAAAAATTAATTTTGCCTTATTAGACTCCAAATAATATACTGATCAAAATTAGGTATATCTATTTTTTGAAATTCAATTAAAAAAAGTTGCAAAATTATGTTTAACTACTAGGTCACATATTATTTAGTATCTCATTTAGGCACATAATATTTCCTTTTAAATTATCTAGATTTGAAAATAATATAGGATTAACCACATAAATCAAATCTCATGATATATATATATATATATAATTATGGGTGGTAACATGACCCAATTATTTCCCAAACCTTTCTAGACACCTTGAGTTCGAATAGTCATGTCAATTCATGTGAATTTCATTGATTAGTTTCACTCAAACCACTAAAAATATATATATAATATACAAATATGATATTTAATTATACATTTTTGTCCCCATGATGTATAATTCTCTTAAACAATTAAAATAAATATTTAAAACTATATATTTAATAGTTTTTATTCATGTTATTGAGAAGTATTCCCTCACATACAAATGAGTTATGAAAAATACCATTATCATCTGATTAGACCAAACCAATAGTTGACACCACAACTATATAAAATATTAACTCACTCTTCTCATCAGAGTATGAACAGACCCAAAAACTACCACCATAACTGTAAATAACTAAAATTATAAATATCATTCCAAAATATAATCATATCATAAAATTAGAAATAGATCAATAAAATATGGTCTAAACCATAATATGAAACCATATAGAAATAATGTAAACATTAAGTGAAGAGAAAAAGTACTAGTGGGAAAATTAAATCTATAAGAAGAATCCCATGTTAGAAAAACATTATCATGAATTAAAGAAATAAACTAATGGTGATCTAAATTCATATTCCATGACTAATATCACCTCAATAGTCTCTTACCTATATAATATATTCTTGAGTACCCATAGATAATATTTTTTTTATATTCCACATATAACGAGTTTTAAAAGTGGATAACTACCACTAAATAGAATTTATGTTCTATAGATATAGAATGGTTCCACAGATTAAACAACATAGGAATAAAGATAATCATATCATTATACCATGGTCATTGTCTTACTATTGGTGAAATTGGATGGAATGCAATGACACATTACAATGTGTTCATTTTATTTTATCTAGTTCTGTCTCTAATTATATCCTAGTGACCAATTTATAATTTCAGTACATCTAATTAACCATGGGATAGTGAACTACATGGGAGGAAATACCATGAAAAAATAACATTATCATTAGTGTATGGGTCCTCACTAGAAAATAATTTATCCTCCCACCAATCCTAACAAAACTCATAAGGTCATATATTATTTCTATAATCTATAATGGATATAGAAATCTTTAATGAGGTAAAATTGAAAAAATATATATGAGTAGTATATATAAAATTTATCTACCATCTAGGATATGTACAATGTAACATTGTTTATCTAATGGATAATTCAAATGAACCATGGAGATAAATGTAATTCCACCAGATTTTTAATATATCTTTCAATTAAATATTTCTAATGTTTTTGATATATTTTTTCACATGAAACAGAAGAATAGAAAGATCCATAAAATATTAGATGAATTTTATTATTTAAATTTCAAGAAAAATAAAACATATAATAAATAAATGGGCTTCACCAGACTAAAATTAATTTATATAGGGGGAATATAATTAATCTCTTTTAAAGTAAAAAATATTTTTCACATTATCAAATAATAGTTTTTATTAAATTTATATTTTTTATATTCTAATCTAATAATTCCAAAATTATTAAACTATTCTTATATATGAAGTAATGTATTAAAATTATCTAAATGATTAATTGATATGAAACTATATCAAGAACACATAAAACATCTATTGCCAATATCATTTCCTTATTTATATTTTATATTCTGTTAAATAGCTAGATTCATAAATTCTTAATCATTAGATTTAAAAAATGATCCTACATTAAGGATTTATAATTTCAATATTTAGATAATATTAATTTATTGGGTTTCTAAGATAGTTGATATCAATTGAAAATCGGAAAAAGCAAAGTATTTATTGGTAACAAAGAATTTTTGACATTATCAGGAACTATGAATAACATTAAAATTTATAAAAAAAATTCACAGTAAATAATATATTTATAGAATTAAATATTTGACTCAAAGAATTTAATTTTGAAATATATTTTTATCATTTTTATTATTCAGTAAACTTTTAATCTAATAAAAATATATTTTCATATTTTTATTTAAATTATGATATTATAATTTATAATTTTGTTTTTGATTTATTTTTAAGCTATATAAATCATATTTTAATAATAACAAATTTATTAATTTATTATAAATCAATAACATTGATTATATTTTCAGAAAAATTTATTTTAATTAATAAATATACAAATTAAAAATAATCATTATACAAAAACTATATTCTAATATTTAATAAAACTTTCCTACCATTATAAAATTTATTTGAAAAATTTTATTTTCATTTTGGAATTATTATACAGAAATTATATATCGACCCATAATTTTCATTCATAAATGATACCTTTTATTAAATGTATATTCAATATATTATATTGTAATAAAATATTTTTAGTGCATTTGGGAACTTAGATATAAAAGACATTATTAAAAATATAACAACATCATCTCTCAATAAGTTATTCATAACTAGAACTACATTTTTACATATCATAATTAAAAAAATATGTATATCACGAGGAAAAGAATCATTAGAAAATGTGGGATAATATACTCAATATGGATGAACAATATAGATATAAATCATTACCTAGGAATAAAATTATAACATGGGTATGATAATATGGTCTTAGAGAATATAAAACATATCATAGATCATAATATTTTTTCACAGGAAAGAGGTTGATAGTTCATATAAAATAAATCAAAATTGAATCAATATATTTGATCTATGTGAGAATAACATTGGAATAAGACATTAGTTTTTTTAATAAGTGTTGAATAATAGTAATTAAAATATTAGGTCAATTATATCACCCAAGACATTTATAACTTGTTAGGCCTGGGATATCCACCCTTGTACCTACTTCTGGTTTTAGATAACCTCATATGTTTCACATCTTAGGATTATGATAAACCTTCATGTACCCACATTCAGTATTGTGATGACCTATAATGTACCCTCTGATATCATAGAATAATAATAATTACCCAAATAATTTTAAG
This sequence comes from Viscum album, assembly GCA_963277665.1. Taxonomy (NCBI): domain Eukaryota; kingdom Viridiplantae; phylum Streptophyta; class Magnoliopsida; order Santalales; family Viscaceae; genus Viscum; species Viscum album. Next base: position 1,534,043,837 of record OY728158.1, on the reverse strand, counting down.
GCTCTATAATTCTGGTCTCATCCGTCACATAATAAAAAATCAATTCATAAATATTCCACAAGACAAAAAAAATCATTTCAATGTGACAGATGGAAAATAAAATAAATTTCATCGATATTTCATCATCATAACCCTAAATTGTTTAGATAAAGAATATATATTGTAACATTGGATAATATATGTATTAAATCCTATGTAACATAAATGGATTTCATCATACATTAAAAATTATTTCAAAAGATCACAGAAGTATTTCATTAGGAAAATAGATGTTTTATCTTCCAATATAATATATAAAAACAAAAATTTCATGAAATATTATTGAAAAACATTTCCTTCAAAATTTAACTTTAAGAAATATAATTAAATCATAAAATAATTGAAAATTATTTAATACATTTAGTTCTATGTTCAATTAAGAAAATTTTCTTACATGTTTCTATGAAAATTAAAATATTATTCATTAAAAAATGCACACAATATTATATTGAATTTTTTTATGGAATGTAAAATATGGGTTAAAATTAAAATAAACTATAATTTTATATTAATAATACCAGTCATTAAAAATATTAGGAAACATTGATATAGAAGGAAAACTATTTCTGCATGAAGAGGGAATTAAGATCATTTATCATTATAAACATTTGTTCAATATCTTCTGTAAAAAATGGTAGTAATAATAAATAAAAACGTTTTTTAAAAACAAATAAATAGAGGGTAGTAAAAATATAGGTTTTTATATTAAATTAATCTTATAATTTCTTTCTATGTAAATTTCAGAAAAAAATCCTGATTAAAAATTAGATTGAAGCATAAATCACTTAAGACATTGGTAACCATGGAATCATAACAACATGGAAGAAAGAACCATATATGGATATGTAATTACCCATAATTATGATGAGAATAAAAATAATATATGTTATTTGGAAGTATATACATCACAAAAAAGAAACAAATGACTAATATGGCATGTGTCTCAGTAAAACAAGTTAGATGAAACTCTCCTACCTCAAGTGAAACATGTTTTGAAGGAACTCTTTCATACTATATGATAAATTTTAGTTTTTTAATAGTATATGGTTGATTAATTTATATACATATAAATGTATATATAATCCATGTTAAACTATTTAAACATCCATTTATTGGAAAATTCATAATAAAATCATTTTTTCGGGTCATAGCCATTTTGTTTTAGGGATGTTTTTTCACTCAAGTTCCTTATTTCTACTTATATATAGGTTACATATTATCCAAAATAAAATTTAATATATATATATATCATATATATTCATTATATAAATATTTATAATAATACATAGAATTGATAGATATAAAAATGAATTACAACATTCATGGATTCTGTAGGCTTTAGATATGCATGCACATTATCACTACACTTTGACGGAAGGAAAAAAATAAATGCAAATAATAATTTACTATTATAGAATAATCATATATATAAATATATATTAAATATATCCTTATTATCAACCATGAAAATCAAAAATGAAAAAAAATAATCACATCATGTCAGGCCACACACCCACAAGGTATCATACCATGGACAACAATGGAAGAAGGAGGACATTGACTAGACATAACCCACCACCAATATGACATATGTTAATTAAGACAAAAAAATAGGAAATAATCATCTATATTGAATTAATTAACCTCTGATAAAAAAAATGTGTAGGATAAATAAAAGACAAGTACAACAATACAATCCTTCTTAGATTTTGGTTGTAAAACCCAGACATACATGTAATGTCATACATACTTAAACAAAAAGAAAGGGAAACATCCTATAACAATAAATAATCTCTGGAAAAAACTCAATTCCTAAACAACTCATATAATTACTTGATAAAATTAAATACATCACAGTTTTCAACTATCTTTTAATAACATGAAAAATTATTTAGATATACGTTAATTAATATAACATGATTACAAAGTAGGATACTACCTATAGCCTCTCTTGAAAATTATAAAGAATTCATAATAAGCCTAATGTATAATAAATGAATCTAACATAGCACATAAATTTATATAATATATTACCATCCTAAACATGTATATTTATGTCTATGTAACCAAGACAAGACATCATTTTTAATGTAATAATAAATAATACCTCACTATTGTTTCACCACTAGTTTTCTTCTTTACCCTAATATAGTTTGTCTATAGATATCTCTCTAAAAAATTAAGTGACTAATATGACACCAGGGAAAATTATCCAAATGTTCATCTCATTCGTCACATCATCTCATTATCATATCCACATATCTACATAGTATCATTGTAGTTTATGGATGCCACCACGTATCATATATCATGTATCACAGATCGAGTATTTTACCTCATACCATCATAGCCCGTACACTGAGTATATACCTTCAGCCATCACAACACATACATGTCATACCTGTAACACTCATTATGCTTTAATATATTAAGATACATGTTTTTGTAATAACCAAAATATGTGAAATACATATTAAAACACACATAAACATAAATATAAATATATGAGAAATTATCTAAAAATTATACCATCACATAATGTAACGACCCGAAATTTTGAATAAATCTTGTTTCCTAATTTTATGTGTTATTTTATTTTATTTTTCTACTCAACAAAAATGTTTCATTTGATAACATGAGTATAATTAAAATGATATTGTTGGGTCTTGACCGTTATTTGACCATTGGTCAATATGACCGCTGTAAACTAAACGTTTCGATTGTTGTCTCTAAATACAATTAATCTTGGTTAATTAATATAGCAAGAATATTTGATGGCCTCACCCAGTAGTCTTGGACCGATCGAAGCCCATCTAACAGAACTTGGGAAGGAGGTAGCACCACTGGGCTTTGCTCTGGACGAAACCCAAGCTGAACTTCATCGTCTAAAGCTAGAACGGGATCGCCTTCGCGAGAAGTTCAAACTGATAGAAATTACTACTCGTGCGATGTTGCCCGAGCCTCCCTCAGTTTCTCTCACCATAGCACACCTTACACTTAGGTCCTATGCTGGTGTGATAAGGGGCTATATAAGGAGACCGTAACTTTCTTGTGTAATCCTTTGTTTTAAATAAAAATTTCTATTTCTATTATACATTTTCAAATGACCAGATAAATATAGTATGCATATTTTTGATGAATTTTAGAAAAAGGATATTTTAAAAATGTTTATGTAAAGCTTAAAAAATTAAAAATGTGTAATGATTTTCAAAAAATGGTCTTCTACAACTATGTTCAGTACGAAATTTAGAGTCTAATAAGATCAACTTGATTTTTGATGAATAGTAATTTTATGATTAGGATTAATAATGTGTCCAAATGGATTTGTAATCTTACTTAACGAATGTATTAAAATAAGCTAGGCACTTTGATTAAGTAATGCGATTCAATAAAATGGTTAAATAAAGGTTTCATAAATTATTATTCAAGTATTAGTTTTCTTGGATGAATAGTGTTTTTTAATTAAAATTTTAATTAAAAATATATAGAAATAATTTTTATAAAATGGACTTCATTTTTGAACTCAGAGCATCGATATTATGTTAAGGTAATTTTTGGGGATTTTTCTGAAAAAAAATAAAATTTCGATGAATAGTGTTTTTAATTAAAAATTTAATTAAAAATATTTAGAAAATTATTTTTATAAAATGGATTTCATTTTTGAAATCAGAGAATAGATTTTTGGTTAAGGTGAAATTTTGGGATTATTCTGAGAAAGTTGAATTTTCGATTAATAGTGAAAATACAGTTTTTAAGTTACAGGTGTTTAATGACATCATTAAATGAAGTATTAAGTATGTAATAAATATGGTAGACTTATGAATAGTAAGATAAGGTATGAGGTGTCCCAAGTGTCCAATATCATGGGCAAATACCATGGGAAAGCCCATGGTTTTTCCAAAACCACTAATGAGTTGTCCCTTTACCATTATTGCATTGTCCCCTCGCTTTCCCTATAAATACCAAGCCATCCGCTCATCCATTCGACTCTCCACTCTCCCCCAACGATTTTCTGGTCTCCTTACCTCCCAAGGAGTCCTCCCAACGTTCCCCAATCCCTCAAGGTCCAAACCATTGAGTTTTAAGAGTTACGTTTTAAGGTAAGGGATCCGACCCCTCTCTTTCTTTTCAAGTGATCTCTTTTATGTCATTCCTTTTATGCTCCATGTTCTTATGTTGGAGGATGTTATTTTATACTCCTCTTACTGCCCTTTTTATGTTCATATAATGAGAGATCCCCTCTTACTCTCATTATTTCGTTTTATGAAGTTTTAAGTGGCGACATTAGGCTGCCGAAATGTTTGTAACAGATTCTTTCTCCCTTCTCATTTTTCAAGATCTATTTTCTTGTAAAGTATTTCAAGTTCCTTTTTATCATGTTGGGGTATGATCTATAAATTTATCATACTGATATTTTATGATCATATCATGAGATACCCCATTTTATCTCTTCAATTCAGCATTTTTGAAGTTTTAAGTGGCGCCATTAGGCTGCTGAATTTTTGAGGGATTCTTTCACCCTTCTCTTTTTCAAAGTTCTACTTTCATGTGAAGTCTTTCAAGTTCTTTTTTATTATGTTGGGGTATTATTTCTATATCTATCATACTGATCTTTTATGACCATATGATAAGAGACCGCATTTTATCTCTTCAATTCATTATTTTGAAGTTTGAAGTGGCACCGTTAGGCTGCCATATTTTTAAGTGGTTCTTCACCCTTCTCGTTTTGAAGTTCTACTTTCATGTCAGTTCTTTCAAGTTTCTATTTGTCATTTTGGGGTATTATCTCTATATCTATCATACTTGACTCTTATGTTCATATGATGAGAGACCCCATTTGATCTCATCAATTCATTTTTTGTTGAAGTTTAAGTGGCGCCGTTAGGCTGCCGAATTTTTAAGTGGTTCTTCACCCTTCTCGTTTAGAAGTTCTACTTTCATGTCAGTTCTATCAAGTTCCTTTTTGTCATGTTGGGGTATGATCTCTATATCTATCATACTGGACTCTTATGTTCATATTATGAGAGACCCCATTTGATCTCATCAATTATTTATTTGTTGAAGTTTAAGTGACGCCATTAGGCTGCCGAATTTTTAAGGGATTCTTTCACCCTTCTCCTTTTCAAAGTTCTAATTCCATGTCAAGTCTTGAAAGTTACTTTTTATTATGTTGGGGTATGATCTCTATATCTATCATACATATCTTTTATGTTCATATGATGAGAGACCCTATTTTACATCATCAATTCATTTTTGGTTGATGTTTATGTAACGTTGTTAGGCTGCCGAATTTTCATAAGAGAAATCTTATTTTTGTCTTCCTTTCATGTTCTTCATTTCATATGGTATATTTTCAAATTTCACTAACATGTTCTTAAATCCCTTATATTCTGTCCCTATACTGTTTTATGGGTCATTTATTATTGTTTGACCCATGTCCCCTCTCTTTTAAACGTTTCTAAAACCTTGTAACATAGCCGTTGTGCTGCAGAATTTTCGTCTCAAAATGCCTCTCTCTTTTTATCAAAATTACTTCATGTTATTAAGTGAATACTAAAAGCTCTTATTTCTACAGGGTTATTCACATATATACAAAAATGTTCTATTTTAAATTCTGGTATTTACATACATGATACCTGCTTTCCCTTTCTTTGGGTTTTAAGTGATGTAAAATCATGTCTTTAAAGCAGTTTTAAAACGTTATGATTATGAAATGAAACCCATTTCTTTTATTCTATATGGGTTGTTTATGAAATTTTTTATGATGATATATGTGGCTCACATGATAATATAAGAAAATTTAAGGGTGCGCCCTGATAGAGCTCCAATGCATTGGGTAAAGACTTAATCTCTAGAGATGACCATTTTTTACGACGCCTTGGTGAATAACCTTGGTAATTTTTAACGACGCCTTGGTGAATGACCTTGGTAATTTTTAACGACACCTTGGGGATGGACCTTGGTGAAACGAAACGATTATCAATATTAAATGTTGTAGCCACATCTTCATGTTATGAAAAAGTTTTATTTTTATTATGATATGCCTCATGATTTCATTTTCATGCCTTAAAGTTCTTTTCATGACTTTATTGATGTATCTCAAGTTCCTATGTAAAATGTTTCACTGGTTTCCCTTACTGGTCCTTCTGCTCACCCTTTCTTTTGATGTATTTTTCCAGGTTATGAGATGCAGTAATGAGCCTAGGGTGAACATGAGGAGAAGCCTTTCAAGTGCTTAAGAAGTATTTTTTTTTTGTTTCATGTTATATGTTCCTTGTTTCCAAGACACTAAACCTTAAAGATCCTCAGTTCCGTGTAATGGAATGAAAGTTATGTTATAAAAAGACGGGATTCTATAGTTGGTATCAAAGGATGGTTTAGTTATTTGTTGAAATTAGGATATGAAAACTTTAGGAAGAAACCTAGAGAAATGTTTAAATATAGGATGTCTTCCTGGTATTTTGGTGAGTATTGAGTAAGGGGTTTCCAAGCAAATACATCCCTCTCTGGATACGAGCAGGTAGAGGTGGCTCTGGCACAGATGTACATAGGGGTAAAACCCGAAAACACCGCTTTGAGCTAGACTCGAACGGGAACTGGTACAGGACAACGGGCCTTGCTGCACTCTTGGTTACGACACTCCCGGGAGATATGCTTTGGTAAATTCATAAGCTTGGTATGAACCATTGTTAAAGGAACAAGGATAAAATAAAATAAAGATTCACATAAGAACATATGATCATGGATAACCAAGATGGGAACCTAGGGGATCACAAGTTAGGGTATACTTTTCTTCTACAAGTTATCCTTATATGCTTTAAGTTCCTTTTCATGATTATTGGTTAAGTATTTAAGCCTTTAATTATACTTTCTCTTCTTAGTTAATGGTGGGAAATAGAATAACGTGTCCCAACAACCAATGTGATAAGAAATGCGATGATTTCCATATTAATATGACAGAGATGATTAAGGGATTAAAATATGAATATTATTTTGGAAGACATTCACTATTTTGGGGACCCTATATGATGGAGGTAAATTGATTACTATAGTATTTTCACTAAGGAGTAAGGTTGACTTATATTTTGAAGAATTTATGAATTTTAGATGGACTTATAGTAATTTAGGTTACTTATGGGAATGATTAAACTATCTTGGGTAAAATATGTTTAGGTTAGCTACTTTTGTTATAAGATGATAGGATTGGTTGATGTTGTCTGGAGATGAACAATGAAGTTGTTTTGGAAGACTATGTTATCAAATCCTTCTAGTATTTGGGTTTCAATCTTAGTTTGGTTTATTTTGAGGAATTTTAAGAACCGTTATTTATGGAATGGTCTATGATGAACTTTGGGTAGTACCATAGAACTTTGAAGATTTAAAAGTAGTTTCCCTTCCTATGGGATTCTTTCTTTTTGAAGAGTTGTTTTACCTTAAACTTTCTGTTTTGGGATAATATTTAAAGATAGAAGAAATATATAGTTAATCTTTTTTAGATTATGTGATTCTTTAGAAGATGATTCTTGTGCTTTTTATGAGAACAAGTGTTTTTGAATTCTCATCATTTGGAGAAAAGATTAGTTTTGGTAGAGACTTATTAAAGGATGAAACTCTACATGAAGGTAGGTATATTTTCATATGTTTTTGTTCTATGTAGTAAATGAATTCCTCAAAATTATGAAAAGGAACGTAAAACAACAACGTTGTCGGTTTACGTTTCCTACTAGGTAATCAAAGACCGTTTACACACATCGTAAGTTTGGGATTTTATTATGGTTAACTTTCTTCTAATCATGTTTTCTATCACTCTCCCTCAGAACATGACCCTTTTTTTCTTCCATGTCCATGTTTTTTTACATGAAATACTAGTGTGGGTTATCTCGGGTGGCCTTTGTACTTCCCTTTATTTATTTTAAAGTAATAATTTTACTGACTCCTTTTCCGATGTGGAACATTCAATGAAATTTCAAAACCCAATTTTAAAAATTGCGAGGACGAAATTTCTTAAGGGGGGAAGATTGTAACGACCCGAAATTTTGAATAAATCTTGTTTCCTAATTTTATGTGTTATTTTATTTTATTTTTGTACTCAACAAAAATGTTTCATTTAATAACATGAGTATAATTAAAATGCTACTATTGGGTTTTGACCGTTATTTGACCATTGGTCAATATGACCGCTGTAAACTAAACGTTTCGATTATTGTCTCTAAATACAATTAATCTTGGTTAATTAATATAGAAAGAAGATTTGATGGCCTCACCCAGTAGTCTTGGACCGATCAAAGCCCATCTACCAGAAGTTGGGAAGGAGGTAGCACCACTGGTGTGATAAGGGGCTATATAAGTAGACTGTAACTGTCTTGTGTAATCCTTTGTTTTAAATAAAAATTTTGATTTATTTTATGAATTTTCAAATGACCGGATAAATATAGTATGCATATTTTTGATGAATTTTAGAAAAATGATATTTTAAAAATGATTATGTAAACCTTAAATAATTAAAAATGTGTAATGATTTTCAAAAAAATGTTCTTCTGCAATTATGTTCAGTACAAAATTTAGAGTCTAATAAGATTAACTTGATTTTTGATGAATAGTAAATTATGAATAGTGATTTTATGATTACGATTAATAAAGTGTCCAAATGGATTAGTAATCTCACTTAAAGAAAGTATTAAAATAAGCTAGGTACTTTGATTAAGTAATGTGATTCAATAAAATGGTTAAATAACGTTTTCATAAATTATTATTCAAGTATTAGTTTTTTTCAGATGAATAGTGTTTTTTAATTAAAATTTTAATTAAAAATATTTATAAAATTATTTTTATAAAATGGACTTCATTTTTGAACTCATAGCATCGATATTATGTTAAGGTAATTTTTGGGGATTTTTCTAAAAAAAATAAATTTTTGATGAATAGTGTTTTTAATTAAAAATTTAATTAAAAATATTTAGAAAATTATTTTTATAAAATGTATTTCATTTTTGAAATCAGAGCATTGATTTCTGGTTAAGGTGAATTTTTGGAATTATTCTGAGAAAGTTGAATTTTCGATGAATAGTGAAAATACAGTTTTTAAGTTATGGGTGTTTAATGACATCATTAAATGATGTATTAAATATGTAATCAATATGGTCGACTTATGAATAGTAAGATAAGTTATGAGGTGTTCCAAGTGGCCAATACCATGGGCAAATACCATGGGCAAGCCCATGGTTTTGCCAAAACCACTAATGAGGTGTCCCTTGACCATTAATGCCGTGTCCCCTCACTTTCCCTATAAATACCAAGCCATCCTCTCATCCATTCAACTCCCCATTTTATCTTTTCAATTCAGTATTTTGAAGTTTTAAGTGGCGCCGTTAGGCTGCCAAATGTTTAAGTGGTTCTTCACCCTTCTCGTTTTGATGTTCTACTTTCATGTCAGTTCTTTCAAGTTCCTTTTTGTCATGTTGGGGTATGATATCTATATCTATCATACTTGAATCTTATGTTCATATGATGAGAGACCCCATTTGATCTCATCAATTCATTTTTTGTTGAAGTTTAAGTGGCGCTGTTAGGCTGCCGAATTTTTAAGTGGTTCTTCACCCTTCTCGTTTTGAAGTTCTACTTTCATGTCAGTTCTTTCAAGTTCCTTTTTGTCATGTTGGGGTATGATCTCTATATCTATCATACTGGACTCTTATGTTAATATGATGATATACCCCATTTGATCTCATCCATTCATTTTTTTGAAGTTTAAGTGACGTCGTTAGGCTGCCGAATTTTTAAGGGATTCTTTCACCCTTCTCCTTTTCAACGTTCTAATTCCATGTCAAGTCTTGAAAGTTCCTTTTTATTATGTTGGGGTATGATCTCTATATCTATCATAAAGAACTTTTATGTTCATATGATGAGAGACCCTATTTGACATCATTAATTCATTTTTGGTTGATGTTTATGTAACGTTGTTAGGCTGCCGAATTTTCAGAAGAGAAATCTTATTTTTGTCTTCCTTTTATGTTCTTAATTTCATATGGTATATTTTCAAATTTCATTACCATGTTCTTAAATCCCTTATATTCTGTCCCTCTACTGTTTTATGGGTCATTTATCATTGTTTGACCCATGTCCCCTCTCTTTTCAACGTTTTCTAAATCCTTGTAACTTAGCCATTGTGCTGCAGAATTTTCGTCTCAAAATGCCTCTCTCTTTTTCTCAAAATTACTTCATGTTATTAAGTGAATACTCAAAGATCTTATTTCTACAGGGTTATTCACATATATAAAAAATGTTCTATTTTAAATTCTGGTATTTACATACATGATACTCTCTTTCCCTTTCCATGGGTTTTATGTGATGTAAAGATCATATTTTTAAAGCAGTTTTAAAACGTTATGATTATGAAATGAAACCCATTTATTTTATGCTATATGGGTTGTTTATGAAATTATTTATGATGATATATGTGGCTGACATGATAATATAGGAAAATTTAAGGGTGCTCCCGGATAGTCCTCCAATGCATTGGGTAAAGACTTAATCTCTAGAGATGACCATTTTTTACGACGCCTTGGTGAATAACCTTGGTAATTTTTAACGACGCCTTGGTGAATAACCTTGGTAATTTTTAACGACACCTTGGGGATGGAACATGGTGAAACGAAATGATTTTCAATATTAAATGTTGCAGCCACATCTTCAAGTTATGAAAAAGTTTTATTTTTATTATGATATGCCTCATGATTTCATTTTCATGCCTTAAAGTTCAATTCATGACTTTATTGATGTATCTCAAGTTCAAATGTAAAATGTTTCACTGGTTTCCCTTACTAGGCCTTCTTCTCACCCTTTCTTTTGATGTATGTCCCCAGGTTATGAGATGCAGTAATGAGCCTAGGGTGAACATGAGGAGAAGCCTTTGAAGTGTTTAAGAAGAATGTTTTTTTTGTTTCATGTTTTATGTTCCTTGTTTCCAAGACACTAAACATTATAGATCCTCAGTTCCGTGTAATGGAATGAAAGTTATGTTATAAAAATACGGGATTCTATAGTTGGTATAAAAGGATGGTTTAGTTATTTGTGGAAATTAAGATATGAAAACTTTTGGAAGAAACCTATAGAAATGTTTAAATATAGGAAGTCTTCCTGGTATTTTGGTGAGTATTGAGAAAGGGGTTTCCAAGAAAATACATCTCTGTCTGGATACGAGCAGGTAGAGGTGTCTCTGGCACAGATGTACATAGGGGTAAAACCCGAAAACACCGCTTTGAGCTAGACTCGAACGGGAACTAGTACACGACAACGGGCATTGCTGCACTCTTGGTTACGGCACTCCCGAGGGATATGCTTTGGTAAATTCATAAGCTTGGTATGAACCATTGTTAATGGAACACAGATAAAATAAAATAAATATTCACATAAGTACATATGATCATGGATAACCTTGATGGGAACCTAGGGGATCACAAGTTTGGGTATAATTTTCTTCTACAAGTTATCCTTATATGCTTTAAGTTCCTTTTCATGATTATTGGTTAAGTATTTAAGCCTCTAATTATACTTTCTCTTCTTAGTTAATGGTGGGAAATGGAATAACGTGTCCCAACAACCAATGTGATAGGAAATGTGATGATTTCCGTATTAATATGACAGAGATGATTAGGGGATTAAAAGATGATTATTATTTTCAAAGACGTTCACTATTTTGGGGACCCTATATGATCGAGGTAAATAGATTACTATAGTATTTTCACTGAGGAGTAAGGTTGACATATATTTTGAAGAATTGATGAATTTAAGGTGGACTTATAGTAATTTAGGTTACTTATGGGAATGATTAACCTATCTTGGGTAAAATATGTTTAGGTTAGCTACTTTTGTTATAAGATGTTAGGAGTGGTTGATGTTGTCTGGAGATGAACAATGAAGTTGTTTTGGAAGACTATGTTATCAAATCCTTCTTATATTTGGGTTTCAATCTTAGTTTGGTTTATTTTGAGGAATTTTAAGGACTGTTATTTCTGGAATGGTCTATGATGAACTTTGGGTAGTACCATGGAACTTTGAAGATTTAAAAGTAGTTTCCCTTCCTATGGGATTCTTTCTTTTTGAAGAGTTGTTTTACCTTAAACTTTCTGTTTTGGGATAATATTTAAAGATAGAAGAAATATATAGTTAATCTTTTTTGGATTATGTGATTCTTTAGAAGACGATTCTTGTGATTTTTATGAGAACAAGTGTTTTTGAATTCTCATCATTTGGAGAAAAGATTATTTTTGGTAGAGACTTATTAAAGGATGAAACTCTACTTGAAGGTAGGTATATTTTCTTATGTTTTTGTTCTATGTAGTAAATGAATTCCTCAAAATTATGAAAAGGAACGTAAAAAAAAACGTTGTCTGTTTACGTTTCCTACTAGGTAATCAAAGACCGTTTACACACATCGTATGTTTGGGATTTTCTTATGTTTAACTTTCTTCTAATCTAGTTTTCTATCACTCTCCCTCAGAACGTGACCCTTTGTTTTTCTTCCATTGCCATGTTTTTTTACATGAAATCCTAGTGTGGGTTATCTCGGGTGGCCTTTGTACTTCCCTTTATTTATTTTAAAGTAATAATTTTACTGACTCCTTTTTCGATGTGGGACTTTCAATGAAATTTCAAAACCCAATTTTAAAAATTGCGAGGACGCAATTTCTTAAGGGGGGAAGATTGTAACGACCTGAAATTTTGAATAAATCTTGTTTCCTAATTTTATGTGTTATTTTATTTTATTTTTGTACACAACAAAAATGTTTCATTTGATAACATGAGTATAATTAAAATGATACTGTTGGGTTTTGACCATTATTTGACCATTGGTCAATATGGCTGCTGTAAACTAAACGTTTCGATTATTTTCTCTAAATACAATTAATCTTGGTTAATTAATATAGAAAGAATATTCGATGGCCTCACCCATTAGTCTTGGACCGATCGAAGCCCATCTAACTGAACTTGGGAAGGAGGTAGCACCACTGGGCTTTGCTCTGGACCAAAACCAAGCTGAACTTCATCGTATAAAGCTAGAATGGGATCTCCTTCATGAGAAGTTCAAACTGATAGAAATTACTACTCGTGCGATGTTTGCCAAGCCTCCCTCAGATTCTCTCACCATAGCACACCTTACACTTAGGTCCTATGCTGGTGTGATAAGGGGCTATATAAGGAGACTGTAACTGTCTTGTGTAATCCTTTGTTTTAAATAAAAATTTCGATTTTTTTTATGAATTTTTAAATGACTGGATAAATATAGTATGCATATTTTTGATGAATTTTAGAAAAAGGATATTTTAAAAATGTTTATGTAAACCTTAAATAATTAAAAATGTGTAATGATTTTCAAAAAATGGTCTTCTACAATTATGTTCAGTACGAAATTTAGAATCTAATAGATTAACTCGATTTTTGATGAATAGTGAATTATGAATAGTGATTTTATGATTAGGATTAATAATTTGTCCAAATGGATTAGTAATCTCACTTAAAGAAAGTATTAAAATAAGCTAGGCACTTTGATTAAGTAATGTGATTCAATAAAATGGTTAAATAACGGTTTCATAAATTATTATTCAAGTATTAGTTTTTTCGGATGAATAGAGTTTTTTAATTAAAATTTTAATTAAAAATATTTAGAAAATTATTTTTATAAAATGGACTTCATTTTTGAACTCAGAGCATCGATATTATGTTACGATAATTTATGGGGATTTTTCTGAAAAAAAATAAATTTTCGATGAATAGTGTTTTTAATTAAAAATGTAATTAAAAATATTTAGAAAATTATTTTTATAAAATGGATTTCATTTTTGAAATCAGAGCATTGATTTTTGGTTAAGGTGAAATTTTGGGATTATTCTGAGAAAGTTGAATTTTCGATGAATAGTGAAAATACAGTTTTTAAGTAACGGGTGTTTAATGACATCATTAAATGATGTATTAAGTATGTAATCAATATGGTAGACTTATGAATAGTATGATAAGGTATGAGGTGTCCCAAGTGGCCAATACCATGGGAAAATACCATGGGAAAGCCCATGGTTTTGCCAAAACCACTAATGAGGTGTCCCTTGCCCATTAATGCCTTGTCCCCTCACTTTCCCTATAAATACCAAGCCATCCTCTCATCCATTCGACTACCCACTCTCCCCCAACGATGTTCTGGTCTCCTTACCTCCCAAGGAGTCTTCCCAAGGTTCCCCCAAGTCCTCAAGGTCCAAACCATTGTGTTTTAAGAGTTACGTTTTAAGGTAAGGGATCTGAATCCTCTCTTTCTTTTCAAGTGATCTCTTTTATGTCATTGCTTTTATGCTCCATGTTCTTATGTTGGAGGATGTTCTTTTATACTCCTCTTACTGCCCTTTTTATGTTCATATAATGAGAGATCCCCTATTACGCTCATTATTTCGTTTTATGATGTTTTAAGTGGCGCCGTTAGGCTGCCGAAATGTTTGTAACAGATTCTTTCTCCTTTCTCATTTTTCAAGATCTATTTTCTTGTAAAGTATTTCAAGTTACTTTTTATAATGTTGGGGTATGATCTCTAAATTTATAATACTGATATTTTATGATCATATCATGAGGGACCCCATTTTATCTCTTCAATTCAGCATTTTTGAAGTTTTAAGTGGCGCCGTTAGTCTGCCAAATTTTTGAGGGATTCATTCACCCTTCTCTTTTTCAAAGTTCTACTTTCATGTCAAGTATTTCATGTTCCTTTTTATTATGTTGGGGTATGATCTCTATATCTATCTTACTGATCTTTTATGACCATATGATAAGATACCCCATTTTATCTCTTCAATTCAGTATTTTGAAGTTTTAAGGGGCGCCGTTAGGCTGCCAAATTTTTAAGTGGTTCTTCACCCTTCTCGTTTTGAAGTACTAATTTCATGTCAGTTCTTTCAAGTTCATTTTTATCATGTTAGGGTATGATCTCTATATCTATAATACTAGAATATTATGTTCATATGATGGGATACCCCATTTGATCTCATCCATTCATTTTTTGTTGAAGTTTAAGTGGCGCCGTTTGGCTGCCGAATTTTTAAGTGGTTCTTCACCCTTCTCGTTTTGATGTTCTACTTTCATGTCAGTTCTTTCAATTTCCTTTTTGTCATGTTGGGGTACGATATCTATATCTATCATACTGGACTCTTATGTTAATATGATGAGAGACCCCATTTGATCTCATCAATTCAATTTTTTTTGAAGTTTAAGTGACGCCGTTAGGCTGCCGAATTTTTAAGGGATTCATTCACCCTTCTCCTTTTCAAAGTTCTAATTCCATGTCATGTCTTGCAAGTTACTTTTTATTATGTTGGGGTATTATCTCTATATCTATCATACATATCTTTTATGTTCATATGATAAGAGACCCTATTTGACATCATCAATTCATTTTTGGTTGAAGTTTATGTAACGTTGTTTGGCTGCCGAATTTTCATAAGAGAAATCTTATTTTTGTCTTCCTTTCATGTTCTTCATTTCATATGGTATATTTTCAGATTTCCTTACCATGTTCTTAAATCCCTTATATTCTTTCCCTCTACTATTTTATGGTTCATTTATCATTGTTTGACCCATGTCCCCTCTCTTTTCAACGTTTTCTAAAACCTTGTAACATAGCCGTTGTGCTGCAGAATTTTCGTCTCAGAATGCCTCTCTCTTTTTCTCAAAATTACTTCATGTTATTAAGTGAATACTCAAAGATCTTATTTCTCCAGGGTTATTCACATATATACAAAAAAGTTCTATTTTAAATTCTTGTATTTACATTCATGATACCCGCTTCCCTTTCCGTGGGTTTTATGTGATGTAAAGATCATGTCTTTAAAGCAGTTTTAAAACGTTATGATTATGAAATGAAACCAATTTCATTTGTGCTATATGGGTTGCTTATGAAATTATTTATGATTCTATATGTAGCTCACATGATAATATAAGAAAATTTAAGGGTGCGCCCTGATAGCGCTCCAATGCATTGGGTAAAGACTTAATCTCTAGAGATGACCATTTTTTACGAAGCCTTGGTGAATAACCTTGGTAATTTTTAACGACGCCTTGGGGGATAACCTTGGTAATTTTTCACGACACCTTGAGGATGGAACTTGGTGAAACGAAACGATTGTCAATATTAAATGTTGCAGCCACATCTTCATGTTATGAAAAAGTTTTATTTTTACTATGATATGCCTCATAATTTCATTTTCATGCCTTAAAGTTCTATTCATGACTTTATTGATGTATCTCAAGTTCCTATGTAAAATGTTTCACCAGTTTCCCTTACTGGGCCTTCTTCTCACCCTTACTTTTGATGTATGTCCCCAGGTTATGAGATGCAGTAATGAGCCTAGGGTGAACATGAGGAGAAGCCTTTCAAGTTTTTAGGAAGAATGTTATTTTTGTTTCATGTTTTATGTTCCTTGTTTCCAAGACACAAAACCTTAAAGATCCTCAGTTCCGTGTAATGGAATGAAAGTTATGTTATAAAAATATGGGATGCTATAGTTGGTATCAAAAGATGGTTTAGTTATTTGTGGAAATTAAGATATGAAAACTTTAGGAAGAAACTTATAGAAATGTTTAATTATATGAAGTCTTCCTGGTATTTTGGTGAGTTTTGTGTATGGGGTTGCCAAGCAAATACATCCCTATCTGGATATGAGCAGGTAGAGGTGGCTCTGGCACAAATGTACATAGCTGTAAAACCCGAAAACACCGCTTTGAGCTAGACTCGAACGGGAACTGGTACACGACAACAGGCCTTGCTGCACTCTTGGTTACGACACTCTCGGGGGATATGCTTTGGTAAATTCATAAGCTTGGTATGAACCATTGTTAAAGGAACAAAGATAAAATAAAATAAAGATTCACATAAGAACATATGATCATGGATAACCTAGATGGGAACCTGGTGGATCACAAGTTAGGGTATAATTTTCTTCTACAAGTTATCCTTATATGCTTTAAGTTCATTTTCATTATTATTGGTTAAGTATTTAAGCCTCTAATTATACTTTCTCTTCTTAGTTAATGGTGGGAAATGGAATAACGTGTCCCAACAAGCACTGTGATAGGAAATGCGATGATTTCCGTATTAATATGACAGAGATGATTAGGGGATTAAAAGATGATTATTATTTTGGAAGACGTTCACTATTTTGGGGACCCTATATGATTGAGGTAAATAGATTACTATAGTATTTTCACTGAGGAGTAAGGTTGACTTATATTTTGAAGAATTGATGAATTTAAGGTGGACTTATAGTAATGTAGTTACTTATGGGAATGATTAACCTATCTTGGGTAAAATATGTTTAGGTTAGCTACTTTTGTTATAAGATGTTAGGAGTGGTTGATGTTGTCTGGAGATGAACAATGAAGTTGTTTTGGAATACTATGTTATCAAATCCTTCTTGTATTTGGGTTTCAATCTTAGTTTAGTTTATTTTGAGGAATTTTAAGGACCGTTATTTATGGAATGGTCTATGATGAACTTTGGGTAGTACCATGGAACTTTGAAGATTTAAAAGTAGTTTCCCTTCCTATGGGATTCTTTCTTTTTGAAGAGTTGTTTTACCTTAAACTTTCTATTTTGGGATAATATTTAAAGATAGAATAAATATATAGTTAAACTTTTTTGGATTATGTGATTCTTTAGAAGATGATTCTTGTGCATTTTATGAGAACAATTGTTTTTGAATTCTCATCATTTGGAGAAAAGATTAGTTTTGGTAGAGACTTATTAAAGGATGAAACTCTACTTGAAGGTAGGTATATTTTCTTATGTTTTTGTTCTATGTAGTAAATTAATTCCCCAAAATTATGAAAAGGAACGTAAAACAAAAACATGGTTGGTTTACGTTTCCTACTAGGTAATCAAAGACCGTTTACACACATCGTATGTTTGGGATTTTCTTATGGTTAACTTTCTTCTAATCATGTTTCCTATCACTCTCCCTCAGAACTTGACCCTTTGTTTTTCTTCTATGACCATGTTTTTTTACATGAAATCCTAGTGTGGGTTATCTCGGGTGGCCTTTGTACTTCCCTTTATTTATTTTAAAGTAATAATTTTACTAACTCCTTTTCCGATGTGGGACTTTCAATGAAATTTCAAAACCCAATATTAAAAATTGCGAGGACACAATTTCTTAAGGGGGGAAGATTGTAATGACCCAAAATTTTGAATAAATCTTGTTTCTTAATTTTACGTGTTATTTTATTTTATTTTTGTACTCAACAAAAATTTTTCATTTGATAACATGTGTATAATTAAAATGATACTGTTGGGTTTTGACCGTTATTTGACCATTGGTCAATATGACCGCTGTAAACTAAACATTTCGATTATTGTCTCTAAATACAATTAATCTTGGTTAATTAATATAGAAAGAAGATTCGATGGCCTCACCCAGTAGTCTTGGACCGATCGAAGCCCATCTAATAGAACTTGGGAAGGAGGAAGCACCACTGGGCTTTGCTCTGGACCAAACCCAAGCTGAACTTCATCATATAAAGCTAGAACGGGATCGCCTTCGCGAGAAGTTCAAACTGATAGAAATTACTACTCGTGCGATGTTGGCCGAGCCTCCCTCAGATTCTCTCACCTTAGCACACCTTACACTTAGGTTCTATGCTGGTGTGATAAGGGGCTATATAAGGAGACCGTAACTGTCTTGTGCAATCCTTTGTTTTAAATAAAAATTTTGATTTCTTTTATGAATTTTCAAATGACCGGATAAATATAGTATGCATATTTTTTATGAATTTTAGAAAAGGGATATTTTAAAATTTTTTATGTAAACCTTAAATAATTAAAAATGTGTAATGATTTTCAAAAAATGGTCTTCTACAATTATGTTCAGTTCGAAATTAAGAGTCAAATAAGATTAACATGATTATTGATGAATAGTAAATTACTAATAGTGATTTTATGATTAGGATTAATAATGTGTCCAAATGGATTAGTAATCTCACTTAAAGAAAGTATTAAAATAAGCTAGGCACTTTGATTAAGTCATGTGATTCAATAAAATGGTTAAATAACGGTTTCATAAATTATTATTCAAGTATTAGTTTTTTCGGATGAATAGTGTTTTTTAACTAAAATTTTAATTCAAAATATTTAGAAAATTATTTTTATAAAATGGACTTCATTTTTGAACTCAGAGCATCGATATTATGTTAAGGTAATTTTTGGGGATATTTCCGAAAAAAATAAATTTTCGATGAATAATGATTTTAATTAAAAATTTAATTAAAAATATTTAGAAAAATATTTTTATAAAATGGATTTCATTTTTGAAATCAGAGCATAGATTTTTGTTTAAGGTAAACTTTTGGGATTATTCTGAGAAAGTTGAATTTTCGATGAATAGTGAAAATACAACTTTTAAGTTACGGGTGTTTAATGATATCATTAAATGATTTATTAAGTATGTAATAAATATGGTCGACTTATGAATAGTAAGATCAGGTATGAGGTGTCCCAAGTGGACAATACCATGGGCAAGCCCATGGTTTTGCCAAAACCACTAATGAGGTGTCCCTTGGCCATTAATGCCTTGTCCCCTCACATTCCCTATAAATACCAAGCCATCCTCTCATCCATTCGACTCCCCACTCTCCCCCAACGAATTTATGGTCTCCTTACCTCCAAAGGAGTCCTCCCAAGGTTCCCCCAATCCCTCAAGGTCCAAACCTTTGAGTTTTGAGAGTTACGTTTTAAGGTAAGGGATCTGACCCCTCTCTTTCTTTTCAAGTGATCTCTTTTATGTCATTCCTTTTATGCTCCATGTTCTTATGTTGGAGGAGGTTCTTTTATACTCATCTTACTGCACTTTTTATGTTCATATAATGAGATATCCCCTCTTACTCTCATTATTTCATTTTATGATGTTTTATGTGGAACCGTTAGGCTGCCGAAATGTTTGTAACAGATTCTTTCTCCCTTCTCATTTTTCAAGATCTATTTTCATGTAAAGTATTTCAAGTTCCTTTTTATCATTTTGGGGTATGATCTCTAAATTTATCATACTGATATTTTATGATCATATCATGAGAGACCCCATTTTATCTCTTCAATTCAGCATTTTTGAAGTTTTAAGTGGCGCCGTTAGGCTGCCGAATTTTTGAGGGATTCTTTCACCCTTCTCTTTTTCAAAGTTCTACTTTCATGTCATGTCTTTCAAGTTCCTTTTTATTATGTTGGGGTATGATCTCTATATCTATCATACTGATCTTTTATGACTATATGATAAGAGACCCCATTTGATCTCTTCAATTCAGTATTTTGATGTTTTAAGTGGCGCCGTTAGGTTCCCAAATTTTTAAGTGGTTCTTCACCCTTCTCGTTTTGATGTTCTACTTTCATGTCAGTTCTTTCAAGTTCCTTTCTGTCATGTTGGGGTATGATCTCTATATCTATCATACTGGACTCTTATGTTCATATGATGAGAGACCCCATTTGATCTCATCAATCAATTTTTTGTTGAAGTTTAAGTGGCACCGTTAGGCTGCCGAATTTTTAAGTGGTTCTTCACCCTTCTCGTTTTGAAGTTCTACTTTCATGTCAGTTCTTTCAAGTTCCTTTTTGTCATTTTGGGTTATGATATCTATATCTATCATACTGGATACTTATGTTAATATGATGAGAGACCCCATTTGATCTCATCAATTCATTTTTTTTGAAGTTTAAGTGACGCCGTTAGGCTGCCAAATTTTTAAGGGATTCTTTCACCTTCTCCTTTTCAAAGTTCTTATTCCAGGTCAAGTCTTGCAAGTTACTTTTTATTATGTTGGGGTATGATCTCTATATATATCATACATATCTTTTATGTTCATATGATCAGAGACCCTATTTGACATCATCAATTCATTTTTGGTTGAAGTTTATGTAATGTTGTTAGGCTACCGAATTTTCATAAGAGAAATCTTATTTTTGTCTTCGTTTCATGTTCTTCATTTCATATGGTATATTTTTAAATTTCATTACCATGTTCTTAAATCCATTATATTATGTCCCTCTACTTTTTTATGGGTCATTTATCATTGTTTGACCCATGTCCCCTATCTTTTCAACATTTTCTAAAACCTTGTAACATAGCCGTTGTGCTACAGAATTTTCGTCTCAAAATGCCTCTCTATTTTTCTCAAAATTACTTCATGTTATTAATTTAATACTCAAAGCTCTTATTTCTACAGGGTTATTCACATATATACAAAAAATTTCTATTTTAAATTATGGTATTTACATACATGATACCCGCATTCCCTTTCTGTGGGTTTTAAGTGATGTGAAGATCATGTCTTTAAAGTAGTTTTAAAACATTATGATTATTAAATGAAACCCATTTCTATTATGCTATATGGGTTGTTTATGAAATTATTTATGATGATATATGTGGCTCACATGATAATAAAGGAAAATTTAAGGGTGCGCCCTGATAGTGCTCCAATGCATTGGATAAACACTTAATCTCTAGAGATGACCATTTTTTACGACGCCTTGGTGAATAACCTTGGTAATTTTTAACGACGCCTTGGTGAATAACCTTGGAAATTTTTAACGACACCTTGGGGATGGACCTTGGTGAAACTAAAAGATTGTCAATATTAAATGTTGCATCCACATATTCAAGTTATGAAAAAGTTTTATTTTTATTATGATATGCCTCATGATTTCATTTTCATGCCTTAAAGTTCTATTCATGACTTTATTGATATATCTCAAGTTCATATGTAAAATGTTTCACTGGTTTCCCTTACTGGTCCTTCTGCTCACCCTTTCTTTTGATGTATGTCCCCTGGTTATGAGATGCAGTAATGAGCCTAGGGTGAACACGAGGAGAAGCCTTTCAAGTGTTTAAGAAGAATTTTTTTTTTGTTTCATGTTTTATGTTCTTTGTTTCCAAGACACTAAACCTTAAAGATCCTCAGTTCCGTGTAATGGAATGAAAGTTATGTTATAAAAAGACGGGATGCTATAGTTGGTATCAAATTATGGTTTTGTTATTTGGGGAAATTAGGATATGAAAACGTTAGGAAGAAACCTATAGAAATGTTTAAATATAGGAAGTCTTCCTGGTATTTTGGTGAGTATTGAGTATGGGGTTTCCAAGCAAATACATCCCTGTCTCGATACGAGCAGGTAGAGGTGGCTCTGGAACAGATGTACATAGGGGTAAAACCCGAAAACACCGCTTTGAGCTAGACTCGAACGGGAACTAGTACACGACAACGGGCCTTGCTGCACTCTTGGTTATGACACTCCCGGGGGATATGCTTTGGTAAATTCATAAGCTTGGTATGAACCATTGTTAAAGGAACAAAGATAAAATAAAATAAACATTCACATAAGAACATATGATCATAGATAACCTTGATGGATCCTAGGGGATCACAAGTTAGGGTATACTTTTCTTCTACAAGTTATCCTTATATGCTTTAAGTTCCTTTTCATGATTATTGGTTAAGTATTTAAGCCTCTAATTATACTTTCTCTTCTTAGTTAATGGTGGGAAATGGAATAACGTGTCCCATCAAACAATGTGATAGGAAATGCGATGATTTCCATATTAATATGACAGATATGATTAGGGGATTAAAAGATGATTATTATTTTGGAAGACGTTCACTATTTTGGGGACCCTATATGATCGAGGTACATAGATTACTATAGTATTTTCACTGAGGAGTAAGGTTGACATATATTTTGAAGAATTGATGAATTTAAGGTGGACTTATAGTAATTTAGGTTACTTATGGGAATGATTAACCTATCTTGGGTAAAATATGTTTAGGTTAGCTACTTTTGTTATAAGATGTTAGGAGTGGTTGATGTTGTCTGGAGATGAACAATGAAGTTGTTTTGGAAGACTATGTTATCAAATCCTTCTTGTATTTGAGTTTCAATCTTAGTTTGGTTTATTTTGAGGAATTTTAGGGACCGTTATTTATGGAATGGTCTATGATGAACTTTGGGTAGTACCATGGAACTTTGAAGATTTAAAAGTAGTTTCCCTTCCTATGGGATTATTTCTTTTTGAAGAGTTGTTTTACCTTAAACTTTCTGTTTTGGGATAATATTTAAAGATAGAAGAAATATATAGTTAATCTTTTTTGGATTATGTGATTCATTAGAAGATGATTCTTGTGATTTTTATGATAACAAGTGTTTTTGAATTCTCATCATTTGGAGAAAAGATTATTTTTGGTAGAGACTTATTAAAGGATGAAACTCTACTTGAAGGTAGGTATATTTTCTTATGTTTTTGTTCTATGTAGTAAATGAATTCCTCAAAATTTTGAAAAGGAACGTAAAACAAAAACGTTGTTGGTTTACGTTTCCTACTAGGTAATCAAAGACTGTTTACACACATCGTAATTTTGGGATTTTCTTATGGTTAACTTTCTTCTAATCATGTTTTCTATCACTCTCCCTCAGAACTTGACCCTTTGTTTTTCTTCAATGTCCATGTTTTTTTACATGAAATCCTATTGTGGGTTATCTCGGGTGGCCTTTGTACTTCCCTTTATTTATTTTAAAGTAATAATTTTATTGACTCCTTTTCCGATGTGGGACTTTCAATGAAATTTCAAAACCCAATTTTAAAAATTGCGAGGATGCAATTTCTTAAGGGGGGAAGATTGTAATGACCCGAAATTTTGAATAAATCTTGTTTCCTAATTTTATGTGTTATTTTATTTTATTTTTGTACTCAACAAAAATGTTTCATTTGATAACATGAGTATAATTAAAATGATACTGTTGGGTTTTGACCATTATTTCAACATTGGTTAATATGACTGTTGTAAACTAAACGTTTCGATTATTGTCTCTAAATACAATTAATCTTGGTTAAATAATATAGAAAGAAGATTTGATGGCCTCACCCAGTAGTCTTGGACCGATCGAAGCCCATCTAACAGAAGTTGGGAAGGAGGTAGCACCACTGGGCTTTTCTCTGGACCAAAACCAAGCTGAACTTCGTCGTATAAAGCTAGAACGAGATCGCCTTCACGAGAAGTTCAAACTGATAGAAATTACTACTTGTGCGATGTTGGCCGAGCCTCCCTCGGATTCTCTCACCTTAGCACACCTTACACTTAGGTCATATGCTGGTGTGATAAGGGGCTATATAAGGAGACCGTAACTGTCTTGTGTAATACTTTTTTTTAAATAAAAATTTCGATTTCTTTTATGAATTTTCAAATGACCGGATAAATATAGTATGCATATTTTTGATGAATTTTAGAAAAATGATATTTTAAAAATGTTTATGTAAACCTTAAATAATTAAAAATGTGTAATGATTTTCAAAAAATGGTCTTCTACAATTATGTTCAGTACGAAATTTTGAGTCTAATAATATTAACTTGATTTTTGATGAATAGTAAATTCTGAATAGTTATTTTATGATTATGATTAATAATGTGTCCAAATGGATTAGTAATCTCACTTAAAGAAAGTATTAAAATAAGCTAGGCACTTTGATTATGTAATGTTATTCAATAAAATGGTTAAATAACGGTTTCATAAATTATTATTCAAGTATTAGTTTTTTCGGATGAATAGAGTTTTTTAATTAAAATTTCAATTAAAAATATGTAGAAAATTATTTTTATAAAATGGACTTCATTTTTGAACTCAGTGCATCGATATTATGTTACGGTAATTTTTGGGGATTTTTCTGAAAAAAAATAAATTTTCGATAAATAGTGTTTTTAATAAAAAAATTAATTAAAAATATTTAGAAAATTATTTTTATAAAATGGATTTCATTTTTGAAATCAGAGCATTGATTTATGGTAAAGGTGAAATTTTGGTATTATTCTGAGAAAGTTGAATTTTCGATTAATAGTGAAAATACAGTTTTTAAGTTACGGGTGTTTAATGACATCATTAAATGAGGTATTAAGTATGTAATCAATATGGTCGAATTATGAATAGTAATATAAGGTATGAGGTGTCCCATGTGGCCAATACCATGGGAAAATACCATGGGCAAGCCCATGGTTTTGCCAAAACCACTAATGAGGTGTCCCTTGACCATTAATGCCTTGTCCCCTCACTTTCCCTATAAATACCAAGCCATCCTCTCATCCATTCGACTCCCCACTCTCCCCCAACGAAGTTATGGTCTCCTTACCTCCCAAGGAATCCTTCCAAGGTGCCCCCAAGCCCTCAAGGTCCAAACCTTTGAGTTTTAAGAGTTACGTTTTAAGGTAAGGGATCCGACTCCTCTCTTTCTTTTCAAGTGATCTCTTTTATGTCATTCCTTTTATGCTCCATGTTCTTATGTTGGAGTATGTTCTTTTATACTCCTCTTACTGCCCTTTTTATGTTCATATAATGAGAGATCCCCTCTTACTCTTGTTATTTCTTTTTATGAAGTTTTACGTGGCGCCGTTAGGCTGCCGAAATGTTTGTAACAGATTCTTTCTCCCTTCTCATTTTTCAAGATCTATTTTCATGTAAAGTATTTCAAGTTCCTTTTTATCATGTTGGGGTATCATCTCTAAATTTATCATAATGATCTTTTATGATCATATCATGAGATACCCCATTTTATCTCTTAAATTCATCATTTTTCAAGTTTTAAGTGGCGCCGTTGGGCTGCTGAATTTTTGAGGGATTCTTTCACCCTTCCCTTTTTCAAAGTTCTACTTTCATGTCAAGTCTTTCAAGTTCCTTTTTATTATGTTGGGGTATGATCTCTATATCTATCATACTGATATTTTATGACCATATCATAAGAGACCCCATTTGATCTCTTCAATTCAATATTTTGAAGTTTTAAGTGTCGCCGTTAGGCTGCCAAATTTTTAAGTGGTTCTTCACCCTTCTCGTTTTGAAGTTCTAATTTCATGTCAGTTCTTTCAAGTTACTTTTTGTCATGTTGGGGTATGATATCTATATCTATAATACTGGAATATTATGTTCATATGATTATAGACCCCATTTTATCTCATCAATTCATTTTTTGTAGAAGTTTAAGTGGCGCCGTTAGGCTGCTGAATTTTTAAGTGGTTCTTCACCCTTCTCGTTTTGAAGTTCTACTTTCATGTCAGTTCTTTCATGTTCCTTTTTTTCATGTTGGGGTATTATCTCTATATCTATAATACTAGAATCTTATGTTTATATGATGAGAGACCCCATTTTATCTCATCAATTCATTTTTTTTTGAAGTTTAAGTGACGCCGTTAGGCTGCCGAATTTTTAAGGGATTCTTTCACCCTTCTCCTTTTCAAAGTTCTAATTCCATGTCAAGTATTGCAAGTTCCTTTTTATTATGTTGGGGTATTATCTCTATATATATCATACAGATCTTTTATGTTCATATGATGAGAGACCCTATTTGACATCATCAATTCATTTTTGGTTGAAGTTTATGTAACGTTGTTAGGCTGCCAAATTTTCATAAGAGAAATCTTATTTTTGTCTTCCTTTCATGTTCTTCATTTCATATGGTATATTTTCAAATTTCATCAACATGTTCTTAAATCCCTTATATTCTGTCCCTCAACTATTTTATGGGTCATTTATCATTGTTTGACCCATGTCCCCTCTATTTTCAACGTTTTCTAAAACCTTGTAACATAGCCGTTGTGCTGCAGAATTTTCGTCTCAGAATGCCTCTCTATTTTTCTCAAAATTACTTCATGTTATTAAGTGAATACTCAAAGCGCTTATTTCTACAGGTTTATTCACATATATACAAAAATGTTCTATTTTAAATTCTTGTATTTACATACATGATACCTGCATCCCATTCCGTGGGTTTTATGTGATGTAAAGATCATGTCTTCAAAGCAGTTTTAAAACGTTATGATTATGAAATGAAACCCATATCATTTATGCTATATGGGTTGTTTATGAAATTATTTATGATGATATATGTGGATCACATGATAATATAGGAAAATTTAAGGGTGCACCCTGATAGCGCTCCAATGCATTGGGTAAAGACTTAATCTCTAGAGATGACCATTTTTTACGACGCCTTGGTGAATAACCTTGGTAATTTTTAACGACGCCTTGGTGAATAACCTTGGTAATTTTTAACGACACCTTGGGGATGGACCTCGGTGAAACAAAACGATTGTCAATATTAAATGTTGCAGCCACATATTCAAGTTATGAAATACTTTAATTTTTATTATGATATGCCTCATGATTTCATTTTCATGCCTTAAAGTTCTATTCATGACTTTATTGATGTATCTCAATTTCATATGTAAAATGTTTCACTGGTTTCCCTTACTGGTCCTTCTGCTCACCCTTTCTTTTGATGTATGTCCCCAGGTTATGAGATGCAGTAATGAGCCTAGGGTGAACATTAGGAGAAGCCTTTTAAGTGTTTAAGAAAAATGTATTTTTTGTTTCATGTTTTATGTTCCTTGTTTCCAAGACACTAAACATTAAATATCCTCAGTTCCGTGTAATGGAATGAAAGTTATGTTATAAAAATACGGGATTCTATAGTTGGTATCAAAGGATGGTTTAGTTATTTGTGGAAATTAAGATATGAAAGCTTTTGGAAGAAACCTATAGAAATGTTTAAATATAGGAAGTCTTCCTGGTATTTTGGTGAGTATTGAGTAAGGGGTTTCCAAGCAAATACATCCCTGTCTGGATACGAGCAGGTAGAGGTGGCTCTGGCACAGATGTACATAGCGGTAAAACCCGAAAACACCGCTTTGAGATAGACTCGAACGGGAACTGGTACACGACAACGGGCCTTGCTGCACTCTTGATTACGACACTCCCGGGGGATATGCATTGGTAAATTCATAAGCTTGGTATTAACCATTGTTAAAGGAACAAAGATAAAATAAAATGAAGATTCACATAAGAACATATGATCATGGACAACCTAGATGGGAACCAAGGGGATCACAAGTTAGGGTATACTTTTCTTCTACAAGTTATCCTTATATGCTTTAAGTTCCTTTTCATGATTATTGGTTAAGTATTTAAGCCTCTAATTATACTTTCTCTTCTTAGTTAATGGTGGGCAATTGAATAACGTGCCCCAACAACCAATGTTATAGGAAATGCGATGATTTCCGTATTAATATGAAAGAGATGATTAGGGGATTAAAAGATGATTATTATTTTGGAAGACGTTCACTATTTTGGGGACCCTATATGATCGAGGTAAATAGATTACTATAGTATTTTCACTGAGGAGTAAGGTTGACTTATATTTTAAAGAATTGATGAATTTAAGGTGGACTTATAGTAATTTAGGTTACTTATGGGAATGATTAACCTATCTTGGGTAAAATATGTTTAGGTTAGCTACTTTTGTTATAAGATGTTAGGAGTGGTTGATGTTGTCTGGAGATGAACAATGAAGTTGTTTTGTAGACTATGTTATCAAATCTTTCTTGTATTTGGGTTTCAATCTTAGTTTGGTTTATTTTGAGGAATTTTAAGGACCGTTATTTATGGAATGGTCTATGATGAACTTTGGGTAGTACCATGGAACTTTGAAGATTTAAAAGTAGTTTCCCTTCCTATGGGATTCTTTATTTTTGAAGAGTTGTTTTACCTTAAACATTATGTTTTGGGATAATATTTAAAGATAGAAGAAATATATAGATAATCTTATTTGGATTATGTGATTTTTTAGAAGATGATTCTTCTGATTTTTATGAGAACAAGTGTTTTTGAATTCTCATCATTTGGAGAAAAGATTAGTTTTGGTAGAGACTTATTAAAGGATGAAACTCTACTTGAAGGTAGTTATATTTTCTTATGTTTTTGTTCTATGTAGTAAATGAATTCCTCAAAATTATGAAAAGGAACGTAAAACAAAAACGTTGTCGGTTTACGTTTCCTACTAGGTAATCAAAGACCGTTTACACACTTCGTAAGTTTGGGATTTTCTTATGGTTAAATTTCTTCTAATCATGTTTTCTATCACTCTCCCTCAGAACTTGACCATTTTTTTTCTTCCATGTCCATGTTTTTTTACATGAAATCCTAGTGTGGGTTATCTCAGGTGGCCTTTGTACATCCATTTATTTATTTTAAAGTAATAATTTTACTGACTCCTTTTCCGATGTGGGACTTTCAATGAAATTTCAAAACCCAATTTTAAAAATTGCGAGGACACAATTTCTTAAGGGGGGAAGATTGTAACGACCCGAAATTTTGAATAAATCTAGTTTCCTAATTTTATGTGTTATTTTGTTTTATTTTTGTACTAAACAAAAATGTTTCATTTGATAACATGAGTATAATTAATATGATACTGTTGGGTTTTGACCGTTATTTGACCATTGGTCAATATGACTGTTGTAAAGTAAACGTTTCGATTATTGTCTCTAAATAAAATTAATCTTGGTTAATTAATATAGAAAGAATATTCGATGGCCTCACCCAGTATTCTTGGACCGATCGAAGCCCATCTAACAGAACTTGGGAAGGAGGTAGCACCACTGGGCTTTGCTCAGGACCAAACCCAAGCTGAACTTCATCGTATAAAGCTAGAACGAAATCACCTTCACAAGAAGTTCAAACTGATAGAAATTACTACTCATGAGATGTTGGCCGAGCCTCCCTCGGATTCTCTCACCTTAGCACACCATAAACTTAGGTCCTATGCTGGTGTGATAAGGGGATATATAAGGAGACTGCAACTGTCTTGTGTAATCCTTTGTTTTAAATAAAAATTTCTATTTCTTTTATGAATTTTCAAATGACCGGATAAATATAGTATGCATATTTTTGATGAATTTTAGAAAAAGGATATTTTAAAAATGTTTATGTAAACCTTAAATAATTAAAAATGTGTAATTATTTTCAATGAATGGTCTTCTACAATTATGTTCAGTATGAAATTTAGATTCTAATAATATTAACATGATTTTTGATGAATAATAAATTATGAATAGTGATTTTATGATTAGGATTAATAATGTGTCCAAATGGATTAGTAATCTTAGTTAAAGAAAGTATTAAAATAAGCTAGGCACTTTGATTAAGTAATGTGATTCAATAAAATGGTTAAATAATGGTTTCATAAATTATTATTCGAGTATTAGTTTTTTCGGATGAATAGTGTTTTTAAATTAAAATTTTAATTAAAAATATTTAGAAAATTATTTTTATGAAATGGAATTCATTTTTGAACTCAGAGCATCGATATTATGTTAAGGTAATTTTTGGGGATTTTTATGAAAAAAATAAATTTTCGATGAATAGTGTTTTTAATTTAAAATTTAACTAAAAATATTTAGAAAATTATTTTTATAAAATGGATTTCATTTTTGAAATCAGGGAATTGATTTTTGGTTAAGGTGAAATTTTGGGATTATTCTGAGAAAGTTGAATTTTCGATGAATAATGAAAATACAGTTTTTAAGGTATGGGTGTTTAATGACATCATTAAATGATGTATTAAGTATGTAATCAATATGGTCGACTTATGAATGGTAGGATAAGGTATGAGGTGTCCCATGTGGCCAATACCATGGGAAAATACCATGGGCAAGCCCATGGTTTTTCCAAAACCACTAATGAGGTGTCCCTTGACCATTAATGCCTTGTCCCCTCACTTTCCCTATAAATACCAAGCCATCCTCTCATCCATTCGACTCCCCACTATCCTCCAACGCATTTATGGTCTCCTTACCTCCCAAGGAGTCCTCCCAAGGTGCCTCCAAGCCCTCAAGGTCCAAACCTTTGAGTTTTAAGAGTTACGTTTTAAGGTAAGGGATCCGACCCCTCTCCATCTTTTCAAGTGATCTCATTTATGTCATTCCTTTTATGCTCCATGTTCTTATGTTGGAGGATGTTCTTTTGTACTCCTATTACTGCCCTTTTTATGTTCATATAATGAGAGATCCCCTCTTACTCTCATTATTTTGTTTTATGATGTTTTAAGTGGCGCCGTTAGCCTGCCGAAATGTTTGTAACAGATTCTTTCTCCCTTCTCATTTTTCAAGATCTATTTTCATGTAATGTATTTAAAGTTACTTTCTATAATATTGGGGTATGATCTCTAAATTTATCATACTGATCTTTTATGATCATATCATGAGAGACCACATTTTATCTCTTTAATTCAACATTTTTGAAGTTTTAAGTGGCGCCGTTAGGCTGTCGAATTTTTGAGGGATTCTTTCACCCTTCTCTTTTTCAAAGTTCTACTATCATGTCAAGTCATTCATGTTCGTTTTTATTATGTTGGGGTATGATATTTATATCTATCATACTGATCTTTTATGACCATATGATAAGAGACCCCATTTGATCTCTTCAATTCAGTATTTTGATGTTTTAAGTGGCGCTGTTAGGCTGCCAAATGTTTAAGTGGTTCTTCACCCTTCTTGTTTTGAAGTTCTACTTTCATGTCAGTTCTTTCAAGTTCCTTTTTGTAATGTTGGGGTATGATCTCAATATCTATAATACTGGACTATTATGTTCATATGATGAGATACCCCATTTGATCTCATCAATTCATTTTTTGTTGAAGTTTAAGTGGCGCCGTTAGGCTGCTGAATTTTTAAGTGGTTCTTCACCCTTCTCGTTTTGAAGTTCTACTTTCATGTCAGTTCTTTCAAGTTCCTTTTTGTCATGTTGGGGTATGATCTCTATATCTATCATACTGGACTCTTATTTTCATATGATGAGAGACCCCATTTGATCTCATCAATTCATTTTTTTTGAAGTTTAAGTGACGCCGTTAGGCTGCCGAATTTTTAAGGGATTCTTTCACCATTCTCCTTTTCAAAGTTCTAATTCCATGTCAAGTCTTGCAAGTTCCTTTTTATTATGTTGGGGTATGATCTCTATATCGATCATAAAGATATTTTATGTTCATATGATGAGATACCCTATTTGAAATCATCAATTCATTTTTGGTTGAAGTTTATGTAACGTTGTTAGGCTGTCGAATTTTCATAAGAGAAATCTTATTTCTGTCTTCCTTTCTTGTTCTTCATTTCATATGGTATTTTTTCAAATTTCATTACCATGTTCATAAATACCTTATATTCTGTCCCTATACTGTTTTATAGGTCATTTATCATTGTTTGACCCATGTCCCCTCTCTTTTCAACGTTTTCTAAAACCTTGTAACATAGCCGTTGTGCTGCAGAATTTTCGTCTCAAAATGCCTCTCTCTTTTTCTCAAAATTACTTCATGTTATTAAGTGAATACTCAAAGCTCTTATTTCTACAGGGTTATTCACATATATACAGAAATTTTCTATTTTAAATTCTGGTATTTATAAACATGATACCAGCTTTCCCTTTCCGTGGGTTTTATGTGATGTGAATATCATGTCTTTAAAGCAGTTTTAAAACGTTATGATTATGAAATGAAACCCATATCTTTTATGCTATATGGGTTGTTTATGAAATTATTTATGATGATATATGTGGATCACATGATAATATAGGAAAATTTAAGGGTGCGCCCTGATAGCTCTCCAATTCATTGGGTAAAGACTTAATCTCTAGAGATGACCATTTTTTACGATGCCTTGGTGAATAACCTTGGTAATTTTTAACGACGCCTTGGTGAATAACCTTGGTAATTTTTAACGAAACCTTGGGGATGGACCTTGGTGAAACGAAATGATTGTCAATATTAAATGTTGCAGCCACATATTCAGGTTATGAAAAAGTTTTATTTTTATTATGATATGCCTCATGATTTCATTTTCAGGCCTTAAAGTTCTATTCATGACTTTATTGATGTATCTCAAGTTCATATGTAAAATGTTTCACTGGTTTCCCTTACTGGGCCTTCTGCTAAACCTTTCTTTTGATGTATGTCCCCAGGTTATGAGATGCAGTAATGAGCCTAGGGTGAACATGAGGAGAAGCCTTTCAAGTGTTTAAGAAGAATGTTTTTTTTTGTTTCATGTTTTACGTTCCTTGTTTCCAAGACACTAAACCTTAAAGATCCCCAGTTCCGTGTAATGGAATGAAAGTTTTGTTATAAAAAGACGGGATGCTATAGTTGGTATCAAAGTATGATTTAGTTATTTTTGGAAATTAGGATATGAAAACTTTAGGAAGAAACCTATAGAAATGTTTAAATATAGGAAGTCTTCCTGGTATTTTGGTGAGTATTGAGTAAGGGGTTGCCAAAAAAATACATCCCTGTCTGGATACGAGTAGGTAGAGGTGGCTCTGAAACAGATGTACATAGGGGTAAAACCCGAAAACACCGCTTTGAGCTAGACTCGAACGGGAACTAGTACACGACAATGGGCCTTTCTGCACTCTTGGTTACGACACTCCCGGGGGATATGCTTTGGTAATTTCATAAGCTTGGTATGAACCATTGTTAAAGGAACAAAGATAAAATAAAACAAAGATTCACATAAGAACATATGATCATGGGTAACCTAGATGGGAACCTAGGGGATCACAAGTTAGGGTATAATTTTCTTCTACAAGTTATCCTTATATGCTTTAAGTTCCTTTGATGATTATTGGTTAAGTATTTAAGCCTCTAATTATACTTTCTCTTCTTAGTTAATGGTGGGAAATGGAATAACGTGTCCCAACAACCAATGTGATAGGAAATGCAATGATTTCCATATTAATATGTCAAAGATTATTAGGGGATTAAAAGATGACTATTATTTTGGAGGACGTTCACTATTTTGGGGACCCTATATGATCGAGGTAAATAGATTACTATATTATTTTCATTGAGGAGTAAGGTTCACTTATATTTTGAAGAATTGATGAATTTAAGGTGGACTTATAATAATTTAGGTTACTTATGGGAATGATTAACCTATCTTGGGTAAAATATGTTTTGGTTAGCTACTTTTGTTATAAGATGTTAGGAGTGGTTGATGTTGTCTGGAGATGAACAATGAAGTTGTTTTGGAAGACTATGTTATCAAATCCTTCTTGTTTTTTGGGTTTCAATCTAAGTTTGGTTTATTTTGAGAAATTTAAAGGACCGTTATTTATGGAATGGTCTATGATGAACTTTGGGTAGTACCATGGAACTTTGAAGATTTAAAAGTAGTTTCCCTTCCTATGGGATTCATTTTTTTGAAGAGTTGTTTTACCTTAAAATTTCTGTTTTGGGATAATATTTAAGGATAGAAGAAATATATAGTTAATCTTTTTTGGATTATGTGATTCTTTAGAAGATGATTCTTGTGATTTTTATGAGAACAAGTGTTTTTGAATTCTCATCATTTGGAGAAAAGATTAGTTTTGGTAGAGACTTATTAAAGGATGAAACTCTACATGAAGGTATGTATATTTTCTTATGTTTTTGTTCTATGTAGTAAATGAATTCCTCAAAATTATGAAAAGGAACGTAAAACAAAAACTTTGTCGGTTTACGTTTCCAACTAGGCAATCAAAGACCGTTTACACACATCGTAAGTTTGGGATTTTCTTATGGTTAACTTTCTTCTAATCATGTTTTCTATCACTCTCCCTCAGAACTTGACCCTTTGTTTTTCTTCCATGTCCATGTTTTTTTAGATGAAATCCTAGTGTGGGTTCTCTCGGGTGTCCTTTGTACTTCCCTTTATTTATTTTAAAGTAATAATTTTACTGACTCCTTTTCCGATGTGGGACATTCAATGAAATTTCAAAACCCAATTTTAAAAGTTGCGAGGACGCAATTTCTTAAGGGGGGAAGATTGTAACGACCCGAAATTTTGAATAAATCTTGTTTCGTAATTTAATGTGTTATTTTATTTTATTTTTGTACTCAACAAAAATGTTTCATTTGATAACATGTGTATAATTAAAATGATACTGTTGGTTTTTGACCATTATTTGACCATTGGTCAATATGACTGTTGTAAACTAAACGTTTCGATTCTTGTCTCTAAATACAATTAATCTTGGTTAATTAATATAGAAAGAAGATTTGATGGCCTCACCCAGTAGTCTTGGACCAATCGAAGCCCATCTAACAGAACATGGGAAGGAGGTAGCACCACTGGGCATTTCTCTGGACCAAAACCAAGCTGAACTTCATCGTATAAAGCTATAACGAGATCGCCTTCACGAGAAGTTCAAACTGATAGAAATTACTACTCATGCGATGTTGGCCGAGCCTCGCTCAGATTCTCTCACCTTAGCACACCTTACACTTAGGTCCTATGCTGGTGTGATAAGGGGATATATAAGGAGACCATAACTGTCTTGTGTAATCCTTTATTTTAAATAAAAATTTCGATTTCTTTTAGGAATTTTCAAATGACCGGATAAATATAGTATGCATATTTTTGATGAATTTTAGAAAAAGGATATTTTAAAAATGT
Organism: Viscum album; assembly: GCA_963277665.1. NCBI lineage: Eukaryota > Viridiplantae > Streptophyta > Magnoliopsida > Santalales > Viscaceae > Viscum > Viscum album. The sequence goes on along the minus strand of OY728158.1, from coordinate 1,534,008,491 downwards.
TTATGTAAACCTTAAATAATTAAAAATGTGTAATGATTTCCAAAAAATGGTCTTCTACAATTATGTCCAGTACGAAATTTAGAGTCTAATAAGATTAACTTGATTTTTGATGAATAGTAAATTATGAATAGTGATTTTATGATTAGGATTAATAATGTGTCCAAATGGATTAGTAATCTCACTTAAAGAAAGTATTAAAATAAGCTAGGCACTTTGATTAAGTAATGTGATTCAATAAAATGGATAAATAATGGTTTCTTAAATTATTATTCAAGTATTAGTTTTTTCGGATGAATAGAGTTTTTTAATTAAAATTTTAATTAAAAATATTTAGAATTTTTTTTTAAAATATGGACTTCATTTTTGAACTCAGAGCATCGATATTATGTTACGGTAATTTTTGGGGATTTTTCTGAAAAAAAGAAATTTTCAATGAATGGTGTTTTTAATTAAAAATTTAATTAAAAATATTTAGAAAATTATTTTTATAAAATAGATTTCATTTTTGAAATCAGAGCATTGATTTTTGGTTAAGGTGAAATTTTGGGATTATTCTGAGAAAGTTGAATTTTCGATGAACAGTGAAAATACAGTTTTTAAGTTACGGGTGTTTAATGACATCATTAAATGATGTATTATGTATATAATCAATATGGTCGACTTATGAATAGAAAGATAAGGTATGAGGTGTCCCAAGTGGCCAATACCATGGGCAAATACCATGGGCAAGCCCATGGTTTTTCCAAAACCACTAATGAGGTGTCCCTTGACAATTAATGCATTGTCCCCTCACTTTCCCTATAAATACCAAGCCATCCTCTCATCCATTCGACTCCCCACTCTCCCCCAACGAAGTTCTGGTCTCCTTACCTCCCAAGGAGTCCTCCCAAGGTGCCCCAAGCCCTCAAGGTCCAAACCAATGAGTTTTAAGAGTTACGTTTTAAGGTAAGGGATCCGACCCCTCTCTTTCTTTTCAAGTGATCTCTTTTATGTCATTCCTTTTATGCTCCATGTTCTTATGTTGGAGGATGTTATTTTATACTCCTCTTAATTCCCTTTTTGTGTTCATATAATGAGAGATCACCTCTTACACTCATTATTTCGTTTTATGATGTTTTAAGTGGCGCCGTTAGGCTGCCGAAATGTTTGTAACAGATTCTTTCTCCCTTCTCATTTTTCAAGATCTCTTTTCATGTAATGTATTTCAAGTTCTTTTTTATCATTTTGGGGTATGATATCTAAATTTATCATACTGATCTTTTATGATCATATCATGAGAGACCCCATTTTATCTCTTCAATTCAGCATTTTTGAAGTTTTAAGTGGTGTCGTTAGGCTGCCGAATTTTTGAGGGATTCTTTCACCCTTCTCTTTTTCAAAGTTCTACTTTCATGTCAAGTCTTTCAAGTTCCTTTTTATTATGTTGGGGTATGATCTCTATATCTATCATACTGATCTTTTATGAACATATGATAAGAGACCCCATTTGATCTCTTCAATTCAGTATTTTGAAGTTTTAAGTGGCGCCGTTAGGCTGCCAAATTTTTAAGTGGTTCTTCACCCTTCTCGTTTTGAAGTTCTACATTCATGTCAGTTCTTTCAAGTTCATTATGTCATGTTGGGGTATGATATCTATTTCTATCATAATAGAATCTTATTTTCATATGATGAGAGACCCCATTTTATCTCATCAATCCATTTTTTGTTGAAGTTTAAGTGGTGCCATTAGGCTGCTGAATTTTTAAGTGGTTCTTCACCCTTCTCGTTTTGAAGTTCTACTTTCATGTCAGTTCTTTCAAGTTACTTTTTTTTCATGTTGGGGTATGATCTCTATATCTATCATACTGGAATCTTATTTTCATTTGATGAGAGACCCCATTTTATCTCATCCATTCATTTTTTTTGAAGTTTAAGTGACGCCGTTAGGCTGCAGAATTTTTAAGGGATTCTTTCACCCTTCTCCTTTTCAAAGTTCTAATTCCATGTCAAGTCTTGAAAGTTACTTTTTATTATGTTGGGGTATGATCTCTATATCTATCATACATATCTTTTATTTTCATCTGATGAGAGACCCTATTTGACATCATCAATTCATTTTTGGTTGAAGTTTATGTAACGTTGTTTGGCTGCCGAATTTTCATAAGAGAAATCTTATTTTTGTCTTCCTTTCATGTTCTTCATTTCATATGGTATATTTTAAAATTTCATTACCATGTTCTTAAATCCCTTATATTCTGTCCCTCTACTGTTTTATGGGTCATTTATCATTGTTTGACCCATGTCCCCTTTCTTTTCAACGTTTTCTAAAACCTTGTAACATAGCCGTTGTGCTGCAGAATTTTCATCTCAAAATGCCTCTCTCTTTTTCTCAAAATTACTTCATGTTATTAAGTGAATACTCAAAGCTCTTATTTCTACAAACTTATTCACAGATATACGATATATTTCTATTTTAAATTCTGGTATTTACATACATGATACCCTCTTTCCCTTTCCGTGGGTTTTCAGTGGTGTGAAGATCATGTCTTTAAAGTAGTTTTAAAACGTTATGATTATGAAATAAAACCCATTTCTATTATGCTATATGGGTTGTTTATGAAATTATTTATGATGATATATGTGGCTCACATGATAATAAAGGAAACTTTAATGATGCGCCTTAATAGTGCTCCAATGCATTGGGTAAGGACTTAATATCTAGAGATGACCATTTTTTACGACGCCTTGGTGAATAACCTTGGTAATTTTTTACGATGCCTTGGTGAATAACCTTGGTAATTTTTAACGACACCTTGGGGATGGACCTTGGTGAAATGGAACGATTGTCAATATTAAATGTTGCAGCCACATCTTCAAGTTATGAAAAAGTTTTATTTTTATTATGATATGCCTCATGATGTCATTTTCATGCCTTAAAGTTCTTTTCATGACTTTATTGATGTATCTCAAGTTCATATGTAAAATGTTTCACTAGTTTCCCTTACTGGGCCTTCTGCTCACCCTTTCTTTTGATGTATGTCCCCAGGTTATGAGATGCAGTAATGAGACTAGGGTGAACATGAGGAGAAGCCTTTCAAGTGTTTAAGAAGAATGCTTTTTTTGTTTCATGTTTTATGTTCCTTGTTTCCAAGACACCACCGATAGTCTACATTGTTTTAGTATCTCTGAAAACATGGTTAGGTCAACGTATAAAATCCAAAAACATACCCTATATAAAATACCAAATTCCCACCCAATGGGAATTAATGTAGTTTTAGGAATAAAAATATTAATAATCATTATAACAATTCCCTTCCACTGATAAAATATATATATCTAGTAATCACATAAGTATTAATATAGAATTACAATAAATACATTCCTTCCTTAATTTTTTACATTTCATTCGACATTAATTATACCATTAAACAATAAATAAATTTCTTTAGAATTGAATTTATTTTACCATCGTTGTGAAATATATTATCACTCCTCACAATCCAATATCAATCCATGGTTTCTCAAGAGTGACAACATTTCATTCCATCTAGCACCAAAACCATGTGTTAAAAAATTATTTATTATTCTACCACTTCATACATATATGTACTGATGGAAACATCCTAATATAATGTCAAGATATTAATAACAATGTAAATCCAAAAACAATAAATAGTGGGGAAAGGGATGAAAATAACTGAGAGACATCTTCATATTGCTATTATATAGATTTATAAACAAACAATCCTAGCCTTCGGCATAATAATGTGTAATACCAGTTTCAACATTTCAAATAAATCCTAATTCCCTACTCAAAAAAGGAATACATATCACCATTATTGTAACGATGATATGAATCAAATAATATCACCATACTAGGAAATGTACACCATGGTATGATAAAATAACACTATATTTGATATCATATACGTTAGGAAAGACCAAGCATAAATGAACCATGAAATATTACTTTTATAACCTATAAAATAAATTTGTTTGTATAAATATGATTAACTAAATTAAGAAATAAGAATAGAGGAACTACTCAATATATATTTATTGATTCATGTTTATGAAATAAGCACCGTGTTTTTAATAAAGGCATTTTATTCTGCAAAAATTGTTTTATACAAGAATGCGTATTGAAGATTTTTGGTGTAAGTTTATAATAATTGTATACATTTTTAAATATGATGTTATAAAAGGGTATTTTTTTAAATTATTACATCTAAATTATCTTAAATTTAATATTTCTAACTTTTTACAAAAGAATTATTTTTTTAATAGTGAATAATAATGATTATTGTCAAACTTCCAAGTCATTTCAATAAATAATTTAATTTACTTTTTTATTAGATTTTGGATTTTATTATAATGTGAAATATGGTCTATTTTATTTATAATAATATCATTAATTAAATTTGAATAATTATTCTTAATGTTTTTGGTATATATCAAATTTTTATGCATAAAAAAATATTTTAAGGAAAATGTTTTTAATTGAATCATTTTTTTCATTTTTATTAATTAAAATAAAACATAATGATGAATTATTTATATCATATAGATATATTTTATTTTATTTTTTAATAATTAATTTTTATTCTAATAAAAATTACTTGTCATATAGTTAATGTAATATCATATTTTTCATTGGAAATTAAATTTTCTTGGAAACTGGTTTTCAATCATTTTGTAAGAACCTGGATCTTCGTTTTCAGGTATGTCTTTACTTTTTCTGAAGTTTTTGAGAAAAGTGGAATTTCTGCAAATTTTTGAAGTACACGCCATGTACTTTCTATGTACACGCCGTGTACTCCCTTGCTGCACCAAGCTGTGTGCTCGCTGTGTCCAGGCCACAGACACGATGTGTAGGGATGAAGTGGAGGCCACTTAAAGTGGAGTACGGAAAAATAGAGTACACGTTGTGTACTTAAGAAGTACACGCCGTGTATTTTCTTTTTTTCATTAAATGGACCAGGGTTGCGCCTAATCGACATAAACATCTTCTTTTAGGTCTTTTTTGACCGAGAGAAGCCGTACAGATGCAGATCTTCTCCAAGCCTCCGTCCGTTCTCTAATTCGATTTTCGTTGATTGCGTTGGAACCGCAGCGGTGAGTTCTTCCTCCTCCTTGAGCCTTTTTTTCCAATTCCTCCTCTTTCTTAAGATATCGTCGGTTAAATGTTTTGGACATTTTCTCAGATCTTCTACGTTCTAAGGATAATAAATCTTCGTGTCTCAAGTATATTGATCTCCTAGCATCCAGATAGGAGGTTTATTCCTTACCTTTCTATGTCTTTGAGTTTTATGTGCAAATTCCACCAATACTCGTGAACGAGGTATTGCATGTTTACCTTTTTGACCTTGTGGTTATTACTACCTTTCTTGCATACTTGTGTATAGGTAAATTGATCATGTTTGTGGATAATTGATGTGCTTGGATGTTTTTCCCACTCTTGTTCTGTTTATGACCTTTGGGTCTTTGTTAGCCTTGGCCTTTTTGCCTGTTTCCATGCCTAGTGACCATAGGATGGAGTGATGATAATAACATGCTTGTTTTCTTTAGGTTGTTTAGCCAAGTAGCACTATAGGTTTACTTTGGTTAACTAAGTAGCTCTATAGGTGTACCTTGGCCTTATAGATTTATTATTCACTGACTGGCACAGGGCTGTGAGAACCTGGTGCTATAGACTATAAGGGGTGGACTGAGTGATCTTCCCATGGAGTATTTGACATTACATGCTACACGGGATAGACCGAGTGAGCTTCCCAGAGTGCCTTTGATCTTATAGACTACAGTAGGGTAGACCGTGTGAGCTTCCTCAGAGATCCTTTACTTGTTGAATTGATTTAAAACCTTTTCTAGGCTAGAGAAGGAATTGACTGAGCGAGCTTCCTTAGAGAGTCTGTGAAAGACTTGAAACAATAGGAGGAATTGACCGAGTGAGCTTCCTCAGAGAGTTTCTAGACCTAGGGTCCATTAGGGTTAGACCACATGATCTTCCTAAAAGAGTCCCTGACTACCCTAGACTATAAGGGGAATTGACCGAGTGAGCTTCCCTAGAGAGTCTTATAAATTCATACGACCAAACAAGAGGGGTTAGGCTGAGTGCACTGCCCATAGGGGATGGATGCGAGTACTTATCAAAGGGTTTCCTGTTGTGGTTTACTATTTTCTTACTACTGCTTGCTGTTGTTCTATGGATTGATTACCGTTGTTCATCATCCTGTTTACTTCTTACTAATTATTGCCTGCTGTTTCTGCTACTGTTTACTGCTTACTGTACTATTACCTCCCATATACTCAATGACTGTTAGGCACAAATCTTTGGGTGGTTTCCTACTGAGATTTAGTCTCAAACCCTGTTTGGGCCATGATTTTGGGCCCATGCAGACTTTTTTGTTGCAGGTATAGACACGGGAAAGTGCCCTTCGACGTCTGGTACTTGATTGCTTGGAGCCGGAGATCATGGGACCAAGATTTGGCTTGCGATTCTGAGGAGCTATTTACTTTATTTTGTACTTGTTTTGGTACTGTGGTGTTTTCCCTCATTGTGAATTTTTTGGATTCTTTCCTAGATATGTAACATGCATCATTTTATATATACCTATGTGCTCTAGTTTGTTGATTTATTCTTCCACTTTTTACTACTGTTTATTATTTACTACTTCCATTATTGCATATTTATTTACTTCTGCTGTGTACTCTGCCAATGAGGGCATAGTTTCCCCCCCCCCATCACAACCAAGGACCTCGCTGGTAGTCAACAGCCTCTGGTGTTTGGGGGATGCGCTTGAGGCTATGTGACCAACCGGGTACAGGGCGCCTCTATGTGGCTTCCGGAAGCAAGACGTTACAATGTGGTATCAAAGGGGTCCTTTTCTATTGACTTACTATTTGGAGCCTTAGCCAGGGATATGACGGATTGGGTACATGGTGTTATGATATGCTTAGGAGTAGCTAACCCATGTATAGGGAAAATCCAATCTACCTCTCTTATTGCAGTTTTCTGGTTTTGCAATGTTACAGTTGATATGATTTCACCTAGAGTGATTCACAGGACTTGTGTTGTTATTGTTGTTGCTATTATGGTTCTATTTCTGTCGCAACCAGATGAGATGAGGGTATGCCATCTCATGCATCATATAGGCACATGTTAGAAATCATATTTCATGCATTCTTTCCATGAAATCTAGGGTGCATTAGTGATTGCATGTTGTTGTGATAGGATTTGTTTAGATTATGCATGTTGTTGTGATAGATGCTTGGTAGAATCCCTTTTGTTTTTAGAGGACTGTTTGTATTGTACTTGCTTAGATGAATGCCAAATTTTTTTTCTTGAGGTGTTTTGGGCCCTCTTGAATCGAGAATTGGTTTATCATTGACCTGTTTTTCCTTATATATAACTATGTTGGATTCCAAGCTTTGATTCGCAGGGAGTATGGGACCTCAAGGATCAAAATTTGGAACCTTCATACCTTGTTTCTGTGTTTTCTGGACTTCGGTGAAGTTTTTGAGTTACTGTCCATAAAAAAACCCAGAATACACGACATGTACTTTATATATACACGCTGTGTAGTTTTTAAAACGTGTCACTGACTGCGTGATATGGAACGCGGTTTTGTGGAAAATAGTCTGGAACACGCCGTGTATGGTAGTAACACGCCATGTTGTAGTGAGCCATGTACCCGACCTTGTCATTAACAACACGGGTTGGGGAAGCTTGAGTAGAACACGCCATGTTTGGTAGGAACACGTCATGTAGTTTTGTTCCAGGTACCCGGCCGTGTTATGAACAACACGGGTCGGTGTTATCTTCTCCTAGAAACATCGTGTTTATTTGGAAAACGCCGTGTAAGGTTCATCCATGTAGCTGGCCATGTAACTAACAACACGGGTTGCCAAAACCTTCTTTAGTACACGCCGTGTCCATGGGGAACACACCGTGTTGTCTAAGTTTATGTGGACCGTGTGGGTTAGCCGTGTAAGGAGACTCGGGCAGGGGAGAAGAGTTCAAGTACACGCCGTGTCTGGGGACAACACGCCGTGTAGATTTGGTTGTTACACGTCCATTGTGGAAGAAATACACACCCATGTGAATGGTTTAAGAGAACACGCCGTGTAGTTTTTATACACACCGTGTAGTCGTGTTTTGTAAAACATGATTGTTTCCTTCTCCTATTCCTGTTTCGTACTCTTGTGTTCTAAGTCTTTATAATCCTGGTCTGAGGTGTGCTTTTGATATTTCAGAGCTATGCCTTCAAGAAAACCTCCAGTTGTACGTCCGTTTCTAGACGGTGATCAGACACCGGATATGGCCGATCAGGATCCTCCTAAAAAATACTCCTGTTGTTCCAGCCTTGGCGCCAGGAGTTATACCCGCCGCGGGAGCCGATACGCAGTTCAGGGAGGACTTCTTGAGGATGATGAAGACTTTTCAGGGAGTGCTGCTTCCTGCCCCGTCGATGGTTGAATTGACGTGGGTCTTTCAGCAGTAGCATCCTCCTACTTTCTTAGGGTATGGAGGACCCATGGCTGCCGAGTCATGGTTAGAGGCCACACTGAATATCTTTGAGCATCTCGAGATACCCCCAGAGAAGAGGGTAATGGTGGCCACCTATATGCTCTGAGACACTGCCAAGAGGTGGTGGGAGGTGATCTCACAATCAGGGCGCCAGCAGGGTATGTCTTTGGATGATTTTCGATGTACCTTCTATGACTACTTCTATCCGGAGACCCTGAGGGCCGATCGAGCCTGGGAGTTTATGAGTCTGCAGCAGGGTACTCTTTCCGTTATGGAGTACTCGTCTCACTTTACTAAACTGCAGCGTTTCACACCGATTCCAGCTGGTGATGAGTTGTTCCTTGCTAGGAAGTTCGAGTACTATCTCAGGAAGGAGATCCATACCCATGTGAATATCTTTAGGTTGACTTTGATATCCTCTATCTTCAACCATGCTCTTATCACTGATCACAATCTGAGGGATTCTGGAGCTATGAGCCAGGGTGGTTCGACATCCAGAGCTGGTATTCCTCCTACAGATGGTATAAAGTGTCGTAGAGAGTCTTCATGAGGAGATCGAGGTTCACGGGATGTATCTTCTAGAAGCTAGGCTGTATGCTACATGTGCGGTAGGAGTGGGAATAATAGGCCTCAGTGCCAGAGGGATCTGATGGAGTGCTGATCTTGCGGAAAGATGGGCCATCTAAAGTGGTTTTATTAGATCTTTTCACCTTCAGCTGGTGGTAAGGGTTCTTATATCACTCCGCATTTTGGAGATGCTTCTCCTATTTCTCATCAGTCCGGGAACTGGAGTTCTTCTGGTTGTTTTGGCCGAGGTGGAGGTCGTGGCCGTGCTGGTCAGTCACCCGATCATCAGCGATAATAGAGTGGATCAGCTCAGAGTGGTCAAGCAGGGTCACTGGGCCGTAGGATAGGCCATAATTTAACTATGGAGTAGACATATCAGGAGAAGGATCACAGAGCTTCTTCAGTTCGAGGTACGATCTTAGTAGCCTTAGATTTATCTTCACCTCTTTTCGATACTGGTTCTTCGTATAGTTTTATCTCTGTTTCTGTTGTGGAGAGCCTTGGGCTCTGTATCTTTTCGTCTGCCGACATGTTGACTCTTGACATGCCGTTGGGAGCAAGGACTTCTAGCATACGTCAGTTTAGAGAGTGCCCTCTCCAGGTTGCAGGGCATGGTTTCTTAGGGGATCTCTATGTCCTAGAGATGACATGCTATGATTTCATTCTATGTATGGACTAGTTGGTTACCTTCCAGGCATTCATCGACTGTTGTCACCACAGGGTGAGTTTCATTTCACCAGAGGGTGAATCTTTTATTCATATAGGCGAATGATATGTTCAGGCGAGTCGAGCAGGACTCGAGCATCATGGGCTAGGAAGGGTGACGACCCAGATTTCTAGTCTTTATTTGGATGACCAGGGGACTTCACATTTGGACTTTCCTCAAGTGGTGGATTTTTTATGGGATGTCTTCCTAGAAGACTTTTTAGGTTTTCCTCTGGAGCATGAGGTGGAATTCTCTATTGATCTCATGCCAAGAGAGACACCAATTTCCATTCCTCCCTATAAGAAGGCTACACCTGAGTTTCAGGAGTTCAAGAAGCAGTTGGAGGAGTTTCAAGCAAAGGGTTTCATCCGAACCAGTACTTCTCCTTGGGGATCACCTGTCCTATTTGCGAAAAAGGCAGATTGTACCCATATGCTTTGCGTGGATTATCGGATGTTGAACCAATTGACGGTCAAGAACCGATATCTCTTGCTGAGGATTGATGATCTCTTCAATCAGCTTTGAGGAGACAGAGTGTTCTTGCAGATTTATTTGAGATCTGGCTATCATCAGTTGCACATTAGACCATTAGACATACCTCTGGCAGCCTTCGATAGAAGGTATAGTATAAACGATTATACAGTCATGCCGTTCGGTCTCACGAACGTGCTAGTAGTTTTCATGGCAATGATGATCTGAGTGTTCCAACCTTACTTGGATTCCTTCATCATGGTCTTCGTGGATGATATCTTGGTGTACTCTAACACTCAAAACGACCAAGATAAACATCTTGATATCTTTTTAAGTACACTGAGAGAGAATCATCTTTATGCTAAACTCTCAAAGTGCCACTTTTGGATGGATCAAATTTACTTCTTGGGCCACGAAATCTCAGATAAAGGAGTTTCAGTGGACCCAGAGAAAGTGAGAGCTATAGTTTCCTGGGAGCAGCCGAAGAACATATTTGAGGTGTAGAGTTTCCTAGGGCTGGATGAATACTACATGCACTTCATTCAGGACTTCATTCACATAGCAGCACCGTTGATAGGTCTGACCAAGAAGGGGGAGAAGTTCTTATGGTCAGATTCTTGTGAGTCAGCCTTTCAGGAGCTGAATGGGAGGTTTACTTCAGCACCGATAATAGTCTTGGCAGATCCAGAAAAGAGCTATACTGTTTACTGTGATGTTTCAGGCATCGGACTGGTTACCATGCTTATGCAGGGAGATGGAGTCATCGCATACAGGTCTTGGCAGTTGAGGCCACATGAGAGGAAATACCCGATGCACGATCTGGAGTTGGCAGCTATTGTTCATGCCTTACGCTGTTGGAGGCATTACCATCTGGGAGAGCACTTTGTGGTTTTCACCGACCACAAGAGTCTAAAGTACATCTTCACTCAGCGTGATCTGAATATGAGACAACATAGGTGGGTTGAGTATCTTCAGTCTTTTGATTTCGAGCTTTCCTATATGCCCGGAAAGGGAAACGCAGTGGCAGATGCGTTAAGCAGGAGGACTCAGATTCAGGAAGTTCAGGAGGCCAACAGTGAGTGTCAGCTTATGGATATGTTCTCTGAGATACATCTGGAGGTGCGTGAAAGACATGGACCGACTTTCCTTTCTTCTATAGTTGTTACATCTATACTTCTTGATCGGGTATGGATGATGCAACTATCAGACTCAGAAGGCTTAGTCCTATAGGAGAGTGTGTTGGGAGAAGAACCTTTTCTTGGATGGACAGTGGGTGAGGATGAGATCTTTCATTTCCATGGACGTGTATGGGTACCAATAGACATACACAATGAGCTGTTGCGGGATTTTCATTCCTCAGTTTGGGCGGTTCATCCTGGAGTCACCAAGATGTATCAGGATCTTCATCGCCAGTATTGGTGGCCAAGTATGAAGAGAGATGTTGCTGGTTTTTTCATGAGATGTTCTACTTATTAGCAGGTGAAAGCAGAGCATCAGAGACCAGTAGGCCTTTTATAGAAGTTACCCATTCCTGAGTGGAAGTGGAAAGACGCCGCAATGGACTTCATGATATGGTTGCTGAGGTCACCCCGAGGGAGCGATGTGGTTTGGGTTGTCGTCGACAGACATACGAAGGTTTCTCACTTCTTTCCGATCAAGGAGACCTTCAGTGTTGATGATATGGGAAAACTATACATCCGTTAGATTGTACGTCTACATGGAGTTCCACACTCCATTGTTTTAGACAAGGATGCACACTTTACTTCTCGGTTCTAGCAGGGACTTTAGAAGGCCTTGGGTATGAAGGTACTTTTGAGTACAGCATACCATTCCCAGACTGATGGAGAGTCCGAGCGCATGATCTAAGTGCTTGAGGATATGCTCCGAGAATGCATTCTAGACTTTGGTGGTTCTTGGTAGAAGCATATACCTCTTGTGGAGTTCTACTACAACAACAGTTTTCCTGAGACTATTCAAATGGCATCTTACGAGGCTTTGTACGGTAGGCCATGCAGATCACCCTTATGCTGGCTGTAGGCAGAAGAGTCAGCTTTGTTGGGACCTCATCTGGTTCAGGAGATCTCTGAGCAAATAGAGTTGATTCAGAAGAGGATAACTACAACACAGTCTTGGTAGATGTCTTATGCCGATCAGCGGAGATGACCTTTGGAGTTCAAGGTCGGGGATCAGGTCTTCCTACGTCTCGCACCGAGGTTGGGACACAAGAGGATTCGTCGATAGGGTATGCTTTCACTGCGGCACGTCGGGCCATTTTAGGTGTTGGAGAGAGTTGGGGCGGTCGACTATCAAGTGCAGTTACCTCATAGGTACCGGGATATGCATGACGTTTTCCACGTCTCTCAACTCCGACGTTACTTGTCAGACCCCTCTCACGTCTTTCATCCTCAGGTGGTTGAGCTCGAAGTGGATGCATCGTTTGAGGAGAATCCTATCTGGATTGTTGATTGTAGTAAGAAGGTTCTCCAAGGCCGGTCTGTTCCTCTGGTACAGGTGCTATGGTAGCACAGGCGAGTACATGATGAGACTTGGGAGAGGGAGTCTGAGGTACGATCGTAGTGGCCAGAGCTGTTCGGGGTTTCTTCTTCTACGCCCCTCTAAGGAAATTCGTGGACAAATTTCTTTAAGGGGGGAAGTTTGTAAGAATCTGGATCTTCGTTTTTAGGTATGTATTTACTTTTTCTGATGTTTATGAGAAAAGAGGAATTTCATGAAATTTTTGAAGTACACGCAGTGTACATTCTTAGTACACGTCGTGTACTCCCTAGCCACGCCAGACCGTGTGCTGGATGTGTCTGGGCCACAAGCACAGTGTGTAGGGATGAATTGGATGCCACTTAAAGTGGAGTATGGAAAAATAGAGTACACATCGTGTACTCGAGAAGTATACTCCGTGTATTTTTTTCATTAAATGGGCTGGGGTCACGCCTAATCAAAAGAAACATCTTATTATAGGTCTCGTTCAACTGAGAGATGTTGTACGACCAAAGATCTTCTTTGAGCCTCCAAACCTCCTTCTGTTCTCTGATTCGATTGCCATCGATTGCATTGGAACTGTAGCGGTGAGTTCTTCTTTCTCCTTGAGCCTTGTTTTCCAATTCCTCCTCTTTCTCAAGATATAATATGTTAAATGTTTTGGATGTTTTCTCAGATCTTCGACGTTCTAAGGAGAATCAATCTTCGTGGCTCAAGTATATTGATCTCCAAGAATCCAGGTAAGTGTTTTGTGCCTTTCCTTTTTATGTATTTGAGTTTTATGTGCAAATTACACCAATACCCGTGAATGGGGTATTGCGTGTTTACCATTTTTCCCTTGTGGTTATTCCTGCCTTTCTTGCATGCTTTTGTAGAGGTAAATTGATCATGTTTGTGGATAATTGTTGTGCTTGGATGTTTTTCCCACTCATGTTCTGTTTAGGACCTTTGGGTCTTTGTTAGCCTTGGTCATTTTTCCTTTTTCCATGCCTAGTGACCGTAGGATGGAGTGATGATGATAACATGCTTGTTTTCTATAGACTGTTCAACAAAGTAGCTCTATAGGTGTACTTTGGTTAGCCAAGTAGCTCTATAGGTGTATCTTGGCCTTATAGCTTTATTATGCACTGACTGGCATGGGGCTGTGAGAACCTGGTACTATAGACTATAAGGGGTAGACCGAATGAGCTTCCTAGGGAGCCTTTGACATTATAGGCTACATGGGATAGACCGAGTGAGCTTCCCAGAGTGCCTTGGATCTTATAGACTACAAGAGGGTAGACTATGTGAGCTTACTTAGAGAGTCTTTACTTGTTGAATTGTTTTAAAACCTTTTCCAGGCTAGAGAAGGAATTGACTGAGTGAGCTTCCTTAGAGAGTCTGTGATAAACCTGAAACTATAGGAGTAATTGACCGAGTGAGCTTCCTCAGAGAGTTTCTAGACCTTGGGGCCATGAGGGTTAGACCACATGATCTTCCTCAGAGAGTCCCTGACTACCCTCGACTATAAGGGGAATTGACCGAGTGAGCTTCCCCAGAGAGTTATAAATTCATACGACCAAACCAGAGGGGTTAGGTAGAGTGCACTGCCCAGAGGGTTGTGGTGATTTTTGGTTAGGACCAGAGGGGATGGCTGCGAGTACATCCCAGAGGGTTTCCTGTTGTGGTTAGCTATTTGCTTACTGCTGCTTGCTGTTGTTCTGTGGATTGATTACTATTGTGCATCATCCTATTTACTGCTTACTGATTACTTCCCGCTGTTGCTACTACTGTTTACTGCTTACTGTACTATTACCTGCCATATACTCACTGACTGTTAGGCACATATCTTCGAGTGGTTGCCTACATGAATTTAGTATCACGCCATTTTTGGGCCATGATTTTGGGCCCAATCAGACCTTGTTGTTATATGTATAGGAAAGGTAAAGCACCCATCGATGTATGGTACTTGATTGCTTGGAGCAGGAGAGCATGGGACCAAGCTTTGGCTTGTGATTCTGAGGTGCTGTTTACTTTCTTTTGTACTTGTTTTGGTACTGTGGTGTTTTCCAGAATTGTGACTTATTTGGATACTTTCCTAGATATGTAACATGCATCATTTTATATATACCTATGTTCTTTAATTTGTTGATTTAGTCATTCGATGTTTACTGCTGTTGGTTATTTACTGCTTCTGCTATTGCATATTTATTTACTTCCACTGTGTACTCTACCAATGAGGGCATTGTTTCCCCACTATCACACCCAAGGCCCTCACTGATAGTCGGTAGCCTCTGGAATTTGGGGAAATGTGCTGAGGCCATGTGACCAACCAGGTACGGGGCGCCTCTGGGTGGCTTCCAGAACTCGAATGTTACACATTTTTAGGGAGTATAATTTTCAATAAAATTCTTTCTCTTATATGAATTGAATGATTTAAAATATATTATATATTCTGAATAATTAAATATAAATACGGTAAATAGGTCCCTTTAATTTTTTTCCATTTTGAATAAAAACTATTGGAAGTAATTACCATGATGTTTTGGTAAATTACGGAATTATCGGTAAAAATTAAAATATAAGGACATAAAATTCACCAAAAACATTAATTCATCTTATTGGATGAGTGGATTAATCCAATTTCTATTATATTATTAAATAAATGATCACTTGTCGGCATATATAATACGTTTTTACTATTATAATATTTATGTAAAATATAAAGATAAAAAGGTCACTTTATTTATTTTAATAAATATAATTTATTGTGAAAGGGATAAAAACAATTTATCTTAGGTTATAAATATTCATTTTCAAAATAAATTATTTTCTTTACAATGGATTCATATTTATAATTTTTAGCAATGATATAAATACTCTATAATATTTCGCAATGCTAACACATTATTGTATTCAAATATTAAAAATTAAAATAAATGAATTTAGAAATATATTTGAGGTGCTATATATTTAATTAATTAATGTGTCCCATGAATAATATAGAAAAATATATGTAATGACCTATTAATTATCATTGAATTGAGTGTACAACGAGTCATTACTGGTCCTTAAGAGACATCCCCAAGGTGCCAAAGGCTTGAAATAAAATTTTAAGGGTTTTAAAGTATGATGGAACGATTTACCCTTTAATGAATAAAACCAATAACCAACAGACCTACAAAAAATATCTCACTATATGTTGCGTGAAATAAAGCAAGGAATTTTTATCATTCTCTTTATAACAGCAAACCAAAGTATGCTATAGAGGAGGACAATCCCACATAAAAGTAAACAACTGAACGACAACGAATAAACTCTAATATGACAACAAGACTCCGTGGTTCAAAAGCTCTGTGCTCCAACATGACCTAGTATTCTCAAGTATCATGACATGGTGCTATAGAAGTGTGATACATTTCCTTTTCCCAAGTCCTAGAAGGTAGCATCTTCAAAAGAACCAAAGTACTAAAGCCGGGGTGAGTATAAAACTCAGTTAGTTTTCCCCAACGACTTCTCTACTCATGCCACTCAAATAGAACAGTAATCACATTATATAAATCACTTAATATAATTTTTTTTTACCAAAACAGTTTATAAAAAAATATTAACATGGTCAAAATCCAATTATAACCAACTGAAAAAAGGTAAATGAAACCAATTTCCAGCATTTTATTTTATAGAATATAACCAATATATGCCTAAAAACCAATTCTTATTATCCTTTTAGAATAAAGATTCCATATTCCACAACACACACACATATGCATGCTTTGTTCAACAGTTACATACACATAGGTGGTCTCTCATCCAAATAACATGTGTACCATTGTCACACACCCCCAATCTAGGTTCACGGACCTTATACCCTAATTGTACACATACCTTATTTAGGGGAACATCAAAAATGAACTCACACAAAACTTAATTTATTACCAAACCATTCCAAATAACCATTTCAGACAACTTGAATAAAACTATACATTTATTGAAAACCAATGAATAAAACAATTTCAGAATAACCAACCTGTTTCAATAAACATCCCATTTTTATTCAAACCATCTAATCAAATCCATGTTACAAAATTATATAAAATACCTTTTTTTAAAATCCATATTTTAAAACCAAGAATAAGAGGACATTATTAAAAACACCCAATTTTATATAATTACTAAATTTTATGAACCATCACAAAAAAGGGTTTCCAACAATTTCTAAACAGCCAAATCACCACAAATTGGAGACAATATATTCAATTTTAAAGCATTACCATCATTTCTAATAAGTGTAGTTGAGAAATAATCCACCTACCTTAAAGGTTTTGATGAAACTTGAGAACTGATGAAGAATGATTAAGAAAAGTAGGTTGATTCTTCACGAAAACTCCTTAGATCTCTTCTTCTATAAGGATCAAGACCAAAAATCGACTTATTTGGAATACACACTCATAGATCAACCCATAACGGGTTTAGATAAGAGAAACTAAAAAGAAGGGAGACATAGATCTACGTGTATATATGAAACCGATCACCAATGATGAAGAATGATCACATACCTCAAGAAGCTGGGATCAAATCACCAAGGTAAGCCTTCATATTGACTCAAAATTACATGAGAGAGGTTCTTCCACCTTCAAGGAAGAGAAATACCATGTTATAGCCGCTTAAAAGCAAAAATGATCTACTCAGTGGAAAAAATGTGTGGGATACACTTTTTAGGATCCCTCTTAAATCATCTGCAAGGTTAGTTGGTATAGTTAGAAAAAATGTGTGCTACCTATGCATTAGCTACTGCCTTGAAAGACCCTCATGTAGCCTTCTCACATAATCTCCCTAACTGTTTGTACACTGTAATGAATCTATCAGCCTCAAATGTTATCTTGTGAATTGATTCTACTAGTATTTCCAAACAGTTTGGATAAATCATTTGCATCCCCTAAGCCCATCCTTGTGTCCCCATAATAGATTAAAAGTTCACCATACTCTCCTAACCTTTCATCTATCACATTGTATCCATAAAAACACATTAAAAGTGTTATGTACCAAAAAATTAGTGTACTACATTATCCCCATAATCTATCTTTCCATCCCTGGACATTAGAAAACCATTGATGGTCTAAAAGTGTTTTTTCAATTTCCCTTTCATTTCCTTCTCACATTCCCAAGTCTCTTTCTGAATGTGACCACACTGACATAGAAACATCATTAGACATATGCTTATTCCATGCAAGACTTTCTCTTGCCTATCCAAAATCTATATCAGGATATGTATTAATGGAGCATCCGAATCTAGGTCAATGTGATCCCATCGGATCACATGGTCAGGATCAAGATGATACTTTTTCAATTGAGATATGCAGAACACATTATGCATTGAACTGAACTATGGTAGTAATTCCATCCGATATTCCACCTCTCTAACCCTTTCTCATACCATGAATTTGAATATGTATTGAGAAGATAACTTTCACTACTTCCTAAAATGATGATTTATATGTCTTGGAGAGATCCTCAAGAAGACATTATCACTAATGTCAAACAAAAACATCCTTCAACAATGATCTACCTAAGATTTATGACAACTAGGAGTCATCTTCATCCTCTATCTGATTAACTAAATCTTCTCTATTGTTTCTTGGACAAGTCTCATCCAAACAAGTTAAATTTCACCTATTTCTATGCCTCATAGTAGATAATGACAAGGACAAACATAAAATTATTCAAAAGGATCCATATGTATTGAGGCTTGAAAACTATTATTATATGATAACTCTACTAAGGGTTATTTCACCTACAATGAGCCACTAAAATCCATTACACAATCCCACGTCATGTCTTCCAACAACGGTATTGTCCATTAAAATTTCTCATCTATCTGAGGATGATACACCGTGCTCATAGTCAACTAAGTCCCAAGGGGTTTTTTGTCAGGATTTACAATAAGAGATGTAATACATAAATAAATATCCAAAACGATTGAAATTGGTAAACCGTGTATCTTTACCACTTCTTGGATATACATTTTGGACATA
Source organism: Viscum album (assembly GCA_963277665.1). Lineage (NCBI taxonomy): Eukaryota > Viridiplantae > Streptophyta > Magnoliopsida > Santalales > Viscaceae > Viscum > Viscum album. The sequence goes on along the minus strand of OY728158.1, from coordinate 1,533,989,737 downwards.
TACTTCACCATATGAGTTTCGCGAAAAGGGATTGACTCGGCTGACTTTGAAAGTTGATACACTGTCACAAAAATGGCATCATGTTTCTATACCATTCATGGAAGACCTGAAACAAAATCCATTATTATCTTCTCCTATATTCATATTGGAATAGGTAAAGACTTAAATATACCTGTGGGTCTCTAATGAATGACTTTATTCGGATGACATGATATGCATTGTGATATGAAGTCGGCCACATTTCTTCTCATGCCGCACTACCAAAATTGCGCCTTCAATTCTTTATACATCTTATGTGTACATAGATGTACATCCCATTTTGAATGGTAGAAATCATGATGTATTTGTTATTGAAAGGCCATAGGTACAACCATATGATCTCTAAAACACAAAACTAAACTCCCATCAAGTTTTCATCTTTCAATGGTCTCCCCACCATTGAGTGTGGAACTCATTACCATACATTTTTCATCATATGTTTATGACTATTTAACTATATTTACCAACTCAGAAACAAGCATAGCTGAAAATAGGACCACGACATCACCTAGGTCTCTATATTCCACATGCATGTTGGCTAAGATAAGCATCAACATCCATTCATCTAAAGAATATTTCACCATCTGATCATATGACTTTCTACTCAATGAATTCTCCCACAAATTCTCTTTTCCCTATATATAAATCAAGTCAAAGTCAAACATTTGGAGATACTCCATCCATCACCTTTACCTCTGATTCAAATATCACTGTGAGAAAATGTGTTTCACGCATTTATGATCCAAATATACTGTAAATTTCTTACCAAGGGATAGTGTATCCATGTTTTGAATGCACTGATGAATACATATTACTCCAAATCAGGTGTTGGGTAATTCTTATCATGTTCCCTCAACTGCCTTGAACCACAAGTAACCACATGGTCTACTTTAATTAGAACACAACCCAACCCTAATCCTGGAGCATCATAGTACACCACACTCCCCTATCCAAATTCAGGAAACGTGAGGATATGCTATTATGTAAAATGAACATTCAGTTGGTGGAATGACTTATGGAAGTCCTTATTCCATTAGAATAGAGCATTATTCTTTGTCAGAGCTGTCATTGACGAAGATAGTCATGAAAAATCACGGACAATGTGTTGGTAGTAACCATATTGACCAAGAAAAAATCGTATCTCAAAACATTTAATGATTTTTTACACTAGATAACATCTTCATTTTACCCAGGATCAACAGAAACGCCATTCTCAGAAATGGAATGGACAAGAAAATGTACTTCCTGTATCCAAAAATCACACTTTGATAATTTGGCATACAAATGGGGATCTCTCATGATATGTAACATTGTTTCCTTGTTTTCATCATGGTCTGCCCTTGTCTTTGAATACACCATGATGTCGTCTACAAACAACACAATAATGAGTCTAGATATCATCGAAATATCTGATTCATCAAATCCTTAAATACCTCTAGTGCATTCGTCAGACCAAAAGTCAGGACTATATATTCATAGTTGCCATATCAGCTTCTGAAATCTTCCTTTGGAATATCGTCCTTCCATACTCACAATTGGTGATATCATGATCGCATGTCAATTTTGGGGAACCATTGAGATTCCCGTAGTCGATTGAACATATCATCAATGTGTTGAAGTGTATACATATTCTTTATCATGACGTGGTTCTTCTTATGAGAATCAATGCACACCCGAAGAGTTCCATCCGATTTTATCACGAACAAGACCGATGCTTCCCATAGAGACATACTTCCCCAAATAAAACCCACTCTTTATAGCTCCTCCAACTGCACTTTAAATTTATTTCACTCTAGTTCTATCCTATAAGTCAGAAGGGAAATAGGATGGGTCCCCATAAGAAGATAAATTGTAAACTCCACTTCCCTTAGAGGTGGTAACGTTGGGATGTTTTTGGGAAATAAATCAGGACATTGATACAAAAATGATGGGAAATCATTTTCATCGATCTTTTCCATTGATTCCAAATATGACTCCTCCAGCTGGTAATAGATCGTTACCCCTGTTGACACCAACACGCCCTTTTCACCTTTCTTTACCATTATTTCTCCTCTAAAGAGATGCTTGATGTCATCCTCAGTCATGAAACTAACTGTTCTCCTTTAATAGTCGACATGATACTTAAATATTTTCAACCAATCCATACCAACTAGTACATTATAAACATCCACGTCTAAGACTGAGAAGTCTCATTTTATCTCAACTCTTTCAACAACTACAACACATTCTCTACATAAAAAAGGATTGACATTATCTTTCCTCAAGAAGTGTTTGTATTTTTAAAATAAAAGACATAATTTCCAAAATTAATCCTAGAAAATCAAAAACCCATGAATCAATGAAATAATTAAATGCACTAGTATCAATGATGACTTGCACAAGTGTACAATTTAAAAGAATCTTACCTCTCACCATAGATTTTCCAACATGATCATCGACAATAATCTACTCAACTCTATAAAATTTATTCATCCCTTCATTGTTCCCCTTGTTTCCTTGATGAGATTTCTTTAGTTGAGGATTCATGGAATTTATATAATTACTATATCTAACTCTACTCTACTGATGAGACCGATTCTGCTATCCTCACCCTTTCGAAGAATACAATGCTTGCAATGGATAAGAAGTGTCTCGAGCACCTGACCATGGACCACTATGACACTAGTGCTTAACATGACCTATATTCTTGTAGTTATTGTTTTCTCTAGGTTGTTTCGTACACTCTCAATTTATGTGGTCAAATTAACCACATTGAAAACAAGCAGCTTTTCTCTTGGGTTGTTGAGAAAGTATCACTAATTCAGCCATATGATTCTGATTTCCAATTCCCCCATATAAATAATTGTAGATTTTCTTCTTTTTCCCAGCATTTGAGTTCCCACCATTACCTATAGGTATCATCATACCTCCTCCCATAGATCTTGAGATACCACATTCTGATGTTTTCAATCAATTTGACATCTCTAAATAATATGTTATACAGATAACCGCATTCATCGATCGAATATCTTACCTTATCCTTGATTCGAAGATGTGTGCCTTCAAAAATATACATTCCACTACTTCTTCTACAAATCACACTAAATTCATGAATTTATCTGTATGCTATGTGACAGATATATTATCCTACTTTAGGGTAAATAAAACCGTGGGTTTCTTGATTTTGAACGTATGAGGATAGAATTATTTTTTGAATAATTCCTCAAAATCATCCCATGTAAGGCCATCATGAAATTTAGCCTCCACCGCGAAATCTTATCATAGGCGTGAAATAACCTGGAGTATAGAAGTTTCTAGCTTAACATTGATCTCTGATGGTGTGCCCATGAAATCAAATATACAATTCAACTTACTCAGCCACAAATCTACTTTTTGGGGTTTAACATCACTCCGAAAGTTAGATTGATTATCCTTCATGAACTGGATGGTATGATCCACATGCCAGGGATCATTCCTCTAGTTCCCCATATTCATAGCTTGAAATGATTTTACAATAATTTAAATTATCTATTGGTTCACCCATGGTTTATGTGAAACCACTATCCCCGTAACATCTTCTGGTTGGTTTCGACGACACCTACCAGGTACAATTTTCTAAACCAACAAAAAATAATGTCAATCTCACTCTCAAGCAGCTGATGGCTAATAATTTCAAATTATATCACATCATCTATCAAAACATTATTTTCCAAAAACATATTTTTTCCATGTTCACCACTTTTGAATACATTCCACTTTCTTTTTAATAATAAAACCATTTTTGTAAATACCATAAGCATTTGATTTTTCAAAATCATTCATTTGAAAAACAATTTCATACTTTTAAAAAATTAAAAAAAATTACAAAATGAAAAATTCTTGATAATATTGTATCCACTCTTAGTGGGATGTCATTCCCCAAAAATTCATTTCATTATCATCTCATTAGATAAACTCCTGATAATGATATTTAAACATTCTAGAAGTGCCTCCAAAACACTTATGTACCCAACCCAGGAGTAACTTGAAGTTCAGCATAAATAAGATAGCTACATCCTTTTATTCTATAAAGTTCAGGTCCTTACAATCCTACTCCTCTATAAAATTCCATCCAAAGAAATATACAAGTAATTTCAACTCCATGACCAAGAACACTGATGAATTATTTTTAGGAAATGACCGAACAAGCTGATACCTTTTTTAATGACTGGATAATTATCATTGGGTTTAGAGTACAACGAGTTGTTACTAATCCTTAATTAATATTCCCATGGAACCAAAGGCTAGAAATAAATTCCAAAGGGTTTAAATGTAATAGGGGGATGATTTACCATTTAATGAATAAAACAAATAACCAACAGAACAACAAAAAACCACTCTCTATATGATGCATTAAATAAAAAAATACATTTTAATCATTCTCTTTATAACAACCAACCAAAGTATGCTACAGTAGAAGAAAATACCACATCAAAGTAAATAGTGTAAAGACTATGAATAAACTATTAGTAGACAACATGACTCCATGATCCAATATCGTCATGATCCAAAATCACCAAGTAGTCCAATGAATCACAATGTGGTGCTAAAGAAGTGTGATACTTTACATTTTTCCATGTCCCAGAAGGTAGTATCTACAAAATCACCAATGTTCCAAAGTAAGGGTTAGTATAAAACTGAATAGGTCTTCCCCAATGACTTCAATACACAAGCCACTAGGATTGGATGGTTAACACATTATATAAAACTATTTATATAAAACAATTTTCGAAATTAGTTTATAACCAAATATAAACAAGTTCAAAAACCAACTATATCCAAGTGAAAACAAAGGTAAATGAAACCAATTTCTAGAAAGTTATTTTTTAAAAAATAACAACACATTTCCTAAAAATAAATTCTTATTTTTTTTTGGCATAGCCATTCCATAGTTCCCAACACACCCACACATGCATGCTTCATTCAATAGTTCCATACTCATGAGTGGTCTCTCATCCAATTAACTTGTTTCCCAATGACTCCCCACCTGATCCAGGGTCACACACCTTGTACCCAAATGGTATATTTTTATTATTTAGGGTCACATCAAACATGAACTGTCACAAAACCCAATTCATTCCAACAATTCCAAATAATAATTTCAAATCATTTCAATAAAACTTTAATTTTTTAAAAATCAAATTTATAAACCAATTTCAAAACAACCATATCATTTAAAAAAATATAACCTTTTTATTAAAACCATCTAATTAAACCCATGTAACAAAATTCCAAAAAATACACATTTCAAAATCCATTTTTTAAAACCATGAATAAAAGATCTTAATTTAAAACACCCAATTTTCCTGATTTCCCCAATTTGCCAAACAATCCAAAATAAGGGGTTAAAAAGATTGTTAAATAGACAAATCACAACCAATTAAACACAATATATTCAATTTCAAAGTGTTACCATCATTTCTACAAAGTGGAGTTGATAATGAAGCCACATACCTCCATGGTTTTGATGAAATATGACAATAGATGAAGAACGCTTAAGAAAACCGGGTTGATTCTTCACATAATCTCTTTGTATCTTTTCTGCTTGCAAGATCAAGAACAAAACTAGACTTATTTCGAATAAAAACTCATATATCAACCCATTATGGGAGTAGATATGAAAATACATCATGATAAGATAATTAGATCTATGTATATTGAAGAAACCGATCATTAATGATGAAGAATGATCACATACCTCAAGAATCCGGGCTCCCAACACCAAGAGAATCCTCCGAATAGAATCCAAATACCTTGGGAGAGGTTATTATATGTTAAAGGAATATAAATAATGGGTTATGGTTACATAAGAGCAAAAAAGAGCCACATAGTGGAAAAAACGTTTTAGATCCACTTTTTTATCTCACAAAAACCATCTGCAAGGTTAGTTCACATGGTTAGACAAATAAAGTGATAATCATGCATTAGATATTTCCTAGATAGACCCTCGCATGGCCTCCATGATTAATATCCCTAACCGTGAACACACTATGTCGAATCACTCTACATAAAAAATTTCTCTTGTGCACTGTTTCTACTAGGATTTCCTCACAGTTTGGATAAACTGTGTACACCTTGTGTGCCTCTCCTTTTGTACTCAAAACTTTATGAAAGTTCACAAAAATCTCCCAACATTCTCTCTTATTCTTTATATCCATAAAAAAACAAATAAAGGGTTACATTAATATAACTAGGGTTACTATAATATTGAATTTTGGAGGAGTGTGAAAATATTATTTTCAAATTCTGTTGTAGTTATATGGTTCTCAATGTAAAATTAATTGAATAGTTCCAAAATGGAAATAATGATATTTTATAATAAATAATATATTATGAAATTACATAAAATTACTAAAAAATATCTTCTACCATGTAATTTGTATATGGTTGGAAATATATAACTTGGTCCATTATTTTCCCATTTTCAATTTATAGTAACTATTTTTTCCCAGAGCTTGTAAAACCATTTTAATCAGGCTAATTTACACAAATGGTTAACCCATTTTAAATAAAAAATATCAGCTGAAAAATAATATACAAATAACAAAATTTTATTTTATGATACTATATAGACCTATCATGATCCTATATTTTAATTATAATAGGTTTTAGACTTTTTCCATGAAAATTGATTTATATTAATTTAATAATTTATGAAATTACAAAATTTTTCCATCACATATAAAAGGAAACATGCTCCCTTACATTCTTCCAAATTAAAAAAACATTATTTAAAAAAATCCATCCCATACATAATTTTTCATTTCATAGTGGTCGTTTATTTATTATAAAAATCTAATAGAATGTATTTCAGTTTTAACCTAAATAGGTCATCAAAATAAGAGGTATCATTATTAACATAGTGTTTTTGATTTATTTAATCTTCCATATCATTAAAATATTATACAACAATTTTGATAAAATAACATAATTATATAAAATATTATGATTGTTTTTATCTTAATTTAATGACCTATATCTTTACAATATTCAGTCACATGGGAAACATAGACATTGTTTGTGTCTACAAAAGACTCCCACTTTGGGAGTCGATGTAAGTCTTTTTCCATCAAAAAAACTCAATGTTGGTTTTAATGATTGAAACTAATAAAAAATAAACTATTCCAATAGTTTGGAAACATTTTATAGGTCTCCAAAATAATGGTATATCCTATAGCAATGGTGTGGAGGATTGTTGGCTAGATTGGTGTTGGGATAGGTCTACACCAACATTTTTACCAAAAACATTTCTATATGTCATATGAAAAATATATACCAATAGTTTTATAAAATTATTAGTATAGGTAATTCTGAAAATTTAACCGGCTTGGTTTTGATCCTATAACCTCTCGTTTATAATCCAATGACAAAAACACTAACCTAACAATACTTTTTTGAACATAATTTCATATATATATATATATATATTTAAAATTATTTTATCTTTGGATTTATTTAAGGATATTTGACAAAACATTCCACAAAAAATATGGGCACTAATACCAAAGCTTCTCCAAACCATTGCTATAGTCCTATACCAATGGTTTCAACCTTCTTCAGTATAGGTTATTTTAATTTTTTAGATATACCAATTGTTTTGAAAAAACTGTTGACATTAGATGGGCTTATACAAATGTTTTTCAAAAAACTGTTGGTATATGGTCCCTATAATGGACTTATACAAATGGATTTTGCCAAAATTGTTGGTTTAGGTCCTAATTAGTGGCATATATCAACAGTTTTGAAAAATCCATTGGTGTATGGTGGCTACAAAAAGCATATACCAATAGTCTCTTCAAAACCATTGGTATAAGTCTCACTAAGGTACATATACCATTAGTTACGTCCAAACACTATGTATTTGGCCGGTTTGTAATAGTGTTATTTACTATATATATTTTGTATTCATAAAATATTTAATTATTTAAATATAATATATCATATGAATTTGGACCCTTCAATTCATTTAAAAATAATAACAACATTTGTTTGTACATGTGGATTAACTCCCCCATAATGCGATGTGATTTTTTTTTCAATACCTTATCACATGATCCATACATATAAATTTATTAAAATAAATATTATTATATTTATCATAGAATTATATTTTTATGAAGACAAAATAATATATCTAGTTGTTCCATCATGATCATGGAAAAATGGAATGATTTCTAATGCATTCATACAATGTACCATATTCTTTGTGGTAACATAATTAAATTTGTATAAAAAAGTGTAATGGTTGGTTAAAATAATATTTTAAATATATGAATAATATGTCATTATTTTTATTCTTAATATAATAAAATAATGAATATTTTTACTATAGTTAGAATACGAAAGTCATCTTTGACTTGTGAAATGAATATAATCAATGAATTTAATGTGAATTTAATTAACTATTTTATTTAATAAAAAATGATATAATATGGAATAGAAGTAAAAATTAACATTTAATGTGTTCTTAATAAATTATAAAATTCATATAATATTATTTTTATGTACATAAATAACATAGATTATAATTTTTACTATAGGTAAGCAGTTTCATAAAACAATTTCCTTTCATTGGATTATATTACAAATTCAATGACATTGATATTATATGATGATGTGTGAAATGAATTTTTATAATATTAAATTTTAGTAGAAATTTATTATTTCTATATATATTTTATAACAATAACATATTAATTTTTCAATTCTCACATAAATTTTTTTATCATTCCATTATAATTTTTCTCAACATCTACTTAATTGAGACATATTTGGTATTATGATCCTATTTATATTTATCAGGGGTATCTAATTTCCCCTTTATATGGTATATCATGAAACTAAGTATATATGTTATTTAAAATTTTATTTGAGGTAATTTCATTAATTGGAATTATATTTTAGTGTTACCAATTTGGTATGGTTTTATTTAACAATCACAAAATTATTATAGATTATTAATGATTAAGTATCCAATGTGGGAAATATCTTATCTCTCTTTTTTTAATCCCAAAAAAACATTTCCCTCTATTTTTATTTGAGGTAAATATATGTTTCGTTCATATCGTTGTGTATTCATGATAATAAAATCATGTTTCTATGGAAAAACAATGTTGTTATATGAACATTAGGGAATCATTTTATTTTATATCAATATTTCAAAAAAAAAATATCTTGAATAAATTTTTTATTATTCTCCCATTTTTTTTAAAAGAAATTTTTACCCAAGTCTAAATTATTATAAATAAATTTAAATGGAATATTATTTTCATTTTCCAAACAATTTACATTTTCAATTTAACTGAAAATGTGAATGGGATCATTATTTTTAATGTAAATTGTATGAATGGAATATGAAACCATAATGACCACTAATTTATTTGATTATAAAATTATATTTTCAAATATTCCTTTCAAGGAAACATTTTTTCAAATTAATTTTAGAAATTTTTTAATAGTGTACTTCCTAATGAAAAAGGTATTTTCTCTAAAAAATTATCTTTTTATGGTATTTCTATCCATTAATACAAAGAAATCAATTTTTTCTACACTATGGATATATTTTAATAATACAACACTTATTCATGAAATTGATGTCTGATGGTCAATTTTACTAAGAAATGTATTGATTTTATGTATCCTATTTCATTCTATATAGATAGATTTTTTATTAAGGAATGTTTATCATGTTTTATTTATTATTCATATAGTCAATTACTGGAAAAATTAACTGATGGGAAGCGTCTGTAATTATATATCCCCAAGATGTATTGGTTAGTCTCATGAGAAAACCCAGTTTTTTATCTGGTGAAGTCATTAACCATATATGTAACTTGTCTATGAATGATCAATTATTGTTTTGTTTAAAATGTATGTAATTTTTTATTCAATCATTATGAAATTAGCTACCGATATCCATTTTGTTATTTGACTAGTTATTATGTCCATTTATATATTTAAATTTAATATTAATATTTATAGATAATCATTAGATCCTCATTTTCTCTTTCTATATTATTATTTATTACATTGTAATTGATTAAACGACATGTGTTTTAGTTATTTATCAATTAATATTGATTATGAATTATTTATACATGATAGACTCCACTCTATATAAACTTTATAGAGAATCTATACTCACCCTTGACTCTAATCCATTCTGATGTTTGTGAAGAAGAAATCATTTAATGATTTTTGGGATGATTGATATTGACACTAACTATGTTGTATTTTATGTATTTAAATGTAAATTGAGATTCATGGGTGAATTTATTTTTCCAATACTACTATACTATTTGGTTTTTATGTGATCATGGTCAATAAGTACTAGTGTAATAAAGGGACCAATAAATCTATGAAACTAGGGTGGTGGCCTTTATATTTGGTATTAGATAATGTTTTGTAGAAATATTGTTAACAAGAATTATGAAAACTTATATTATGTAAGATATCCCTTTAACAAACATTGAGGATAAATCTAAATATATGAAACCATTCTGATTTCTTAAGGTGTTAATTTTACTGTTTTAATAAAAATATATTACTATCAAGACAGTAAAAAGGGTTTTTTTCTTCAATATTAATATAAGGGTAATAATACCACAATGGATTGTTTGATCATATCTTATCAATAATTTAGGTACACTATTAGTCTTCCCTTAATGAGCACCTTGTTTGGAAGTCCTTGGGAATATGTTTTGGTTAATTCACATTTTCATTAAATAACAGTATGATGTATTTGAGTATATGATAAATAAAGAATACCCTACGTTAAACATAATTTGTCTTTAATTGAAAATAATTTTTTCACTCTGTAGACATCCAATACATTATTATGTGGTTTTATGACTATGATTATTTATTCTTGTGCTAGAATTTTTAGTTCTAGTCAATTTATGATTTTAGGGAGTCATTTTAATACTAAAATTGGTGGAATATTTGGTGACTATGGGAAACTAATTTCAATGATGACATGAGATGATAATATTTTTATTATTCCTAATTCGTTGTAACAATAAATGATTAATAAATTTCACCTTAACAAACTCTTGAACTCATGAAATTAGGGATTGATATTATTTAATGATATATAACATAGAGGTGACCATAGAGAGAATATTTCTCAATATACTTCAAGTATGAAATGTGGAATGAGATACCATAAGGAATTGATCCAAGCAAGGGGAAGATGTTTTCTTTGTTGAAATGAAAAATAAAGTATAATCAATTTAAAAAGAGTTTATTGTGTTTTGTGTGGGTATCATGGAATTTTTTTGATTCAATAGAATACTACATTCCTTAACTCTTGATCCTAGGATAATATTTTCCCATAAAAAATCATTGAAGAAGAAGAATTGATGTTTTTATGTATTGGGATTTAATAATTATTTTTTAGAATCATTGAAACAGAGATATTTGGGTTATATAAATCATGGGAAATCTAATAATAGATCCATATAAGTATTAAGTATGGTAATGAAATCATATATTAATGGGTAGAAAAGTTTTATTAAAGATATTTATTGTCAATGTTATATTTTACAGAGAAAAATGATCTGGGAAAGATAAAACATTAAATTTTCTTCATTTTGAAGTTATAATGATTATTTTGGATTAAGATATGATTCAAAATTATTGAATGAAATCAAGTAATACTATTGACATTGAAGATTTTTAGTGATTTTGTGGGAATGTAATTTATGATATATTTTACAACATTTTATAATTCATTGAATACATTTAATAATAACTAGGTTTATTTTAGGTGTTATGATATAATAAATTTTTGATTCAATTATCGTTTCTTTGTGTTTTTATAGTGATGATGTTTTTGAAATATTTGGTATGTGACATTAACAGTTAGTTGTACTATTTAAGGGTTTCATTTTATGTTTATTTTGAAAATTTAGTGGAATTAATTATAAATTATTTAATACTAAATATGGTCAGACATATTTGGGAATCTTTTTAATAATAAATTCTTAACAATGAAATTATTTTTAAATTTGGGTTCTAATATTGAGGTTTTGAAGGCCAATATATTATATTGTGTACCACATGATAAAAAATCATAAATATATTTAGACATATGGATATTAATTTCATTGAATACTGAATAAAATAATATGTCAAATTTTAATTTCAGTTCTTAATTCATCAAAAGGTCATAATTCATACTCAGTTCGTGGAGAAAAAAATAAAGATAAAATTTATTTAAATAATAAGAATAAGATAAAATATTCTTCAAAAAAATATATCATATATGAATAGTTTCTTGTATTTTCTATCTTGATAGAGATTGAATATATCAACATTTAGAAAAATATCCTGATATAAAAATATTATACATTTAACATTTTTGTATTATTCAATGATATTCTCACCAATAATATATTTATTGAGTTTTTTTAACATTTTTCTAGACATGATTTTATCAATTTTATTTTACCATATGTATTTGATTTATCATCCATGACAATATTTTTTGTTACCATTAATGTTATCATATTTGGAAACCTAGTTTTCTCTTATTGTAGATGACCATTATATTTCCTTTTCCCTATTTTAAAGAGGTTGTTTTATTAACCTTTTTCCTAAAGTGGTATTTCTAAAAAAATTGAAATTTAAATCCATTGGATACCAATAAAATGTTCGAATTTATTGGATGTAGTTTATTTGGGCGGGGGGGGGGGGGGGTAATTGTAAATTGTGTGATTTTAAATGAACATTATGGTAAATATTGTCATGAACCATCCCCCAGGTCCCATGCTGTGACTAACCCAAGCCCGCCTTCCATAGGCCATGGGCTGGAAACTAGCACCAAAGGCATAAAATCCGTAAACTGGGAAGGCATTTCCTTCATAAACTATAAGCACACACAATCAGAGTACAAACTGGAAGCAAACACAAAGTAAAAACTGCATACAAAGGATTGATGAAAAGTAAAGGGTCCAGAAATACAAGCCCGACTGTAAGGTACAAGTATAACTAAAAAGGGAATAAACAGTTGAAAGGTGAAAGGAAACTCATGGAACGTCCACCACGGATCCTACCTAAAGGGTAGGTAATGATAGCCTCCTAAACACTCCATGTTCGTTAGTCTCCTCCGTGTACTGAGTCATCGTAAGATCCACCCCTGAGTACCGTCCATTCCTGGTGCTCTTAGCCTCCGTCAGCGCTGTCTGTTGTCTACATCCAACACAACGAGGTGCGAGCATAGCCCATGCAAGAGTGAGTATAACGATACTCAGTAGGAACACTGAGACAACCGAGGTCTCTCAAAATCCCCCAAGGAAAAACTACAAAGTAAGAAATCAATGGATAGACATTACTTAGGTATATTCACATACATATACTTAAGTTATCATGTAACCCATCTCAATCACGAGGAAAACACAGAAGTCACTGACTCAGATCACACAAGTATACAACTTACGTAGAGGGATAAAAATTATCAGATATAGTCACTTTATCATTAGAGCTATCAGACCAACCTGTGATCCAGGACCAACAATTCTGTCGGACCAACAGATGATCTAGGAACAGAAGTCAGAACTGTCAGACCAACACATGATCTAGGAACAGTTGTCAGAGCTGTCGGACCAACACATGATCCAGGAACAACTATTCTCTCAAACCAATACATGATCCAGGAACAGAAGAAAGAACTTTCGGGCCTACACATGATCTAGGAACAATCTTCAGAGATGTCAGATCAACACATGATCCCAAACCAGCTATTCTGTCGGACTAACACATGATCCAGGAACAGAAGTAAGAACTGTCAGACCAACACATGATCCAGGAATAGTCGTCAGAGTACAGCCAGCCACAGGGTTTCCACAAATCACACTTGATTCCAGGAGGGTCCGATCCTCAATCCATGTGTCGATACATCAACTTCCATGAAGTCTCATGTATATGTATCACAAAGTTCAGTATCGTCATAGGGGTCTCAACGCAACAGACGACGCGTCAATCGGGCACCCAGTCTTTGAGTAATTATCTTTTTAGTCTCAGGGGCCTGGTTGGATTTGTGTATGATCCAACCTGACTGTATCTCAATATTACCCCAAACTCTAGTGGGGTATACTCAAGGGACCTTCGTGCTCCATGAAAACCAGTGCCACTGACGGTTTGTCAAACAATCACCCGGTGGCAATGTTACGACCAAAGGAAGTAATAGGGTCGGTAATGGCCCCAGGTCCGGTCTGACCCTATCAGACTGACTCGGCCTAACCCAGTTTGGGCCGAACTAGTCTGGGTCAACCTGGATAGACCCGTTGGGTCTGACCCGACCTGTTAGGTTCTACTCGGTTCGCTGGGCCCGGCCCAACGGACTACGAGGGTGGTTCGACCCGGAGGTCGCCGTGTAGGAGACTCAGCCCGAAGGCCGAGGCCGGTTCGGCCAACGCCACAAAGGGAACGACTTGGGGACTTGGCCCATGAGGCCATCCGGTTCATCCATCGACATCACGAGGGACGCCACGGGTTGGATCCGGAGGCCGGCAACCTAGAGGCTGGTGGCCAGGCCGGTGGGGCGCGGGCAGCGTGTGGTAGGTGGGGGTAGGGGAGGGCAGCATGCTGGGAGGATGGGGGTAGGCGGCCTAGGAATCGGGGAGTGTGCTGGGAGGCCGGATGGGCTCCGGGAGAACGAATGGGTGCCGGGAGGCCACGGGTAGGCGGCCTGGGCACCGGGCAGTGCGCCGGGAGGCCGACTAGGCATCGGGCAGGGTGCCGGGAAGTGCACTGGGAGGCCACGGGCAGGAGGCCTGGGCACCAGGCAGCATTCCGGGAGGCCGCGAGTAGGCGGCCTGGGAGCCGGGCAGGGTGCGTGTTCGACCGGGGTGCACGGGGCACCACAGGGGCAACACGGTTCATGGAGGCCGTGGGTTGGACAACCTTGTCGTTGTCGCCTCAGTCGCCTCATCGTTGTTACGTTGCCATAACGAAGAAACATCACAAGAGATCAGCGGAGGGAGTCAGGCCATGTTAGTTGGACCTCACCCTCCGTGTTTAGGGGTGATAACAAAAGGTTCATCAAGACAAGAAGATGGTCAACAATTTACCTGCAACAATAACCTTCCAATCATTGAAAGAGATAAGAAAAAGTAATATCAACACGTAATAAACCCCTACATTTTGATTATCTGTCGTTCTTCGTTCATTGACGTTGTTGTGGTAGAAGATGAGGAAGGTCTTCGTTCGTCACATACGCCAAGCACACTTACACTCCCGTATTTGCATAATGGTCATGTAAGTGGTTCCATGTCGGTAGATGTCTGGTGAAGGAGACGAAGAGGATCGACATTCTTCATTGGTGGAGGGTTATTCGTTCTTAGTTGGGAGATTTTATCCCTAGCTTTCCTCCTCCCAAGCTCCACTAAATGACTAAATGAATATAATAGAGGGATGGTTTGCCTATTTTTTTTGGAAAAAAGTCAAAAAGGAATTACTTAAATAAGTGGCTCTACCTAATTAATGCATAAAAGTTGTCATGGATTAATTAGGGGAGGTCAAGGGGGTTTCTCCCCATTTAATGGGGGGTTGAGGAATTCATGTGGCTCTCCCTCATTAATGAGGGAGAGTTGAGAGGTTTTATTCTCCTCCTTCAATAGGGGTTTGGTGGTCCCAACCCCTATTATTTAAAAGGGAGGTTATGCAGTCTTGTGTGGCCCCCATGTCATAACCTCTCGCTGGATGTTATGCTCAGGTGGGACCCACCACCACAACCTCCCAAGGGAGGTTAAGGTGTGGTGGTCCCACCACCAATTCCCATGAGGAGGTTTTAACCACCCAACCCCCACATGGTGGTTAAAAATAAAATAAAGTGTTAGCTCACTTTATTTTATTAATTTTTTTATAAAAACCCAAAAACTAACATTTAATCTCGTCCATCTGCCATTGAGGTGAAAGAATTCTTAAGTGAATATCGTCGCTACTAGTTCAACAGTGCCCTCAGATTTCATTTCCAAGCACCGGTTCAAGAGTTATAAAATCTCACTCGTACGTTTGCTGAACATACCAGAACAAAACTTCAGAAATTGATTCATGGCACACTAGGCCTGAAAATCACGCGCCGTCAATTTTTGCAGACTCATAAAAAGACCATGTATTAAAAAAAACTCCACAAGATTTCTGGGTCTTTTCACTCTTCCCACCTCATGGATTTACGTCCCCGTAAGCTACAACTCCAACCAAGGGAACAAATCGGGGTACTAAGCACGCATCTGAGCCTCTCACTCCCATGTTATCTCTTAGAGGTTCACATTATTCCAGAAAACACACATCATAGGTATCGACCATCCACGTTGGACCCTCTCATGTTGATCCTCAATCTCCACTGGAACCTTCATGAAAGTTACCCCATCATCGACGTCCATCTCTCCATGGTCGATGATATGAGAAGGTTCACGCACGTATCTCCTCTACTGAGAAACGTGGAAGAGGTCATCAACCGGTTGCAACTGAGGTGGAAGATCTAAGCGGTAATCCACCTCTCCAACTCTGCTGAGGACCGGAATAGGTCTGATGAATCTCTGAGATAATTTGTCGCCTAGAACAAATCTTCGTAGACCTCGTCGGGGTGTGACCCATAGAAAGATGTAGTCGCCATCCTCAGACTCTAGAGGTCTTCTTCTCTTGTCAGCATACAAATTCTGCCTGATCTGTGCAGTCTTCATCCGCTTCTGGATGATCTTCACCTTCTCTGTGGTAGCTCGTATCATCTATGGTCCAACTACTGCTGAATCTCTGGGGTCTGTCGAGCACAGTGGCGATCCGCAAGGTCAACCATAAAAGGCCTAAAAAGGGTCCATCCGTATAGTGGAGTGATATTTTTTGTTTTATACAAACTCCACCAAATGTAAGTGATTCTACGAGCTTCAACTGAAGTGGAGGACACATGCACAGAGCATGTCCTTGAGGTTATGAATGGTCCGCTCAGTCTGACAATCCGTCTGAGGATAGAAGGCAGTGCTCAGATGTAGCTTCTTCCCGAAAGCCTCTTGTAACTTTATCCATAGCTGGGATGTAAACTGTTCCCCATGATCGAAGAAAATAGGAGAAGGCACTCCATGTAGCCGTACAATCTCATGCACATAGAGGCATCTGAAGTTCTCTATTGAACCCTACCCTCTGATTGGTAGGAAGTGGGCCAACTTGGTGAGTCGGTCGACGATCACCCAAATCGAGTCGTGACCACTGGTTGTACATGGAAGACCCTTCACAAAGTCCATCGATATCCCATCCCACTTTCACTATGGGACCTCTAATGTTTGAACCAAGCCTACTGGTACCTGGTGCTCCACCTTTACATGCTGACAAGTGAGGTACTGAGAAACAAACTCCGCTACAACCATCTTTATACCTGGCCACCAGTGCTGTCATCGAAGGTCCTGGTACATCTTCACCACTATTGGATGTACCGCTAGAGGGGAAGTGTGTAACTCCCTAACACTTCCTCCTGAAGTACTACTGGTACCATGGTACATATTCTAAAGAGGATGACATGCTCCGCACCTTCAGAAAATCCATTAGGTTCCAGCCCTGTGGATATCTGTGCACGTCATATATCGTAGTCAGCATCCCCATGTTGTGCCTCCCTAAATCACTATAGAAGTGGAGGAGTGACTGTAAGAGACTAAAGGAAGTCTTCCCAATCTCTATCCACAAAGGATATCTGTAAAGCAGTCAGCTGCTCTGTCGCCTCTCCTAGCATCTGTATACTAGATCACCTGCTGAGCGTATCTGCAACAACGTTCCCCTTCCCAGGAGTATAGACTATCTCGAAGTCATAGTATTGGTAGAACTCAATCCAACTTCGTTGTCTCAGGTTCAGGTCCTTCTGAGAGAAGATATACATGAGACTCTTGTGACCACAGTACACAGTAAAACGCTCTCCCATTAGATAATGTCCCCACATCTTCAAGGAGAAGACCACTACTGCTAATTCCATATCATGTGTAGTGTAGTTCTACTCATTCTATATCAGCTGTCAAGAACCATATGTGATCACTGCTCTCCCCTACATCAGGACACATTCGAGTCCGGTCCCTGATGTGTCACAATAAACTACGCACCCTACGCCTTCTTATAGAAACCTCAAGATTGGGGCACTAGTCAGCCTCTACCTTAACTTCTGAAAGCTCTGCTGGTATCTCTCCGACCAGATGAAGGGTTTCCTCTTCTTCGCCAAGGCTAATAGAGGTTCTGTAACTCTATTGAAGTCTGGCACAAAGATAAGTCTGGCTGACTCATGAGTGATCGGCTGCACCCTCTGATGAATGAGTCCATCCTATGCTGCCTGTGTTTTCCTTTTCACCAACCAAGGAAAACCCCATCCCAACATTTTAGATAAACCACAATATTTTTGCCTAATAAATTCAATATGATTGTGAACTGTGGATGTAATTTCCAAACCCAAACTAATGTCTTAAGGCCTCGACGCTACCCACAATTGGTTCCAACCGAAACTCTCACCTCAAGGGTCAGATCACACAGTCGAAAAAAGTGTGATTATCGAGTCTCCACCCAAAGGTATATCTAGACATGAGGGTCAAGTCAACGGTTTAACTAGAAACTCTAGGTCTTGGGCAAGATTCGTGGAAGGAAGGAATGATTGGTACATATGTATATTTTTATGGCAGCTAGTAGTAGACATAGACCGTACCTTGAATCATTCCCTGAGACTTTGGGTCTCAATCCTTGAACTCATGCAACTACTCTCTTCCCCTGTCCTCTAGCTCCCTAAGACTTGCGGGTTCCACATAAGGGGGTGGTTGTAACATGTCAAAATGTAACCAACTTCATGTTGTTCTTCTAGCTCTCCTTCCATGTCTGATGCCCTACATATTTATCTATCCTTAACACTTCCTCTTCCCGAAACATTTTTATGTGCTCAAGTCTCTGTGACTGGCACCGATTTCCTACTTTCCCACTGCTAACATTCACTTACTCCATCTTCTTAGCCAAAGAACATTCAACCACAAAAGTTCTCTCTAGCATCTTAACAAAAGTAGGAATGTATAGAATAATTGTGCTGGCTCGAATGTCTTTTAAAGACACCTCGCTCGGAAGTTAGATCCCTAAAGCACTAATCGTACCGTATTAATTGAGTACCAGGAAAGATCGATATGCCTCGATGAATACTCAGCTACCGACACGTCATCCTGCTAAAGCTGTAGAAGTTCTAGGGAACTCTCAGCCACCTCCTCAAGCCATTCCTCAGCTGCCTGTGTGTCGGGATTGCCTCAGAACCTGAGGGGTATCTAATACTGAAACACATGTAAGGCACTAAGCCTACATGTGTCCTCTAATGGTACCGCTTGTTGCAAATGGTGACCAACATTCAATGATATAGCTGACACACTACCCAGAGGTAATTTCTTAGGTAATGGTTCACGTACCGAGGCCTCATCACTATGTGGACCATTCTCATGGTCACTCACTGAAAAAGTCTAGTCGCTAAGATCACTATATGTTTTACGGGTGTCTCAACTAGGCGGAGAACTATAGAAATCGCCTCCAACAAGTCCTCTGCTGCCTGGGAATCATTCTTGCCTCATAAACTAGGAGGTATCTGCCGCTTGAACTCGTGCAATGCGCTTAGTCGGTGTGCACTGTACGCCAGTGAGGCTGGAGGCATCTCCTTCCCAACGGGTGGTGGTGCTGCTGGCACACCACCTGAAGGTGCGAACATAGTATGAGGTCCCTACATCGGAGCCTCGTCGCTCGGTAGGACATCATCATGTACTCTCTTAGTAACCCTAGATGGTTGTCCACGTAGTGGCATCCTAATAAGGAAAAGTTGCACCACTGTCAATAAGTTATACCTAGTTACATGACTCAAAGAGTTCATAAGGAAGACTCTTAAAAACACACTCTCAATATGTGTTTTTGTGCACTAATTCGGAAATCAAAAGTCCGGGTCCTGGTGCGTGGATACGTCGGCCGCCACACCAACACTGGACTGCTTGGACTAAAAACCACACACAGTACTCTTAACACTATTACTTCATAGAAAAGAATGATCAGAGTCCTAAGTTCTGCGGTAGAACCGATTCCTCTAATACCAATTTATCATGACCCGTCCCCCATGGACTGTGCCATGACTACCCCAAGCCCACCTTCTATAGGTCAGGGGCGGGATACTAGAACCAAAGGTGTAAAATCCCTAAACTGGGAAGGCATTGCCTTTATAAACTGTAGGCACACACAATAAGAGTACAAAATGGAAGCAAACACTAAGTAAAAACTGCATACAAAGGAGTGATGAAAAGTAAAGGGGCCGGAAATACAAGCCCAACTGTAAGGTACATGTACAACTAAAAAGGGACTAAACAACTGAAAGGTGAAAAACAACTCCTTGAACATCCACCACAAATCCTAACTGAAGGGTATGTACATATAGCCTCCTCAGCACTCCACATACGTCAGTCTCCTCTGTGTACTAAGTCATCGTAAGGTCCACCTCCCATTAACATCCAGTCCTGGTGCTCTCAGGCTCCGTCCGCGCTATCCGTCATCTACATCCAACACAACGAGGTGCAGGCATAGTCCGTGCAGGGGTGAGTATAACGATACCCAATAGGGACCCCGAGACCACCAAGGACTCTCAAAATCCACCATGGAAAAACTATTGAGTAAGAAATCAACAGATATCCATTACATAGGTATATGACCATACATATACCTAAGTTATCATGTAACCCATATCAATCACGAGGGAAACTCAGATGTCACTGACTCATCTCACACAGGTATACAACTTATACAGAGGGATAGATATTATCAGATATAGCAACTGAGTCATTAGAGATGTCAGACCAAGACATGATCCAGGACCATCTATTCTGTCAAATCAACATATGATCTAGAAACATAAGTCAAAACTGTCGGACAACACATGATCCAGGAATAGTCATCAGAGATGTCAGACCAACACATGATCTAGGACTAGGTATTCTTTCGGACCAACACATGATCCAGGACCAGCTATTCTATCTGACCAACAGATTATCCAGGAACAGAAGTAATAACTATCAGACAAACACATGATCCAGGAACAGTCGTCAGAGTACATCCAGCCACAAGGTTTACACAAAGCACGCTTCATTCCGGGAGGTTTCGCTCCTCAAGACAATTGTCAATACATCAACATCTAGAAATTCCCATATAGAAGTATCACAAAGGTCATTATCTTCATAGGGGTCTCAACGCAATAGATGACAGGTCAATCAGATTCCAAGTCTGTGGGTTATTATGTTTTTAGTCCCGGGGGCGCAGTTGTATTCGTGTACGATCAAACCTGACCGTATCTCAAAATTACCCCAAACTCTAGTGGGGTATACTCAAGGTACCGTCATGCTCTATGAAAACCAGCGCCATTGACGGTTCATCAAACGGTCGTCCAGTTCCAAAGTTATGGCCAAAGGAAGTAACAGGGTCGGTAATGGGCATGGGTCCAGTCCGACCCGGTCGGACCGACACGGCCCAACCCGGTCTGGGCCGACCTGGTCTGGGTCTACCTAGATAGACCCATTGGGTTTGAGCCGGCCCGTTGGGCGGGTCAGACCATTAGGTTCTATTCGGTCTACTGGGCCCGTCCCAGCAGACTGCAAGGGTGGTTCGACACAGAGGCCGCCGTGTAGGCGGCTCGGCCTGAAGGTCGAGTCCCGTTCGGCTAGTGCCGCGAGGGGCGCGGCTCGACAACTCGGCCCAGGAGGATATCCAGCTCATCCAACAACACAGTGAGGGACACTGCAGGTCGACTTATAAAGTCGGCGGCCCGGAGGTCGGTGGGCAGGCCGACTGGGTGCGGGCAGGCCACGGGCCAACGCGAGCAGTACGCGGTAGGCGTGGGCAGGTGCTGGAAGCGTGCTTGGAGGCTGTGGGAAGGCGGCCTGGGAGCCGGGCAGTGCACTAGGAGGTCGAATGTGCATTGATAAATGCGCCGAGAGGCCGGCGGGGCACCAAGCAGCATGCGGGAAGGCCACAGGCAGGTGGCCGGGGCGCCGGGAAGGTCGTGGGTTCGGCCGGGGCACGCAGGGCACCATGGGGTGATGCAGTTCACAGAGGTCGTGGGTAGCGCGGCCTTGTCATTGTCTCCTCTGTCACATCATTGTTGTTACGTTGCCATGCCATAGAAACATCACAAGATATCGGCAGAGGGTGTCAGGCCATGTCAGTTGGCCCGCACCCTCCGCATTTAGGGGTGATAACAAAAGGCTCATCAAGAGAAGAAGATGGTCAACAATTCACCTGCAACAATTCCTTTCCAATCATTAAATAAGATAAGAAAAATGAATATCAACACGTAATAAACCCCTATTTTTTGATTATCGGTCATTCGTCGTTCGTTGACGGTGTTGCAGAAGAAGACAAGGAAGGTATTTGTTCGTCACGTACACCAAGCACTCTTTTACTCCCATATTCGCAAGATAGTCATGGAAGTGGTTCCACGTCGGTAGAGGTTCGGGGAAGGAGTCTAAGAGGATCGTTATTCATAATCGGTGGAGGGTTCTTCATTATTTGTTGGGATCTTTTCTCCGTAGCATTCCTCCTCCGAGGCTCCACCAAATGCCCAAATGAAAATAATAGAAGAATTGTTTGTCTGTTATGTTTGTTGGCACAACAATTAAAAAAGGAATTAATTAAACAAGTTGCTCTACTATATTAATGCATGAGAGTTGTAAAGGATTAATTAGGGGAGGTCAAGGGGGTTTCTACCAATTTAATGGGGGGTTGAGGAATTCAAGTGGCTCTCCCTCATTAATGAGAGAGAGTTGAGAGGTTTTATCCTCCTTCATCAATAGGGGTCGGGTGGTCCCAACCCCTATTATTTAAAAGGGATGTTATGCAGTATCAGGTGGTCCCCACGTCGTAACCTCTCACCGGAGGGTATGCTCAGGTGGGCCCCACCACCATAACCTCCCAAGGGAGGTTAAGGTGTGGTGGTCTCACCTACAACTCCCATGAGGAGGTTTTAACTACCCAACCTCCACATGACGGTTAAAAATAAAATAAAGTGTCAGCTCACTTTATTTTTTTAATTTTTTAAAAACCCCAAAAACTAACTTTTAATCCTGAGCATCTTCCATCAAGGTGAAAGTCATATTAAGCAAATACCAGCGCTGCGAGTTCAACGATGCCCTCATATTTTAGTTCTGAGCACCTCTTCAAGAGTTATAAAATCTCTCTTGTACGTTTACTGATCATACAAGAAAAAAACATCAGAAATTGATTTCGGGCATACCGGGCCTCGGAATCACGCACCATCAATTTTCACCAACTCATAAAAATTCCATGTATCAAAAAAAATTCCACAGGATTTTTGGGTCTTTAAAAATATCATATAGAACACACAAGACTTGGTTTAAACGAACTAAGAAATATGATGTTTATAACCCTACCATTGAATTAGTGGTTATAAATAGGATTATCCAAATTATGATATATATAAAGGACGCAATGAATCAATAATTTTCATTAGCGTGTCATAAACAAGCAGTAAGATTTTAATAAATACATTTTATCCTTCAAATTATGTTTTCATCATAAAAATGAGGCTTTTTGTTTGTGGAAAATACAATCAATTTCTTCACCATTTTCAAATTTTATTTTATAGAAATAAAATATTTTTCAAATTTATATTATAATGAAAATAAATGTGTATTTTTTTGGATTTTTATGAAAATAATGATTTTTAGTTAATAATTGAAATTATATTGTTTTCTAAAACCGTTATTTCTTTTCATTATACCAAATATATAATATTCATATTATATTTTTTTATTTGGTATTTACATGAAATATGATCCCTTATATTTATAATAATATGATTTATTTCAATTTAACAACCAATTTTCATGATTTTGGTATGAAACAATTTTATGCATAAAAACTCATTATATAAAAGAACAACTTTTATACTCAAAATGATTTTCTATTTTTATCAATTAAAATAAAAAATAATATTGAAATATTTGAATGAGATTTATATAAAATATATTTATCTATATTAATTTAAATTCATATATTTAATATTTTATGTTATAATGTTAATGTAAAGTCGTCTTTTCTATGAAAAATTCATTTTCTCGAAAACATACTTTTCATATCCTTTAGCGGGTATAATATCAAATTAAATCATTCTTATTATTTTAATTTAATCATTAAAAATGGAATCAATATTTGGAATCAATATGTACAAATTTTTAAATAATGGCCTTTTAATTTTGTTCATTATTTATACAAACAATAGTAAACAATCATCACCATTGTAAGGGTAAATTGGTTAATTAAGGTTAAAAATAATAGGATAAAAAATCAAAATGGACACTCAAAAGTATCTTTATCCAATTATAGGAGTGGATTTAGGAAAATTCCCTCACACCCTATTATTAATGGTCATTTACACCCATATTTCATTTATTTTTAAAATTTTAATTATTTATGTAAATGATATTGATGATAAAATATTTTCATTATTTTTAATAAATATATTATTTTATATATGATATAATAAAAAATTATTTTTTTTATAAATAATAATTTGAAATGAAAATTATTTTTTTATCAAGATAACATATTTATAATTTTATTAAATGAATAAATTAACTTAATTTCTTATTCAATTATTTCACTTAATGTATTAAATTTTTAGAAAAATGATTTTAAAAAAATAAAATGAATATAAATTTAATGATTTACAATTTTTGAAATTTTTATATATATATATATAATATTTCAGTGTTTTGAAAAAAGTTTATATTGGATTTATATTTACCACGTGTTTTTTAATGTCAAATTTGATTAATAGTTTCAAAAATTACATTAATGATATGCTGTAATAATTAATATTTTATTAAGAGAATTGACATTTGTAAAAAATCCTATCATAATCCTTGTTATAGGATATGGTTTAAAATATATAAAATGTTCTATTTATTGTAAAATTTACCTTTTATAGAATCTATCATGACCCCTAAAGAGTAAAAATACTATTTTCATAGTAATAACTAAATATGGTTAACACTGTTGAATAAAAAATAATAATGATAAAAACCTATCCTATTTTTTTTAAATTTTATTAGATTATATTATTTGAACCGACAACTATTTTATTTTCAATTTATAATAATTTTTTTATACTTCGATTTAATATTAATTTATATTAATTTAATATTTTATGGAGTTCTAAAAGTGCATTGTCCCTTACATATAATAGTGAACATACTATCCTATTTTTAGCAAACATAAAAATCCATTTGGTTTTATAAATAACTATCTAAATGAATAAATTTATTTTATTACCACAACCTAGGGATCATGGGTTAATTATAAAACTATATAGGATGACATTGGGTTTAAATATATAGAAGTTTTAAGAAGAAGAGGTTCCATTCTAATCCTAACATTTTTCATATTATTTCATCCTCCAAATACAACAATTGTTTTTCAAATAGGATGATATAAATAAATAAATATCTATAATACACTATTATTTTTTATTTTAATGTAATATAATATTTAATTATCTAATTTATACTATCAAAAAATGAATCTATCATTCGTGTTTATGACAAAATACAACCTCGTAAATTGATGAAATTTATTTTCCATAACATAAACTCAGGGATGGTTATAATAATTCCTCTAATATTATATATATATAGGTGATATTCATCACATAATTATAAAATTGAAATTATTATATTATAAATAATTTGATACCTTTCAATTTAATTAAAAATTAGGCTGTCGTTTAGGTGTGTGTGAGGATTACCACATCCATGGAGAAATCTGATTAGTTTTTCATAAAAAAATATAAATTATATATATATATGTGTGTGAATAAATAATATTTTATTTATGTAATAATTATAATTTTTTATGTTAAAATATTACTCATCACTATTCCAAAATAACAAGTGAAAAATTGAAACATTACTCATTGGTATGTTCATATTAACATCTCCATGATTTTAATATATTTTATTTTTAAAACCCCATATTTTATGTATGTAGTAAAAATTATAAATGATGTATAAAAATTATTATTATTACATTAATTTTCTCCTTATTAAAATTGATTAATGACATATTTTTCAATTGTCAAACTACCGATGTTAGTTTTGATATATGAACCGAATATTGTCCAAATGTCCTATAAGAATATAACTAAATAAGAAATTAAATATTAATTGGTGATAAAAATATAAAAGGAATATTATAAATGAATAACTATATTACCCATGTAAATAAATATCAAAATTTTTTACTTATCATTATAAAGTAATTAACAGATGAGTTAGACTGAAGGTATGGGGTATTATAACTCAATTTAATTTCATTAGGTTATATTAAACTATAATTGTATTTGATATTTTTATGTTTAATGTAGAATAATTTTTTTGTATTATATTATACATTAAAATTTATTATATAGATTTAAATTTGATTCACAGAACAAAATAATTTATTAATTATCACTTTAATTGTTTAATAATTGTATTTGAATTTTCCCAAATTTCCACTCTATGTAAAAATATAAGAATATATGAACCTATTCATTTTAATGAGGTGTTTATACAATCTATTTAAAATTTCATATGATGAATTACATTATATTAAATATATTTTTTGTTTCATTTGATTTTATTTCATTCATGTTTGAGATGATACAAAATTGTTAAGGGATTATTTCACGATCTCATGTTTATCCAAGATTATTAATATTTAAGTCTCTAAGAAGGGTATAATTTGATATTTACATCTTAAAACAATTTTTTTTTATTTTATTTTGGTTATTTTTCAAAATCATACAATCTAAAATTTATTTTCCACTCTATATTTAATTGGGATAACGAATCATATATTTAAGTAAAAATGGCATATTTTATTTTACTCAATCGATAATGTTTATATTCCTTAAACATATTTTTCTTAAAATATTTGAAAGAATATTTTTAATACTAACTATAAATTAAATATATAATTTTTTACCCACAAATGAATTTTATTAATAAAAAATACTTGGATTCCTCTTTTCTTTTTCCAAAAAATTATTGTTTAGTATTTTACCGAAAATTTGAAAGTAATATTGTTTTTAAAATATTTGGAATGAATATACTTTCTAAAAATAATGACCACAAAATGTAATAAATCCTAATTTATAATATTTTTTGTTTTCATGAAAATTATTTTACTATTATTATATAAATAATTTTTTTGTTAAATTGGATTTTAGAGATAAATGGTATTTCCTCATATATATTTTTAATGATACTTTTATGGTAACTATATTTATCAAAAATAGTATAACTTTTATTCTAAACTAGGGATATGTTGTAACGATAGAATTTTTATTCACTCTCTGGATGGTATATGTTCTCATTGAATAATAAAATTGTTGAAAAATTGTATGATAAGTATACATATACTAATCGTTTTTAATAGGGAATGTTACTAATGTTTTATTTATTTTTCGAATGATGAATGTGTTAGGATTATTAGGATTTGGGTGGGGAATTTAATTATATATCCCCTTGACAACTGGATAGTTATACAGAGACAAACTAGTTTAGGAATTTGGTCGAGGCCTTTCTTATTTGTGAAAGATGACATAACACAAAGACATGATGATAATTTTATGATGTCTAAAATTATTCATTCCATCATTTTGAAATCATTTTTTTCACTATTATTATTTTATTTTTTAATATATATACTGATAACTTTCAATTGAGTGATAATATTTATATAGAATCATTTTATCCGCATTTTCGGATTCTATATCATTTTTCATGATCATGTATTTATTAAATACTATTTTTATTTTTATTTACATTTCAATATTTATTATACCTTATTTAGAAATGAAATATACAACTAAACATAACCCTAATAGAGTAGACCAGGTCACCCGTGTCTTATTTCCATTCCTGAGATATAATGAATTTATCATTGAAAGAAATCATGGATGTTTAATATTTTCCATATTTATGTTGTATTATATATTTTCAAATATAAAGTTAGATTCATGTATGTACATACTATACAATGACTATTAAACTATCTAGTACTTTCTGATGTGATCATTGTATCTAGTACCAATGTACAAAAATAACAATAAACAATATGTTTCTGGGATTAGGGTATCTATATGGAATCCCTACCCATACCTCATCCACCGTTTAATGATCACATCACATTACATAGAAATACACCCAAATAGATAAACACATAAGGATACAAATACCATCTTAGTCAATAGGGTTATTTATCTCTAAAATAATGGATATAGTCTTCACATGATATGAGGCTATCACATATCTAAACACAAGGTATTATTCCTTCATAAGAAAACAAGCACACATAGATCCAAACATTTATATTTATCTGACAAATTGTTTTATTGAATAATGAATTTATGGATTTATTTATAATAGGTTATATATATGTATAACCTATGGAATCAGTTATAACAACATATCATTATGTAAACATTCTCAATAACATTAATTCCATCTTCAAAAAAATGTGAGATGAAATTTTCACATTAACATTCCAATTTATCATTTTCATCAACATCAATTATATCTTTGGATTATTTTTTCCAAAATTTACATAGAATCAATATTATTACCCTCATATTACAATAATATAATTATTTATTAAACATTATACTTTATGTTCTTTATCCATCCAAAAAATTAACATATTTATGTTCATTACCAAATTCATATTTTTAAATATCTTATCCTAAATATAATTAACAAGATAATGAAATCATATATAAGATTATATTTTCTCTACTAAATCAAGAGTAAAGAAAATATCACATTAGAATAACACACGATATCACTAATTGAAGTGAATTTTTTAATTAATCTTCATTATACTTTAATAATTTCAATTACACATCTATGTATAAGAGATAAATCTAGGTAAATGTATTATTTAACTTAATAGGTAATATCAATGAATACCATTCCTCAAAGAGTTAATTCCCTTCATGTGAGAACTTGGCTACAAGGAGGATCTTTGATCACAAATTCCATAAAGGAAGCTATATCCCTCTATGAACATCATGCCACAACTGATTCAAAAACATCCAAAGAAAACCCATTATAACATTATAAAAAACATTTTGTAACATGGAATGATAAAATAGATAATAAACTTAAATAATTTTGAAGAACATGTTTTTGAACACCATTAATCAAACATGGGAACCCATGTATGAAATTTGATAAAATGGGGATCCAATAAATAACATTAATAAATCTTCTATCGAATCTATTACCTTAGATCTGATTCAAAGTTGTGTGCCTTCAAAGATACACTTGACGATAATTTTTTTGAAAATCGCACTAAATTAATGAATTCAGCCGCATAGTCCCTGAGAGATAGATTATCCTGTTTCAGGATAATGAAGAATGCAGTTTTCTATATTTTGAACATATAAGGATAGAATGGTTTTTTGAACAATTCCTCAAAATCCTCCCATGTAAATCCATAATCAAATTTAGCAAACACCACTAAATCTTATCACTGGAATGCAAGAACCTCAAGCATATAAGATTCCAGATTAACATTGAGCTCTGATGGTGTGTTGAGGGAATCAAAGATATGATTCATCCTACTCATTAACACCTCCATTTTTTGTGTTCAGAATCACCCCATAAGTTATTTGGATTCTTCTTCATGAACTGGATGGTATGATCCACATGCATTGGCTCATTCCTCCAGTTCCAAGTATTCACTTCTTGAAAATCTTGGGCAATACTACGAACTATCTATTGGTTCACCCGTGGTTTAGGTGTAACCCCATTCTCTTTAACATTATCGGGCTGGTTTATATCATGCCTACCAGGTTCCATTTTCTAAACTAATTTCAAATTCTATAAATATCACTCTCTAGTAACCGATGGATTATAATTTCAAATACTATCGCATAAACTATTAAAACATTATTTTCCAAATACAACCTTTTTCCATTTTCACCCATTTTTGAAAACCTTAAATTTTCCTTTCAAAAATTAATCCATTTTCTAAATACCTTAATAATTTCCTTTTCCAAACTCATTCATTTGAAAAAAAAACTTCAAACATTTTAAAAAATTATAAATTTTCCTCAACTTGAATCAATCCTTGAAATGCTGTATTCACTCTTAGTGGAAATTCATTCCTCTATAATTTATTTCAAGCTCATCTCATTGGATAAACAAATGACAATGAGATTCAATCATTATAGATGTGTCTCTAAAACACTTATGTACCAAACACCATGGTAACTTGAACTTTATCATAAACGGTTAAGCTAAATCCTTTTATGCTATAAATTTCAAGTCCTGATAATCCTACTCATTTATATGATTCTACCCCAAGGAATATACAAGAATTAATTTTAACTCCAATACCAACAAAATTGATGAATTCTTGTCAGTTAAGGACCAAATAAGCTGATACCATTTGTAATGACCCGCTAATTCTCATTGGATTGAATTTTGAAAGAGTCATTACTAGGCCTTAAGTGAAATACCCAAGGAACCAAAGGCTATAAATAAATTCCAAAGGGTTTTAATATATGTTGGGGAAGATTTACACATTAATGACTAAAACCAATAACCAACAGACAATAAAAAACTGGTCACTATATGATGCATTGACATTTTAATCACTCTTTTTATAAAAACCAACCAATGTATTGTACAACGAAAGTAAATATCACATTAAAGTAAACAATGGAATGAAAATGAATAAAATCCAAATCAATAACAAGACTCCATGATACACATGAATTATGCTCCAGTATCACTATGTAGTCCAAATTTTCACAATGTGGTGCAAAATAAGTGTGATAATTTCCATTTTCCCACAACCTAAAAGGTAGCATCTAAAAAAGCACCAAAGATCCAAAGTAGAGTTCAGTATAAAACTCAGTAGGTTTTCCCCCCAATTAATTCCATACTCATGTCAATAGGATATAATAGTTAACACATTATATAAAACAAGTTGTATAAAACAATTTACCAAAATAGTTTATAACCAAATATAAACAAGTCCAAAAACCAATTATATCCAAGTGAAAAAAGGTAAATGAAACAAATTTCTAAAATGTTTTTTTCAAGAAAATAACTATTCAATGTTTAAATAATTTATATTATAATTTCAGAATACCCATTCCATAGTTCACAACACACCCACACATGCATACATCATTCGACAATTCCACATTCAAGAGAAGTATCTCATCCAATTACCATGTGTCCCAATGAAACATTCCCTTGATCCAGGATCACACACCTTGTACCCCATTGGTACATGTCCCTTACTTAGGGGAACATCAAATATGAACTCACAGAAAACCCAATGCATTCCAAAATCATTCCTAATAACCATTTCAATCTATTTTAAATAAAATTGTACTTTTATTTAAAATCAACAAAAAAACCAAATTCAAAACAACTGTCTCATTTAAATAAACATCCACTTTTTATTGAAACCAGCTAATCAAACCCATGTTCCAAAATTCCAAAAATACCCATTTTAAAATCCATATTTGATAACTATAAATTAAACCACCTAATTCAAAACACCCAATTTTCCTGATTTCCCAAATTTTCTAAACCATCACAAAGAGGGGTTTCCAACGATTTATAAATAGCCAAATAACAACCAATTCAACAAAATATATACAATTTGAATTAATTCCTATCAGTTATAGTATGTGGAGTCAGGAAAGAAGCCACCTACCTCAAATGTTTTGATGAAACATGACAATAGACGAAGAACTTTTAAGAAAAGCAGGTCAATTCTACAGAGAACCTCCTTAGATCTCTTATCCTAGAAAGATCAAGACCAAAACTAGACATATTTGGAATCCACACTCATATATATATCCATAATAGGTGTATATCTGAGAAACCATGAAGTGAGGTGAATTATATCTAAGTGGATCTAAAAAATGATCAAGAATGATGAAGACCAATCACATACCTCAAAAATCTGGGCTCCAAACACCAAGGGAATCCTTCAGAACGACTCCAAATCACCTGGAAGAGATTCTTATACCGTAAAAATAAGATAAATCCCGAGTTATATACACTTAGGATACAAATAAGACACTTGGAGGACAAAAAGTTTGAGATCCAGTTTATTGGGATCCCACTTAAACTATATGCATAATTAGTTTTCACATTTAGTCAAACAGTACGCTAACCATGTGTTAGATACTTCTTAGGAAGACCCTCGCATGGCTACCTCGCATAGTCTCCCTAACTGTGAGCACAATTTGCTAATTATATGTACCACCAAAATTATCATGTGCACTATTTCTACCAGGACTTCAACATGGTTTGGATAAAGCGTGCACAACCTGTGCGCCACACCTTTTGTCCCAAAACCATACTAAAAGTACACTAAACTCTCCCAACCTTCCCCTTTATACATTATATCAATAAAAATAAAAATAAATGGTTATGTACCAATAACCAGAGGTACTACATTTTAGAATTTTGGTGATGTGTGAGAATATTATATTCGAATTCCTTTGTAGTCATATGGCGTTCAATATCAAATTAATTGAATAGTTCCACAATAGAAATAATGATATTTTATATTAAATAATATATTATTAAATGACATAAAATAACTTAAAATAGCATCTTATTCCATGTAATTTTTATATGGTTGAAATTTCATACATGGTCCATTATTTTCCAATATTCAATATATAGTTTCTTTTTTACCCTAAACATGTAAAACCATTTTAATCATGGTAATTTTCACAAATGGTTAAACTGTGATAAATAAAGAATATTACCATAAAAATAATCTCAAAATTATAAACTATTATTTTCTGATACTATATTTACTCATAATGATCGTATATTTTAACTATAATAGTTTTTATACTTTTTCCATGAAATTTAATTTATATAAATTTAATATTATAAGAAATTACAAAAGTACCCCATCAATTATAAAGTGACACCTACTCCCTTACATTCTTCCAAATTTAAAAAATTATTTTGGTAAAAAATGTCCTTAAAAAATCCTTCCCATACTTCCCTTACCCTTTTTAGTGGTAATGGATTTATTATAAAACTATCATGGGATGTATTTAAGTGTAAACCTATAGTTCATCAAAATTAGAGGGTTCATTTTTAACACAGAGTTATTATTTTAATTGATATAACATGTCAATAAATTATTATTCAACATTTTTGATATAATAAAATAACTATATAACATATATTTATATGTTTTTATGTTAATGTAATTACCTATATCTTTATCATCTTCCATAACATGTGATACATATCCATTGTTCGTGTGCATGACAGACTCCCACCTTGGGAGCTGATGTAACACCTTTTCCATCACAAAAACTCAATGTGGGTTTTAATGATTGAAACTAATAGAAAACTACCTTGTACCAATGGTTTGGAACCATTTATATAGCTCTTCAAGCTGATGGTATAGCCTATACCAATGTTTTGGGGGACTATTGGCTAGTTTTGTGTTGGGATAGGTATCTAACAATGTTTTTTTACAAAACTATTGTCATAGGTCATATAAAACACCTAAACCAACACTTTTATAATACCGTTGGTATAAGTAATTCATAAAATAGAATCAGTTGGTTTTGATTTCATAACATATCATTTATAATCCAACGACCTACCCACTAACTTACCTTTACTTATTTTAACATAATTTCATATATATATATATATATAAGTATTTTAACATTGTCTTTATTTAATGTTATTTAACAAAATATTCCACAAATAATATGGGTACTAATACCAATGGTTATCCAAACCATTTGTACCTATAGCAATGGTTTAGACAACCATTGGTATAATTTTTTTTGAGCTATAATAATGGTCTTGAAGAAATTGTTGGCAATGCGTGGACTTATACATATGTTTTTTGAAAACATGTCGGTATAGGGTCCCTATAATGGACCTATACCAACTATTTTCACTAAAATTGTCATTTTAGGTCATAATTAGTAGCATATACCAACAGTTTTAACAAAACATTAGTATAGGGTGGCTAAAAGAGGCATATATTAATGACTTCTTCATAACTATTGGTATAGGTCTCACTAAGGTACTTATACCACTAGTTTTGTACAAACCCTAGTTATATGTACTATTTATATTATGTTTATTTACTATTTATATTTGATATTAAATAAATATTTATCATTATTTTGGGATAATATATCATATGAAATTTGACCCTTCATTTCATTTAAAAATGATCAGATCATTTGTGCGTACACATGGATTAACACCTTCATAATGTGATGTGATTTGTTTTTCATAACCACATCACATGATCCATATATATAAATTTTTTAAAATAAATATTATTATATGTATCAAATAATTATATTTTTTTGAATAACAGATAATACATATGATTGTTTCATCATGATCATTGAAAAATGGAATCATTTTTAGTGAATAAAAATAACTTTTCATATTCCTTATTGTAACATAGTTATATTTTTTTTAAAAATATGTAATGGTTTGTTAATATAGAATTATATATATATGAATATTTTTTAATTATTTTTACTCAGAATATGATGATATAATTAATATTTTACTATATTTGGACTACAAAATTCATCTTTGACATGTGAAATGAATATCATCAAAGAATCTGATGTGAATTTAATTAACTGTGTAATTTAATGAAAAAATGGTATTATATGAAATAAAAGTAATAATTAAAATTTTATTTTTTATTAATAAATTATAAAATTCAAATAATACTTTTATTTAGGAACAATAATAACAAAAATTATGAGTTATAGCATAGGTAAGGGGTTTTATAAAACAATTTCTTCTCATTGTATTATATTACATATTCATTGAAATTGATATTCTATGATGATGTGTGTAATGAATTTTTATAATTTTACTCTTTAGTAGGAATTTTTTATTTGTATTCACATTTTTAACAATAATCAATTAATTTTTTAATTATCACTTAAAAGTTATTATCATTTCATGATATTTTATCTCAACTTCCACTCCATTGAGACATATTTGGTATTATAATCTTATTTTCTTTTATAAGGGGTATCTAATTTCCATTTGATATTGTATATCATGAAACTACATATATATGTTATTTAAAATTTCAAATGAGGAAACTTCTTTAATTGGTATATGAATTTAATGTTACCAATGAAGTAAGGTTTTATATTACAATTTAATCATTATTTGAGATTGTTATTGTTTTTTGTCTCCAGCGGGGGAAAGATTTCTATCTTTTTTAATCCCATAAAACATTCCCCTCCTATTTTTATTTTTGTTAAATATATGTTCATTTATTTTTCAAATATTTTTGTATTCAAGATACCCTAATCATGATTCTATGAAAAACCAATGTTGTTCTATGAACATTATAGAATTATATTATTCTATATTCATATTTCACATACAATATCTTGAAGAAAAATTTTATTATTATCATTTTATTTACAAATTTTGTTACCCACATATGAACTCTTATAAATAATTTTAAATGGAATATTCTTTTCATTTTCAAAATAATGTAATTTTTCAATTTAACAGAAAATGTGAATGAGATCATTATTTTGAATGTACTTGGTATGAATAGATTCTACTACCATAATGACAAATAATTTATTTGAATCTTAAATTACATTTTTCTATTATTAATTTCTATGAAAATGTTTTCCAAAATATTTTTTAATTTTTTTAAGAGTGGACTTCCAATTGAAAAAGTTATTTTCCATAATTAAAAATAATTTTCTTTTTATGGTATTTATATCTATTAAAAAACAAATCAGTTTTTCTCCACTATAGATATATTTCATAATACAGTTCTTATTCATTAAATTTATGGCATATCTTCATTTTAACTATGTAATGTATTGAATTTACGTATTCATTTTCTTTATATATAGATAGATTTTTATTAATAAATGTCTATTATCTTTTATTTTTTATTCACATGGTGAATTATTGAGAAAAGTAACTGATTGGAAGAGTTTGAAATTATATATACCTTAGATGTACTGGTTTTTCTCATGGGAAAACAGAGTTTTTATTTGGTGAAATCATTAACCATTTATTTAACTTGACTAGAAAATAGGAGTTGTTATTTTGATTAAGATATATGTGATTTTGTAATCAATAATTACAAAATTAGATACTAATATCCATGTTATTAGTTTATTAGTTATGATATCCATTGATATTTTTAATGTTAATATTAATATTTATATATCATCATTAGATCCTCATTTACTCCATCCATATTATTCTTCATTCCCATATCATTGATTAAATGACATTTGTTTTAGTTATTTATCATTTAATGTTGATTATGAATTATTTAATCATGATATATTCTACTCTAAGTAATCCTTATAGAGAATCCACCATCACCGTTAAATATAATCCATTCTGATGTATTTCGCGAAGAACGAATATAAATATTTTAGGGATACATGATATTGACACTCACTATGTTGTATTTTCGGTATTTAAATGTAAATTTAGATTCATGTATGAATTTAATTTTCTAATACTACTATATTGTTTTGTTTTTTATGTGAAAGCATTCATCGTGTAGTAGTGTAATAAAGGGAACATCGAATCTAGGAAACTAGGGTGGCGACCTTTATATTTGGTATTAGATTCTTTTTTGTAAAAAAATTGTAAATAAGATATAGGAAAACATATATTATATAATATATCACTTTAACTGACATTGAGGATAAATCTAAATACTGGATACCATTCTAAAATTTTTGTAAGGTATTTATTGTTTGGTTTTCCAACAGATATATCACTATACAGACACTAAAAGTGGTTTTAAAAAAATATTTATATAAGGGTAATAACACCCCAAAGGATTGTTTGAGTATATCTTGTCTATAATTTAGGTGCATGGTTAGTCTTCCCTTATTTTTAATATAGTTAGAAACTCCCTAGGAATATGTTTTGGTTAACTCATATTTTCTTTAAATCCCATTATGATGTATTTAAATATATGCTAAAAAATAATACCCTAGGATAATCATAATGTGTCATTAATTGAAAATAATTTTTCACTATATAAACATCAAATAAATTAATAAGTGGTTTTATGATTATGATTATTTATTCTTGTGCTATATTTTTTTGGTTTTCGTCAATTTCTAGATCTAGGGGGAATCATTTTAACAATAAAATTGAGTGAAAATTTTGTGGTGATGGGAAACTAATTTCACTGAGGACTTGAGAGAATTATATTTTTCTTATTCCTAATCAATTACAACAATAAATGATTAATAAATTTCACCTTAATAAACTCTTGAACTTAAAAAAAATAGGGATGGATATTGTTTAATGATATATCATATAGTAGTGACCAAAGAGGATATATGACTCAATATACTTCAAATACGAACTGTGGAATGAAAAACTATAAAGAATTGATCAAAGAAGGGGAAGATGGTTTCTTTGTTGAAATGATGAATATATAATAATGAATTTCCAAAGAGTTTATTGTGTTATGTATGTGTATCATGGATATTTTGTGATTCAATGGAATAATACAATGCTTAACTCTTAAACCATGGATAATCATGTTCCATAAAAATCATTGAAGAAGAAGAATTGATGTTTTTATATACTGGGATTTAATAATTATGTTTTAGAATCAACACATCCATGATATTTGGGTTATAAAAATCACAGGATATCTAATAATAGTTCCATTATAGTTTTGATTAATGGAATGAAATCATATATTAAAGGGTATAAATGATGTTTTAAAATTATTTTTTGGAAATGTGATATTTTATATGGAGGACATGAATTGGGGAAATATAAAACATTAAATTTTGTTCATTTTGAAGTTATAATGATGATTTTGGATAAAGATATGATTCAAAATTGATGAATTAAATTAGGTAATACTATTAACCTTTAAAATTATTAGTGATTTTGTGATAAAGTAGATTATGATAGAGTTTAAAACATTTTATAATTTATTTAATGTATTTAATAATAACTAGTTTAATTTACATTGTTAGGATATAGTAACTTTTTGAAGCATTTATCATTTCATTGAGAGTTTACAATGATCTTATTTTTCAAATATTTGGTATGCAAATTTAATAGTTTATTGTACTATTTAGGGGTTTATATATTTATTTTGGAAATTTAGTTGAATTTATTTAAAATTATTGAATATAAAAATTGGTCAAACATGTTTGGGAATAATTTTAATAATAAATTCTTATGGATGAAATTATTTGTAAATTTTGGTTCCAATATTGAGGTTTTGAATGTAATTGTATTATATTATTTACCATGGTATAAAAAAATAAAAAAATATTTATAGATATAGGGATATTAATTTCATTCAATAATGAATATTATGATTTTTCAAATGTTAATTTTTGTTCTTAATTCATAAAAAGATCATAATGCATACTCTATTCATGGACGCAAAAAAATAAAGTTAAAATTTATCTAAATAAAACCAAAGGATGAAATTTTCTTCTAAAAATATAATTTCTTAGGTATGAATAGTTTCTGGTATTCTCTATCTTGATAGATAATTAATAGCTCAAGATTTAAAAAAATTTCACAAAATAAAACTTTTATAGATTGAACTTTTTGGATTATTCAAGGATATTATCACCAATAATATATTGATTTATTTTCTATTGTTAACATTATCTTAGACATGTTTTTATAAACTTTTTTTCCTTGGGAATTTAATTTATCA
The DNA here is from genome assembly GCA_963277665.1 of Viscum album. Classification (NCBI taxonomy): domain Eukaryota; kingdom Viridiplantae; phylum Streptophyta; class Magnoliopsida; order Santalales; family Viscaceae; genus Viscum; species Viscum album. The sequence goes on along the minus strand of OY728158.1, from coordinate 1,533,950,893 downwards.
CCCAGGAAAATATTTTCAGTTTCTATTAATGTTATCCGATTTGAAAACCTAGTTTTCTCTTATTGTAGTTGACCATTATATTTTTTCCCTATATTAAAGTGATTATTTTTTTTAACCTTTTTGATAATGTGGGATTTCAAAAAATAATAATAATGAAATTTAAATCCTTTTAATACCAATAAAAAGTTCAAAATTTATAGGATGTAGTTTATTAGGGAGGGGTAATTGTACATTATGAGGTTTTAAATAAACACAATGATTAATATCATAAATAACACACAACATTGAGTTAAAAGAACCAAGAAAAATTGTGTTTATAACCCTGCCATTAAATTAGATGGTGTGAATTGGATTATCAAAATTAAGATATGTATATAAATAACCCACTGAATAAATAATTTCATTAGCGTATCAGAAATAAACATTATGGTTTTAATAAAGATATTTCATTCGTCAAATTACGTTTTCATCATAAAAATGAGGTTTTGTGTGTGTGGAAACTATAAATAATTTTTCGAAATTTTCAAATTTTATTTTATAGAAATTATTATTTTTTTGAATTTATATTCATAAAAAAATATTTTATTATTTTTTTGGATTTTTATAAAAATATTTATTTTTTATTGAATAATGGAAAATATATTGTTTTCTAAAATAGTTATTTTTTTCATTAAACCAAATTAACAATATTAAAATTACATTTTTGGATTTGGAATTTACATGAAATATGATAAAATTTATTTATAATAATATGATTAATAACAATTTAATAACCAATTTTCTTGTTTTTAGTCTAAAACTATTTTATGCATAAAAACTCAATATATAAAGGAACACATTTTATACTCATAATGATTTTCCATTTTAGTTAATTAAAATAACCAAAAATGATAAAATATTTGAATGAAATTTATATAGAATATATTTACATATATTAATTTAAATTCATATATTGAATATTTCTTATTATATTGTTAATTTAATAATGATTTTTTCCATGAAAAAAATATTTTCTCAATAATAAGATTTTAATCTCCTTTAGCAGTTCTATTTTCAAATTAAATTATTCATATTCTCATAATTTAATCATTAAAAATATAATAAATATTTGGGATCAATATATCCAAATTATTAAAAAATGGCCTTTTATTTTTACTTAATATTTATATAAACTATATTAAATAATAATCACAATTTTATGAGTAAATTAGTTAATTAATGATAAAAATAATAGGATAAAAATGAAAAATGCACACAACAAAGTAGATTTATCAAATTTTATGAGTTTATTGAGGACCAATCAATCAAACCGTAGTATTTATGGTCACTTACTTCCATATTATCTTTATTTTTATATTTTATAATATTTATGTAAAATTTAATGATCAAAATTTCCCCTTCATCCTTTAAATAAATACATTATTTTAAGTAAGAGATAAAAATTTTTTTTATTATAAATAAAAATTTGTAATTAAAAATATTTTTTATCATGATAACTTATTTATAAATGGTTATATGGAATTTATATTTACCTCATGTTTTTTTAAATTCAAATTTGTTGAATAGTTTCAAAAATGACATTAACGATATGTTATAATATATAATATTTTATTAAGAGATTTAAATTTTTTGAAAATTATATCCTAATCCATGTGATAGGATATGTTTTAAAGTATATTACAGGTTCTATTTATTTTAAAATTTCCATTTTAATGAATCTATCATGGCCCCTGAAGAGTAAAAAAATTATTTTAAAAGTAATAACCAAATATGGTTAAAACTGTTGAATGAAAAATAATAATGATAAAAAACTATTGTAATTTTTTCATATTGTATAAGATTATATGATCTCAACCCATGAACATCTTATATTCAAATTATATCAATTTGTCTTATATCATTAAATTAATTTATATTAATTTAATATTTTATAGAGTTCCAAAAGTGCACCTACCCTCAAATATAAAGGAGAACATACGATCCTCTATCCACCAAACATAAAAATCAATTTGGATTAGTAAATAAATCTCTAAATAAATTTATACATTTTATTTAAACTTCCCAGGGGTCATGGGTTAATTATAAAACTATCACAGAATGGAGTAGGGTTTAAATATAATGATGTTTTAAGAATAATAGGTATCGTTTATATCCTAGTGTTTTTGTATAATTTCATCATCTACCTCCAATAACTTTTTCTCAAATAGGATGATATAAAAAATAAATATCTCTAATATACTATTTTTTTAATGTAATAGAATATTTAATTCTCCAAATTATTCATACTGAAAACATATCTGTCATTCGTGTGTATGAAAGAGTACCTCCTCGTAAACTGGTGCAATTTATTTTAAATAACATCCACTGAGGGATGATTATAATAATTCATCTAATATTATATATATATATATATATATATCTGTGTGTGTGATATTCATCATGTATTTATAATATTGAAATGATAATATTTTTAAATAAATTTATATCTTTCAATTTAATTAAAAATAAGGCAATCGTTTATGTTTGTGTGAGGATTACCACATCCATGAAGCAATCTGATTAGTTTTTCCTAACAAAATATAAATGATATATTTTTTTATTTGAAGAAATAATACATTATTTATGTCTAAATTATAATTTTACTAGTAAAATATTATTCATCTCTATTCCATAACAATAAATGAAAAATTAAAACAGTAATCATTGGTATGTACATATTAATGTCTATTTGATTTTAACATATATTATTTTTAAAATCCATTTTTTATTTATATAGTAAATATTATAAATGATGTATAAAAATTTATAATGACTCGGCATTATTAGATTACATAATCATTAATTTAGTCAATAATTCACATCCTTTCACATTGAGGATATTTTTATTGTTATAGCTTTAGAGAATTGTTACAAAATACATTCATAAAATTACACATTATTACATAGTGGATTCCATAAAAACAGTTCTACTTTCTTGAAAAATGTAAAATTTTCACATAAAACATGATTTCATTGAATAATAATCAAACATTTAAAAACATGGAATGAGAACAAAAGCTTAGTAAGGGATACAAAAAAAGGAAACAACGCATTAGTACATTAACACTTGTAACGTGTTAAATCATTTTCAAAATACTTACTTGTCACCCATATATACTTACTTTGTGAAACATGATATTTACACAAGATCTACACAAAACATAAAAACATAAATAGAATCATAAAAGTATTTTTTTACATTACATTCATAACCTTGTAACCCTCCCCACTACCTTATAATTGGAAACCCTCACGACTACCTTACAATTTGTGTATCCATCGCAGTTACACATTGAGTAACCATATGACCGACGTCCAACATACACATACCCAATAAATTATATGGAAATATAGGTCCTCAAATTCATCATAAACAATTCCCAATAACCATAACACAATTATAAAAATTAAATAATTCCTCAAAAACATTGCCTTTTAAATTTCGTAAAACAGAATTTTAAAAGAGGATTTTTACATAAAATTAATTTACATAAATCATAAAATTGAAGTGATACATAGTAGAGTATACTTAATATGTATATACAGTAAAATACCCATAAATAATCATATTATAAACATGTTTTCATCACATAAAAATTTTTAATACCACATAAATAATGAAGTATAAGGTTAACCCAATGAATGGAAATCGGGTTAAGAATTATCTTACCTCATGTTTGTCTTAATTACAACTCATTTAAACATCTTGTATAATGGTTTAAATAGTGTTATTAATATATTACATAAACATATACATTCTTATAATACATTATTTGATCATTTCATTACATCATTCCACCCTTTAATTGTTAGTATTTTATTCCTTGCACTATTTTGTGTCAGTTCATTACATGATTTCCATGATTGGATCATGAAGGTTTTTCTTGTAAATTAGAAGCGAAACTCCATAATTAGAATGGAATGGTATTTATGTATTTCTAGAACCCTATATTATAACATTTATCATTTTTAATTCTGACATGAGGATGATTCATGAGTTAAAACATTATCGATATTTGTTTAGTTTATTTTGGTGATTCTTCGATCATAAAGATCTCATTTTGTTTCATAAATTAATTACATGTGTGAAAAAAAGATTCCAAAACGTTATATAAGTTATAGTACATAAATTATAATTTGTTTCAACCATAAAAATGGTTTCATGACCAGTCTTGAAGGTAATTAATTTATTTTGAATCACATAGTCCACGATGTTAGTAAATCGACACATCACATATGGTGTATTAATTCCTTGAATAAGTGGGAGAGGAGAAGAATATTGATGATGAATTTTCAAATAACATGAGAAAATCCAAAATATACATTATTCTAGAGCATTCATTCTCCATGGATAATAGTAGGTGTGGAATGAAGAAGAAAAAAAGAAACTAAAAATAAAAGAAAAATGGAGAAATCTCTCAAGAAAAATCGGTAGCCTAACGACGTCGCTTTAAATATCATAAAATAATTTGATGATAGAGAGAGGTTATCTCGTAATAATTTTATAATATAGTTATTAAGGGGGTTATGGTATGAAATATCCCAACATAATCTAAATGGAATGAAAATAAATAACATAAAATAAATGAAAAGAATGAAAATAAAAGAGGATGTTTACCTCTTGATATCTTCTCCTTGATATCCTTATCAAGGCATTCGGTTTTGGCCTTTTGGTGAGACCAGTAACTATAGGACATATGAATTTTTCGTGGGAGGTGTATTGGAAAAAATATATATAAGTCTCAAGGCTTGAGAGGTGTGGGAGGAAGACGGTAATTAGGGTGGTATTTATAGTGGAGGAGAGGAGGTATTTTTCATTATTTTAATCATTATTATAAGAGTTTTTCTCAAGACTAGAAATAATCATAATTCATGTGACCCCAAATTGTAATAATGTAATTTGAGTTTGAAACAAGTTGTCTTACATCATCCTTCCATCTCTTATGATGTAGTAAATCAAGTATTTATCATTTATCGTATTTTATTGTATTTTACTATTCATAAAAAATTATAGAATTTCAATATTTTCAATAAAATTAACATTAACCATTTATCGACATTTAGAATTCAAAAATGTACTCTATTTTTTGAAAATATGTTTCTAAATACTATTAATTTAATATTTAAATAAAATCATACTTAATTAAAAAATAAACAATTCTAATTCTAGAACTGATTTTATATCACATTGAAAAATTAACCAATATGTCATTATCTTAGATCCTTAAGAAAATAAAATAATAATAAAATTTATTATTCATTAGGTTCATATTACTATTCATATTTCTATTCATAATGGTATGTTACTATTCACCCAAAAAACAAGTTGGTACATTCAGACTCCAAATAACTTACTTAACACAATTGTAGATGACCATATTTCTAAATTCAAAACATAGAAGCAGAAAAATTATTTTTGAAGGCTACATATAAATATCCACTTCAAAGAAATCCATGCATTTTAATTAATTTTTATAAAACATTGGGGTGTTATATTCTCCCCACCTTCTGGAAATTGTGTCCTCGCAATTTTATATACGTATTTAACAAGTGATGTTATTTTTCCCGCATAGATTTTTCAGACTCCCATGTTACTTCTTCTACTATGTGGTTTCTCCACAAAAACTTTACATAGTGGATTACCTTATTCCGCAATATATTTTCCCTTCGATCAGGAATCTGAACTTGTTTCTCTTCATAATAATAGTTCTCTTATAGTTGAAGTGATTCTTGGAGCAAGACATGTTATGAATCCTCCACATGCGTCCTCAACATCGAAACATAAAAAAACAATGTGTACATGAGACAAACTCGGAGGCAATGTTAGTCGGTAACCAACTGGTCCAACATTCTCCAAGATTTCAAAAGGATAGATGAACCGTGGACATAACTTCCCTTTCTTAATAAAAATCTTTACATTTTTCCGAGGAGGGATTTTAAGGAATACAAGGTTACCTACATTTAATGATAAGTCCTTCCATCTATTATCTACATAACTTTTCTCCTTGCTCTATGTTGTCCCCATCTGCTACCATATCATCTTCACTTTCTCTACCACATTCTTTATTAATTTTGGCCCCATCAAATTTCTTTCAATGACTTCATCCCAAAACACTAGAGTCTGACACCTCTTTCCATACAATTCCTCAAAAGTTGCCATCTGTATAATAGAAAGAAAAACAATTATTATAAGAAAACGCAAATAAATAAATATATTGATCCCAACTTCACTGGTATTCTACAGAAAAATCTTGAAGAATATCCCCCAATATCTAAATCGTTCACTCAGACTTCCCATCTGATTAAAGATGATAAGCTATACTAAAATTTAATTATATGACCAATGACTTATGAAGACCCTTACAAAAGATAGAAGTGAACCTGGGGTCCCATTCAGATTCAGTGGAAAAATAAACACCATGTAACCAGACAATATCCTTGAGGTATAGTTGAGAAATATGATTTGAAGACATTGTATATCAAATAGAAAGAAAATGTGTTGATTTTGTTTGTAGATCAAAAATAACAAAAATTTCATTATTACCAATAGTTGTCTTAGATAGTCTCACCACAAATTCCATGGATACATTCTTTCACTTCAAATCTATCACTAAAAAATATTGAAGCATCCCCTTACTTAACTTCCATTATTCTTTAACCTGTTGACATGTCAAAAATTTCATGGTAAAATCAACAATATATCTTTTCAATCCATCCCACCAGTAATTATTCTGAAGGTTTCTGTACATTTTAGTAATTCCAGGATGAACTAAAAATGGAGAACTATAAGCTTCACACAAGAAAACATTCTTCAACTAGTAATCACAAGGCACACACAAACTTTTTCCCAATATTAAAACACATTCTTTATCAATGTTAAATTCTGGAAACATTCTCATTTTATCCAATTCTACCATTTTCTATTTCTCATGGTCTTCCTTTTGTGCTTCTTAATTTTATCTGATAATGATGATTACACTGAAACATAAAAAAATAGAGTTATTTCCTACACCAACAACTTCCATTCCAAAATTAATCAAATCATTAATCAAGGGATCATGTTCCAAATGTACCATGGTTAATGATGCATGATGTTTTCGACCCAAGGAATCCGCCAATTTGTTCTCTTTTTTAAGATGGTAATTAATCATGAAATCATAATACTTTGTATATTCAATACATATTCTCTGCCTCATGTTTCATTCATTCTGACTAAATATATACTTTAGACTTTTATGTTATATATATATTTGACATTTGACTCCATATAAATGATGCATCCAAATTTTAAAAGAAAAAACCAAATAGGCCAATTCCAAATAATGTGTGGGATAATTCAACACATGAGGCTTTTGTTGTCTTGAAACACAAGAAATTACCTGATCATTCTTCATCACAACACAACCTAGTCCCTTCAAAGAAGAATCACTGTAGATAACAAACTCACCATTTCAGGAAGGTAAGGAATAAACAGAAGAATTCACCAAGCTCTTCTTCAGTTCTTGAAAACAAACATTAAATTCTTCTGTCGAGAAAAATTTAACCCCATTTTTAATTAACATAGTTATCAGGAAAGATAACCATACAATTTTCTAAACAAACCATCAGTAATAACCTACTAACGCAAGAAAACAATGATTATTTGTAACATTTGTATGTCTGGGCCATTCACCAACCACTTTTGTTTTGGAAGGATCAACTGTTATTCCATCATTATTTAAAATTTTCTCAATAAAGGAAATTAGTTGTAACAAAAAATCACACTTTATGAATTTTACATACTATTTCTTTTCCTTTATGGTTTGTAAAACAACCTTAATACGTTTCTTATGCTCTTCTATACTCTTATAAAATACTATAATGTCATCAATAAACCCATCCACAACTTTTTCCATGAACCTGTGATATATTCTATTCATAAGATTCATGAATATAGTAGGTTTATTCTTTAATCCAAATAGCATAACAATGAATTTAGAATGCCCATATATAGTATTAATTTTTTTTTTGAGATGGCATCCTTCTTTACCTTTAGTTGATGGTATCCTAATCTCAAGTCAATATTGAAAAAGTACTGAGCACCCTTGAGCTAAAAAAACTAGTCATCAATGTGAGGAAAATGATACTAGTTTTTAATTGTGATGTTATTCAAAGTTATATAATCAATGAAAAGTATCATGGAACCTTCTTTATTTTTAACGAACAAAACAGTAACACCACATGTTGAAGTGCTAGGATGAATGAAGTATTTATCAAGAAAATCCTGTAATTGATTTATCAATTCAATAAGTTCTATTTGAGACATACGATATGGGGGGTTTGAAATTGGAAAACCATCAAGAACTAAGTCAATTGTGAATTTGACTTCTCGATCAGGTATGAAACTAGATAACACTGCAGAAAAAACATCAATGTATTTATTTACCACATGCTCATCATCAATTTGAACAGTTCCCTTGTTTTAAAAAATATGAGAATGATAAATTTCATTTTCATCTTACAACATTTTCTTAGCTTCTTGATATTTTATCAATTTTACATGTTCATTATTATATACCAACTTAAACTATTTCTAAAAAAACTTCTTTATGTTGACATTAAATCATAGCATGATAAAAAGAATGCCGAACCATTCCCAGAATAACAAAATTTTTGAATAAGGGTAAAAAATGGGTTTTAGGTAATTTTTTCTATAGAAAAAAATAAAATGATTTTTATAATTCAACTTTTCTATAATATTTCCCCTTGGTGTTTTAACAACAAGTTCCACTCTCATTTATGGAGATGATATTTACAATTTACCTGAATTTTTTTCTAAAATGAAGGAATGTGTTTACCCCATATCAAAACAAAACATTAAAAAAATATGAGTAAACAAACAAAGTACCTGATAAAACTTCATAGGATGGTTCAACATCTGCTGACATAGTCCCAAAAGATCTCACTACACCATTCTGCTAATAGTCTCCATTCTTTGCATCATTTGAATCTCTCTTTCGGAAGGAATTTGCGTAGTGACCCATCTCACCACATTTATTGCACTTAATAGTTTTCTTATCAGGATTAATATTAGGATAATTTTCATTACAAACTCGATCTATATGTATAAACGTACCACATTTAAAACACTTCCCAGTTTTGGTAAGACATTCCCTAGGGTGCTTTTTTGACAATTTTCACAAACTAGAAATTGGATTTTCTTACCATCCGATTTATTTTGTTGATTCTTACCCATATCTTTCCATATATTGATCTTATTTTCTATGTTGACAAAATTCATGTGTTCATATGCAAACTCCATCAATACCCTCTCATCACATCAGACAAGTTTCTCATAGCTTTTTAATTCGTGGAAGGCCAATTACCTTCGATACCTTGGCTTCAGTCTTGATTAAAAGTGGTTTTTTGCTATAAAGATCCAGATTAATATTTGGAGTATACCTCACTAGTCGGGTGAAGTTCACTTCATACACGGCCACTGAATCTTCTTCCATCTGTTTCAATTCAAGGAATTACTTCTCCATATTAAGTTGAACAACCATAGGAAAATATTTTTCATGGAAATTAATTTTAAATTAATCCCACTCTAAGGAATAAATATACTCTATATTCTTAATATTTATTACCATTGACCACCTATGATCAACTTCACCTTCAAAACGATAAATTAAAATACATACATTTTGATTATATGAACAACCCATTACATCAAATATCTTTTCAAGGGCTTTAATCTATCCTTCAGCCGCTACTGGGTCAGAAGATCCATTAAAAGCAAGAGGGTGTTGTCTCATAAAATGTTCCACTATCATCATGTTCCATTGTGGGTCCTCTAGTTGTTCTATTCCATGGATTCCCCAACCATTTATTTCTTGCATTAGGTGATCCATTACTATCACAAACTGCTCAGTTCCAATCCCTACCATTTCAGGCTGTATATTCTAAAGGATATCATTATGTCTGTACCTATCTTATTCTTCTTCCCTATTTGTTATGTGGAAAACAATTTTGAACAAAAATATCTTTGATGAAGCAACATGGTAATCTTTAAATTCTATATCATTTCAAATTAATCATATAATAATAATCATTATGTTAATCTTTTAACATCGTCATAACCCTTAATGTTATTTAAACCACCCTATGATACCAACTATAAGGACCCGACCTTATTACATTACATAATATTGACTTTAGTCAATAATTTACATCCATTAACATTGAGTAAATTTTCACGTTTACATATTTAGAGAATTGGGAATTAATAAATTTATAAAATTACACATTATTACAGAGTGGATACCATAAAAACAGTATTCATTTCTTGTAAAATGTAAAACTTTTCACTTAAAACATTATTTCATTGCCAAATCTTAAAACATTTAACATGGATTTATTATTTTTTATTAAAAATCATTATAATCTATGAAAATCATTTAAAAACTTGGGATGATCACAAAATCTCAGGAAGGGATATTAAAAAAAGGAAATAACACATTAGTCCATGAACACTTTTAACATATGAAATCATTTTCAAAAGGCATACTTGTACCAATATATACATAATTTTTTAAAATTGAGATTTATAAAATATCCATATAAAACATAAGATAATTAATATAATCATAAAGGTATATTGGTAAATTATTTACATATTCCTATAACCCTCTCGACTACCTTATAATTTCTAACCCTCACTGCTACATTACAATTTGTGTAACCATCGTAGTTACACTTGGAGTAACTATACGACCGACCTCTAACATACTCATACCCAATAAATTGGAGGTAAATATAGGTCCCACCATTCATCATAAAAAATTTCCAATAAACATAACACAATCAAACAACATGAATAATTTCATAAAAACATTTCCTTTAAAATTTCATAAAACAAAACTTTAAAAGAGTATTTTAAAAGAAAATCTCCTTACATAAATCATATAATTTATGTGAGATTTATTAAAGTGGATGTAATATGTATATAAAATATAAATAAATATAAATAATCATAATAGAAAATATTTTAAACGCACAAAAAAAATTAATATCACATAAAAAAATAAGTAGAATGTTTACCCAAAGAATGGAAATTGGGTTAAGAATTCACTTACCTCGGGTTTGTCTTACTTGAAACTCATTTAATACTTTTGTATAATGGTTTAAATAGTGTTATAAATATCTTAAAGAAACATATCCATCTTTATAATTTCTCATATGATCATTTTATTACATAATTTAACCCTTTAATTGTAAGTATTTTATTCCGTGCACTGTTTTGGGTGAGTTCTTTACATGATTTCCATGATTGGTTTATGATGGTTGTTCTGGTAAATTGGATGTGAAACGCCAGAATTGGAATGTAATGGTATATAATTATTTCCATTACTATAAAATATACCATTTATCATTTTTAATTCTAACATGAGTATTATTCATGATTAAAACATTATGGATATGTGTTTAGGTTATTGGGCGATTCTTCGATCGTAAAGATCTCATTTTGTTTCATAAATTAACAACATGTGTGAAACAAAAAGATTAAAAAACATTATATAAGTTATCATACATATATTATAGTCTTTTTAAACCATAAAAATGGTTTCATTACAAGTTTTGAAAGAAGTTAATGAATTTGAAATCACCTCGTCCATGATGTTGGTTAATCGACACATCACGGACGGTGTTTTAATTCCTTGAATAAGTGGGAGAAGAGAAAAATATTGAAGAGTAAATTTCCATGAACATGAGAAAGTATATAATATACATGATTATGGAACGTTAATTCATGTTGGATAAGAGGTGTTAGTGAAATAGGATGAAAATAAATGAACTCAAAATAACAAAACAATTGAGAATTATCTCATGAAAAATCGGCAGCCTAACAGCATTGCTTTCAATTTCATAAAATAATTTGATGAGAAAAAAGGGGTATCTCATAATTATTACATAATATGGGTATTAAGGGGGATATGGAATAAAATATTCCAACATAATCTAGAGGAATGAAAATTAATACCATAAAATGAAAGGAGTAAAGGAAAATAAAAGAGGATATTTACCTCTTGATCTCTTCTTCTTTAGATCCCTCTTAAGGCCTTTGGTATTGGCCTTTTGGTAAGACCAATAGCTCTAGGACGTGGGGAATAACCTTGGGAGGAGTATTGGGCAGAACATAGGTAAGTATCAAGGTTTGAGAGGCATGGGAGGAAGAGGGGAATGAGGGTGGTATTTATAATGGAGGAGAAGAGGTTTTTTTCATTATTTTACACATTATTATAATATTTTTCTCAAGACTATGAATAATCATAGTTCATGTGACCCCAAATAGTAATAAATGAATTCTAGTGTGAATCATGTGGTCTAAATCATCCTTGTATCACATATGACGCAGTAAATCTAGTATTTAGCATTTGTCATATTTAATCATATTTCACTAATCATAAAAAATTCTATAATTTTAGAACATTTCCAAAAATTCACCCATACCATTTCTTGATGTGTAGAATTCAAAAATCAACACCATTTTTTTAAAATAATTTTCTATATATTATCAATTTAATTTTTAAATAAAATTATACTTAATTAAATAATAAACAATTCTAAATCTTTAACTGCTTTTATATCACATTGAAAAATTAACCAAGATATCCTTATCTTAGAGCCTTACAAGAATAAAAAAAATAAAAAATTTACTATTAATTAAGGTCATATTAATTCTCATATTACTATTTATAAGGGTATATTACTATTCAAAAAAACATGTTGGTTCCTTTAGACTCCAAATAAATTACTAAACACAATTGTAGATGACCATTTTTCAAAATTCAAAACATAGTAGCAGAAAAATTATGTATAAATGGTAGTGGTAAATATATAATTTTAAAAAACATCCATTCATTTCAATTTATTTTTATAGAACCATGGGATGTTACAAAATTATTATTATTACATTAGTATTATCTTTATGAAAATGTATTAATGACATATTTTACAATAGAAAAACTACCGATGTCAGTTTTGATATATAAACAAAATATTATCTAAATGCCCTACATGAATATAACTGATTAAGATGTTAAATATTACATGTTATTACTAAATATAAAAGTAATATTAAAAATATAAAACTAATAATTTTTTACATAGGTTGATAAAGTAATTAATGGATATGTCAGACCTGAGGTATGGGGTATTATAACTCAATTTCATTTCATTAGGTTATATTAAAAATAATAATCTTTAATATTCAAATTATGAACATATAATGACTTTTTATTATTTTATATTCTACATTAACATGTATTATATAGATTTAAATTTGATACACATAAAAAAGTAATTGATTAATTATAACTTTAATTGTTTGATAATTGTATGATATTTTCCCCAAATATCCACTCTATTGAGACATATATGAATATATGCACGTATTAATTTTTATGAGGTGTATTTACTACTTATTGGATATGTTATATCATGAATTACATTATATTAAATATTTTTTTTTGTTTCATTTGATTTTATTTCACTAATATTTGAGATGATACAAAATTAGTAAGGGGTTATTTCACAATCTCTTGTTTATTCAATATTATTAATATATAAATATCTACTAGTTTTATTATTTTATATTTAAATCTTAAACCAAAATTATTTTTATTTTATTATTTTTATTTTTCTAAGTAATTTTATTTTCAATTCATTTTCCACTCTATATGTAATTGGGATAAGGAAATCATATATTTAAGAAAAAATGACGTCTTTTATTTAACTCAATCATTAATGATTGTATTCCTTCTACATATTTTTCCTAAAATGTTTGAAAGAATATTTATAGTACTCACTATAAATTAAATATATAAAATTTTACCCATTATTGAATATTTTCCTAAAAAAAATATGTGGATTCCTCTTTTCGTTTTCCAAAAAACTTACTTTTATTAATTTTACATAAAAGTAAAATGAATAATTGTTTTTAAATATTTGTAATGAACGTAATATCTAAAAATAATGACCATGGAATGAATTGAATCATCATTTATAATTTTTTTAAGGAATTTATTTTCTTATTATACTATAAATGTTTTTTTGTCAAAGTGGATTTAAAAAATAAATGGTTACTTTCCTCAAAAATGCTTTTAATGATACCTTTATGGAAATTATTTTTATCAAAATTAGTATACCTTTTATTCTATACTGTGGATATGTTTTAATGATACAATTTTTATGCATTATTTGGATGTTATATGTTCTCATGTAATAATGAAATTTTTGACATTTTGAATGATAATTATACCTGTACTAATTTTTTTTGAATAGGGAATTTTTATTGTGTTTTATTTATTTTTTATATGAATAATGTGTTCTAATAATTATTATCGTTGTGGGTAGTTAAATTACATATACCCTCAACAATTCGATAGGTATTCTGAGATAAACTATTTTAATAATTTTCTCAAGGCCTTGCCAATTTACGAATAATGGCACAACACAAATAAATAATGGTAAGTTTATGATGTCGAATATTATTAATTCCATAATTAAGAAATAATTTCTTTTTTTATATATTATTAAATTATTTAATATGATATCTATGGATAAGTTTCAATTCCATGTGAATATTTATATGGAATCATTTTATACTAAATTACTACTTCCATATCATTCTTCAGGATCATGTTATTGATTAAATATTATTTTTATTTTTATTTACCATTTAATACTGATTATGATTTATTTAGAAATGAAATATACAACTAATGATGACCCTTACAGAGAACACCAACTCACCCTTATATTGTTTCCATTTCCTAGATATAATGAATTTAACTTAGAAAGAGATCTTGGATTCATAATATTTACTATATTTATATTGTATTTTAGGTTTTAAAATATAATTAAAGATTCATGTATATATCTAATCTACCATAACTATTATACTATCTAGTCCTTTGTTATGTGATAATTGTATATGGTACTAATGTATTAAAATAACCACCAACAATAGGTTTCTAGGATCAGGGTACTTACAGAGCCTCCATCCACATACCTCACCCACTATGTAATGATCACATCACATTGCATTACAATACTCACATCTATATAAACTCATATGTATATGAATAAAATCATAGTAAACAGGTTAATTAGTCTCTAAAACAATTCATATAGTCTTTACATGAAATGAGGCTATCACAACAATAAACAAAATTTATTATTCCTTTATAAGAAAATGAGGTCACATAGTCCAAAAAATTTATATTTATCTAAAAATCAGTTTTATTGAATCATGAAATAGTGGATTTATTTATTATAAGTCAAAACTATGCATAACCTATGGAATTATCTATAACAACATAGTATTAAGTAAACATTCTATATGACATTAATTCCATTTTAAACAAAATGTGAGATAAAAAATATCATTAACATTCCAATTTATCATTTTTATCAACAAGAATTATATAATTGGATTATTTTTTCCAACATTTACTTTGCATCACTATGATTACACTCAAATTACAATTATATAATGATTCATTAAACATTATTCTTTATGTTCATTATCCATCCACGCAAATTATTAGATTTATGGTCATTGTCAAATTCATCTATTTAAATATTTTATCCCAAATATAATTACCATGATATTTAAATAAATTCTATGATTATATGTTATCTACTAAATCCAGAGTAAAACAACTATCACTGTAGAAGAACACGTGATATCACTAATTGAAGAGAATATTTTAATTAATCTTCATTATCCTTCAATAATATCAATTACTACTCGACTTATAAGAGATAAATCAAGGTAAATGTATTATTTCACATAATATATTTAAGAAATTAATACCCATATTCAAGGTTATAATGCTCTTCATGCGAGAAATCAGCTAAAAAGAGGATCATTGATCACCTATTCCACTATGAAATTTATGTTCCGCCCAGAACATCATTCCAAATATGATTCAAAAACATTAAAAGAAACACTATTATAACTATATAGAAATTTTTCTGTAACATGGAATGATAAAATAGATAATAAACTTAAATAATTGTTGAAGAACATGATTTAGAACACCATTAATCTAACACGAGAACCCATGTATCAAATTCTGTAAAAAAGGGGATTCAAAGGACTTAAATATGATCTCTTGGTACCCAAGGTGGAGACACATCATAAATTATATTATATTATATAATTGAAATAAAAAAATAAAGTAAATAATATATGGACATTGTATAATTGACTGAAATTCCAAATAAACTCTTCACCACTACAACAATATTTATGGATACATACTAAATGACTGGTTTGATCGTCGGAGAATCCACTACATCCCCTTATAGGTAAGATCATAATGCTTGGGAAATTATGGTGTGTCTCCCCTTCCACTAGATACTTCCTATATAAAACATCCATTTATCTTGAATCTTTATCCACTATAAAGTTGGAATATTTAGTAAAAAAATCAATGATCAACTATATAATATCATATATTTCTTTAGATAAAGTTAGTCTAGTTTTGACTTCAGACATGATTTACTCTCATGTCTACTAAGGAATAAATATTGGTTGGATTGAAACACCAAGAACAGGATACTAGACATTCATCTATTAGAAGACCACGAATTTTGATAGAAACTCTAGGACTGCATTCTTCAACCAATGGAACCAAAACCTCCCTCTTAGAGGTCAATACATATCTGTTATGCCAGGATATACCGATAGGGGAAGCTATGAAATTTATAGAGAACCAATTCACACATTTCCTATTTAATGAGTGTCCATTCATAAGATAACACATATTATTGTTCATCCTTAGACCAAAAATCATAGGAAACATTATTAAAAACATCAATCTATCAAGAAATATACCTCATAATCACCCAACTATGAATCCTCCACAAACCACGCCAAATAATATTGAAAATCATCTAAAAAAGATATCATTTATCTCTAAAATCTCCAAAATCAATATTTATCATTGAGTTATCTTTCAAAAAACTACATGGACATCTCAATTCACACATGGTATACCTATACTACTTTCTCCTATTCAAATCAACTACATAATTACCCTTTACTATCATTTATGAAACATTTAATCCATTATCCTCTGAGAATTACATCCAACTTTATTGTCACATGTTCATGACATGCTAGGATATGACCTACCATAAGCTCTTATGATCAGTATAAACCACAAAATGATTATCAATGAGGTAAGGTCACAATAACCTAGACATAAAGAAAAATTCTATTAAAATGAGATCAGGGGATGAACATTAATTATTATGGGGGAATAATGGTGGGGAACTATTATAGATTTATAATCCCAAATACATTTGAACACAACCAAAAAATTGATATGAAGCATAAAAAAAATCATGAAAATGTACTCAATATTCTAGAAAACAATTTGATGCTTGGATTAATAAAATCTTCTTCAGATACTAAAAATCTATCTAAAACTAATTCATCAAAAATAATTTCTTTTAAATTATAGTAAGTTATATAATATAAATAAAAAATTGTGTAAATAATTTTTGAACGGAATTTAATTAAATAAATGTCCAAATCTACTCTTCACCACTACAACAATAATTATGGATTCATACTAAATGACTGGTTCAATCATTTAAGGATCAACAACATAACCTTATTAGGAAATGAAAATCTCCATGAAATGACCATCCTGATCCCATAACCCACACTTCAAAAATATCATGAAAAGATACTGATGAAAAAGAATTTAAAAAATGGCCCAAAAATTCTTTTCAAGCTCCTACATAGTCATGGAGTCAACAAGGTTTTAATTAATGAAACCCATGAAAAATTATTTGGAAACACATTGGAAACAAAATTTATTAAACCTATAAACATGGAAAGAGTTTTTGAAAAACTGAATGAAATTTCAATGATCTCATAACTCCATTGATGACATTAGAAAAATTACATCATAATATCCTCAAATTTCACCTAAAAATGAGAAACAATATCCAGCTAAATGATTGATCATGTGTAAATAACCTTCTTTAAATATGTACTTATTCTTAAGGAATACACAAACATGTTTTCTAAGGAATTTCACAGTCTTCCTCATATTCAAGAGGATGAACATTCAATCAAGCTTATATCTGGGAAATTTCCATTATCCAAGACTCCCTATAGAATTAATGTTGTGGATCTTGAGGATCTAAAGAATCAACTATAGGATAATCTATGTAAATATTTTATATGTTGAAGTTCATAACAATGTGGTGAACAAGTCCACTTTATCACAAAGAAGGACGAGTCAATGCACCATTTCATTAGTTATTGTGAGCATAAAAATATCACGGTAAAGACCAATTACCATATTAATTAGATTTATAACATGTTTGATCATCTACATGGAGCCAAATACATCGAAAATTTGTATCTTTGGACATGATTTTATCCATTTCTGGTGAACAAGGAATATATCCCCAAAACCACTTTTTTGTACAATGTACGAAAACTATGAGTTCATAGTGATACAATTTAGTCTCACTAATACTCCATCAATCATCATGGACTTGATAAATAATTACTTTATAGATTAATGTTAAAATTTTGTTTTAGTCTTTAGGGTAGAAATTATAATTTACTATAACATAATGTAGAATCATAAGGACCATCTATGAACTATGCTAAATAACCTACGGAAGGAGAAGATTTACACCTTGTATAGAAAATGTGGGTTCTGGTTGAAGGAATACTAATTTAGTGGCATATCATCCCAGTCAATGGGATATTATTGGGAATGTCAATGATAGAAAAAATTAAAGGATGTATAAGGAGAACATTTTTGGAATATATTCATAGTTTACTTATGATATCTTGGTATTATTTTCGATTTTTTATAAATTTCTCATGATTATAAAACTATCTTACCAAGTTAACTTAGAAGGGAATTAATTTTTCATCCATTGATCAATGTGAAGATTGCATAATGGAGTTCAAAATGAGGATCCTCACAGTTCCCATTCTCACACAAGCCACATGTGTAGAACACTTTTAGAATTTAACGATGCATCAATGATGGTATTGGGCTATGTTTTAATGAATAATGAATAATTCATAGCCTGTGTATCAAGGTAGGAAAATTTTAATGAAAAAAACATTCCCACATGTGATCTAGAGTTGGTAGTTTTGATCCTTTCATTGAGAATCTAAGGATTTTATCTCTATAAGGATTAGTGTGAGATATATTCAGATCAAAAAATAGTCAAAAATTTATTAAAATAGAAAGGGATGAATATGAACCAATGAATATTGTTAGATCTGATCAATGACTATGATTAATCAATCTACTACCATCATGGTAGAGAAAATAATGTGGAAAATTCTCTATGTGGAAATAATTTTGAATCTTTATCAATGATGAAAATTTAGAAGGTTCCAATCTTCTTATACATAAAAAATATTGAATCATGAATCATAATTGATGTAACATCATAAATCATTTCATAAACTATTTTTCAATTGTCACTTTCGGAAATGTTAAAGTTTGATCAATGAAATGATTTAGAAATTTAGAAGATGGTGGAATCCATTCTGAATGGTATTCCATTATTTTCTAAAATTGATGATGATGAAATTGTGATATTTTGGTAAAGACTTTGTGTACCATAAAATACCAAGTTAAATAAGTAACTGTTGGATGATGCACATAGTTCATCTTTGTCCATTCATCTAGGAAGTACAAAGATGTATCAAAATCTCTATGAGTATGATTTGTAGGGAAATATGAAGAAGGAGATCACTGAGTATACATTAATGTGCATACAATGCCCTCATGTGAGGGATAAAAGATAGAAGTCTAAGTGAAGGATGACACCATTACCTATAAAAAAATGGAGAAAATAACCATTGAATTTTTCCCTATACGTCCAAATAAATTTATGGGAAATAATTCTATATTGTGTTTTTGGATCATCTAAAAAAATATCCCACTTTATCTCAATTGAAGAGGAATCATCACTAGATTAAATTTACTCGGATATACATTAGAAAATTGGTAAGAATGCATGGAGTAACAATATTTATTATATGAGATAGAGATCTCAGATTATCATCTATGTTATGGAAAAGTCTCTAATATGATCTCAGTAGTGAGATAAACATTATTATGGCCTATCATACTCAAACTGATGTCCAATTTTAAATGATTATTCTGACAATGGAAGACATGTTTTGGGAATGTTATATGGACATAAAAAACATTAGTACCATCATACCCCTATGTTTGATCTCTCATACAATAATATTTTTCCACTCTAAGAACCAAATTGTTCCTTATAAAGTCCTTTATGGAAAGAGGTTAAAAAATTATTCATGTTCGATTGAACATGGGGAATGAAAACTGCTAGGTACTAAAATCGTTGAAGAAATGGTGGAAAAGGTTTAGACAATTAAATTACACATTAAGGCTAATCATAGTTTACAGAAAAGATATACTAAAAATCATCAATGATACATAGAGTTTGATGTTTGAGACACAATATTCCTCTACATATGTACAAGAATTATTATATGATATTTGGGAAGAAGTGAAATCTTAGTCCATGATACATTGGATCCTTTGGGATTATTGATATCATAAGAGTGATGACTTATCCATTAGGAATCTCACTAAACCTATCTAAAGTACATGAGGTATTCCGTGTATCCATATTTATGAATTAAATACTATACTAGTCACTTTTTCTCAATCCAAAGGTTGTACTTTTGGATAATGACCATTCCTATGACATACAACCAGTGAGTATCATAGATTAAAGAGATAAATTCTAGAAAATAATACAATTAACCTTGTCAAAGTGATGTTCACAAACCAAATGTTTGATAATGAAACATGGGATCTGGAGGAGGTGATGAAGCATAGCTTACCTTAACTATTTTAGTGGGGTAATAAAAATTTTGAGGGTAAAATTTCTTAATGGGGGATGACTGTAATGACCCAAACTGTTATAAATAAAGTTATCCTTTATGATTTATTAAATTGTCCCATCATGAAATATGGTTATAAAAAATATATGAAGATAATTTGTTTTACTATATCATATTAGAGTTAAAAGACCAGTAATAATAATTACAATTGATAATATATAATTTGAATAGTGATTATGTCATTAATATAAATGTAGGGTTTTATCAAATCCAATCGATAAAAATTTATGAAGATATGGCCTTAAATAGTTGTATCATACCCTATGATGCCCATTTATTAGAGCTTCCATGGGAGAGGAAATTTCTAGGATTTTCACTTGTCCAATTCCAAGATGATATTCAACAACAAAAGAATGATAAATACCTTTTACGAGATATGTTCAAGGCCATTGAGATGAAGACCCAAAACCTATTCACTAAAATGACTCATGAACATCCTCCCATCACACAACTTACTCATGGGATTTTTTTTGAGTTATTAAATGGATATATATCAAGACCCTAGAAATATGAATGCTTTGTTTTTATATATAATAATAAATATTTTCATGCTATTATTGTTACATTTTCAATGATTTTTAATTTGGTACAGTAAAACACAAATCGAATGATTGGTTAATATTCAAATTAATTTAATGAATATATTAATTAATTTATATTTTAAATAAATATTATTTTAAAATTAATAAAAAAATTATCCTATATAAATCATCGCATATTTTTTATGATGTGAAATGTAATTTTTATAAGGGTTTTAAAAAACAATTTGTAAAAAAAACACAACATTTATTAATAAATGTTGAATTTATTCTAAAATTAAAAAATCACCAATTTTTAAAATTATTTATATAAAATGACTATTATTTCATTAATCCTAATTTTCAAATTTTCCAATAGTGAATATTTCTTAATTTTCTGACATAGTTGAATTTTTGGTTTAAATTTAAATTTCCCATAAATATACTTTGTTTTTTATGACATCATAATGACCCAATGGTGATGTATAAATTACTAAAAATGGTATCAAAAAAAATATATGTTACCAATTTTATATTATATTATTTTATGTTTATTTTTTTTATTTTTTAAGACATTATAAATCCTCCAAAATATATAATATATTTGAAGGTTTTAAAATCCAATATTTAAGAGTGTGACTCACCTCCATATATGAAAGAAGATAATTTTAAAATGTTATGACCTTTACGTTATAAAAAATAATCCCATTTTGTAGAAATAATCGGAAAACCCATTGGGTGGTTTTTGGTTTATGATATCTTATTATATAGATTAAAAAACCTCATTAATTATTCAACCCCCTCTTTTCATATATAAAGACATCTAATATCACATTTATCATCACTAAAACACCTTGTATCATGACCATAATATTCACCCCAATATCTAGAGTCCTCTCAAGGTTCCTCCAAGCACTCAAGGATCCCCTTAGAAGACTTTAAATTCACACACTCAAACAAGGGATCCTCAACTTCTTCTCCATTCAATTCAATCACCTTCTTTGTAATTATTATTCTTAATTTTCATTGGTAATGATGATAATTATTTATGAACACCCCCTAATGTATGATGGATGTAATTTTAATGATGTATATTTTATTATCTCTCCTTTTGACCTTTTTCTATGCCATAACTATGCAATAATTCCATAAGGGATTTCTCTCTTCTCATTTCCATTCAAGAACTCCATTAACATTATGTCTATTAAATTCCATTTTATTAATTGATAAAATGTATTTAGAAACTACCAAAACTTTCCATTTAATGTATAAATTATTATATCCTCTTTTTCACTCTCATTAATCCTACAGTGATCCTTTATGTACACTCATTAGCAAGCCAGAATCTCATAAGCGATTTATCCTTTCTCCTCTATGTAACAATATATTCTTTACCTTTTTATTTTTATATTGATTTCCTTATGGTGGGATATGTTATTACATATCCACCTTAATAAAAAATTTATTTCCAAATGTTTTTATACATTATTCACTCTCTTCAATCGCTTTTATTAATTTTTATGTAACGTTGTTGTGCTGCAAATATTTCGCCGTGATATTCCATGACAAAACAATTGTATAGTGAATACCATGCCAATTTTTCTATAAATGGTATTCACCATTACAAACATACCGTTTTTGATTGGGTGTATAAGTTTTTGTATTCAACATTATTTGATCATGGAATAAATTATGATGATTATTCTATCTAAATTTTGATAATCTATGTGGAACACTAAAGAATTAGAATGAAATGAATATAGTGGGTGCTACTGGATCGCTCTCCAATGCATAGGGTAATGTATAGTACCATGATACTCCACGTTTTGAAATATAGTAAACTTGATTCCATTATGATATTTTTTTCCACCATGACATTATGGTGGTTTAATCCTGGACATATCTTTATGATAAAATGTTTTATGTTGTTTCCACATTTCTGTTGTTATGATTAACATGATATATCATGCCTTATTTTCATATTTCTTTAATTTCTATTTGATATTATTATTTACTAAAATTTATCACTTATTCCATGTTTAATCCATTATGAGGCCACATATCTCACCCATTTCTTATCTACGTCCCCATGTTTTCCCATGAAGTTTATTGTTTGAATGAGTATTTTGAGAAGGTTAAATAACTGTTCAATAAAGATGTTGTATTTCCTATTTTATATTCTTGTGTAATGTACAATATTCCCATAGAAATTATAATTAGTATTCATCTGGGTTTTATTATGTTTATTCTTATGTGATAAATCTTTTATTAAAGTGAAATAAAATACACGTGTTCATAATGATGCATGTATATTTGATCCCAGTATTCTATTGAGATTTTGTTACATATAGATTTTATCAAAATTTTGTTACGTATAAATTACATGGGTTTAAATTTTCACATGATTATTTTGTAAATGTGATGTGAGATTCTTTTTTCAGAGGGTTTTTTTGTGCAAACATAATACAAATATCATTGTTCACATGCTTTTTTTTCATGTAACATGGGTATCATTGTTTTCACATTTGTTGTCTAAATGTGACGTGGGAAAATTTTTGAAGTTTTTTGTTCTATGAACATGATACATATATGATTTTTTATAAACTACTTGGATAATCATTATTATTTATTTTTGTTCCTTTGATTATTATATAGTCATGATGCATATCATTTTTTTCATTTGTTTTTTCCATGAATGTGACATGTTCATATTTTTTCCATGTTTCTATGTGAAGAAGATGGGGTTAGTAGTAATGGAAATATTATATATTCTTATATTTTTTCCATAATTTATTATTATTATATTATATTATATTTTTTAATATTCCTATGATTATATCACATAGATCATTTTTATTGTATCAAACAATTTTTCCATTGTATATATTTGATCAATTGACAGTACGTGTTTTTCAAACATGAAATATGGACAATACTTATTATTCTTTATTCATTTTAATAAGACATTTCTTCTTATATCTTTTTTCAAATATTCTTATGATCTTACCAGTAATGAAACTTTTAAGAGTTGTTTTTCCATTAATGTGTTTTTTTCTCACCCCATTTTTATGATTCCAATATATAGGTTATGAAGATGATTAAAACACAATTGAAGTTTATAAGGGAGTTTAGTGTTGAAAAATTATGATGAAATGTTATTGAGTATTTTAAAATACATTTTTTTGCAGGTATTCATCATCGACGCTAAATTATCCATTATATAGAAAATATATTTTTTAAAACATTAAATGTTATACATATGGAAATTATGTAAAATATTGATATGTTTATATTTTTTCACCTCACTTAGTATCAAACATTATTTGTAAAGAAAATAATTTATCATCAAACCATGGAGTACGGGTTAGGGGATCCTCAATAGGTATATGAGAAATTATAGTTATTATTAAAAAATATTTTAGTTATTTTATAGAATAATTTATGTTTTAATTAGATTAATATGAGAACATTAGTGATACCCATCTAGATAATATCATGTATAACAAAACATTAATGAATTTTGATAAATTTCTAAGTATATGGTTTTCATAGAAATTGCATCCCTGACTAGATGTAGGATTCTTGTTCAAGATATGGAACCAATCCACCTTGGTGTAATTATATAGAAATGTGAGTTTTATTATCAAATAGATATTCATTCATTGTATGATAAGTGGGTATAAGAATAAAAAAAATAAAAATAAATTCATAGTAAATATGATTTTAAAAATGACGAAATCTTTATAAACCATTATTATTGAATTAAATGGTTGTTAATAATGTAACACCTAATTAGATAGGTTAGAAAATGTAATATGAAAATTAAAATTGATAAACAATGTTAAATTGATAGAGTTATAGGATGATACATTTAATCCATAACTAAAATAATATTCTCATAGATTAAAATGAATTTTCCATTGTAGAATGAATCTAATGATTGGGTTTTCATAATATAATTTATTGTATTTTAAAATAACTATTTTGAAGTCATTATTTGTCTTAAAATAGGATATTTAAAAATAATTTATGAATGGTATATCTCTATAAACTTCTAATGAATCATATTTTAGATATAAAATTTCTATAAATTAATAATATATTAAGGTACGTATCTCATTATTAATCCAATCCAGAGTTATTTATATCCTTTAGAAAAAAAATCTATTTTAATAGATATTTATAATTGAAATTTTAATTAGTAACATATTTAATTGGTGATAATGTAACACACACATATTTTATAATATATCATTGATTTAAATAAATATATGGTGTTTGATCGCTTCATCTAGAAAAAAACAACATACGTAAATGATCCCAAATATATCATATATATATATATATTTTATGAAGAAAATTATAAAAAAAACTATTAAAATAAATAATATTACACAGTCATTTCAATTTTTAAAATAATAAATTGATCTGAATAATATCAGCAACACTTTTTTGTAGTGAATTTCAAAAATAACTACAAAAAAGTTAATAGATGGAAACAAAATTTTCATTAAATATTTCCACATGAAATCATACACTAGAGGAATCAATCAAATGATAAATTTAGATTCTAGGATACATCCATGCGTTTAGATACTTTAATCCCCTTTTTTGGATTGAAACAATAATCATACCCAATGATCTAGTCTTCAAAATCCCAATGAATCTTGTTTTTCACTGAGAAGGTATACGCATAACATGATCATGAGAGGAGACTCTTGTTTTGTGTATTGTTGAGGGTCCAACTCCCTGATCAACTATAGTTTTTCATATGTATTATTGACATGGATTCATGATGTATCACATACTTGATTCACTAGCCATATAGAGTATACATATTTTCCTTTAAATTATTTGATATGTTTATATTTATATTTCCATAACTAGGCACTAATATGTTGTGTGATTATGATCCCTAGTGTTCCTGAAATTAATTTTCTATAAATTTAAAATATATCTTATATTATGTGTGCAAAACTTTTAAATGACCATGGCGTAACTCTTAAATGTTATTTCATATAATAAATCAGATACCACAGTTTAGTACAGATCATATCATTCACCTTAGAAATGAAAACAAATTGGGCAGCATGGGGAATTTTAATCCCCCCTCATTGACGGTATGTTCAGTGAAATACATTATTAACTAAATAAATAATTTTTTTCATTTTGATAGAGAAAAATAACTTATAAGAATATCACCACTGTGAATTCTCTTGTGTTAGCCGCATAAACCTTATGATAATTCAACAACTCTCATTTCATCCATTGTAGGAAGATCCTATTAGACGATGTTGAAACACCAGATTGGATTAGATTAGGATTCATAGAATGAAACAACTTCTCTCAATCATTGGTGAACTTTTTATTCATCAATGAAAGATTCATAATCCTTATAGGGATCATAAATTGGTGATTTATGCCCATTGATTAAATTTTTTGAGAAGATGTATCTTTTTTCATGGGATAATGATAGTTTTTCCTAGATTATAAACCTATAAATTTTGTTTAATTTGATGATTTCATCTTTTTTAACCCTGGACACCCAATATTGATTAATGGCCATGAATTCTTGGAAAATAGTGTTTAAAAAAAATTTCTAGTTTATTTTTCGTTTTTTTCATTACATTCATCGCCAGTAGGATACCTTGATCCCGATTCATCATTTATTATCAGTACCAAGAATTACATAACCCCTAATATCATGACTCAATCATTATTGAGGTGCAAATTGAAAAAAAACAAAGAATATATCTAGGATCATTACCAGTCATAGATGATTGTTTCGTTGATCGATGATTAATCCATAGACTCTTGAAGGGTTTGTGTTTTTCAATATTTGCAATGCACCACTATGAACCATCAGAGGGATATCCCCAAAAAATGATGCCAAAAAACCATGATTTTCAGATAGATGTATGAGTTTTGGGATGATTCTAGATGAAATATATGTCACAATGAAATGATTTAATTGTGAGGGATAAATATATGATTTATGTGAAAAAACTGTCAACATGCCATGTTCAAGTATGAACACTTGGTGTGTATTCCCCTCAGCAATGGTGTCTAGTGTTTCATAAATGTTATGGATGGAATTGTATGTTGTCACTTACACACCATGTACCACTTCCATGATTGGAAACTTATGTGAAGGATCATGTGGACATGATCCCTTGTGGGAGTAAAAAACATTTTACACGACTTTGTGCCAGAGTACATAGAAATGGCTTGGTAATATCGGTGGCATCCTATGTGAGGTAACTTGTTATATAAAATGTACATTAACATGGGGTCTGGTACACATACACAGATAGTAAGACATGGATCGATCATGGTTATCCTGAAAATGTTTTGTAGTCCACCTACACAGCATATACTGCTCCATTGATAGTGATCTATGTGCTATCAAGGGACACGGTAGGGAAATAGAGTGGGAACACACATTGTATGTGTCCCATTAAACACTATTTATACCTTGACCGCCTTTTAAGAATTTTAGAGGTTTAATATATCGATCATTATAAATCGGATTTTGGTCGTTGAGTATCCCATATTAAGTGTTTTTTCACTGATAGTGTAATACTGTTCTCCATTACGGATTATTAGATATTATGTGAAATGTTCTGGGAATGGTACGTAATCAGCTGATGCACTATGATGGTAGTGATCAGGCCAGATGAATAGAGGATTATTGTGAGTGCAACCCCCCTATTAGATCAGGATAGGGTCCATGGTGATCAGAGGGGAAGAACCATGTTGAATCAGGGTATATTTCCTCATTCACTATAGTGGAACACACCATTATAATGGGTGTGGGTCCACTGTAGCTACATCCTAATTAGAACCCGCTAATATATTAGGGCATGGGCCAAAGATGACAAGAGTGGAACCTCACTATGGTTACAGGGTGTGGGTCCTTGACCATTAGAGTGTAACCATGCATCATCATGGGTGTAGGTCATCTACAATACCGATTCAAACCCCCATATCAGAATAGGGTGATGGTACTCAGGAAACTAGAGTCTGACCCCCCTTAGCATTTGAATGGGATATCTAAAAAAATAATCATAGTGGAACCACCTTTATGAACTAGGGTTTGGGTCCTATATTTCGATTTAGCTACCTCTTGAATGTGTGACATAGTGACATGAATTGAATTGACTTGGAAGGTTATTTTTGGGGTGATGTGTGTGATGGTGGACATTGTTGAAGGATATCAGGAACTATTGGATACTATTATTCTAGGTCTGTGATGTGATATATATATCCCCTTACTCTATAATTTTGGTTTCCTTGAATAATAATATATATATTCATCTTTCTATCAACATCATGGATTTATTTAGTCTCTTTATATGAGGAAAAAACATGCATGGTATTCCATAAGATTTCTATGTTTATATTCTCATTGTTGGATGAGTATACTCTTCTGCTATAGGTGGTGAATCCTCAATAGGTGGTTAATCTACTCACCACAAATATCCCCTAATGTAATTATGAGCATACATTTACTCTCTTTTGTGTTGAGCTACTCTCTTTGATTTTATCTAGCATCTACTATTTTTATTTTGTTATTTTATCCCTTACTACTCCCCTTCATATTTCAGTATGTCCTACTTGATATGTATTTACTCAACTATACATTGTATTAGCCCATATGTGACATGTCTTATGAAGAATACAGAAATGTTGAAAATGACTTCATTGAAGCTTTATGATTCTGGGTTATTGGACTGTCTATGGAGGATGTAGCTTGGGATTCAGTAGTTAGGATCTCACAACTATTTAGTTTTCAATTTTTTTTAGGATGGGAAATATTTCAAGTTATCTGTGTATTTTTTTCCTTTCCTTTTCAGTTTACACTATAGTACTCTTATACTATCTAGAGTTTCCTGAATTCCTAGTTTAATTTATATCAGTTTTGAATAAAGTACTATTTCCCTCCTCACCTTTTTATTTAGGTAGATTTGTGTGTGCATAGAGGTACATTGGAAAAGTCCCCTATGGTTTTATGCCTTCGGTATTAGTCACTAGCACCTGGAATATGTAGTTGGGCAAGGGGTAGTTGCATATTGAGCCCCAGATTGCTTTGTGTTATGAAATGTAAGTATCATAGATGGTTCAATCCTTGTGACGTTATTTAGACTAGTCCCCTTACAAGGATTTTTATGGGTTTAGGTAAATCAATTTTAAGTGTCTCAAGTGCAGCACCCAGGCTAGAGATTCCAATGATGTTGTTTCAGCTGACGTATTTATTCACCAATACCCTGACTACCTGCATGTCAATTTGGCATTCTAATACATATGTTGTAGGGATAAATGGTAGATGAATCATATATGATGGAGTCCTTGACAATCCTTATTGACCCATATCCAAATTTGTGTATATATATATATATGATAATATAAATTTGGTATGTCTTGATAAACATTAGGATTCCATCATAATGAAAACAGCCAGGATACCAGTTCCAATTCATGATGGTGGTCATATATCTGATGAGGACTTAGTTTAGTGTCCATCACATAATCAATTTAATATATTTGGGTTGTTATAATCACCTCCAACTATCATTATGAATATTATTACAGTATATTAGTTTTAGGATTGTCACTAGATTATCACACTCCACGAGTTCTAGCATCAGAGACTGCTGATGTTCCGTAGCGAGCTAGATCGTCAAACAATAGAAGATTGGATAGGGTCAGTAGTATGTATCTTCAAGCTTATTTAGACCCCAACATTGCTTTTGTATTTAATAGTAGATAGCCTTTTCCATGGATTATCTTAGTGATGGTGGAGCCTTACTACACTGATTTAGGATGAATTGACCCTCTCATGGAATGACTTATGGGAGCTGTTCATCGATAAGAACCACCCCTCATGATTGAAATCTGTTCAGATCACATAGGTTCTAGAGCTACATCAAGGAGGGATGGTGGTGGTTTATAATGCATAAGGGTTCACATAACATACATGATATTCTCTTGATCTTATCTTGGATGTCTACTTTTGGTCATTGAATTTTCAGAAGGGACTCCATCAAGAGAATCTTGCTAGCCTGGTTCCCTTGTTCATTTCCACCTTTTATGGGGTGTTGGAGTGCAAAATAGTGATTTATATATTTATATCTGTGGGATACCATACAACTAATAATTGAATTGGGAATCACATAGGTGATTCGTTTATAGCAATTAAATGAAACCAGGCTACAGGATTGTGTTGTCTGAGACCTTCCTGTGATCAGGATCATGCATTTAGAAGGAGGGAGGGTAGAGCTCTTGGGAATACCATATTGGGGAGGTTAGTTACATCTAATGGTAAAATTCATTTGGAATAAGACTTCAATAACAGATGTGATGAATAGTGCATGTAGATAGCTAAAAACAACCACAATGAAGGAAACTCAGTTATTAGGGATCTCCTAGGTGAGGTTATGGTGGTAAATATAGAGGAGAAGTAGAAAAAGGATCTTGATGAGAAATGGGTGTTTGATTAAACTATCAGATCATTCCACCACCATCACCAGGAGTCAAACTTTTAGCTTAGGGAGATGGTAGCTGTGGCTATAGAGAAATTTAGGATTTGGAGTTTTATGATCCCAGAGTGCCTTTGATGACAAGTAGTATTCTAACATCCCTGGTAAATAAAGAATATAACATTGTAATATTTATTAACATTTTTTAATTAAATATTAATTTTACTTTAAATGGGATTCTATGTTCAATGGATTACCCAATATGCAACAACGAGTTTTTTGAAATCTTACGTTGCACACTAATAATAAAATATTATTATTTTAAATGGTTGTTAATGCCTAGCTGTTGTAATGGAAGGAACAAAAATAACTAACTAAAAAATTATTATAAATGTTTGTTAAATGTTTTTACCTCTATCCAATAAAATTTAGAGTCTTAAAATGGGAATGAATCAAATTTTAAGCATAAATACTCTAATATTCTTTATAATGTCGATTTACTGCCTTTTGATCAAAAACCATTTTAAAATCACGCTTTGATCAATTTTATATGTTCTATTTGACAAAATAAAATTCTAATTTAAGATAAAGACATCAAAATTTACTTTTGATGAAATTTTGGTATTTTTCTTATAATGTTCATTTTTAATGAATAGTGAAAATACTGTATTTTAATTCAAAACTGCCTTTTAATCTAATTTATCTATAAGGTAAAATTATCTTATTAATTGATTTTAATGTATAATTAGAATACTATTTTACCGTTAAATCTAATGGTGTTTAATTTATGTAATTTCACTTTGAAAGTGGACATAAACTCGTGTCGATCTTTTGATAGTTATTATTTTATAAAAACAAGTTTTTGTTTTGACAGTTGCAATTAATTTTAAATTAATTTATTCCACTTTTGTGTTTTGAATTTGGAAATAATAATTCCATATTTTGAATCAGGAGGTCCAAATTTTTTAAATAGGCAACTTTTACTTTTTGACATTATGAATATTTATTTCAGTAAATATTTTATTTATCATGACCAAAGGGTAAATCTTGTAAATAAGGGTAAATAATAATATTTTTATAATATTAAATTACCATAACATGTGTCATAATAATATTTTTTTGATACGTGTTCGACCATGGGAATCCTTGGGTGGATTTTGGGACCCCATGGAGCCACTTGGGAGTAATAATGACACTTTATATTAATTAATTTAAAGTAAAGACAAAAAGGACATAAACATATATAGTTTAGTAAATCAATTTTTACATGGGATTTTATAAGTTATCTCTTGGAAAATAAATATTCATTTGAAATCTAAAAATAATTCCTAATTTATGATATTTTTTAATAATTTTTTGACATCCAATATATAAAAGTATTTATGACACAATAATGATGTACTGTTTACCTCATTAATGAATGGTTTAAATAAACAAGATTATAAATATTAAAAAAAATCCAAAACATGTCCAATAATTATTGGATGATTTTATTTCTAATATGATTCATCTTATATTCAACTTTAATAATTTTAGGACCTTTAGAAACCGAAAATAAATATATAATAAAATAATATTTTTAAACATTCTTAAAGAGACCCTCCTCACCATTATAAAAATCCCTCACTTCTAAGCCATTCCTAATACTTCTCATGCACCTTGGATCATCCAAAATCTACCCATTTAAGCTCCATAAATCCCTATCCTCCTCCTGGAAGCCTTATCATAGGCATAAGGCAATTCAATTAATCATTTTGGTTCAATCCAAAGGGGGATAACAGATTTATACGTAACATCTTCTCTTAATTTCTTTTGTTTTATTATACTTATCCATCCACCTGTACTCTTTTAATTCATTTATTTTATAAAAACCCATTATTCTAAATATACTAGGTTTTTTTATGAGAATTATTCTGACTAAAATTACTCACACATCAATTTAATGGTTAAATAACATACTGTTTCTGTGGACGGTGAACTACTACCTCACGAAATGGTGATTGTTCAATTGTCTCATATCGTCTCTCATGGTGTACATTAAGATGGAATTGTATTTATATGTGATATATATTATATTTATATTGTTTCTATGATTATGTATTTTTCATTTATATAATTCCTTTATGGTTTCGATAGTGGGTAAATACAATAATTTCATTTGAGGAAGTGCAGACAACCGTCCCCTTAAAGTGACATGACTCATTCATGCCATAGGAGGAACATTTAAAGGAAATATTATATGAAATTGTACATGATATTATACTAGAATTTTAATATACCTATTTATCATTATTTTTTCATTACATTAAATATGAAATATAAATTAAAGTAACATTCATGTGTATGTACGACTTACTGTCTACATGAATGGTGCATTTTATTTGATCTCTAAAAATGTTATGTACTATTATAAATAAATATATATTGGATATATATTAGATATATGATATCTAAATATATAATATCATTATGGAGATAATGGAATTTCTACCACATGGACAATTTATATTTATAACATGATCATTTTTAACTCAAGTTCCGAACATCGATAAAATGTCCGATATGGACTCAAATAATTTACCAATTTTACTGAAAGTTAATAATTGATATAAAATGAATAATAAACATGAAAATGGTTCTTAAGAAAGTATAAATTAACTTTCCTTTATTATTCATAACCTTAAAGAATGATCAAGTCAAGTCGGACACGAGGTAAGGGACTCCATCTCAATCTCCATTCATTGAGGCATATTTTTTTTATACACGACATAATTTTATACAGTGTACAAAAACATTTGAATTATCAATTTATTTGAAAGGAATATTTTTCTATGAGGCATTTTACTGAATGAAAAAACGGAATGATTCTTTTTTTAACTTAAGCGGTGACAATGACCTTTTCCACTGCCATGAGTATTATTTGATCTTTGGATTCCTTAATAAGACGTAATGTTTTTAAAAGGAAAACAAATACCATATACTCTTTTACATATTTGTTTTATTGAAAATGATATTTAAATGTGTATTTTTTATGATAATACATTTAAATTATATATTGTGATTAGAATTTGAAAATTTTATCCTTCGTTTATATTTGTTTTATGTGTTATGAATATGTTATGGTTCTTACAAATTGTTATGTATAAGGGTGTTTCCATTATAAACCTATGACGTGTGAGCCTGAGATATCTATCCAATGAATTGGGTAACATGGAATACGGAAATGTGAATGTTTCTCCTATGAGATTTAGGTAATATACTATGATGAGTATTCTAAATGAAACTCCCTATGTAGCTGTGAAATCTAAAACGTAAGTATGTTATGGATGCCATAAGTTACCCTTTATGGTTTATTATTTCTAGGTGTTTTTCCTAAATCTTATGATTTCATGAGGTATGAGCTTAAGCTTGTTATGTATTTATGGAGTAATATTATCTTTCTTAATCTTATATCCCTTACAAAGCATTTTATTCGCATCCCATGTTTTTGAAATGTTTTTCACAAGTCAAAAAGATGAACAGGGTCAAGGATGGGATCAATGAAAATTCATGATATCTAAAACATGGGACTATACATGACACTTTTTTTAAGATTTTTTATTTTATTAAAAAATGGAAAATGATTAGAATTGACTGCTTTGTAATTTTTGAGATGTAATGGAATATTTATGGCATAATTCTCTAAAACTCTAAACCTGAAAAGATACTCAATGTGAATTATTTATTTAATTCAAGATTATGTAATGTTTTAAATCCAATCCCTTATACATGATATCATAGGTTGGTTTAGATAACTTTATGAGTTAAGATATTATTAAATTAATATCCATAAATTAATTTTAGTTTATGTTATAATTGAAATGATATATAATTTACAGATTACGATATTTCTTCGCCTAATATATTCCTATTTTTAGAATAGTTTTCCACAGAGAAAACCTGGAAACTATGATGGGACGACATCAGGAGGAAGAAAACCTTCCAAACCAGAAACCTGAGTTGGTTGGAATCAAAACTGAACAATTTTTAGTAGTGATGGCATAGTTGACTAAGGCTATAAATGGTGCTGGTATCCATGCAAGAGATCATCCGGATCAACCACAGAGGAACATGTCAGTAGCGGGGAATTTAATGAGGCAGAATCCCCCATCATTCATAGGATCATATGACCATGTGCTAGCTAAAGGGAGGATTAAAGCACTGGAGAATATTTTTGGTTTCATGGGGTGCTCAGAACATCAAAAGGTTAGTCTTTCTGTTTATGATTTTAAAGGTGAAGCTGATGAGTCGTTGTAGATGGTGAAAAATATCAGGGATAGTGATGAAATTGATGGTCTTGATTGGGATGAATTCAAAGGTATGTTTATTGAGAATTAGTTTCCTAAGGTAGTTTGGCTTAGGATGGGAAAACAATTCCTAGAATTGAGGTATGAGGATGACTCAGTGGCTTCTTATGAAGCAAAATTCACTCGACTTGAGTGGTATGCTTCAAATTTCATATGAGATCATGATAGTAAAATCAACCATTTTTATTCAGGAATAAAGCCAAAGTATCTAAGGGATTTAGTTTCTCATGAGTTAAAATATTAGGAAAAACTTGTTCGATGTGTAGAGAAGGTTTAAATGGAGTTATCTGATGATCAAGTGTTCTTTGAAAAATAACAGAATAATAGGTCGAGGTGGCAAATGAAAGGGATGAAATCTTCAAAAAAGTCAAATGGTAAGAAACAAGATTTTATAGTTTTTAAAAATAGTGGTAAAAATCTTGATCGGGAATGTCTTTTAAATTCTTGTAAGTGCCACCGATGTGGTAAAATGGGACATAATGCTCGTAATTTCACTAAAAAAGATAATGTTAATGGTAAGACAAAATCTAATTTACAGTTAGTAGAATATTTTAATTGCAATGAAATCGGTCATTATACAAATGAGTGTTTAACGAATAAATCAACTGAGGAGAGGAATCAAGACTTCAAGTAGAAAGATGTGGTGAAATCCTTTAAAACTACATCCGAAGTTGTTTGGCCATCAAATGAAGTTTTATCAGGTATGCTGTTTGTTTGTTAAGATTATGAAAATGTTTTGTTTGATTCAATGTATACTCACCTTTTCATTTCAGATAATTTTTATAGTAAATTGGGAATTACATCTCATGATATGAATCATGAATGTATAGTAAAAACACCTGGAGGAAATATTGAGACAGAAATAAAACATAAAAACATTCAAATCCTTGTGTGTGGAATAAATCTCCCTACAAAACATATTGTTTGGCCTCTAGTAGATATTGATGGTATTTTGGGTATGGATTGGATTTCCGTTTATCATTCTATGATTGACTACAATGCTAAAGTGGTTTCTTTTCATAATGATTTTTAATTTGTGTACAATAATGAACCCTAAAATTTGATAACATATCAGTAATCTAAAAAAATAGTAAAAGGTGGAAATTAATGTTACCTTACATATTTTGTTGAATATAAAGGAAGTATTCATATTAATGATATGCTAGTGGTAAATGAGTATCCTGATGTTTTTTCTGATGTGTTTCCTTGTATAATACCTGATCAAGAAGTTGAATTTACTGTTTAATTAATTTCAGATGCTAATCCATTTTCAAGACCCCCTTATTGAATGGATCAAATAGAACTTTTAGAGTAAAAGAAGCAATTAGAGGAGTTATTAGATAAAGGTTTCACTCAACCTAGCATGTCACCATGGGGTTCTCCTATCTTTTTTGTTAAAAGAAATATGGTTCAATGATTCATTTCATTGATTATAGAGCATTGAATAACATCATTGTTAATAACTAGTGTCCTTTGGCTCATATTGATGATTTGTTTGATCAGCTCAAGGGAGATCAGTATTTTTAGAATATTGAATTGAGGTTGGGGTACGATATGTTGAATGTAAAGTAAGCAAACATTCTGAAGAATATGTTCCATACTAGATATGGCCATTATGAATTGGTAGTTATTCACTTTCGGTTAACCAATGCACCTATTGTATTCATGGATCTTATGAATATAATTTTCCATGTGTTCTTGAATAATTTTGTTATTGTGTTCGTTGATGATATTTTAGTTTATTATAAAATTAAATAGGAGCCTGAAAGTTGTTTAAGAATTGTCTTGCAAACCATAAAAGAAAATAAATTGATTGGGAAATTTAGAAAGTGTTTGTTTTGGTTATTAAAAATTTCTTTCCTTGGTCATATTATTTCAAAAAATGGCATAACTGTTGATCCTACCAACAAAAATTTGTTAAAGAATGGCCTAGACCAAAAAATATAACTGAGATTCATAGTTTTATGGGATTAACTGGTTATTAATAGGAATTTGATGGAATTTTTTCATAGTTATCCAACCCACTGACTTTGTTAACTTGAAAATGTTTTATGTTCATATGGACAAAATAATGTTATGATTGTTTTCAAGAATTGAAAAGAAGATTGTTGAATGCTCTAGTTTTTTCACTGCCTTCTAGAAATGGTGAGTTTTATTATCTACTATGATGCTTCATTAAAAGGATTTGTTTGTTTCCTAATGCAGAATGATCAGGTAATTGTTTATTCTTCATTTCATTTGAAACATCATTAGTTAAATTACCCTACACATGATTTAGAATTAGCTTCAGTTGTTTTTGCTTTCAAAATTTGGAGACATCATCTGTATGGAGTAAGATGTGAAATATTTACAGACCACAAATGTTTGAAGTATATATATTAACTTAGAATGAATTAAACATGAGTCATAGGAGATGGTTGGAATTAATGATGGATTATGATTACACGATCCATTAACATCCATGAAAGGAAAATAATGTGGCTGATGCTTTGAATCAAAAAATTAATGCTTCATTAACCATGTTATGTTTAGAATAAGATCCTTTGGTTTTTTTATTTGATGAAATTTGTTATATAAGTTTTTGTTGTAGAAAATTCCTCTATTTTGTTTATGGTGTCAGTGAACTCATCTATATCAGACAGAATTAAGCAAGTGTAGAAGGACAGCAGTGAGTTGCAGAAAAAGGTAGAGTTGGTTTAGAAGGGTAACTTGCATGATTTTAACATTAATAATGATTGTGTTTTGAGGTTAAAGAAGATATTATGTGTGCCTTGTGATTCACTGCTGAAGAATAGGTTATTATGTGAAGCTTACGGTTCTCCGTTTTCAGTTCATCCCAATAGTACTATGATGTACAGAGTTCTTTAAGAGAATTAGTAGTGCGATGGAATAAAAATGGATATTTCGGAATTTATTGTGAAATGTTTGACTTGTCAACAGGTTAAAACAAAGAAACAATTACCAAAAGGGATGATTTAGTCATTATCAGTGCTATAGTGGAAATGGAAAATATCTACTTATGGACTGCATTGTTGGATTACTGAAAACATCTCGAGGTAATAATGCAATCTGGGTTATTGTTGAACGATTGACTAAATATGCTCATTTCATTCATATTTGAGATAATTATACTCAATATTAACATTCTTGGTTGTATGTTAAAGAGATAGTCAAGTTTCATGGTGTTCCCCTTTCCATTGTATCTGATCGTGATCCCAGTTTTACTTCTAACTTTTATAAAGGCCTTCAGAATTCATTGGGTACTAAATTATATTTTATTACAGATTTTCATCATCAATAAGATGGGAAATTAGAACGAACAATTCATACCTTGTAAGAAATGTTACGTGCTTTTTCAATGGATTACCAGAGAAGTTGGGATGACCATCTTTCTTTGGGTTGAATTTTCTTATAATAACAGTTTTTATTCCAGTATACAGATGGATCCACTTTAGGAATTATATGGGAAGTAGTGTCAAACTCCATCTTTTTGGGATGAAGTAGGTGAAAGGAAACTAATGGAACCAGAATAGGTAGAAGAGATGGCAGAAAAGATTCAGTTGATTCAGAAGCACAAGAGAATAGCTCAGAGAAGGCATAAAAGTTATGCGGATAACCAGAGAAAGAATCTATCTTTTGATGTAGGTGATCATGTCTTTCTAGAAGTTTCTCCCTAGAAAAGTGTCATGCATTTTGGTAAGAAGGGAAAGTTGAGTCCAAGGTTCATTGGACCTTCTGAAATCCTATAGAATGTTGGATTAGTTGTGTGCAGAGTGGATTTACATCCAAGTTTATCCAAGGTACACAATGTTTTTCTTGTTTTAATGTTGAGAAAGAATATTCCAGATCCATCTCATGTTTTGATCACATAGGTTGTTCAGTTAGAAGATAATCTCTCTTATGAGGAAAAACCAATACGAATTGTTGACAGAAGAGAGATATTGTTTTAGAATAAGGTAATTTGTCATGTAAATGTTTTGTGAAACAACCATATGGTTGAAGAGGTATTGTGGAAATCTGAAAATGCTATGAGGGATAAATACTCCACTTATTTGATATGTGAATATAATTGCGGGGATGAAATTCTCAAAAGGGGGAATGGTGTAACATCCTAGGTAAATAATGAATATAACATTTTCATATTTATTAATATTTTATTAATGAAATTTTAATTTTAATGTAAATAGGATTCTATGTTCGATGGCATACCCAATACGCAACAATGGGTTTCTTTGAAATCTTACGTTGCACACTAATAATAAAATATTATTATTTTAAATGGTTGTTAACACCTAGTAGTTGTAATGGTGAGAATTAACAGAACTAACTACAAAATGATTATACATGTTTGTTAAATGTTTTTACATTTATCAAATAAAAGTTATTGGCTTAAAATATGAAATAATTTCATTTGAAACATAAACACTCTAATATTCTTTAAAATGTCAATTTACCAACTTTTGATGGAGAAGCATTTTTAAATGAAATTTTTTTCAATTTTATATGTTCTATTTGACAAAATAAAATTCTTCTTTAAAATTGGGACATCAAAATTTACATTGGATGAATTTTTTTATATTTCAGATAATGTTCAGTTTTTATGAATAGTGAAAATACTGTATTTTAATTCAAAACTGCCTTTTAATATAATTTATTTATAAAGATAGATTATCTTATAAATTTCATTGAAAGTAAAATTAGAATATGTTTTTTTATTTAATCTAACGTTGTTCATTTTAAGTACTTTCACTTTGAAATTGGACATAAACAAGTGTCAATCTTTTGATATTTATTATTTTTAAAATACACACTTTTTTTGGACAATAAGAATTAATTTTAAATTAATTTATGACACTTATGTGTTTTTTATTTGAAAAAATGGATTCCATATTTGGATTTATGAGGTTCTGATTGTGTAAATAGGTAACATTTATTTTTAGACATTATGAATATTTACTTCAGTAAATATTTTATTTACCATGGTTACAATGTAAACCTAGAAAATAAAGGAAAAAATAATATTATAATAATATTAAATTACCCTAGCATGTGTCCTAATCCCAATAGTTGATACATGTCCAGCCATTGGAATCCTTGGGTCTATTTTGGGACCCCATGGAGCCACTTGGGAGTGATAATGACACTTTATTTGAATTAATTTAAAGTAAAGACAAAATTGACATAAATATATATCTTTTAGTAAATTAATTTTTACATGGGGTTATATAAGTTATCTTTTCAACTATGAATATTCATTTGAAAGATAAAAATATTTCCTACATAATTTTATTTTTTTTATTTTTTTTAAACATCAAATAACAAATATTATTTATGACACAATAATGATGGAGTGTTTACCTCATTAATGAATGTTTTAAATAAATAAGATTACGAAGTTTAACAAAAATATCTAAAACATTTCTAATTCTTATTTGATGATTTTATTCCGACCAAGAGTCATCTTATATTCAACTATAAAAATTATGGGACCTTTAGAAATAGAAAATCATTATATAATGAAATAATATTTTTAACCATTGTTAAAGAGCCCCTCCTCCCTGTTATAAAAAGCCCTCATATAGAAACCATTCCTCACACTTCTCAAGACCCTTGTCTCATCCATCATCTGACCATTTAAGATCCATACATCCCACTTCTCCTCCTATAAGCCTTATATTAGGAAGAAGCCAATTCAATTATACCTTTTGGTTCAAACCAAAGGGAGATACCTGATTTAAAGGTAACGTATTCTCTTAAGTTATTTTATTTTATTTTACTTCTCCAACCCCCTAAAATATTTTTATTCCATTATTTTATAAAAAATAGTATCCTAAATATACTAGTTTTTTTTTATGAGAAGTATTAAATATACACTTACACACACTTCCATCTAATGATTAAAGAACATATTGTTTCTATGGAAGACGAACTACAGCCTCACGAAACGATGATTCTTCAATTATCTCTTACTGCCTCTCGTGGTGGCCATTAAGATGGATCTAAATTTATATGTGATATATACTACATTTATAATATTTCTATCATTATTTATTTTTCATTTATAAAATACCTTTATCGTTTCTATAGTGGGTAAATACGATAATTTTATTTGAGGAAGTGCAGACTACCACGCCCCAAAGTGATTTGAATCTTTCATGATATACGTGGAATATATAAAGGAAGGAGTTTATGAAATTATATGTGATATTATACTAGAATTATAACATACCTATGTATCATTATTTTTTCATTCCATTATATATGAAATAAAAAATAAAGTAGCGTTCATGCGTACGTATGACTTACCGTCTCCATGAACGATGCATTTCATTTCATACCTCCGAATGATATGTACTATTATAAATTCTTATATATATCTAATATATTGGATAAATATTATATTGAAATTATGAATATCATTTTGTAGATAATGGAATTTCAACCACATGGAAAATTTATAATTATAACAATTTCATTTTTAACTTAAGTTTCGATCATCAACAAAATGTTCGATATGAAGTAAAATAATTAACTAATTGTATAATGATGTAATAATTGATATAAAAGTAATAATAAACATGAAAAATGTTCTTAAGAAAGTATAAATTATCGTTAGTTTAGTATTTAGGAGATTAAAGAATGATCGAGTCATGTCAGACAAGAGTTAAGGGGCTTCGTCTCGATGTCCTTTAATTTTATTTTATACAGTGTATAAAAACATTAGACATCTGATTATATTCAAAAGGAATCTTTATCTACAAGGCGTTTTAGTAAAAGATAAAAGGAATGTTTCTTTTTTAATGTATGCGGTGACAATGACCTTTTCCACCATCGAGAGTATTATTTGACCTTTGGCTTCCTTAACACGCCATAATGTTTTTAAAAGTAAATAAATATCATATAAACTTTTACGTATTTTGGTATTTAAAATGATTTTGATAATGGATTTGTAATGTAAATACATTTAAATGATATATTTTTATTGAAATATGGAAATGTTATATTTCCTTTATATTTCGTTTATGTGTTTTGAATATGTTATGGATCTTGGGCATTTTTACATATATGGGTGGTTATATGATAAACCTAGGGTGGGTGAGCCCAAGATAGCTCTCCAATGCATTGGGTAACATAACAGAGTAAAATGATAATGTTCCTCCAAAGAGATTTAGGGAATATACTGTGATGGGTATTCCAAATGAAACTGCCGATGTAGTTCTGAAAGCTAAAACGTAAGTATTTTATGGATTCCACAAGTTACCCTTTATGATTTATGATTTCTATATGTCATTCATTAATGTTATGATTTCATGAGGTAAGAGCTTATTCTTGGTATGTATTTATGGACTAATTTTGACTTTCATTATCTATAACCCTTATTGAGCTTTTAAAGCTCATCCCATGTTTTTGAAATGTTTTTTACAAGACTTATAGATGAATAGGGTAAAGGATGGGATCAAATGAAAGTCATGTTGTCTAAAACATGGAAGTAGACATTACTCTTTTTTTCAATATTTTTTATTTTATGAAAAAATTGAAACTGAATATAATTGTTTACTTTGTAATTCTTGAGATGTAATGTAATAGTTATGGGCTAATTCTCTAAAAATCTAAACCTAAAAAGATCCTCAATTTGAATTATTCATTTAATTCAAGATTATGTAATGTTTTAAGGATGAGTCCTTATAAAAATTATTTTGAATTATTCTATAAATTGTTCATTAATAATAGAAATAGGTTCCAATAAATCCTTTATCTCCACACTTTTTTGGGAGATATGGAGATCCCACTTGAGGCGATATCCCATCAAATTCCCCTTAAGGTTCCTACATAGAACATTTCTTCTATATCATTCACATTCGAGTAGTGGGAGCTATCTATTGTTTGGGAAAGGTTATCATGGGAATCTTTTTCATCATGATGGAGATCTGTGACATCGTCTTGTCCATGGATTGGTTTTCTATGGTTTGATTCTAGATCGATAGTCTCCGCAATCAAGTCTGATGCCTATGCACTGATGGGAAATGAATCTCATTTTCTGGTGAGAGTGATCTCATGGAAGGGTATGTGGGTTGTTTGCATAGGGGTTGTGTCCTATCACCCATTCATTAGTGTCAATATTTATTTGTGAAATAATCACTTTAAGAATTTTGGTTCTTTAAAATATGGAGGATTATATGGAATTCTACT
The DNA here is from genome assembly GCA_963277665.1 of Viscum album. Lineage (NCBI taxonomy): Eukaryota > Viridiplantae > Streptophyta > Magnoliopsida > Santalales > Viscaceae > Viscum > Viscum album. The sequence goes on along the minus strand of OY728158.1, from coordinate 1,533,907,338 downwards.
TCGAGGTCATTTTGGGAATACCTCCATGGTGGAAGATGGAGTTCTGAATTGACATGCTTCCTTAAAACACTCTGATATCATCTATAGAATATCATATGGACCCTACCGAGCCCTGAAATCATTAGATTCAGGGGGAGGTCCTTTGTCATAATTTTTTAATCAAACCTAGTGTGTCCCCTAGGTGGATCGATTCTGGTTCATGGATAACCTAAACACGAGCTTACAACCTTTTGATGATTATCATCACCTGATTGAGGCGACAATTAAAAAATCAGCCCTTAACAATTATTGATTACCTTTTGGACAAATTTTGAGGCATGAGACTCTTCTCAAAGATCTAAATCTTTTTTGGATACTAGTAGTTTAGGGTCCGTGAGGCTAATATTCCAATGTTGGAATTCTGATGTTTCTACAAAAACTATGAGTTCCTAGTGATTCACTTTTTATGAAGAATTCCCTCGTTGTATTTCTTCATTTGATGAACCATTTTTTATAGCCATACATGTATTGGTTTTTTACTATTTTCATTGAAAATATAATCTTCTACTCTACATAAGAGGAGAAAAATGGAGAGAACATTAAAATGGTTCTATAATTTCATTCATACTGTCATCTTTATAGGAAAAAATAGATTTTCTAGTACTGGATTCATGAGATTCACTTTCTAAGGAATTTCATTTGTGTTCATGGTTTACCAATACACCCAACTATGATAAATGTAGTGATTTCTAGGGTTACACCTAAGATTGTTTCAGAGGTGTAGTGATTTTATGGTTTTTTTAGGTACTACAAGAGGTTGGTGGCATACTTCTCTAAAATCAAAACCCATTTGATAGATTCTATGTGGATAGTGTAGTTTTTTTCTTAGTCCGAGATGTTCTATAGGGACTTTCTGATGTTGAGGATGAGTCTGATGAGTTATCCAATGTTTAGAATACCATATGAAGGTGTTGAGTTTGTTGTGTATTGAGATACATCATGAGCTAGTCTTGATTTCATGTTTATTCAATGAAAGATAATTATCACATATGGGTTGTCGTAGTTCTAACCCCATGAGAAAAACAATGTAACTCAAAACCAATAGTTTGTAGTGGTAGTATTATCCCTACAGATGTAGAGGGACTACTTTATTGGAAAGAGCTTTGCGGTTTACTCATGCCACCATAGTCTCAGGTACGTCTTCACATCGAGATAATTGAACCTAAGACATAGATTCTAGTTAGAGGTATTTCAAGGAAATAACATTGAAATAATATATACTCCAATTAAGAAAAATATTGTAGTAGATTTCCTTAGTTTGAAGTTGAATAATTTCTAAGTGCTGGTTTTTTTAGAGAGGCTAGCCTCATTGTAGAAAACCTTAGTGGATCAGGAGGGTACAAAATTTCATTAGTCAAAGGTGTTTAATCATATGCATCTTTTTTTTGTGAGAGAGTTGTAGCTGGGTGACATCAAATATGAGGTCTTAGGTGAACAAATATCTACAGGGGACTAGCCATATGGACACTATTTTGGGGGAATTGTGTCACCTTATTCAAGGGGTGGATATTGTTTCTAGTCACATTACTGGAGGATTTAATGTTATATTTCCACACTTATTTACCAGTTATACATACCAATATGGGGAATATGTAAAAAATAAAATTTGTTTCTATATTGGTAGTCTAGAATGTTAAGAATTGTCACTATGATTATCTCTTAGTGCCTCAGATTTCAGCAGGTGAAGGATGGAAACCATATCCTGGTAGGTTTTCTGCATCCCCTTGAGAGATTGTACTGGAAGTTGGAAGTCATATCCAAGGAAATTTTTGTATGATTTCCACTCACATTGAAGGTCTATGATTCTATATGGATGATAGTTTAGTGACTCATATTGTCGTAACACTTCCATGTTATTAGGGAGGAGAGTTTGGTGGAGTGTTTTTTTAAAAATATATATGGGATCTCGTTATCCTTGATGGGTTCCCTTGATGATTGTTTCTTATCATGACACATGGTTTATGTTATGATTATGGAGAGGCCTAAAAGTTGCATTCAGACCCAAAGGATATTGAGTACATTCTTTCTCCATATATTTATCTGAAGAATGAATGCATCATATAGGTTTTGGATGAAATGTCGAGGGATTGAGTGTTAGACTTCGACCAAAGCTAGGATGATTACATTCCTTTGGTAGAGTGTGTGCACAGCAACATATATTGCTCAACTATTTTCATGCCACAATTTTGTGTCCCTATATGGGATACCATGAAGGTCATCCTTATACTGGATAGAGATTGGTGAGGAATCTCTTGGGATCCCAGAGAAAGTTCAAGTGACAATGGAGTATGTACAAGTCATCATTGAGAAGATGAGGATGGCCCATAACAGAAAAACATTAAACACATATCTTCATTATTTTTCATTGGAGTTAGAGTCGGGATACCATGCTTTCCTGATAGTCTCCCAAAGATGAGAATTGAGTATGTTTACCTGGGGAGAAAAGCTATCCCAAAGGATGATTAGGACCTTTAATATTATAAAGAGGGTTGGTGATTTTTCTTTCAATCTATCCCTACACCGATATCTAGAGTCAGTTCATGAAATATTCAACGTGTCATAGATGAGAATATACATGCATGAACAAATTCACATCATTGAATCAGGTGAGGTATAGATCGAGGATGTATCCACCTTTTTGGGGCACCTAGTGGAGAATGATGATCAATAGGTGATGAATCTATATGGATGTACCATCCCCTTAGTGCATGTGTTGTGAGAATACAATAATATGAATGAGAGTTCATGTGAGTGGGTGAGCCAAGTGTAGTCTCAGTATCCCATGTTGTATTCCTAGTTTTACATTTTGTGGAAAAAATTATTGATGTAGGTATTTGTGTTGAGAAACATTGGTTTCCTTATAAAACATTGAAATATTTTTATATTTATTTCATTATTCGGGAACTAGAACGACATGGGATTCTGAGGAATGGAGTTTCTATTATTAATTTTATAAAAATATGAAATATATTTTATATTTCATGCATGTAACTTCTTATTGAAAATAGGTTAACAAATAAATGGATGCTTAGATCAGAAATATGAGACAACTATTGTGTTCCGAATGGGGTTTATACATAAGGAATGACGAAAAATGGGTCGTCGGAGGGTGTTCAAACTCCATTCTCAATGGTAGTATGTTAACTCAGATAATAAATAAATAAATTAATTAATGATTAAATTATGGCATAGTGAAATTTTATATAAGAATATCGCTAGGGTGAATTATCTATGGTGATCCCTATATACCATGGTATAATGATAGAGAATTCTCATCCTCCTTCATCTGAGAATCTCAAAGGATGATGACAAAATTCCAGACAAGATCATATCCCAACATAGTGACCAAAATTGCTTCTTTCAATCATTAAAGGATGTGTTTTTCATAAAAAAAATCCATAATTGAGGATGGAATGAAAAATTGGAGATTTCTTCTATTTGATTAAATTATTTAAGCATATCCTTAATTTTTATTTGTTCTACATCAATTGTGGTAGGATCATGCACCTACATACCATGTTTAATTTGATTATTTCATTTTTTTCTAATAAAAATACCCACTATTTTATATTATCGAATAATGATTGTTAAGGGATGTTTAAAACATGGTTATAGTGCCTTTTCCCCTTGTTTTCATACTATTCTTCATTAGTTGTACCCCTCAGTCTTAGACCGACATTTTCAAGTGGCATCAGGCCTAATCAGAACCCCATAATCATGAAGACTACGTGATTGAATCATGAATCGACTAACTAATCACAAATCTGAGATCATTGTGAGGAATGAATGATAATTTATATGATTAGTGATGAAAATCAACTCTTTAATGGTTAGAAGCATGTAGGATCAATTCCAAACCACCATGGTAACCGGAGGCTGACCCCAATAAATAATGACCGAAAACCATGATTTTTGTCATAAACGATGAGTTTGGAACTGATTGAAGGAGAAATCTATACCTGACTGATAAAATTCAAGCACGAGGATCAGATCATAGATTTTTTTGAAAACCCTAAATACACACCATGTTTATTTATGAACACATGGTGTGTATCCCTATTAGAAGAGACGACTAGGTTTTATAAATGTAAAAGATAACATGGTGTGTAGTCCACCTACAACTCATGTACCCATTTCATGGCTAGAAAACATGTTTGATATATCACATTGGAAGGATACCATGTGTGAGTACATGTATAAGTACGCAGTTGTGTACCCAAGTACATGGATATGTCTTGGTCACACGAGAGGCACCTCATGTGTAATTCCCCAACTCTAGTTACCCAGAGTCGGTGCATTATTACATAACATTGGCATGAGACAAGAAATCATTTCCCAGAAGACTGATTAGTTTAGTATCCTTGGAAGTAATTGATATATACATAAGTTTTACATTACGTAATAAAATAAATAAAAACAAAATTGTATCCCCCTTTAACATACTCATATCCTTAGCATATCCCAATAGGTTAATCATAATTTACCTTTTCCCATTCTAGAAAAAATAAAATATAGAATGGGGTGAGATCATATGCTCAGGAAGGATAACAATATAGAGGAAAACATCATAAATAAGAATAAAAATTTAAAGAAATGTATAAGACTAAACCAAAATCCTTTTAAAATTAAACTTCAGCATAATATAGAAAAGATAAATCAAATAATTCCATTTACATATTCACATGGTTATTCTACTAGTCGAATAATCACGTGTAATATCAATATATAATTTCATAATGATGGAATGAATAATGTAGTACATCATAACAACATAGTCAAGGCCTTGTGCCAAGACTATAAATAAGATTTTTTCAAGGCCTTGTTCCAAGACACTAGTTTGTCTCCTGAGACCTATTGATACATCGAGGAGCTATAGAAGGCTCTACCTGTCACATACTAATTCCAATGCATTAATCATGTGAAACGTTTGAAACATAACATAAACATTCGTATTAAAAATAGAATATGAAATGTTAATACATTAACTATAAACTGTGAATGGTATTAAAAAAACACATCTATAGTCAAACTGTAACACCTTGAACCCTCTATACCATAGATAGTGCGTTACATGTAATATTGGCATGGTTAGAAGAAATTAAAATTCTAAAGGAATGACCAGTTTATTAGTATTGGAAAAACTACATAAATATATGTAACTCAAATTACATTGTAGAAGGTTACAAAATACAATACATAACAAAAAACTAAAAACTACATCCACAGGAACTCAATAAATGAACTTATCTTCAACAGCTTTTGAAGGTAGAAAATGAAAGGGGTGAGCTCAAATGCTCAGTAAGGGTTAAAAATAGAAGAAACATGAATAAATAATAACTGTATCAAAAACAAATATGGCATGGTGAATAAATGGAAAACACACGCCATTAATAAACTGAGAAAGGGCATACATCCATAGATTTTTTCATAGTGAAAACCTCATGGATAGTAATGACAGAAATTGAATAAAGAGAATGATTATTAATTTTAAATTATGTATCTAGAACATGATAGCATAATACTGTTAACAATGGATTAGTACTGTGGGACAAGATGGATCCCTCTCTTGTGCAGCGAGTTGAACATGCAGAAGGGATCCTTTCCCTTGGAGTATTTAGGCACACTGATTTCTCCAGGGAGAACTTGCATTAATGATTTTGATCACATTATTAATAAAATTTCGAACTGGGTGCTTAACTAGAAAAACTATTTCCTCTACTTTGGGGGACGTATTACTCTGGTTAATAGTATCCATTCAAGTATACCGATCCATTCTCTTTCATCTATCAAGGTTCCAAAGGGGGTCAACGTAGCCATTGATAGGATTTTGGAATGTTTTATAGTGGATTCTTTATCTGAAGGAAAACACAACTGTATTTATTTGAAGAGGAAGAGGAGAATGTTCATTGAAGGAAGAATCAATGTGAGGAGCATCTCAGATACCTTGCACAACATGCAAGCAAAATTTTCTTGGGTGGTGGGAGAAGAATGTACTTTGTGGGGTAATGTTAGGTCATAAATCACCAAGGAGAATAATGAGAACGGAAGAGCCCATGCTTCTCCTTTATGGACCATGTTAGTACCTCTGGTTTCGACCCTTTTCCAGCACTCTCGGTGGACTGTGGGTGAGGTAAATGTTCTATTTTGGCATCATAACTGGGTGAGATCCATGATTGGATTCCCCGGCTGTCCTATTTCCCGGATTACTTTGAAGGATGTCAGTATGTATAAAACCTTACTTTATACAATTTTAGATGAAGAAAAACAAGGAGTGTTTGATCTCATTAGCATAAACTCATATCCGGGTCGTTGTGTGTTTACTCCATTGGCTTCGGGAATCTTCCCCACAAGGGAATTTCACAGAAATGATACATAGTCACAGCAAACTGATATGTGGAATAGGGACGTGTTTTGGAATAGAATCCTTATGAAGTATAATTTCATAACCTGGGGAATTCGGAACTGGGCAATTGATATGGATGAAAAGGTCATGCAGTTGGGGGGTTAATCTTGCATCTAAATTCTATTGTTTCACTCGTCATCAAGAAAAGAATATAAACCATTTTTTCAGATCGAATGGGAACAAGAAGTATAGAGTTCCTTTGGATTGGTTCGGATGGTGCATTGTCCAAATTTCCTAGAGGGAACCTATTTGGATGAGTGGTTTTATGGAACTAGTATCACTATGGTGGAGATAATGGCCAGAGAGATTATTCTGAATGTAGCTTGCTGGTGTATCTGGCATGCCAGAAATAAGGCCAGGTATGAATGTATTCTTACCTATGGTATATCTATCATTGTTAAAATAAAATCATTTCTCATGGATGTGGTTAGCAGTATCAGCAACTAGCGTGAGGTGGATTCTCTACGATGTTTATAGGGAAGCACACCATTGATTAGTATTAGTAATAGAGAGGTTTGTGGACAGTGGGTTCAATGGCATCCCCCAGTTTTTGGATTCAAGCTTAATGTCGACAGTTCGTGCAAGGAAGGGCACATTCATGGGGGAGAATTAGTTGAGGATGACAAAGGAAACGTCCTGCTTTCTTTCTCTGCATATTATGGTCTGGGATCATCAATACTGGAAAAAGATAAAGCATTGCTTATAGGTCTGCAATTATGTGTGCAGGAGAACATGGTTCTGTCTTAGGTTGAGACTAATTCCAAGAATATTATTTACTTCATGAAAGACAAAAGTACAGCTCCATAGTCAATCATATATTCCATTAGGAGATGAAAATTTATTCTTGATCAGAATAATATAGTAACCCATACATGGTGGGAGGGAAACAAGGTGGCTGACCACTTTGCATCTTTGGCTGTGATGGATAATGGTATTAGTATCACTTGTTTTCCTAGCAACCATATTTTTAAACTTGAAGGGGTGAACTTGATTAGGGGTGATGCTCTTGGACTCCATTACATCAGACTGCCTACGGTATTGTGTTTTGATACAATCCTTGTATGTTTGGACCCCTCTTCTGACTTTAATAAAACTTTACCCTTGATGATGACAAAATTGTCCGACTTTTTGAAACAAACTCGAAGGGTTTGTTACCAAATGGTTTGTCTCATGAGACATACTGATGCATCTAAGGGCTATAGAGGGCCCACCCACCACTGGATGTACCAATCATTATTTATACATTTATTCAATAATATAGGAATAAGCCTTTACAATATCCATATAGAGTAGAGTATACATATTCATCGATATTTCCATAATTAAAATAACATTCCAAATAAACACCGTATGTAAAATGGTATATGGTTTAGAAAAAAAAACATATCAATGATATGAGATTATGGATATTTAATAGAAATACAATTTCAAATGAAATTTTATCTCAAATGGGCTGTAGGTACACCACCTTATTATTATTAGGTGAACAATACCAAGTTAGTTATAACAAAATAGTAGTTGAGACAAAGTTTCTTACCACAATGTAATCGGTAGAATCATATGAACAGAAAATAATAACCATCAAATGAGTCATTAAAAAACATGAATATTAATAGAATCATTTTATTATATATCAAATGGAAGTACACATATACAACATACAATAAATAATTGGTGAAAAAATGGAAATCTCACAGAAATGAAAGTGAGATGAGAAACCCCTTACCTTATGCTCGAGTGTGTTCTTTGATTGTTTTAATGACATTAATAATAAAATTTATCTTCATTAATTAATAAATACAGAACCTAATATACATTTAATTTATTTAGTATAACCTTATTAGGTTCATTCATGTCCGTTTTTATGGGTTTAAGACGATCAATTTTCTTGCTTGGGGAGCATTTTCTTCCTTGGTCTTCATGATTCGTTTACTTGTTTTCATGAATAGAAATTTATTTGAAATGTGGTTAAACATCCAGAATTGTTATTATATCTTATTAATGACAATAAGGATATATTAATTATCTTATAATGATTTTGTATTACATACCATGATGATGATTCATTAGTTAAATGTTTATTACAAATATTCAGATTAACTTGGCAGTTTTGTTAATAATGAACGTGTTTGGTATTATAATATTACATTATGAGTGTCTAAGGATTATAGAACATTAATGAGTTGAAATAAATATATTCTTATCTAGTTCAACCATTAAATTTATTTCATGACCAGTAATGAAGGTGAAAGTGAAGAATGAAACTCAGTCGTCCACAATGGTTATAAATTGGAACCTCGTGTATGTTGATTTTGTTTATAAAAATAAAAGAGGGGGAGTAAGAATATTGTTGATCATTATTCAATTAAAATTATATAATTCCATTATATAGATAATACTGGAGTTTCTAATGGTCATTTTTATAGAGTAGGTGAGGAGATAAAAAGAAAATGGATGAACTTGAAAATAGAAGAAAAGGTGAGAGATCCCTTATAAAAACATGTCAGCCTAACAGTGTCGTATAAAATTTCATAAAATGAAATGATGAGAGAAAAAGGGTATCTAATCATATTGAAATCAAAATAAATGTAATAAGAACACATAAAATCAAACCCCAACGTATAAGAATAGAAAATGAAATAGATAACATAAAAGAAGTGTCGACTAAAAGAAGAGAGTGGATAATTCCTTTACCTTGTAGAGTAACTCCTATATCGTGAAGGATGGGACCTTGGGGTATTAAAGACACCTTGTCAGGACTTCTAGAGAAGTAAAACCACCAGATATTCGAAGATGATGGATTTTGAATGAATGAAAATGAATGGATGAGTGGTTATTTATAGAAAAAGATAGGTAGTTTTTAATAATTTCAAAGGGACCCCTCTTTAGTGGGTTCTTTGCAAAACCAGGGGCTTTATTATCGTATTTTCTGGTGGTTTTAGCAACTTGGGACACCTCATGACATATGTTATTGTAGAAAATTCAACCATCTTTTTATTATAATTTTAATGTCATTATGATGTCATTAAACTACCAAAAACTCAAAACTGCATTTTTAATATTAATGAAATTTCATGTATTTTAAAAAAAATACCAAAAAAATACCATAAACATTTTTCGACGTGTTGAATTCAAAAATAAACTCCACTTTTTGAAAATAAATTTTTAGGTATTCTTAACTTAATTTTTAAATAATATTATAGTTAATTTGAAAAATAACAATTTAAAGGTATAATTAGTTTTGTATCACATTGAAAAATAAATTAACTTCTTATTATCTTATTACCTTAATAATATAAAGTATTATCATTATATACTATTTATAATGGTCATATTACTATTCATATTACTATTCATATGGGTATGTTACTATTCATCAAAAAATGAAGTTGGTTCTATTAGACTCTAAATGACTTACTGGTCACAACTCTAGATGACCTTTTTTTGAAATTCAAAACATAAAAAAAGATAATTTATGTTTAATGGATAGGTTTTGACTATCTCGTAATTAACCAAGTGTTTTTTGAAAGGAACATAGTGATTTAATGCATATAGGATATTAATAGAATGTATTTATGAGAAACATACCATAAAATGTTTGGGGTGTTATATTATTCCCTCCTTCAGAAATTTTTTCCTCCAAATTTTATGTATAAATCCTACCAAAAAGATATGGGTGGTTCTTTTTCATGAAATCCTCTGGTTCCCATGTTGCCTCTTACATATTTTGGTTTTTCCAAAGAACCTTCACTAGACGAGTCGTTCTATTTCTTGATATCTTCTCCATTGTGTCAGGAATCCCGATAGGCTCTTCACAGTATGATAAATCGGGTTCCAGTTATATTTCTTCATATATGAGTACATGCATTGGATTTTTCATGTATTTTTTCAACAATGAAACATGGAATACATCATGGAATTTGGAAAGACTTGGTGGTATTTTTAATTGGTGAGCTTCATCTCTGATTCTATTCAGAATTTCATATTGTCTGATGTACCTGGGGCTCAGTTTTCATTTCTTACCGAACCTTAAGACTCCCTTCCATGGAAATAATTTTAGAAAGACCTGATTTCCCACGTGAAATTCCAAATACTTTCTCTGGTTTTCAGAATAACACTTCTTCTTACTTTGGGATACATTAATATGGGTTTTTATTATCTTCACCTTTGTTGTGGTGTCTTAAATAAGTTCTAGTGCTATAAGTTTCCTCTCACCAAATTAATCCCAAAAAGTTGGAGTTTGACTTCTCTTTCCATATAATGCTTTATATGGAGCCATTTGAATACTAGAATGGAAACTGTTGTTGTATTAAAATTCCACCAAGGGAAATTATTGACCCCACATACCTTTTATGTCAAGAGATAATGACCCCAACATATCTTCTAGTGTTTTTTTAGTCCTTTTAGATAGTCCGTTAGTTTGGGGGTGATAAGCAGTACTCATACGAAGCTCAGTATTCAAAGCCTTATGGATACTTTTCCAAAATTTTGATGTAAACCAGGGATCTCAATCAGACAAAATCGATAGAGGTAACCCATGAAGTCTTACAACATCATTAATATAAATTATTTCTAGGAGCTAAAGCTATAAATCCTTACTTATAGGAAGAAAATATGCTGATTTTGTGAGACGATCAACAATTACCCATATTGCATTGTTCCTTCTAGATGTCCTTGGTAGTACGCTGACAAAATCCATCATAATATTATGTCACTACCACATAAAAATAGGTATAGGATGCATCAATACTATAGGATGTTGCCTCTCTTCCTTCACTTGTTGACAAACTAGACACCTTGACACGTAGTCAGCAATCTCTCACTTCATATTATCCACCCAAGAATATTGCTTCAGATCCTTATACATATTTGTACTACCCTGGTGTTTATAGAAATTCGAGCTATGATCATCATATAATAGTTCCCTTTTTATCTTAGGTACTGATGGAACACATAACCTTTTCCCAAACTTCAGAACTCCATCCTTAAACACGAAGTCTTCCAATCTCCAATCCTTAACATCAATAATTTTCTTGTGTTGATTTTCATCATTATATTGAGATATTTTTATCATTTCTAGTAAAGATGGTTTAGCAATCATTTGAAATAGGAAAGACGTTTCCACTTACTTAACAATTCCCATATACATATTTAGTAGACCCATAAATATAGGATCTCTCTCAATCCACATTTGAGTCAGAAGTCCATGATCTTTCCTTCTTAATGCATCTTCCACCTTATTTTCCTTTCCTTGGTGGTAGTGTACCGAACAATCATAATCTTTGAGTAAATCTGGCCATCTTATTTTCCTCATGTTGAGTTCTTTTTGTGTGAATATGTATTTCAAACTCTTGAGATCTGTGTATATGTCAGATTTTTCACTGTAAAGATAATGTCTCCATATCTTCATAGCAAAGATTATAGCTGCTAACTCAAGATCATGTGTTGGGAAATTATTCTCATGAGTATTCAACTACCTTGATGAATAAGCAATAAATTTACCATATTTCATAAAGACGCAACCCATACCATTCTTTGATACATAATTGTATATTACAAATCCATTACTTCCAGATGGAAGAGTCAAAATTAGATCATTTAACAATATTTATTTCAATTCATCGAATAATTATATACATTCTTTTTTCCACACAAACATAACTTTTTTACATGTGAGCTTGGTTAGTTGGTTAGATAGTCGAGAAAAATTATAAAAAAAATGTCGATAGTAACCTGCTAATCAAATAAAACTACATACCTCAGTTATGTTTGCTGGCATGGGCCAATATTGGATTGAATTTGTCTTCACAGGATCAATTAGGATTCCATCCATATAGAAAATACAACCTTGAAAAGAAACAGAGTGGATCCAGAATTCACACATTCTAAACATCCCATATAATTCATTTATTCTAAGAGTTTTTAGAACAATCTAAATGTGATCTGTATGTTCTTCATATCATTTTGAGTATACCAGGATATCATCAATTAATAGAAATTTTTTTTATCAATATATTCCTTGAAAACTCTATTAATTAAATCCATGAAAATAGATGGTGCATTCATCAGACCAAAAGGAATCTCTGTAAACTCATAATGCCAATACCTGGATCAAAATTCTGTCATCAAAATATCTTCCTTCCTCACATGTAGTTGATGATATCCAGATCGAAGGTCAATATTTGAGAATTATTGAGCTTCATGAAGTTGATCAAAAAAATCATCAATCCAGGGAAGAGGATACTTATTCTTTATTTTAATAACATTGATTTCCCTGTAATGAATGTATTGCCTCATGGATACAACTTTCTATTTGACAAACAAGACCAGGCTCCACATGGAGAAACACTATGTTGAATAAATCCTTTCTCATTCAACTCATCTGGTGTGGTTCTAGATAAGAATCAGATGGTGAGGTTTCTGCTCTAAATATAAGATATTCTATACCATTTTCAAAAATTGAAACATAATTTTTCTTACAATGAATCTTCACATCATAGTTTGACAGCCAATTCATACTGAGAATTATATCAAAGTCAGTCATTGGTATAATGATAAGGTTAGCAACTAAAGCACATTTATCTATCAAGAGGGGGACTAGTTGTCATGCCTTTGTTGCAATGATGCATCCCCTAGGAGTTTTGACTTATAAATCCTTTATTAAATCAAATTTTACATTTCTAATTTTCATGGAAAAATGGGAAGATATAAAAGAATGCGATGATACCGAATCAAATAAAGTGTTGGATATGTTTGAGAAAACAATTAAATTACATGCCACTACACCATTTGTAACTTCAACTTCCACACTTGTAATCATATATGCTCTCCCTTGTTCTCCTGGATTTTTCTGTGGCATGTTTCCTTGGCGCTTATGACACTCATTTGCATAGTGTCCCATATCTCTATAATTGTTGCATTGAACATCATCAAATTGTTTCTTCCACTTGTATTCATGAGATATATGGCCCTTTTCTCCACACTTATAGTAGACTCCCATACCATTTAATCATTTCCCAAGGTGATTATATCAACAGTTTTCTCATAATGGGAATTTCATCGCTCCCTTATTCTTCTTTGGAACTACACCATTACCTTGGTTATCAGAGTACCTATTCTTATCTTGGTTCCCCTTGAAAAAATTTTATATAGAAAACTCCTTCTCTATTTTTATGGAACTTTATACAATTTAATCATACGATGAAAGTATTTGAGAAGCTGGTTCCCTTCGAAGACATGGCTTAAGACCTTCAAAGAAATGACCAATCTTGTCTGCCGATTCACATACACAATATATGACATACCTGGATTGTCTTGTGAAGGTTTCCTCATACTCTGCAAATATATCTTCATCCCTTTTCATTAATCCATGTAATTTAATATTCATTTCGATTCGTTGCTGAAGAGGGAAATATTTTTCGAAGAATATTTTCTTAAAATTCCTCCACAAGATTTCCTCTATTTATTCTTCCTTTATGGTATTTTAAATCAAGGACCACCATTGATCAGCGTCTCCCTTGAGAAAATATACTTCCATTACTACCATTTCATTTTCATTTCTTCTTAATGCCATGAATATATTTTCAAGGGACTTGATCCATTGCTTAGCAACCACTGGGTTAGTAGTTCCGCTGAAAGATAGGGGCTTCTGCTGCATGAAACGATCCAACATATGTGCGGAATGGTTATTTGTTACCACCTGAGTATGTTGTCCCAATATGGCCATGATCTGATATGCTCCAACATTGAATATGTTGACTTTCTCAGTAGGGATATCCTTACCTTGCCCGCGAGTATTGATTCCCCCTCATCCATTAGATTCCATTTCTAAATAATAGGATACACTAGATTAGTTTATGAATCACAAATATAAAATCACTCAACATAGATTGAAATTCTATGAATAGATAATATTATAAACATGGTTTCTCAGAAAATATATTTACATTAAACTATTTCATAATGGATTGTAGAAAAAATTGAATTATCCTAAGCATATCCCCCGTGAGTGTTGTATCCAAGAGTGCAACAATGACCATTGTCGTTGACCAGTTCCTGTTCGAGTCTATCTCAAAGCGGTGTTTTCATGGTTACCCCTAGATACATATGTGCTAGAGCCACCACTACCTGCTCGTATCCAGACAGTGTTGTATTGATTGAAATAGCCACATAATCTATTCCATACAAAAATACCAAGAAATTATTTTATTTTTATCCTCAAATACTACCTTTGGGCTTTGTTCCCTACTATACATTTCCTACTCTAGTTTATATGTTTTCTACTAAACTTATTCTAATAAAAACTGTAACACCCCGAATCCTTTAGAATAGAGCCTGTGCATTACATGTTATATTGGCATGGTTATGTGGAATAAAAATCTCGAAGGAACAATCAGTTTAGTGATCTTGAAGAAACTAGATACATAAATGTAACTCAAATTACATTGGAGAAGGTTACAAAACACAATACATAACAAAAACTAAAAACTGCATCCATATGAACTCAATAAATGATAACCTCTTCATCACATATCGAAGGAATAAAGTTAAAGGGGTGAGCTCAAACACTCAATATGGGTTACAAATAGCGGAATCATGAATCAATAATAACTGAATCATAAACAAATATGGCATGGTGAATAAATGAAGAACACATGCCATTAATAAACTGAGTAAGGGCCGGCATCCATAGATTTTGTCATAGTAAAAAACTCATGTATAGTAATAACTAAAAATGAATAAAGATAGTTCTTATAATTTGGATGTCGTGTATTTGGAAAATGTTACCATAATACCATTAAAAATGTATTAGTGTTGTGGGTAGAATCCCATCTGATTTTTGGAAACAAACTCGAAGGATTTTTCGCCAACTGATTTGTCTCATGAGACCTACCGATTCATAGAGGGGATATAGTGGGTCCCACCCACCACTGAATGTCCAAAACATTATTTATACATTGATTCAATACAAGATAAATATTCCCTTTTAATATCCATATTGAGTAGAGTATACTGATTCATCAATATTTCCATAGTTAAAATAACTTTCCAAATAAACTCCGTATGTAAAATGCTATATGTTTTAGAACACAAACATATACATGATATGAGATTATGTATATTTAATATAAATATAAATTAAAATGAAATTTGATCTCAAATAGGAAGTAGGTACACCACATAATGATAATTAGGTGCACAATACGATGTTAGTTACAACAAAATAGTAGTTGGGACAACGTCTCTTACCACAATGTAATCCATCGAATCATATGACCAGAACTTGATAAACCTAAAATGAGTCATTTAATAATATAAATATAAATAGAATAATGTTATTATATATCAAATTTAAGTACACATATACCACATACAATAAATAATTGGCGAACAATGGAAATCTCACAGAAATCAAAGTGAGATGAGAAACCCCTTACCATATGCTCGAGTGTGTTCTTTGTTTGTTTTAATGACATGAATAATAAAATATAGCTTTATTAAATAATAACTACAGATACTCCTATACATTTAATTGAGTTATTATAACCTAATTAGGTTCATTTATGGCCCATTTTATGGGTTTAAGTAATTCAATTTTCTTATTTTGGAAGCATTTTCGTCCTTGGTTTTCATGATTCGTTTACTTGTTTTCATGAATATAAGTTCATTCAAAGTGTGGATAAACATCCAAAATTGTTAATATAAGTTATTAATGAAATTAAGTTGAAATAAATGTTCTTATTATTATTTTTGGTTATATAACATGATGATGATTCATTAGTTAAAAGTTTATTACAAATATTCATATTAACTTGGTCGTTTTGTTCATAATGAAGTTACTTTCTATTAATATTTTATATTAGGAGTGTATACAGATTATAGAAAATTAATGAGATTATATACATATATTATTATCTGTTTCAACCATTAAAATGGTTTCATTACCAGTTTATAAGGAGAAAGTGAAGAATGAAACTCCATCATCCACAAAGGTTATAAATTGGATTCTCATGGATGTTGATTTCATTTATAAAAATAATAGGGAGTGAGAATATTGTTGATGGTTCTTCCATTAACATGATATAATTATAGTATATAGATTATACTAGAGTTTATCATGGTCATTTGGATAGAGGATGTGAGGAGAGAAAAAGAAAAAAGATGAACTTGAAAATAAAAGAAAAGGTGAGAGATCCCTTATGAAAATTCGGCAGCCTAACGACGTCGCTTAAAATTTCATAAAATGAAATGATGAGATAAAAAGGGTATATCATCATATTGAAATCAAAATTAATTTAATAAGAACACATTAAATCAAACCCCAAAATATGAGAATGGAAAATCAAATAGATAACATAAAAGAAGTGTCGACTAAAAGAAGAGAATGAAGGATTCCCTTACCTTGTAGAGTAACTCCTATATCATGATGGATAGAACTTTGGGGGCTTAAGGACACCTTGGGAGGAATCTTAGAGAGGTATAACAGTCAAATATTTTAGGATTAGGGATTTTGAATTAATGGAAATGAATGGATGAGTGGGTATTTATAAAAATAGAGTGGTAGTTTTTAATAATTTCAAAGCGACAACTCAATAGTGGTTTTGTTTGCCAAACCATGGGTTTCCCATGGTATTTTCCCATGGTTTTAACCAATTTTGACACATCATGTCATAATTTACTGTAAAAAAGTCTACCAGCCTTTTATTTTAATTATTATGTCATTTTATGTCATTAAACTATATAAAACCCAAAACTGTATTTTTACTATTCATGAAAATTTAAAGTATTTTAGAAAAAACCCAACAATTTACGATAACCATTTTTCAATGTGTAGAATTCAAAAAAGAACTCCATATTTTGAAAATAATTATCTAAGTATTTTTAATTTATTTTTTAAAGAAAATCATAGTTAATTCAAAAAAATAACAATTTAAAGGTATAATTTGTTTTGTATTACATTGAAAAAGTAATTAACTTCTCATTATCTTATTACATTAAGAATATAAAATATTTTTATTATTTATTATTTTTATGGGTCATATTACTATTCATATTACTATTCATAAGGGTATGTTACTAATAATAAAAAAAATCATGTAGGTTCTATTAGACTCCAAATGACTTACTGGTCACAACTCTAGATGAACTTTTTTGGAAATTCAAAACATAGAAGTAGAGAATTTATGTTAATGGCTAGGTTTTGACTATCTCATAAATAACCAAGTTTTTTTTCAAAGGAACACGATGATTTATTTCATATAGGCTATGACTAGAATGTATTTAAAGAAAGCATACCATAAGATTTTTGTGGTGTTATACAAACATATCATAAAACCTTCAATACAATATGGAAGATTGTATCATAATAAATCAACTTCAAATAAGTGTAAAATCCATCAATGTTTGTTGACATATATGAAATCAAAACAATTTGAGAGAAATACCTCTTTCTATTTTGAAGTCATTTAAAAGCCACCTAATTATAAAATAAAACTTTTATTTTGAAAATATTTTTATAATATTGTAAGGAAAGCTTCAAAGGAGTTATAACGGCGTAGAATAACTACACCCTCTGTATAAGTTATGAAAAACTATCTTACCTTAATTTGTCAAAAAAGTCATAAAGTACCTTGTTTGGAAAATGATGGAAGGATTACTTTCCAAATATTTTATAAAAATCCAAAGAAGTGTATAAATTACTTCAACACATAGTTTAGTAAATAGTAGATATGTTTTGATATACATTTTTGAGAAACACATATGTGGATTATAAAGTGGTCCCAGTAGATACTTAAATAAAAACAACCTCGAATAATAAAGAGATTTTGAAATTTAACACTTACCTTGTACTTTTCCTTGGTCAAGAGTACGTTATCCACCTGTATAATAGTTAAATTGTTGTTATTAAATTAGAAAAGAACTGCATACATAAATATGAAATCATATATGATCTTCTTATATTTATTTGTTAATAATATTTTTGTAGTATCATTGTTTTGAGTGTTAACTGATTCGTTTTCCTTTATATGATTTTTTACGTAAGTCATGTTTGTTGAGGATAGGATGTATATTATTCATATCCACAATGATTTTATGGTGTTAAATGTTATTTTAAATAATCAGATGAAAATTATTCTTGAATTTTTATGATGGGGAATGAATCTCAATGAGTTTATGGAGACGGTAATCCGTACATACGCACGAACGCTAGATCCATTTCATTTTTTTTATTTTCATAGGAATGAAAACCAAATGATACATAGGTATATTATTATTCCAGTATAATATTATATTTTATATATGTTACATATGTTCATTAACACTATCATTTATATGTTCTCTGTATGGTATGGACGAGTTATATCACTTTAAGGGGGAAGTAGTTCGCACTTCCTCACATGAAATTATCGTGTATATATACAACATGAAAATTTTAATGGTATGTTAAAATATACAATTACCGAAGCTTATAGATAAAATTAATATCATATATATCATATATAATTACAGTTCCCTCATAATGGACACCATAAGTGGTGGTAATAAAAGATTTAACAATCATTATTTCATGAGGGAGTAGTTCGCCATCCACAGAAACATATGGTTTTATTCCCATTAGATGGTGGTGTGTGTAATTGTAGTTAAATATCTTCACATAAAAACATCCAAGTATATTGAGGATACTGTGTTGTTATAAAAGGAAGGTCTAATGAGATTTTAGGTTGTTGGAGAAGTAAAATAAATGAAAAGAACTTAAGAGAAGATGTTACCTTTAAATCGGGTAACTCCCTTTAGTTTGATCCAAAATGCTTCCTTGAAGCGCCATCTTCCTATGATAAGGATTTTAGGGGGAATATTGGTATGTAGGGAGCTTAATTTGGAAGATTTTGGACGAGCCAAGGGGCATGAGAGGTGTGAAAAATGGGTTAGTGGTGATGTATTTTTATAAGGTGGAGGAGGTTCTCTTTGTGAATGATTGAAAACATTATTTTATTATATAATGATTTTTGGTTTCTAAAGGTCTAGAACACATTAAACCATAATATGAGGTTACTAATGTTTGAAATAAAATCATCCAATAATAATTGGATAGGTTTTGGATAATGTTTTAATTTTTATAATCTCTTTTATTTAAATCAGTCATTAATGATTTAAACACTGCATCATTGTTGTGTGAGAAATAATTTTATATATTTGATCTCTAAAATTAAAAAAATACAATGATGTAGGAAATCACATTATCATTCAATTTAATATTTACAGTCGAAGAGAAAACATATATAACCCCATGTAAAAATTATTTTACTAAAAGATATATGATTATGTCATTTTTGTATTTACATTAAATTAATTAATATAAAGTGTCATCATCACTCTAAAGTGGCTAAATGGGGTCCCAAAATTGACCCATGGATAACCATGGTCGGGAATGTATCATTCAATAGGTTTTGAACACGTTTTAGTGTAATTTAATATTATTATAATATTATTTTTTACTTTTATTTACAAGATTTACCCCTTTAACTATGGA
The DNA here is from genome assembly GCA_963277665.1 of Viscum album. NCBI lineage: Eukaryota > Viridiplantae > Streptophyta > Magnoliopsida > Santalales > Viscaceae > Viscum > Viscum album. Next base: position 1,533,887,365 of record OY728158.1, on the reverse strand, counting down.
AAATAAAATATTTACAGAAGTAATTGTACCTAGTGTCTAAAAAAAACTACCTATATAAACAATTTGGACATCCTGATACTATATATTGAATACATTTTTCCAAATTCAAAACATAGAAGTATCATGAAATTATTTTTAAATTAATTCCTATTTTAAAAAAAATCATGTTTTTAAAAATTAATAACTATCAAAAGATTGACACATATTTATGTCCAGTTTAAATGTGAAATTACATCCAATGACCTAATTTATATTAAATGATAACAATATAATCTAATGATACTAAAAAACAATTAAATTTTATAATTTAACATTATAAATTATTTCGATTAATTTTTTTAAATTAAAATTTACTATTTTTAACTATTCATCAAAAATAGAATGTTTTCTAAAGAGTACCAAAAATTCACCATAAGCTAATTTTGATATTCCAAATCCAAAAATAAAGTCCATTTTAAAAAAATCCAATAAAATTTTGATAAATGTGTATTACTATTCATAACGACTAGTTTAATTGGTCGTGGTGTGTTACAATCTCGATATTGTGTGCATCAAAAGCTATTGATTATTCAAAGGGATACATAATATTGATGTTTGGGGTGTTACATCCTACTTTCATTTAAATAATTTTATCATCAAATTATCTATAATATTACTACATAAAAGGATTTGGGTGGTTCGTCATCTTAAGTTCCTCGGGTTTCCACGTTGCCTCTTCTATATTACGATTTCTACATAGATCTTTCACCAGACAAGTCATCCGGTTTCTCAACATTTGTTCTCTAGTAACAAAAATTATGTTAGGCTCTTCATAATAAGACATATTGGGTTCTAGTTCTATTTTTTCATGGGTGAGGACATGCGTTGGGTTAGGAATTTATTTTCACAATATTGATATGTGGAACACATCATGAACTTTGGAGAGACTTGGTGGAATTTCCATATGATAAGCTACAACTCCAATTCGTTCTAGAATTTTGAAATATCCAATATACATGGGACTTAATTTTCCTTTTTTACAGAATCATATAACACCCTTCCATGTAGATACCTTCAAGAAAACATGATCTCTTACTTGAAATTCCAAATCTTTCCTTCGGTTGTAGGCATATATTTTTTTCCTACATTGAGATGCTTTGATGTGTGTTTGGATAACCTTCATCTTTTACATTGATTCCTCAACATGTTCTGTGCCTAAGACTTTTCTTTCACTATCATCATCTCAACAAGTTAGCGTGCAACATCCATTTCTATATAATGCTTCATGTTGTGCCACCTGAATAATTGAATTAAAAGTGTTGTTATATAAAAATTCTACTAGAGGTAAATATTGATCCCACATACATTTAAAGTCAAGTGCGAAAGATATCAACATGTCTTCTAATGTTTGAATAGTTTGATTTGATTTTCCATCTGATTGAGGGTGGTAGGCTGTTCTCAAATAAGTTTTGTTTCCAAGGCCTTCTAAATCCTTTTCTAGAATCATGATGTAAAATGGGGATCACGATCTGAAACAATCGATTGGGGTAATACATGAAGTCTAACAACATCATTAATATATAGTCATCCAAAATTTTCAAGTGGAAAATATTTTCTTATAGCAAAGAAAGTTGTTGACTTGGTAAGAAGATCAAAAATGACCCATATTGCATCATTCCTTATAAGATTCTTGGTATCCCCCTGATAAAGTCTATCATAATATCATCCAATTTCCACTCAGGCATGGGAAAATGTTGCAAGAGTTCTCCATGATGTTTTCTTCCAAACATAACCTACTGAAAAACCATACATCTTGACACATAATCATCAATATCTCTTTTCATGTTGTCCCACCAAAAATGTTCCTTCAAATCTCTATACATCGTAGTTCTACCATGGTGTATAGGGAAATTGGAGCTATGAGAATCATCCAACAATTCCCTTTTTAGATCAAGTATATCAGGAACACAAAGTCTCTTCCCAAATTTCAAAATTCCATATTCATATACGAAATCAATAAATATACCATCATTTAAAGAATTAATTTCATTTTGAAACTCCTCATAATCAGTCTGAGAACTTTTTATCCTTTCTAGTAAAGATGGGTTGTCAACCATTTGAAAAAGTATTGATATTTCACCTTCCATGATTATTCCCATATCCATCTTTACCTGATCCATGAACATAGGATCTCTTTCCACTCTCATCTTATTCAGAACACCATGATCCTTTCTGATAAAAGAATCTTCCACCTTATTTTCCTTCCCCAGATGATAGTGTATGGTTCAATCATAATACTTGAGTAGTTTGAGCCATCTCCTTTGCCTCATGTTGAGTTCTTTTTATGAGAAAATATACTTTAAAATCTTTTGATCTGTGTAAATTTCACCTTTTTCACCATAGAGATAGTGTATCCATGACATCAGAACAAAGATTACAGCTTCTATCTCAATATCATGAGTGTGATAGTTTTGTTCAGGAATATTTAGCTGCCATGATGCTTAGGCAATAACCCAATGATTCTGCATTAGTAAACAACCATGTTCTTTCTTTGAAGAATCACTATAAATAACAAACCCATCATTCCCCGATGGAAGAGTCAATATAAGAGAATTGAATAATCCTTTATTTATTTATTCAAAAAATTCTTCACATTAATTTATCCAAACAAATTTAACCCCTTTATGTTAGAGCTTGGTTAATTGATTAGCCAATACTGGAAATTTTTAGAAAAAACGCTGATAAAAACCTGCTAAACCAATAAAACTGTGTACCTCAGTTATACTTGTCAGTGATGGCCATTCTTGGATTGCCTTGTTCTTTGAAGGACCAACATAGATTCCATCCTTAGAGACTATATGGTTCAAGAATTAAATCTCTTAAAGCCAGAATTCTCACCTACTGAACATTCCATATAATTCATTTCTTCTAAGAATATTTAGAATAGTGCACAAGTGATTTTCATGATCTTCATAGATTTTGGAGTATACCAAGATATCATCAATTCATCAAGATATTTCTTGAAAACTCTATTCATTAGATACATTAAGACAGATGGTGCATTAGTCAGTCCAAAAGGCATTATTGTAAACTCATAATGCCCATAACTGGTTCGAAATGCTATCTTTGGAATGTCTTCTTTCTTCACACACAATAGATTATATCCCGATCGAAGTTCAATATTTGAAAAATATTGGGCTCCATGAAGTTGATCAAATAAATCATCAATGCGAGGTAGGGGATACATGTTATTTATTGTTATAACTTTGATCTCCCTGTAGCCAACGCAAAACCTCAAGGATCCATCTTTCTTCTTAACAAAAAGCACTTGGGCTCCTCATGGAGAAACACTAGGGTGAATAAATCCCTTATTACTCAACTCCTCTAGTTGTTTCTTTAGATCCACTAATTCCACAGTTTCCATTCTAGAAGGGGTATTCGATTTGGGCTTTAAAAAAGTAATTAAATCAATGGAAACTCAATTTATCGTTCAAGAGGATGTTCAGGTAAATCTTCTATAAATACATCAACATGTTCTTATAAAATAGTTCCATACTCTATTTGAACATTTCTTTCCTCACCCATAGTTATTTCACTCTCTTTCTCCCTAATAATTGAATTTATTAGAGCAACAACGGGTAGATCTAGATATGAATCAGATGTTGACGTTTCTACTATAAATATAAGGTATTCCTTATCATCACAAATAATTGTAACCTCCTTGTTCTTACAGTAAATTTTCACATCATGGTCCAAAAGCTAATCCATACTGAAGATTATATAAAATTCAATCATGGGTATGTCTATGAGATCAGTAGATAAAGAACATTTATATTACCTAATGGGGACTGATCCACAAAACATTATTGCAATGATACTTCCCTTAAAAGTTCTGAATGATATCTCCCTTGTTAAATAAAATAGGAAATATCTAATTTTCTTAGATAATTTGGAAGATATGAAACAATGAAATGATCTGGAATCAAATAAAGCATTGGCTAAACTACAGGAAACCATTAAATCACCATCCACCACATCTTTCGGAGCTTCAACCTCAGAAATAGTGATCACATACACTTGAGCTTTCTCCATTGGCCTTTTTTGAGCATGTTTCCTTGGCGCTTAGGACATTCATTTTCATAATGCCCCATTTCACTATAATTGTAGAATTCAACATTGACAGCCTCTTTTCTTCTTTTCAATCATGAGCATTTTGGCCTTTTTCACCACACTAGTAAAAGACTACAATTCCATTCAAGTGAGTACTAGGGTGTTTCTTCCCACATTTAATACAATATAGATATTCAAATTTTCACTTATTCCCCTTATTTTCATTTCCAGAGTGTTTAGTAGATATCTTCTTCACATTCTTTTCTTTAATGTTGTAAGACTTACAGAATTCCCATTCTGTCTTGATAGCACTTGAGACAATATCTTCGTATGATGAAAAGGATTGTGAGACTAATGCTTGAAGGAGGAATGGTTTTATCCCATAAATGCATTGATCAATCTTACTCCAAGGTTCACGTATATAATTTGAAACCTACCTTGATTACCTTGTAATGTTAGCCTCATACATTGTAACATTCTCATCCTCCTTTTGCCTCAGACTCAGAAATTGTCTTTCCATATCCGCTTGATGGTCATGAAGAAAGTACTTTTTCTAAGAAATTCTCTTTAAAATATCTTCATTCTATATTAGATACTTCTTCATCCATCTTTTTGTTTTGAATTAATGACCACCATTGATCTGCATCTCCTGTGAGGTGATAATCTTCCAGGACAACTTTTTCCCATTCGCTACTCCCCAAAGCATGAAATATTTTCTCTAAGGAACTTATCCATTGCTCAGCTACAAATGGATATGTAGTCCCATTAAATGTCAGTGTTTGTTTCCTCATGAATCGATCTATCATTGATCCTCCGCATTGTGGATAAGAGTGCTTCATACAGGTAAAGTTATTATTCATAACCTGAGTGAGTTGTCCAAGTATGGTGCTAAGCTGATCAGCACCAGTTACATCACCAGCTCCACTATAATTATAATGAGGAGGTAAATCCATATATGTATTACGTGCATTGATACGATTCTCATTCCTTACACTAGGTACCATTTCTAAACAATGGAATACACTACATAAATTTTTGAATCCCAATAAATAATTCCAAACTTGTAAAACACCAAACATAAATTGAACAGTTTATGGATATAATCCATAATCATAAAAATGTTTCCTTTGAGGATGTATATACTCTTAAATCCTTCATAATGGTTTGTAATGAAAATGTGAATTATCCTAAGAATATCCACCAGGCATGTCGTAACCATGAGTGCATCAAGGTCTGTTGTCATGTACCAGGATACCCCGGGTCAAGCCCGAAACTCCTTATCAGAGTTTTCACTGCTATGTAAAACTATTCCAGAGATACCTCTACCTGATTTTATCTAGATAGGTATGTATTTATAATAAAATACACAAAATCTATACATTACCAAAATTCTAGGAAGTTCATCTATATTAATCATCAAAGTCTATCATTGGGTAATGTGCTCTAATCAGAGTTTATCTAAATATAGTTTCCATGGTTTGTACTAAGCTTCACATGATACCAACTGTAACTTCCCAACCCTAGTTACCCATAGTCAGTGCATTATTACATAACATTGGAATGATACAAGGAATCATTCCCCTAAAGACCAATTAGTTTAGTATCCTTGGAAGTACTAGATACATACATAAGTTTTACATTACATCATGAAATAAAGAAAAACAACTTTGTTCCCACCATGAACACACTCTTATATTTGTCCTATCCCTAAAAGTTAATCATAATTTACTTCTTCACATCCTAGTAAAAATAAAAAATATAAAGGGGTGAGCTCAGATGCTCAATAAGGATAAAAATATAGCAAAAAACTTTCATAAATAAGCATAAACATTTAAGGAAATGTATAAGACTAAAAAAATCCTTTTAAAATAAAAATTCAGAATAATATGGAAAAGGTAAATCAAATAATGTCATTTACTCATTCAAATTGATATTTTACTAGTTTAAAAATCAAATTTAATATCAATAGATAATTTTAGAGTGATGGAATTCATAATGATGGAAATCATAACCACATAGTCAAGGACACGTGCCAAGACTAAAAATAATATTTTTTCAAGGCCTTGTTCCAAGACACTAGTTTGTCTCATAAGACCTACTGATGCATCGAGGAGCTATAGAGGTCTCCACCCGTCACTTACTAAGTCCAATTCAATCATCATATGAAAAATTTGAAACATAACATAAACATTCTTATTAAAACTAGCATATGAAATGTTAATACATTAACTATAATTCATGAATGGTATAAAAATAAAACTTCCATAGTCAAACATATCAAAAAAACTTAAATACAATATTTAAGATTGTATCATAATAAATCAACTACAAATAAGTTTAAAATTCATCAGAGGATGTTGACATAGATGAAATCAATACTATTTGAGAGAAATATTTTTTCTATTCTGAAATCAATTAAATGTCACATAATTATAAAAGAAAACATTTATTTTAAAAATATTCTTATAATATTGTAATTGTATCTTCAAGGGTGTTATAATGGTGGAGAATAAACTGACCCACTGTATATGTTAAAAAACATTCTTACCTTAATTTTTCGAAAAGGTCATAAAGTACCTTGTTTGGAAAACGACGGAACGATCCCTTTCAAACTATTTTATAAAAACTCAAACAAGGGCAGAAATGAATTTATATTATAGTATAGTAAATAGTAATTTTTCTTGAAATACATTTTTAAAAACATTGATGTGGATGATAAATAGGTCCTAGTAGATACTTACATAAAAACAACCACAAATAATAATGATATTGTGAAATTTAACCATTAAATTTTACTTTTCCTTGGTCAAGGGTTCGTTAAAATCTTGTATAATAGATAAATAATTTTTATTAACTTTTAAAATAACTATATATATAAATATGATATCATATATGATCTTCAAATATTTCTTTGTTAATAATATTTTAATAGTATCATTGTTTCGGGTGTTAACTGATTCATTTTCCATTATATGTTTTGTTACGTAAGTCATGTTTGTTACAGATATGATGTATTATATTCATATCCAAAATGATATTATGTTATTAAATATTATTTTTAATAATCAAATGAAAATTATTCTTGAATGGTTACAATGGAGAATGAATCTCATAATGTCCGTCGAGACGGTAATCCGTACAAACGCACAAGCGCTACTTCCATTTCATTTTTTTAAAGGAAATAAAACCAAATGATACATAGTTATTTTATTATTCCAGTATAATATAAATTTTTATATTTTTTACGTAAGTTCTTCAACACCATCCTTTATACGATCCATGTATGGTATGAGTGAGTCTTATCACTTTGAGGGGGTCACAGTCTGCACTTCCTCAAATGAAATTATCGTATATATACAACATGAAAAGAATAAAGGTATGATATAAAATAGAATTACAGAATCTTATAGATAAAATTAATATCATAAATATAATATATAATAATAGTTTCATCATAATGGCCACAATAATAGGTGGTGGTAGAATATTTAACAATCATCATTTCGTGAGGCAGCATTTCGCCGTCCACATAAACATTAAATTCTATTCCCATTAGATGGAGGTGTGTGTAAGTTTAGTTCAAATACTTATCCTAAAAAATCTATTATATTAAGGATACTTTTTTGTTATAAAATAAAAATTTAATGGGAGTTATGGGGTTGGCGAAGTAAAATAAAAGAACAGAACTTAAGAGGAAACATTACCTTTAAATTGGGTAATTGCCTTTGGTTTGAAGAAAAAGGCTTCCTTGAAGTGCCTTATGCCTAAGGTAAGTCTTTTTGGAGGAAAGGAGGTATGTAGGGGGATTAATTAGGCAGAGGTTTAATGATCTAAGGGTATTGAGAGGTTATAGAAATGGATTAGAGGTGAGGGATTTTTATAATGGGGCGTACGGGCTCTTTAAGAATGTTTGAAAATATTATTTTATAATATAATGATATTCAGTTTCTAAAGTACCATAAATAATTAAAGTAGAATATAAGATGACTAATGTTAGAAATAAAATCATCCAATAATAATTAGATAGGTTTCTATTTTTTTAAATTTTTTTAATCTCATTTATTTAAATCATTCATTAATAAGGTATGCACTGCATCATTATTATGTCACAAATAATTTTATTTTTTTGATGTATAAAAATAAGAAAAAAAATACAATTATGTCAGAAAACATTTTAGGTTTTAAATTAATATTTATACTCTAAGAGACAACTTATATAACCCCATGTAAAAATTTTTCTACTAAAAGATATATGTTCATGTCATTTTTGTCTTTACTTTAAATTAATTAATATAAAGTGTCATTATCACTCTCAAATGGCTCCATGGGGTCCCCAAATCAACCCAAGGAGGACCATGCTCGTATATGTATTATTAAAAATTGTTATTACACATGTTAGGGTAATTTAATATTTTTATAATATTAGTTTTTACTCTTATTTACCGTATTGACCCCTTTAACCTTGGTAAATAAAATAATTACCAAAGTAATTATTCATAATTTCTAAAAATAAAAGTTACCTATGTAAAACATTTGGACCTAATGATTCCAAATATGGAATCAATTTTTCAAAATTCAAAACACACAAGTTCTAGAATATAATTTAATATTAATTCCCGTTGTCAAAATAAAAAACTTGTGTTTATGAAGTAATAACTATCAAAATATTGACACTTGTTTATGTCCAATTTAAATATGAAATTACATCCAATGACCTAAATTATATAAAATGGAAAAAATATATTCTAATGATACTCAAAAACCATTCATATGTATAATTTAACACTATAAATGTTTTTGATTAAAAAAGTTGTTTTTAATTAAAATTTTGAATTTTTCACTATTCATCAAAATTTGAAAGTTTTAAGAAGAGTACTAAAAATATTCTCTATGTAACATCCTGGTTCTGGAAGCCACCCAGAGGTTCCCCATACCTGGTTGGTCACATGGCCTCAAGCGCATTTCCCCAAACGCCAGAGGATGCCGACTAGAAGCGAGGGCCTTAGGTGTGATAGTGGGGAAACTATGCCCTCATTGGCAGAGTATACAGTAGAAGTAAACAACATACAACATCGAAAGTAATAATAATCCATACAGAAATAAACAGCAGAAGACTGAAAGGAGAAAACTGGAGCACACATATATAATAATGATTCATGATATATATATATATATATATTTCTAGGAAAACAACCAAACAAGTCAGAAAGCTGAAAACACTACTAAACCGAAGTATAAAAGAAAAACAGATGAGTGACTCCTCAGCATCGCAAGCCTAGGCTTGGTTCCATGCGCTCCAGATCCACACCAATCAAGAACCTAAAGTAGAAGGGAAATTTACCTTATCTATTCCTACAACAATATAATCTATTTGGGCCCAAAATCATGGCCCAAATAGGGTGTGAGACAAAGTCCCATTAGGAAACCACCCAAAGATCTATGCCTAACAGTCAGTGAACATATGGCAGGTGAAGTACAGTAAGCAGTAAACAATAAGCAGTAAACAGTAAGTAGTAAATAGGGTAATACACAGTAGTAACAATCCACAATTTCTAGCATATAGTTTACAAACAAGAAACAACCACTCAAGAAAGTAGAACAAGAATGTATCCTCTGGGTAGTTCTCATAGCCTAACCCATACGGTTCAACCTACAAGTACTAGAAACCCTATGGGAGGTACACACAGTCCCACCCCTCTGGTTCAGCTATAGTAAAAAAATAAATAGACTCTCTAATGAAGAACTCACTGTCAATTCCCCCTATAGTCTCGTATCGTACTAAAGGCTCTCTGGGGAAGCACTCAACATCTCATTCCCCCTGTGGCCTATGTCGAGGAACTATAGACTCTCTGAGGAAGAACTCAACGTCAATTCCCCGTGTGGTCTCTCATCATAAATTAGAGACACTCTATAGAAGCCCTTACATCCATTCTCCATATGGTCTACTACACCAGGTTCTCACAGCCCTATGTAAAACAAACATGCATAACACATGTATCGCCCCAGGTAAACCTAAAGAACTACTTGGATATCATTCTATTGCACAATAGCATAACATTACAACAGTTCCACTATCCTACAACTAGGCATGACAAATGAAAAAACACATAACAGGAAAAAATGCATGGAAAAACATCTAGAGCACATTAAAAATTACCCTATTTATAAGCATTGACCTCTACTCAAGCAATCAAGAAAAGTAAGAAAACAACAAGTCAAAAAATAGGAAACACACAATACCCCATTCTAGGGAATTGGTGGAATTTCACAAAATATTCCAAGACTTCCTACATAAAGGCACAAAAAACCTACCTCGATCTTAGGAGATCAATATACTTGAACCACGATGATTGATTCTCCTTAGAATGACGTAGATCTACAAAAATGAACAAAATGATCAACCTATGATATCTTGAGAAATAGGTGGAATTGGAAAACAATGATCTAGGATAATGAAGGGCTTACTGTTGTGGTTCCAACGCAATCAACGGTGGTCGATTCGGAGAACGGATGGAGGCTCGGGGTCGGAGAAGTTCTGTGGCCGTACGAGTTATCTTAGACGAATAACCTGAAGAAGAAGTGAGTTTTTTCCATCAGGCGTGACCCCAATACGTTTAATGAAAAAAAGAAAGTACACAATATGTACTACTGGGGTACACAATGTGTACTTGACCTTTCCGTACTCCTCTTTAAGCGGCCTCCACATCGCCCCTACACACCGTGTGTGTGGCCCAGACACGGCCAGCACACTGCCTAGCGCTGCATCAAAGTACCCAGCGTGAACTTATAATGTACACAGCGTGTACTTAGAAAATTTTCATATTTTCTTCTTTTTCTCAAAAATGACCAGAAAAGGAAAAACATACCTGAAACAAAGATCTGGGTTCTTACAAACTTCCCCCTTAAAGAAATTCATCCCCGAATTTCCCTAGAGAGCCATAGAAGAGGAAACCCTGAACAGCTCGAGACACTGCAATCTTACATCGGCCTCCCACTCCCAAGTTTCGTCCTGTACTCGTATGTGCTGCCATAGCACCCATACTAGAGGAATAGATCGGCCACAGAGAACCTTCGTACTGCGATCGAAAATACAGATAGAATTCTCTTCAAATGATGCATCCACTTCAATCTCAACCTCCTTGGGTTGAAAGACATGAGGCGGGTCTGAAAAGTAACGTCGGAGTTGAGATATGTGGAAGACGTCGTGCTAGTTCGGTACCTCTGAGGTAACTGCAACCGAAGGCAATCATCCCCACTCTCTCCAATAACTCAAACGGCCCGATGTACCGCCGTGAAATATTACCATGTCTCTGAATCCTCTTGTGTCCCAACCTTGGTGCGACATGTAGGAAATCCTGATCCCTGACCTCGAACTACAGAGGTCATCTCTGCTGATCAGCATAAGACTTCTGTTGAGACTGTCCTCTAACCATCCTCTTCCGAATCAACTCTATCTACTCTGAGGTCTCCTGAACAAGACGAGGTCCTAGTAATGCTGCCTCTCCTACCTCCATCCAACATAAAGGTGATCGGCATGGCCTACCGTACAAAGCCTCATAAGGTTCCATCTGAATAGTAATCTAAAAACTGTTGTTGTAGGCGAACTCCAAAAGAGGGATATGCTTCTCCCAAGAACCTCCAAAGTCTATAATGCATGCTCGGAGCATAGGTTCAAGCACTTGGATCATACCTAGAACTGTAGAAGGTCCGATATCCTTCTCCTGATAGTTCTGCTCCACCGCAAAAGTACGGCCTGCCCCGTGGCACTTTGACCTTGCCTGACCACTCTGAGCTAATCCTCCCTGTTGACGTTGAAATATTGGTGACTGACTGCCATACCCTCAACCTCCACCTCGGCCCGAATGGCCAGAAGAACTCCAGTTCCTGACTAGTGAGAAACTGGTGGTGCTTCTCTTGAACGAGGAGTCATAGAAGAACCCCCATCACCAACTACTGGTGAGAAAACCTGGCAGAAACGCTGAATGTGACCCATCTTTCTACAATATCGACACTCCACTGGGTCTCTATGGCACTGCAGTCTTGGGTTCCATGCCCTTCCACACTAGTAGAATACTACCTAGCTACTTGAATATGTATCTCACCACCTCGGATCACCGCGCGTATACTCCCTACAACGCTTCCTGATGTCAAATGGAGGAATACTAGCTCTGGAAGCAGAACCGCCCTAGATCGCAAATCTGGAGTCTCTCATATTGTGCTCCTCAATCAGTGCCTAGTTGATGATGGAAGTGATTGAAGTCAACTAAAAGATATTAAACTTTGAACAGATCTCCCTCCTGATACCATCCTCAAACTTCTTTTATAGGAACATCCCATCTCCACCCCGGAAGGGTGTGAAATGATGCAGCTCGGTGAAACAAGATGAATACTCCATAACAAAAAGAATACCCTACTCTAGACTCATGAACTCCCAGGCTCGATTGGCCCTCAGGGTATTCGGGAGAAGTAGTCGTAAAACACGTGATAGAACTCCTCCCAAGCCATAAACTACTGACGAACCGCTTGTGAGATCATTCCCACCACCTCTTGGCGGAGTCTCGTAGCATATAGGTAGCGATCTGGACCTTCCTCTCTGGATGTGTTTCTTGATGCTCAAAGATAGTCAGCACAGCTTCCAGCCATGACTCTATAGCCTATGGTCCTCCCTCCCCCGAGAAAGTATGAGGATGCTGCAGCTGGAAAACCCGTTTCATGTCTGCCATAGTCGTGGCAGGAGGCAGTGCTCCCGGAAAGTTCTGCATCATCCTCATAAATCCTTCCCTAAACTATGCATCATCGTCTGCAACTGGTACGACAGTCGGTGCCAAGGCTGGCACGACTAGAGGATCGGAAGGAAGTCCCCATTCAGCCATATCTGGCATCTGATCACTATCCTGCAACTGATGTACAATCGGAGGACGTCTCAAAGGCATAACTCTGAAAGATCAAAAGCAAACCTTTGATCAGGAATGTCAAGGACAGATAACAAAGGAGTAAAAAAAGGAAACAAGAGAAGGAAACACTCATTTTTTACAAAACATGACGACACAGTGTGTATAAACTCTACACGGTGTGTACTTAACTCTATTCCCCTACTCAAGTCCCCTTGCATGGATAACCCACACGGTCTTCTTAAACTCAGACTACATGGTGTGTTCCCTGTGGACACGATGTGTAATAGACAAGGTTTCAACAAACCATGTTGTTAGTTACATGGCCAGTTACACGGCTAAGGCTACACAGCGTGTTCCGAACAAACATGTCGTGTACATGAAGATTTTTGCCGACCCGTGTTGTTGGTGACACGGCCGGGTACATAGCTAACCCTTACACGACATGTTTCGAACAAACACGGTGTGTATAAGAGGAGATAACACCATCTCATGTTGTTTGTGACATGGCCAGGTACCTGGAACAAGGCTACATGAAATGTTCATACAAAACACAGAATGTATTACACGAGCTTCCTTGACCCAAGTTGTTAATGGCACAGCTGGGTACACAGCTCACTACTACACGACGTTTATCTACAGTACACGGTTGTTCCTGGAGATTTTTCACAACCCGTGTTTGTGCTCACACAGTCAGTGACATGGTTTAAAAACTACACGGCGTGTATATATAAAGTACACGCCGTGTATTCTAGGTTGTTTTGGGCAGTAGCTCTAAAACTACTCCGAAGCTCAGAAAACACTAAAAAACAAGAATGAAGGAGCCAAATTCCAATCCTTGAGGGCCCATACTTTTTGTGAATCAAGGTTGGCATCTCCTACATATCATGTATAAGGAAAACAAGTCAATGATCCACAAATTTCTGATTCATGAGGGCCCATAACACCTCAAGAACCAAAATTTGGCATTTATTTAAGCAAGGTACAATAAAAACAAACTCTCTATCCAACTACATGGATTATATCAAGGAATCTATCAAAACAACAAGTATAATCTACACAATGTCTATCACAACAGCATGCAATTTCTAATGCACCCTAGATGGCATGGCAAGAATGTATGGCATGTGATTTCTAACATGTGCGTATATGATGCATGAGATGTCATACCTTCATCTCATGAGGTTGCGATAGAAATAGAACCACAATATCAACAACAATAACAACACAAATCACATGAATCACTCTAGGTGAAATCAGGTCAATTGTAACATAGAAAACCCAGAAAACTGTAATAAGCGAGGTAGATTGGCTTTTCCCTATACACGGGTTTTCTACTCCCGATCACAGCTTAATACCAAGTACTAAATCTGTCCTATCCCTGCCTAAGGCTCCAAATAGTATATCAAGAGAAAATAAAACCCTCTGATACCACTTTGTAACGTCTCGGTTCGGGAAGCCACCCAGAGGTGCCCCGTACCCGGTTGGTCACATGGCATCAAGAGAATTTCCCTGAACACCAGAGGCTTCCGACTAGAAGTGAGGGCCTTGGGTGTGATAATGGGGAAACAATGCCCCCATTGGCAGAGTACAAAACGAAAGTAAACAATATAAAACAACATAAGTAATAATAATCCATACAGAAGTCAACAGTAGAAGATTGAAAGAAGAACATTGGAGCACACATATATAATAATGATGCCTGATATAAATATATAGGTCTTGGAAAACAACCAAACAAGTCACAATGCTGAAAAAAGTACTAAACTGGAGTACAAAAGAAAAACAGATGAGCAACTCCTCAGCATCGCAAGCCTCGGCTTGGTCCCATGCTCTCTAGATCAACAAAAATCAAGAACCTGAACTCGATGGGTGCTTGACCTTATCTATTCCTACAATAATATAATCTGTTTGTGCCTAAAAGCATGGCCCAAATAGGGTGTGAGACAAAGTCCAAGTAGGAAACCACCCAAAGATCTGTACCTAACAATCAGTGAACATATGGCAGGTGATGTACAGTAAGTAGTAAACAGTAAGTAGTAAAGAGGATAATACATAGCAGTAACAATCCTCCATTTATAGAATATAGTTTACAAACAAGAAATAGCCACTCAAGAAAGTTGAACAAGAAGGTAACCTCTGGGAAGTTCTCACATCATAACCCCTACGGTTCAACCTATAAGTACTAGCAACCCTCTGGGAGGTACACACAGTCTCACCCCTCTCATTTAGCTACAGTAAAAAAATAAATAGACTCACTGAGGAATCACTCACCGTCAATTCCCCCTATAGTCTCATATCACACTAAAAGAACTCTGGGGAAGCACTAAACATCTCATTCCCCCTATGGCCCATGTCGAGGAACTACAGACTCTCTAAGGAAGCAATCAACGTCAATTCCCCCTGTGGTCTCGCATCGTAAATTAAAGACACTCTGGAGAAGCCCTTACGTCCATTCTCCCTATGGTCTACTACACTAGGTTCTCACAGACCTGTGTAAAACAAACATGCATAGTGCATGTATTGCCCCATGTATACCTCAAGAACTACTTGGCTATCATTTTATGGAACAACAACATAATAGTACAACAGTTCCACTATCCTATAACTAGGCATGGAAACTAGAAAAACTCATAATAGGAAAAACATGCATGGAAAAACATCCATATCACAGTAAAAATTACCCTATTCACAAGCATTGACCTCTACTCAAGAAATCAAGCAAAGTAGAAAAACAACAAGGGAAAAAATAGGAAACACACAATACCCCTTTCAAGGGAATTGGTGGAATTGCACACAATATTCAAAGACTTCTTACTGAAAGACACAAACCACCTACCTCGATCCTAGGAGATCGATATACTTGAACCACAATTATTGATTCTCCTTATAATGGATTAGATCTATGAAAATAAACAAAGCACTCAACCCACGATATCTTGAGAAATAGAAGGAATTGGAAAACAAAGCTCTAGGAGAAGGAAGGTCTTACCGCTGGGGTCCCAACGCAATCAACGACTATCAGTTCAGAGAACAGATGGTGGAACATGGGCTCGGAGAAGTTCTGTGGTCGTATGGGTTCTCTCGGATGAAGAACCTGAAGAAGAAGCGAGTTCTATCCTTCAGGTGCAACCCTGGTCTGTTTAATGAAAAAAAGAAAGTACACAACGGGTACATCTAGGGTACACAGCGTGTACTTGTCCTTTCCGTAATCTTCTTTAAATGGCCTCCACATCTCGCCTACACACCGTGTGTATATCCCGGACACAGCCAACACACGGCCTAGCATTGCATCAAAGTACACAGTGTGTACTTATAAAGTACACAACGTGAACCTAGAAAATTTCCAGATTTTCCACTTTTTCTAAAAAATGACCAGAAAAGGAAAAACATACCTAAAACGAAGATCCAGTTTCTTACACCCTAAGAAAATTTTGATATTCTAAATCCAAAAATTATGTTCATTTTGAAAAACAAAATTTATAACATTTCAAAAATTGCATATTATTATTCATAACAGCTAGTTTGATTGGTCATGGTGTGTTAGAATCTTGAAGTTGCGTACAACACAAACTATTTCATTATTAAAAGGGATGAGTACCATAGAAGTGTGGGGTGTTTCATAGTGTGAGGTAATATTTTGTGTAAAGAGTAAATGGACATGAGTTCTAGTACACAAACATGTCCATCAAGGTAACGCTCGGTCCAAGTTAGCCTCGACATGCCTTGTAGTACTACATGGATTGGGAGGCGTGTGTCGAAAAGAGACATGTCCAAGTGTTAGAGCATGAAAACACATAGTTTGGGTCCCCTCACATTCCATGTACTTATTGATCTAAATAGGCATATCTTTAATGTAGTGTATCTCAATTATTTGAACATGTAATTTGGATCGTGAGTAGCCCATGCCGAGCTTTCTTCCATAATGAATAAGATAGGTCCCTCCATTGTGTCTTATGATAAACAATTTGAAATGTTCTAAGAGAGGTTATTATTAAGGAAATTATAGATGGTGATAGTAATTAAGTAGGACCACTACTGGCTTCTTCCAAGAGGAACCCCTTACCTGATAGGTTTTGGGTCCACAATAATAATATTTAAACCCCTTTTTGGCATCAGGAAATGGTTCCTTGACCACTATACTACAATCCCATATCATCATGGCCAAGAGTCCTCTACAAATACCTCCAGAGTGAAAATCCCATATGTTTTGGTGCTTGGATAGAGTGGAAACCCTTGTGGTACCAGGGAATGAGTCCTTGAACATTAGAGTAGAAATCCCTTCAGTATGGATGAAGGTACTCTTCCTTACAGAGTGGAATGCCCTATTAGAATATGGCACAGATCCCCATGAAACTATATTGGAACCCCCATCAGGATGATTTTTGTTCCTCTAAGGATAAAATTAGTGTGGAACCACCCTGCCATGGTTGAGAATGGGTACTCTACATCCCTTTAGTATCCCCTCGATTGTTAAACCTAGTGACAAGGCGTTGTTTGACATGGAAGGTTAATTCTAGGTACATGTGTGGGATACATGGCATCATTTATGGAATTTTGTAACTGTTGTATACTATTCTATTGGGATTCAGCTATGATATTTAGATCCCCTTAATCTCTCATTTGGGTTTATATCACTGAGAAAATATATATTTTTCTTATGCATACACACCTTTGATTTGATTACTCTCCATCAAGGAGAGATGAATATTCAAGGGGCATACCACATGATTTATATTTTTTACATTTCATGGTTGGATGAGTCTACTATCCTATTGATCTCTCCCAATTTTACCCAAGATTTTAAGGTTAAGCGGTCACTTGTATTTTAGCTTGGGTTGTCGAATCTTAAGAGACCTAAGAAGTATCTTACAAACACATAAATTTTATGGATTGTTTTTTGGATATAAAGTGGCCAACATGGGTTTATTTTAGATTCTTTTAAATGAACAAAAACAGATCTATGATAATTCAAATTAATATAATTAGTTGGTTTTAGGTTATCACTTGTAGTGGATTTGATGCATTCCTTTTTAAACCATTTCAATTTCTTATATTTGAGATGGGTTTATTTAATAAGATCAAAAAACATCATCACTTCATAGTTTAATACCTAAACCCCATAATACGAATCACCTATACAATTGGAGGATCATAGTTTTGATCACTCCTTGGTAATGGTTCGTATTAGCACATGAAGTGTGCGACCTTAAAATTCATAAAGGAAAAATAAGTTTCAAAATTGAAAAATGAAATTCTAAATTAAAATAATTGATTAGAATTTAATTGATGTAGAAATACATTGCAATACAACCCCTTTTTACTCCCTTGGATCAACCCACAAAAGTTTTATCCCTCCATTGATACAATGTTCTTAATGGAAGCGGGAAGTAGACTCATGAGAGAGAAATTGAATAATTAAAAAAACAATAAAAAGGAAACAATCAACAATCACTCCATTGTTGTGTGAATAATTTCATAAGGATTTATGTGAATAAATTCACACCAAGAAAAAAAGTATCCATGTGATAATAATAAGAAAAAAATTAAAGAAGATGAATAATTTTTATTGAAAACTCGGGTGATTCTTTCAACATAAAAATGAATAATAACAACAAAAAATCAAATGGGAAGCATAAACATTAAATGAAACAAAGCACTAAATATACCCAAATCCTTCAAAAACACTTCCTTAAATAGGCATTTTTGAAGCCTTTGTTTCGAGCCACAAATATTCCAAGTCTCCTCAATTAATTGTGGTTGGCCATAAGTTGGTGTAATGTTGACGGAGAATTTATTTTTCCACCATTGATAAAAAATCCAAGCCAACTTTCATGACTCAATATATGTGTTCAAAAATATAATTTAGATGGCCGAATTTTGGTTGTCCAAAGAAGAAGAAATTGAATATACCTATGTCCCCTGGTATCCTGTAAATTTTAAGACCAAAATATTTTTTGGTTTGTGAGATATTATTATCTTTTTGGTTTGTTTTTTCTAGTCCATAGAATCTATCCTAACATTGCCTCTTCAAATTGGGCCACTTGGGACTCAATTATAACATCTGAATTGTCTTTGGCCACCATTGAATGAAATGTTCCCATATATTAACTCTATATATAGATCAATTTTGATAATTAGTGGTCTCAGATATTGACCTCTATAGTCTCTTTATTGGGCTTAGGTCCAGTTTAAATTTCCCAAAATGTGTTGGCATGAAATCCCATATTGGTGGTCTTTCAATGTGAATCTTCAAGTAATCCAAAATCATGAATTGTTACTTATAGCATCATAAAACTGAAAAAAATGAAATTAAAAACAATGTTGTTTTGTATTTTAGGAGGTGTTCAAAAAATTAACATGAAATAGTTAATTTTAAGATGTAATTACAATCATAATGTGAATTATTGTTCAAAGTTTAAAATGAATTAAAATGTGTTTTATAAATAATAAAGCACACGAATTATATATATATTAATAATTAATTCTATCCTTATTCAGTGGCTAATAAAACCCCCTACTTGAGTTTTTAGAGTCCCAAGAAAAATGTATCTCAAAAACATAAAATATGAATTCCCTTTTCCAAAATGTTTAATACAAATTCCTAAAAAAACTACCCTATACAAAAAAATTATGAAAACCATAAAAATAATTTTAAAAAATCTACATCCAAAGGCATATGCCAAGCCCAATCCCATTCCATTGTTCAAATTTATCTCCATATCTCATCTAATTTCAATTAAGCATGATGAAATGTTGTATATCACAATAAACATGGGGGTTCATCTTTTTTCATGGGAGAAATAGTCGGAGCTCTTGGTGGGATCACACTTCAATTTAAATATGAGTATTAAAATTATATATAAATATAAATATATATATATATATTGTTTTTTTGTTATTTTTTATAATTTTTTTTTCAATTTTTCACTTGTAATTGAAATTGCACACAATAGAGTCAATCAATGTAGTGAAAAATTGCCGATAACTCCCAGGCATAATAACCTTATATCCCCAAGTTACTCCCACATAATCAAGCATCACCTCATGTTTGATCAGTTGAAAAAAAGTCAAATTATAACAAATAGATATAAAATTAATAAATATGGGCCATATAACTATGGATTCAAAATCCACAAGTGTTGAACACCGCACATTAGTTCGTTTCATTACTCTAAGGGAAATTTTTTATTTTTTATTTTTTTCATTGAATACATATATTAGAACTAAAATGATAACCAAACCAATGTTATTTATTCGGGGTACTGCATTAACTGAAACTAATACACCATAATCCAGAGGATGTGCTTTGTGTTTTTTTATTAAATGAATGAAAACATAAATGACAAAAAATCACATCAGACAGCCACACTTTCGAAAATATATACACATGTACACAAATTTGAATTAAAATTAGAATCAAGTAATTAAAAAGTATTTGACATTCAATTTCAAAGTGTGCAATGTGTATTATCATGTTCAATGTTAAATGAACTTTTCCTTCCAATAAGAAACATTTTTTTCAAACCATTGTTTTGCACAAAAATTCAATTTTTTTCATCTCCCCCCAACATAAAATAGAACTATAATTAGTGTTTGAAGAAAAGAAATTTCATAAGGGTTTAGAGGCATAAAATGGGGGTTTAAAAGAAAATTTAACATGAGGATCATGGAATGAAGTCACCTGGTGGTTGAAGTTGATGTTCTTTTTTCTCCCTTTTAATCACATGATCTCCATGTAACTTGGGAAGCCTCATCAATGATGATAGTTTGTGTTTATATATCTATGATTTGTATAAAAATCTTTCAAATCATCATCCCCTAAATCTCAAACACCAAAACAATTAGAACACAATTTAAACCCTTGGAGGTCCCTTAAAATAAAAATACAAAAGGAAATGAAAAAACACACCTATTTATTTAAGCATTCCATAGGATGATACTTGGAAGAAGTAAAAATTAGAATAATATATATAAATATATGAGGATTTGTAAATTAAAAAATTAAGTATATACATAAATAAAATTCATGAAGGAAACACTATAAGTCAAAGGTTAATGGTTGTGCACTCCCCTATCTCCGTTTGGTCCCGGGTTCAAGTCCCTACATCTTTTTCGGTTGTGACAGGGTTTAACCCATGAACTAAGACATGTCCTTTTTAATATTTTTTTATAATATTTTTTTTAACATAAAAACACATAAAAATAAAATAAAACAAACTGATGATGCATTGTATTCTTTTTAAATTTCTGGGTAAAATATTACACAAGAATCACACCATGTGGCACAGATGAATATGGTTCTCCGCTATCATACCCATCCATATTCATAATAGATGAATAGGTCAATAGTCTATGGTACTATTATATTGTGGCGTTATTGATTAAGTAATTTTTTAAATATCAGACTAATTTATTGATCATATTTGAAAAATAAAGATGATTCACAATTATTGGAACCATGAAAACCATGGGTTTCCTCCAATGCATCTGTTTTGTTTAACATCACAAGCTCTACTTAGGCACCTAATTGTTTAGGTATTTTCCTCATATAAGGTTGGTTCACACAAGTATTCATCAAATTCATGTTTTTGGAATGGATAAATGAATGGTTTGACTCTATGACCATTAACATTAAATGTTTGTCCATTGGTGGGATCTTAACTTTCTACATCCCCATGGGGGTACAACTTATGCACTATGTATGGACCTGACTATCTATAACTCAACATTCCCAGGTGTAAATAATTTTTTGAACTATACAAGAGCACAGATTTTCTAGTTCAAAGTGTTTTACTTTGAGATTACTATATTGGAAGGCTTGAACACTATATTTATTTATCCTTGAATTTTCATAAGCCTCCATCAAAAGTTCCCCAATTTCATTAAGATTGAATTTCTTCTTTACATTGGCCAAAAAAATTCAAAGGCCATTTTTTTATTGCCCAAAAGTCCTTATGCTCAATTTAAATATGTAAATTCCATTATTTTTTATTAATCAACCTATATGGTGACATCCCTAGGATAGTGTTGAATGTTGTGCGATATTCCCAAAGGGCATCCAAGAGTTTCTCGAGCCAATCTTTCCTAAAGGGATTGCCAATTTTTTCAAGAATTTTCTTAATCTCCCTATTCACTAACACAGTTTGACCATTGGTTAGAGGGTGGAACATAGTGGATGATTTATGAGAAATCTCATACTTAGACATGAGTGAATAAAATGAAAGGTTACAACAATAGGTTTCTCAATCACATATGATAGCCCTATGAATTCCAAATCGAGAAAATATGTGCTATTTCAGAAATTATATCACAACATAATGGGTATTGGACATAGTGGGAATGGCCTCAACCCATTTTGGGACATAATCAATAGATACTAGGATGTATAAGAATCCCTTAATGTTTGTAAAGGGTGCCACCAAAACAATTCCATAACAATAAAATATTTCGATAACCAGAATGGGGGTGAGAGGAATTCGATTCTTTTCATTAATGGTTCTTAATTATTGACAATGAGGAAATATTTTCCAGAATTGGAAGGAATCCTTAGTGAGGTTAGTCCATTATAAATCACATTGTAGGACCTTTTTAGGGGTTTTATTTTTTTAAAAGTGTCCTCCACATGCCTCTCCATGACACAATTTTATAACGGACTCTTGCTTAGACTCCGAAACACATCTCTTAATGATTTGATCAGGGTAGAACATGAAGAGGTATGGATCATCAGACACATAGTGTTTGACATCATAAAAGAATTACGACTTATCTTGGGTCCCTAGGAATTTTGGAATGTCACGTATCACCAAATATTTTTCTATGATAGTATACCATGGAAAATTACACACATAATAGATGTTCTCAACTGGAAATAAATCAGACAAAAAAATGTGATGTGAGCTATCATTTAATTCCCTCATAGGTAGGTGATCATCTACAATATTTTCAACAATATTTTTATCCTTAATGGTTAAATTGAACTATTTAAGAATAAGGAACCACCTCATCAATCTATCCTTTGTATCTTGTTTTTTGTGAAGGTATTTTAAGAGATAGGACATGAATTTCACTATGGCATAGAAAACAACAAGTAACTCTTTCTCAATGGTAGTGTACTTTATTTGTGCATTATTTAATGATTTTATTGCATAAGAAATGACCCATGGAGTATTATCACACTGTTATCCTAAGAATTATCCTACATAGATGTCACTCACATCACACATGAACTCAAAAGGAAGTTTCCAATTTAGAGATTTCATGAATGGTGGAGATATAAGAGCTGAATTGAGTGTAGATATTGATTCCTCACAACTTTATGTACAAAAAATGGAGCCTCATTCACCAATAGAGAACAAAGAGTTAGAGAAATAGAGTTTAAATTACTAATGAACCTTCTATAGAAAACAACATGTCCTAAAAAGGCCCTCACTTCCTTAACATTTTTAGTAGAGTGAAGGTGACAAATGATGTCAACCATATCTTTATCATCTCCAATACCTCTACTAGTGACTATATGGCTTATAACAAGTCCATAATTTACCATTAAATTGAAGTTTCTCAATTTAGGATGATATTAATATCATATCATCTTGAAATCACCCTTTCAACATTCATAATTCATCCCTAAAAATTAACCTGAATGATAGAGAAGTCATGCATGAAGACCTCTAATCAATCCCCCACCATTTCGGCAAAGATTACCATCATGTGCTGCTGTAATGTACCGGGTGCATTACATTACCAAAAGGGCATGCACTTGAACGAAAAAGTGTTGAATGAATATGGTAAGGTAGTTTTATATTGATCCTCAATAGAGACCTAGATTTGATTATACCCTATGAATTCATCTTGGAAGTAATAGAATTGATGACTCGCCACTCGCTTGAGGGCTTGATAAATAAAAGAAAAGAGAAAATTATATTTCTTGGTATAGGATTTGAGCTTCCTATAGTCATTACAGACTCTCCATCCACTACAGAACCTTGTGGGGAGAAGTTCACCAAACTAATTGGTGATCATATTGAATATAACATTCTTTGGGTCAAGTTGAATTGGGCTTAACCACTCACTCTGAACAATGGGGACGATGAAACATGATTTCCACAATTTAAGAATTTAATTCCTTACCACATCAATAAGATTTGGATTGAGTCTCCATTGGGGTTGATGACATGGTTTGGATTAAGATTAATGAACAATACTATGACTTCCTATGAGTGGGATTATCTTTGGAATATCAAAAGGGTCCATACAATTGCTTTTTTAATGCTTTTATAGGACATCTAAAAGAACCATCTATTTATTGGATTCAAGATAAGATGAAATGACAACAAGAAAGGCTCGATTTTCCCATAATAACACATACATTAGTGATGAAGTTAGAACCTTAAATTTGAGATCAGATTTGTTCTCACATTCCAAGGATGTATGAGACTTTTTATTGAACTCAGTTTCTTTGTCCAGATTTCTTGACAGAATCAGTTCCTTGTGAATAGAATTTTAATCCAATAATTTGGCCAGATTAGTGTCACGAATGGATATGCACTCAATTTTATTTATTTCACCAATTATAGAATTGATTGGTTATTTAAGAAAATAATCAATAGTTCTATCTGAAAGAGATTCAAGCTAAGGAGAAAAATTCCCCCCATGTTAACAATGAAAATCAATCTCTTCTTCAATTAAACATCCTTTAGTAATCCTTTGATGTTCCTAGAGTTCACTATAAACACTACCAATCTAATTAATCTCATAGATATATTTATCATCTAAAATTTGATATTTTTCATTGTAGATGTTCAATTCTATACTCGTGATTCCAAAGTTATGGTCATGTTCCCATTTCAGACTCGGATAACATAGTTGATTGTTTCGAGGAAGGGACAGACAAGGATGGTTGGGGTTTTCTCCCTAAGACCTAATCATGGGTGATTCTCAACGAGAATGAAGTCATATGAGTAAATGATATTTTCAACATTCACCAAAAAATCCATTAAGATACCCTATGGAACTCGAACACTACGATCAAAAAGTTGAAGAGTGATAGATGTGGGTTGGAGTTCTTAGATCCCTAAGTGAAAATACATTGCATGAGGAATATGGTTCACATTAGCTTTGAGATCACAAAGGGATTTTCCAACTTTTTTCTCTCCTAACTCAACATTTATGTATGGAAATCCAGGATCTTTAAACATTGGAGGAATAGTCCCTTGAATACTGGTACTCACATTATCGGTTGAAAGGACTTTATTTTTATGTGAAAATTTTCATTTAAAATTGAACAAGTCCATAAGGTACTTTTAGTAGGAAGTAATGGATTGAATTTCATCGAGAATTGTAATGTTCTACCTAACATGATATAAGATTACCCATAAAGTTTCTTTCAATGATGGTTTATATTTTCCTCTCATGCATTGAGGTAATGTAGTAGGTTGTTTAATTGTTTAGGGGTGGTTGTAGTTCCTTCACATTCTCATTTGTTTTTTTTCAGAATCTTTGGGTAGTTCATCATTATTTTAATTCATTGTTGAAGATTTTAATGGTTCTATAATTGAATTTTTAGGTTTCTAAATGGATTTAACACTTCTTAAAACAATCACTACTTTGATTTGTTCATGAGAGGTCTCTGTGTAACTAGATTATCCCTTCAAAGTTGAGGATGGTACCGCCGAAGTAGGCATAGGTGCCTTCTTGCTTTTAATGTTTTTTAGTTTAGGTTTAAAGGATGATACTTATGATATTATTTTCTCCATTTCTTTACAAAACATTCCAAGGATTGGAAGAGGGACAAATTGAGTATGGGCTTGTGCTAGTTGTTTTAACCAAACATGATACATTAGTTGTTTCTCGGGTTGTTGGATGGGTTATTGGTATTGGATTAGAGGGTGTTGGTATTGGAATTTTTGTGGTTGGAACTGGTTATGGTTTTGAAAATTTTGTGGTGGGTAGGTGTTTGGTATTTATGGATTACATGGTTATTGGTTGGGTTGTTGGTTATAATTTCAATGGAATCCTAGATGGTCATTGTACTCTGGATTTGAAGTGATTTCGTACTGTGGGTTCTAAAATTTCATAGCATTGTCCTCCACTGGTGGTACTCTAAGAATAACAACTTTAATGGAAGGGATGGTTGGATAGTTTTTATTCTTGTGGTTTTGTTAGTCACAAATTGTGAAAACAAGGTCGATAGTTTGAAATTCATGGACCTTCCTAAAATTGATCTCCTCTACCTTCCTTGTGAGTGAAACCTATTTCACCCTAAGGATTTCCTCCTCACAATGTGTGTGAATTACACCATATTTGGGTGGCTTCTTATAGTAAGTTGATGTTCCCCATGTTTGGTTTTGGTCAGCCAATCCTTCTAGATACTCATAAGCATTATTTGGGGCTTTGTTTTTTAAGGTTCCGTTACACATCATGTCAATGTATTGTTTGTCTCTTGGACCCAAACCTTCATAGAAATTAGAACATGTTCTTGTATTTTAAAATCCATGGTGAGGTACCAGGTTGAGTGTGTCTCTGAAGCATTCATATGTTTCATAAGATGACTTCCCTTATTTAAAAAAAATAGGATTCCACTTTTATATGAATTTTTTTGTGATGGGGGATGTATTATTTGTATAATTCTCTTTTCAATTGGTCCAAAGAGTGTATTGAAGTATGTATTAGATTGATTATCCAATTATTTTCTTAATATATATGTTAAAAAGGAAACATCCTCATTCCAGCTGACTCAAGTTTATGTGGTTGTATCACGGCTTCAAAAATGACGTTGAACTCTTTGACATTATGGTATGGCATTCCCCACTCCATACCATGGATGGTTGGATGGTGGTTTGAGGAAAAAGGTTTGGAAACATATTGTTATTATCCTATGGAATAATTAATAATTCAAGAAGGTTAATTGTTCAAGACATTTGTGAGGTAGTCATTCATGGTTAGATCAACTGCATTACCCATGTTTGGGGCTACCTCATTTGGATTTCCATTTTGCTTCCCACTCGGGTTTATGAGTTGATTTTTTTAAGACCCTCTATTGAAATTTGATCAATTTTTGAATCTAGAGTTATAATAATACTTGTATAGAATGGTAAGAGACCCCTTGGTGTGCTAGACTCCACAACCCAAGACCTTGCACCCTAACTAAATAGTTTGATTGGTCACTGGTAAAGGAGGACATGCACAAAAAGAAAAAAATTAGAATCGGAAAAGATAAAAGAATTTGGGATGAGGCAAATAAATTGCAGAGAATAAAATGGGTGTTGAGATGACTTACTTGGGTCCACAATAATGGCACCAAAATTGTGTCTCGACAAAATTTACCCATGATTTTAGGGTTATGCAGTCACATGTAGTATACCTTGGGATGTTTAATCCTGAGAGAGATAAGAAGTAACCTAGAGACATGTACATTATATGGATAGTTTTTGGATATGAAGTGGACAACATGGGTTTATTTTTTTCATTTTAAATTAACACTATCAGTTCTATCAGAATTAAAATTAAGGGAATGTGTTGAACCTTGGATATCACTTGGGGTGGATTTGACGCATTCCATTTTAAACTATTTAAATTTGTTATATTTAGATGGGCACATTTAATAAGATCAAACAACAAAATCAATTCATATTTTAATACATACAAAAAAAAATACTAATCACCTATACACTTAGAGGATCAATGTTTTGAGCACACAAAGTTAATGGTTTGTGTTAGAATTTGAAGTGTGTGACCTTAATATTCAAACAGAAGAAGATATTTTTAAATCATCAAATGGAATTCTCAACTAAAATAATTGATTATAAATTATTAGAGTGGGAAATAAAATCCAATGCATCCCCATGCTACTACCTTATGTCATCCCATAGAAGGGTTATCCATCCATTGATGTTATGGTTTAAATGGAAGCAGGAGGTAGACTCATGAGGGAGGAATTGAATAAGTAAAACAATAATAAAAAGAAAAGAATCACTCCACCGTTGTGTGAATAATTTCCCAAGGTTTGGTGTAAATAAATTCACAACATGAAGAAACTATATCATTGTGATTATAATAATAACTTAATAAGATAATATGATGAATTTTTATTGAAATATAATGTGATTCGAACAACTTAAAAATGAAGAGGAACAATACAACATCAAATGTGTAGCATAAAATTTAAATGAAACAGAGCACCAAATATACCCAACTCCTTCACAAAAACATCATTAAATAGGCATTTTTTAAACCTTTGGTCATGTATCCAATATCCATAGTCTACTAAATTATTTTTGGTAGGACATAAGTGGGTGTAAAGTTGAGGGAGAGTTTTTTTCCACCCTTGACAAAAAATCCAGTCAAACTTGCATGACTCAACTTATTTGTTCAAAAGATCATTTAGATGAATGGCGTTTGGGGGGAAATAGAATACAAAAATGAATATATGGATATCCCCTGATATCTTGTAAAATTTCAGTCCAAAATTGTTTATATTTTGTGAGATATGATTACATTTGTTGGCTGTTTTTCTAGGCCACAGAAGCTGGTCCAATGTTGCATCTTCTTCTTGGGATGCCTGGAACACTGTTCAAAAATCTGAATTAGCTCTGGAAATTTTTTAACAAAATGTTCCCCTAGATTTACTCTATCTTTATTGCAATTTTTATAGTTATTGGGAATGGATATTGGCTGATACGGTCTCCTTATTGGGCTTATATCCATTTTACATTGCCCAGAATGTGTTGGCATGAAAGCCCATTTTTGTGGTCTTCCAATGTGAATCATCAAGTACTCCAAAAGCATGAATTGTTACATATAGAATGAGATATCTGAAAATAAAATCAAGTTTATTTTTTTTAGTATGTGTTCAAAAATGTACCATGTAATAGTGAATTTTAAGAGGGAATTACAATCATAATGTGAATTAATGTTCAAAGTATAAAATTCACTAAAATGGTTTTTATGAATAATAAATCACATGAATAATATATATATTAATAATAGATATTATCCACATTTAGTGTATAATCAATGATTATAGGTAACAATGACATGACAGTTCCATTGTCTACTCATCGTCTTTATCCCCTATTGTTTAGAGGTGTTTACATTCACCCACTTTTTGGGTTCAATTTTTCTCTTGGATTGTATCTTTCTTCTATGATGTTTCATTTTCAATTGAATATATTACTTATACCTATTCAAATTTCAAGGTTTAGTATTATCTATGTATGTACGCACACCTAAAAGGGGTTTTCCCACATGTAACATGTCTTAGGAATATGACAGAATGGTTGACAGTGACATCAGATGTGCTAAGGGATAGTAGGTTCTTAGACAAAATTAGATTCTTCTAGTATGTGATTCATTGTTCATTCTCTATTAGATTTTTAGGTTTATAATTTTTTCATGTTGGGGCATATCTTTTTTTGGGTGTGTACTTTTCCCCATCCCTTTTTAGTTTACATTATTATCCTTTTGTAGCGTCTTGTGGTTCATGTATGCTTGCATTACATTATATGAAAGTTGCATATATTAATATTTCCCTCTATAAATTTTCATTATGGTGGCTATGTGTGTGCATACAGGTACTTTTGAAAAGGAATCCCCATGTTAGAAATTCCCTAAAACTGTTTTCTAGACCATGATCGATAGAGTTGGGATTCAGGTAGTTGTAGCTCAAACACTAGCTTAGGTCAGGCCGTGACACGATGACTACCATGTTTCCAATATACCATGACATTCATATTTTCTTATTAATATTCCTACTAAAATAGTAATTATAGGAGGAAAATTAAAAAATTTTGGGCCATCACAAGATAAAATTTAGGATTAAACCGGTAAAAAATAATATGGAGTATACGTAAAAAATAATTAAAATCCCATCTGAAATTGTCAGATGGTCTATTCATGTGAGAACTAGCCTACATTAAACATTAAATGAGAATTATCACACATGATAAAATTATATTCCCCATATAATACTTGGATTCACTATACAATCATGTGATCCCGCACACTTTCGTTGTCAAATTGTTTAGTGGTCTTTATTCAAGTTGAACCTTTTTGAACCAACAAACTTTTTTGAGACACTTCCTACCCATATAGGGATCACTGAATATCCATATGGCCATCATTCAGTAGTGTTACGACCCTAAACACAAAAAATAAAGTCATCATATAGGCCATTGAATCCTCTTGATCAGTGTTTGGGGAATATTAGTATACCACATGTTGATCATGCATTCACTTGGTAAAGGATGTCTCACATATTACCTCTAATATGGATTGGGTCATCAAAATGAACATAACCATGAATTACCTTGGTAATAAGGTCCCAATTTTAAGATAAAGTGGTGGGAATCCACTCATATAGTGAAATCATACATAATTTATTCCTTTTATCTATAACATGATGCAGATTGGGTCATATTTGATGTTCTATTTTCCAATTAATGTTTTTCTAATCCCTAATTTGATCCTTTGAAATATAAATGAAGATAGGGCTCAGAGTACCTCATGGATTAATCCCCTAGTATTTGACAATTAATACCATTCTATAACCCCTCCCATGCATATTTGTGGACACAAAGTTTATTATTATAATGACCCCCTTCACGAATAATACATTATCCTTTCCTATATGGTATAATGTCCCTCATTCCCACCATATGTTCACCACCTCACATCAGTGGATGAAGAAGGGAGATTAATCATCATATCATAGTCTTTGTGTAAGACCAATTAATATGTAATTATTTATGGTGGTTAATATTATTTTATCTTCTATTTCTAACATCAAGAATTACACGCATGGTCCTAGAGAATAGTAATGATTACGCCACTGTAACAATGAAAACAAGAATATTTTTATGCCTTATACTATGTGTATGATCCAAATAAACCCTCTATGTTTTATCCTTATTTTTATTCTCTTCTAAATTTTGTCAGGAGGCAATCCCTCTAGTTGACATTTCATTATTTTGAGATGATTCTGTTTGGTGATTAAGTAGTTTCATTGAGCCAATTGTTGATTTTTAGTGTTATTTTTTACAATGTATGTCCACAAATATAAATTAAAAAATAATGGATGACTGGAAAGACAATAAATTACATGAATATTAGAATCATCATGAACAAGAAAATTTCCCTAAAAAATGGCGAAGGAAGAGAGATTTTTGAAAATTAATGAAGCTATTTAAGAGAGGTTCCTATATATTTTCAATGATTATCTAAGGGGAGGAAACATCAGTAAATAGATCTCCACCCCACTAATTTGGGGAAATAAATCCTTATTGAATATTTAAGTGGATTTAATTTTAAATGGTGGTTTTTGAATGATTTTTCGTATGATATGGATTTCATAATATCATTTATTTCATGTATAAAGGGGTTTAATAATGGCCATGTAAGCTTCATAAATTTTTTAATCTTCGATAAAGTAGTGATCATCATAAAAGATATCTATTATTCATGAATATAATGGTAATAATAAATAGTGTGAGCATTTTAAGAGTACTGAGGATTGATAAGGCAATCTATGATTCTAGAAAGTAATGAGAATTTTCATGTATGTGAGAATTTTGAATGTTTTGAGCATCATGATTGTAGTTCGGTTTAATTTTATTTAATAATTTTTTTGTTTCTCAATGTTTTGAAAATGGATTTCAATAAAATAAATATTAGAAAAAAAAAGGGTCATTTTTTATTTTTTGTTAATATGGTAATCATCATGTGGATGAATGTGATAATTAAAAGTTTCACCCGATATTTAGTAAACTATATTGATTCATGCGACAAAAACAAGATTCTTCTAAAGATGAAGTGATAATTCATCAGTTGAGAGAGTAATGGGAATTACAATTGTTATTGGTTGTAAACTGGGATGAAAAATTATTCATATCTAAACATTGTTACAAAAATGGCATTAGTTTATTTGTTAGATATAATCATTGACTTTTTATTCTTCATGGAGTTATCTAAGTGTGGATAAACCAATTAAAATTGATGTGTATTATTCATGATTTCATTTATTCTCATCAAATTCTATGGTAAAATGGGATAATAGTTTTTTATTTAACATTGAAACATGATCTAAAGGGTTGTTATTTTTAATTAGTAAATCTATTATTCACCCCTTCTCATGGTATTTAACATACTTGTGATAAAAATTGGAATAATTAGAAAATGATAATTTTTTTTTCAATCAAAGTAGATTCAATGGGTTTTCTCAATTTTAAATAAATTCTGATATTATATTTAAATGATTTTAAATTATTAATAATTGAATGTAACACTACATCTGATCATTATTAATTGATAAAAGAATTGATGATGGTATTTCAGATAGTGTGGAATGTGATGTGTTACCATAAAATGGCCTAAGAGAATCAGATACTAACACCAAAAGAATAAATTATTTAGGGGGATCCTTATACAATGTAATATATATGAAATGTGTTATATTTTAATACATCACATGATATGGGAAAAAATGATAAATATCTTCGATGAAAAATCAGATTCTCAGAAAAAAAAAAATTTAAATGTTCTGCTGAATGAATATAAGTTCATTTGAATTTACACTAACGAGTCTATAGATTCATTATTTTCCATAGAAAATGCCAATTTTTAATACACTAATTGCATAAAAAAATTATTGAGTTTATAAAGACCATTAAGAGCATATTGAGAAAATATCCACCTCGGTTAAATATGTAAATTTGTTTTACTAGAAGATAATGATTTAGTGTATCTAAAATTGGGTTTTTTTCATTATACTCTTATAATATATGAGATGGGAAATGATGATAATAAGTCTATGGAGAAAGGAATTTCCATAGAGGTTTCATTCAACGCCGTGAAGAAACTCGCCATTGAATATGGTAAGAAATAAGAAGAGACTAACAAGTTCATCACATTCCTTTAATAAAATAATCAACGATGAAAAGAAATGTTCAAAAAGAAACTACCATTTTCATGTGTTCAACGTGGAAGGGTTGAAAATCGTACAACAATATTCCCAGAAATGTTTCATGACAATGATGAAGGTGAAGTTGAAATTCCTATAGTGACATATTTATCCTTTGAGAAGGTTATGAATTTTTTCAAGATAACTGTATTCAAAAATAAAATTATTCATCCATAATAAAATGATAGTTTTGAATAATATGGGGTTTAATAGATAGATAAGTATAAGGATCATAGAAAAAATTTGATGGAGAAAGATTTATGTAGCTCTAAAACAAGAGAATAATGTGAATATGATGAAAAAGAAGTTGAAGGGAGTGCAATTATCCATGTTTAATTAAAAGATGATTCTAATAAGATAGAATTCTAGATAGCCAAAATTATGAGATCCAACTGTGTGGTTCACAATGAGAAACCTTTTATCCATATATAGGAAGAAGATATGCCTAATCTACTAAGTGGAATTGAAAATCTTATGTTTTTAGTGATAGATAAATCTGAAATGGTCATTGAGAAAAAGATCAAAGGTGAAGAATAAGAAATATTAATAAATGTTATGATTAACATATAAAAGATAAAATAAAAAATATCAAAAAACATCAAGAAATTTGTGTTGACTGAAGAAAAAAATTAGATGGGCAGGGGAGAATATTTACTCTTGGTGTGACATCAAGACAAAAGATTACTCATGATATAGAAAATATAGATATAGAACATATATGTATAGGAAAATATAATCAATAGTAATATCAAAATTAAATGGTTGTTAACGTGATTGATCACAAAAAAATACATAGTGATTGATGATAGGCCACAAGGTCCCAATCAAATGTTGGAAATTGATTTGTGTAAAATTAGAATGAGAAGACTCAATGAAACGAAGGAAGAACTGGACTTACAATAATTTTAAAGAATACCCATCTTGGTAGATGTTATTTCTATAGAAATATGGGCCATTTAAATTTTTTTTTATTCCATAGACAACAAGTACTAAAGGGAATATTGAAATCAATGATATCCAAATAGAGTAATATATTAGAATAATAATTTTTGAGATCATTATTTTTGGTGTGGAGTACTAAGAATAATGGATAGATATTTATCACCATTAATACTGATGATTATACTATATTAGACCCAATTTGTTAATAATTAACAAATCAATGATTCATCAAATTACCTAAAAATAATAATTAATTTTCATCTATGTAAGATGATGTCATTCAATAAGAATCTAAAAAAGGTAACTATTATAAATACATAATAATTATTGAGTCAATGATTTGGATCAAAAATAAAATAGTTGAGAAGATGATGGTTGCAGAGATTTCCCTTAAGAATCTGGTTGTGCTAGTGTATGTAAACTTGATAGTGGATTCACATCCCATATGATTGGATTTAATCATTATATAGGCATCAAATATAGAATGTAGGGTATTATCAAATTTAATAAAGATGAATGCCTAATGATGGATATCTTAGTAAAACCCAAATTTTAGGCCGATGATATGAGATTTTATAAGGTCATGGTTGTTGAAGGACTCTGTCATAACATGGCATGTGTTAGTCAATATTGTAATTTGTTTCCTTATATATGTATTACCTAGAAGTTGTGTTCATAAATGGGAAATGAAATTATGAATTTTTTAGAGAAATCACTTGAAGGGAAATATATACCTCATGAGAAGAGAATAATATATGTGTTCTTTCTATCCATACTGATAGAAATGAGATTGTGGCCCAAATGGATTTCCCATATTTTCTAACAATCCCTTGATGATTTGCTCAAATTTCATTCATCTCAAGATATCCCCAATAAATTACATGATCTTACTCTTTTTCATGACACTTGTTAACAAGGAGTAGTATTTAGAAAGACATATAACAATAAAAAAAATGTAAACCAGATTTCCTGAATTAGTGCATACAAAGGTATCTTGAAAAATCTCAAAACTTTCCATTGATGGGATGAGGTTTTATTTTCTTTTAGATTATGATTTCAGACGGTTGTAATTCATATTTGTCATTTATTACTAGTCTAGCATGTTTAGATGAAAAAAAATATTAGATGGAATATGATGGAATTTTTGGATAGATGATAGTAATGATTATTACTAACAATGGAAAAGACTTAAATTATAGAAAAGTGACTGATTATTATTATACAATTGTATAAGGAATCATGTTTTAGAAGTGATAACTCCTCAAAAAAATAGTGTCCGAGAGGATAAATTAGATCATCAAAAACATGTATATAACATTATTTTTTGAAAAGGATATACCAGAGATATTATGAAAGAAACATTAGAGTCATCGATCCAATTATCAAAAAAGGATCTGTTGTGTCTTAAAATTGAAAAGAATCCATATGAGATATGGTATAGAAAGAATCAAATATTGAAATACATTAAAATAATTTGAATTAATAGTTTAATTTACAATAAGTAAAATAACAAGATATTTTAATTACATGTGGATGACGGTATATTAATTTTATATTTATGAAAAATAAATACATATAAAATATTCACTAAGATACTGAAATTTAGTTGAAACCAACGATGTCACTATAATACGGAATGAATATAATCTTCAACAAGATAGTAAAAATATCCCTTGTGAATGTGATGAATAGATAAGCTACTTTGGGGGAGAGGAAGTGAAAAATGATAATTTATAAGAATATATAGATGATCAATATGATGAATTCAAGTATGTATCTATATATAAGAGGGAGAGTCGAGATGAATTTTTCATATAAAATATAATTGATGATTAGGATGTTCTAGTTGAAACACAAAGAATTAAATGATTGTAGTAGGAATCATTACTATCTTAGGTTGATCATATCTATTTTAAGGATGAATCAAGAGATTAGAATTGGGTTCAGCCAATAAATGAAGAGCACTACCAATTGAGTGGAATATTACATGTGATATTATTTTGAGATAAAAATATAAGAATATAATTGGGCCAATATGGGTCTTTCAAAACAAACTAAAAATATATTTTTGGGTAATTCATAACTAACAACCACTATAATTAATGGGATACTCTGAGGTCAATGAAATTAACGTTGATAATACATTCAGAAAACGTTTCATGGAACAAGACTATTTCCCTATTCATATCCATGGTAGTGGAAATAAAGTTCAATGTTTTTTAATAGAAGTCAAGTAATCATTAATGAAGGGGGTTCATTAAGAATAGGATTATATTGATATACCATATGTTTTTCACTTTCATAGAGATGATAACATAGTTTTTAATATGAGTAAAGAATATATTGGTTGATGTAAGCACAAAGTGTGTGGTA
Organism: Viscum album; assembly: GCA_963277665.1. Classification (NCBI taxonomy): domain Eukaryota; kingdom Viridiplantae; phylum Streptophyta; class Magnoliopsida; order Santalales; family Viscaceae; genus Viscum; species Viscum album. Next base: position 1,533,851,116 of record OY728158.1, on the reverse strand, counting down.
TTCATGGATTGATAATTTTTAGAAAAAGGAGGGATACAAAAATGGTGGAGATGAATACAATATATATATATATATATGAGCAGTTTGGGAGTACAATTACATTAAACAAACACACCACACACATAGGCTAGGATGGTATGCCATACCCCACATGGGAAATCACAACCCTTAATCATTTTTTATTCAGTTCAAAGCACGAATGCATAGTAGGAATAATTTCCTTACATAGACCAATGCTGCACAAACTTACCCGAAGGCCCAATACATTATCATGCATGCATCTTTTTTATGTCAACATCAGCCTACATCATGCTACATCCCCTCATTCTAACATCATGCTTAGAACACATTTATTTCTTAATTACAAAATGACAAGGAGGTTCTAAAATGATTTGAAATAGATAATTTCATGGATATGAAAAATCTGGTGGCTACTTGCATGAAACTACCATGAGATTATGAATTAATAGTTGTTAATGTCATATAATGAATGAAGATTATTTGAAATATACATTACTTAATAGTGTCAATACATGATATTGTTTATTCTACATTATATGAATCAGGGTATAAAATAAAACCCAAAAAATAGACTTAATTCGAGTAAAAAAAATTCATTATATCAATGGAACATTGGATTTTGTTATACTCTAAAATGAACAATATTATCAAGCATTATCGGACTATAAAGATGATGAAGAGACCCTTTTAGAGGATGATATAAAATCAACGTTGGGTGGTTCATTATATCTTGATGGATTGTGCCTTTATTCACTAAGAATGAAACATGATTTCATTTCAATAATCACGATAGAAGTTAAATATATTTGGATTATTCAATTTTAAATGTAGTTATTAGGAATGAATCATGAAATTTAATATATTGGATTTGAAGTGAAGTCTCAAATCCAAATGTATTGTGATATTTTATGATCTATATATTATCATATACATTTTAATAGGAACCCTGATAATTGTATGGGATGGATTTGCTTCATGTCCCCAAGAATACATCCCACATGCCACCACATTTTTGAATTTTGTTTGACTGTTATACCCTCTCATTCCATGAATCTGACCTCCTCTATCCCACTTCTAATTTATCATAACAACCCTTGTCATTCCTCTGATCCCTAGGCTCTATTGGGTACTTCATCCATCACCTTCATGCTCTATATGGTTCCTCATCTGTCCCTAGCCTCTGGTCTAGCTCCTGATCCAAGTAGTCTTATGGCTACACCGGCTCCATCATGTTCATTCCCCAGGTCCCCTTATATCTCATTCTGGGACACTCTATGTGTCTCACTCTTTGTCCCTCATAGCCCCACCTTCTCAAATGTTGGATTTACTCTCTTGTTGGATTCAAGGGAAAGATCATTCATATCTTTGGATATCCTCGAGTCGACCTTTTTAGTGGCATAAACTTACCTTATGTAGACCCTTGTTGCTCAGTTTGGGGATGTGTAGCTCCTAATCTCGACCTTCCAGGGTTTTGTCATCTCCAGGGTCCTCTATCTCTCAGTGTAAATATTATCAATCCATAAAAGTTACTTCTAAATTTTCATCACCTTGGATGTGGATGTTTTCTATGCATTGTTTAAGGATCTTCTCTCCTTCAAAAACTAGAGCTTTATCATGTTCAAGTGGCCTGTCGATGTCCAAAGATGCAAAGAGTGTATACTTTCTATGGTCTAGATCTCCCACCCAAGGCTTAGGTTTCCCTTCCAGAATGGTGTCTTCCTCAAGGTGATCATAGATTCCCTCAGAGTCTTTCATTATGTTGATGATAGGACCAGGTTCTACTAAGATGATTTGGTGGCTCACATATGTGTGGTTATGCACTTGTACCCCCCTATTGGAAAAGATCTCATTTTGGGTGAATAATTCCAAATGTCGGAACTAAGACATCATCTACACTATTTTCCACAGGGTTTTCCCTTACTTCCTACTTTAGGGCCAATCTCAACAGGTATTTAGAATAAGATTCTAAGGCGAGAGGTGGCCTCCCCCCATGGTTATTGGCTCCAGGGTTAGACAATCAGCCTCTACCACCCCTGCTTATGATGAAGCCTCATTGGTGCCCCTAGTGCCTCAATGTCTCAATGGAGGTTCCCCCTAACCTCCCTCCAACAAATCATGGGGTGTACTTAGTCACCTAAATTAGGGGGTATGGTGGAGAACCCGGATCATCCATCCTTACCAAGGTACCTACCTATATTTTAGGTAAGATTTATTCTCCCTAAATTCCAATAATCTCTACTACCTGAATGGATCCATATAGGGTTGTGCCTAAAATTTTTCCGACCATGTCCGTTAGTACTTCATGTTCTGACACTGACTCCCATAGTATTGTCTTGTAGTTCTTCATTGGTTCCTGATCGGTGTCCTGCCTCTACCACTCTGGGTCATCCTCTGAGTTCGTGTTCGAGCGAAGGATTCCAATCCCAAAATATCATTTTTCTAGAATGTGTTCAAACCCCCCAGAAAGGGTGTCCAAACTCTTTCTCCCAACATCCCCATTTTATCTCAATTGAATTTAACTCAATCTAAGTACCCAAAAAAGCATGATCAAGGCCCCTCAAATCCCTCCAGAGTCCAACACCAACACATTGCCTATTCCCATGAGTCTTTCTCTCCCGCTACTGTACTATAATCCAAATACCATTTGAGTGTGCACACATTCATGATCTAATAACATAAGGGAACACTTGTCCTATCACTTCACCAAGGTGACACGTTCTAGAGACAGCCCTAAAACTCTGTTTGTTTAGTGAATCCTATCATCAAATAGAATGTTCGAGAACTCTGCACCTGGAAAATGGTGAAATTCCTCACCATAAAAGTAATGAAATAAAAGGATAATTTTGTCACTATCATTGATGCCATGAAAACCCTCACTGGAAACATTGAATTATCCAAGAAAGATTTATTTCATGGCTTCATACATGATGTCCATATTAACAAAAAAATATAGATATTTCAGACTAGGGACTCCATGGTCAATCTAGTTCACGATAAAGATCATTACATCACCACTAAAGTTACTCAAGGATATCTCTCCTTATTCATGTCATTCATATATGGGAGCTAATACCCTCTCCTTTGGGAAACACTAAGGACATACCTTAGTCTGTTCGACCCTGGAATCCATCCTTGGATTTTTGGGGTTGACATCAATGTCATTTTTAGCCCAAAAGTGTAGAATGTTAGTGACCATTTCCACAGGAATTATAGAATGTAATTTGTTAACTTCATGACCGAGAAAGGCCTCACAAACCTCAGCTTCTGAAGTGACCTATTTACCTTGTGCGACAACCAAAATTTATCTCATCACTCATGGAGTCACTTGGATTATTTTATAAAAAATATTCATTCCATTTCCATGTTCTCCAATGAAAAAGGTAGTAATTTGTTCGAGGTCTATCTGATTAGTCCCCCTATCAGTTTCCTTACCTTCTGTGAATATTCCTCAGGAATTATTTTGATATTATTGTCACTAGGATGACACAATGGGGTAAAACAATATGGTTAAGACACTATGGAATAAACCTTATTAGAGGGACACCTGGGTTTCCATGCACATGAAGCTTAGATGTATCTATAAAAGGTTGTTGGTGTGGGAGAAAGAGACCCCCTGACTATGTTACTAATGTTTACATTCAAGAGGTGGAGCGACTCGAGAATATACTGGAAGAGGTTTTGGATGATTTTATATTCAATGAACATTATAAAAATAATGATGTCCTAGAAATCATTCTACTCAAACCATAATGATAGTTCGAGGACCATGCTATAATTAAGTGGCTTCTTGGGGGAGAGAAGAACACCACATTTATTCATGCCTTTATTAAACAGAGGAAGTTCCATGTTAATCCTACTCTACTGCAAGTATCTAGTTTTATTTTTTGGAAAAATACCTTGTGGGAGGTTTCGCCCACTCCATTTTCAAGTACCTCCTTGCTGGTCTTGATCCTCGCATGATGGATGGTTACCCAGGGGGGACATGGGTCCCTTTGATGTTATTTCTAATCATTTATACATTTAGGACAATATGGGGTTGGGTTCTATCCCTGAGGAAAATTATATCCATGGGGATACGCAGCACATTAATCCTTATAGTTCCCCATTCCTAGATAGATTTCTAGGCTCTATTTATAGGGTCTCTTTGGAGGTGGTGAAGGCTGATGTTGTTATGGAAATCCAAGTATTCCATTGGGGTGGAAGCTTATCAAGGTTGGTGTGTGAATCTAAAATTGTAATCCTACCAAAAAATAATAACCATCCTCCATCTTTCACTATAAGACGGTAATCATGCACAAATTCCCATTTAAAATATTGGCCAACATTATTGACACCAGGTTTTCTTCCTATCTTCCATGGTGGGTCTCCATACATCTAGATGGTTTTGTGAAGGGCCATTCGATCCAAGGATCTGTCGCACTAGAATAATAGATGACTAGAGATATTAACTTCAAGACTAATGGTTCAAGCATGGCCATAAAACTGGACAAGAGCAAGGCCTTCGAACGCATGGGATAGTGATTTATCAACATAGTGATGGAAGATATTGGACATTCCTCTTAGAATATAGATCTTCACATTAAATTTTTTTGCTCCTCATGGCTGGATATGTCTTTTAGGGGGAAGACTCTGGATTCTTCAAGGCCACTCATGGACTCAAGTAGGGTGATACCATATCGTTTAGTATCTTCATATGTTGCCAAGACATCCTCAGTCACCTCATACATAGGAGTATGACCTGTGCCTAGATGCTGCCCTCCCGTAGGACGATGAGTCCCCCCTCCATCTCCAACATGATTTCTGTGGATGAAAAAATCCTTTTTATTAATTAAAATATAATTTTTATCAGAGGAATTAACAAGGTCATTTGGGACTACTATAATTGGAGTGATAAGGTCATCAACAATGTAAATAGAAACTTTTTGATCTTCAATATATGCTCCTACAATCGGATTTCGGCATTCCAACACAGCCTCGACATGCGAGGTGGGAGATTGCCTATGTACTACCTCGGTGCACCTATCTCCTCTAAAATAATAATTATCTAGGACTTTTTTTCTCAACTTCAAGAACATATATCAGATTCTCATCTGGAAGAAAAATACTTCTCCTTTGGGGGACTGATTAAACTGATCAATAGTGGCCACATGGCCACCCCGGACTAGGACCTCAATTTTATCTAAGTCTCCATGTTCATCATCAAAAACCTTGATATAATCATGAATGGATTATTATGGGACACTATTTTGGAGGGGAAATGCTAGTTGTCTTCTAAGAACAGGGTCATAACTTCCATCATTGAAGTTGACACCAACGTTCAGAGCCTTGATGGCACCCTGCTATGCATGGATGAAAAGTTGGCATGAGAGGTCCTGGAGAAGAGAGTATTATGGGTGTTAATAATGAAAAACTACCACTCTTAAAATCTAACCCTGGTTTGTGTCCAAGAATCTCTGTTCTGGTCTTTTATCTCCCCTTATAACTATCCTTCATGCTAACTTACGGTAGATATTAGGGAAGGGTGATGTTTGTTTCAACACCATAACTGTGTTGGTGATGTCCTCAGCTTTCCAGGATGCCCATCCACCCTGATTGTTTTCATGGAGGCTTCCTCTATCCAGTACTCATCAAGGAAGTGTTGGACAATAACCAACAAAAGATCTTTAACCTCATTATACTGAGCTCAAATTCTAACAGATGTGTTTTCACTACTTCATCCTCAGGGTATTTCTCCTCAATAGTCTTCCATCGCATCATAGAGGTGCAGTTTTATGTATAAATATGGGATAGAACCCTTTTTAACAAGGAATTTCATCAGAATATAATTTTCTTATTTGGAAGATACCGAATAAAAATATCCCCACAGATAAGAACATAAAATGGCGTGGCATTCATATCACTTCCAGATGCCCTTGATGCAATAACCTTTGGGAGGAAAGTTTTGGTCATCTATTCTATGAGGGGTACTAGGTTAGTGCTATGTAGGGTTTCATCAAGGATTTTAGTATGATATATGATCCTAAAATGTCATATCAATCATTCCTAGATAAGCGGTTTCACGGTGTGGGTGAGGGGGGTCTTGAGAAGCTGGATAATACCATCATTCTCCATGAATGCTACTGACCAATATTTCAGTCCTACAATAAGGTTAGGCACAAAGGGATTTATGCTTCCAGAAGATCCATAATTTTTATAATGCATAACTTGATTTAATATTTGGTCATCCTCATCAGTAACTAGTGTGAGGCTCCTACCCTTCAACTATATCTGAGGAACACTAAAAATGGAAATCATGGTTACAATAATTCCCATGGCCATTGGGACCATCAGAACCAACCCTCTAGAGGACATAAACATAATATAGATTTTTCATTATATTCAGGGGTCCTGTGTGGGGTTGGGATTGTCCTAAACACCTTTGGCAATGTCATCATGGTTTTATCCTCCCTCTTAGGCCACAGATCCTCAAATCAAGCGGAGGCTAAGGAAATTATTTCAGGATTTATCTTGTGCCACTAGAGCGGGGGGGGGGGGGTCAACCTCACAGATGTATAAATAGATTAAACTATCCTCCAAAACATATTTCATTGAATTTTCTCCATTCCATGATTGGATACCTTCCTCATTAGGAAGTGTATGTTCATTCTCAACAATAACATCAAACTTGTTCACACCTGGAGCGACGGAAATCAAGTTGCTGACCACCTTGATTCTCTGGAAGTAACTATTATAGAGACTGAATTCCTTCACAATGTTAATAGCTTAAAACACAGTGAGTTAAATATGAATATAGGGGATGTCCTTGGACTTAACTATTTCAGGACCCCTATTCCTTCTTTCTTGTTCTCTCTATGGCCTCTATGATTTTTGTTCCTACTTTTTCCTAAATAATATTTTAAATATTGATGATGATGAGCTATAAATATTTGAAAAAATTCAATCCATAAATCATAGACAGAGATCCTTGAAATCATATAAAATTTAATCATGGATAAATTGGATCATGGTGTATGATCCAATTTTTTCAAATTATGTGTATTTTTTAGATATGCATTTAATGCCTTTAGTTGGGTTCACATTTTAAAATGATCCATTCTGGCTAAGTCTAGAATGGAGAAAGAGGGACCTTTTTGGAGAAACTGACCTAATAATTATGTATATATATATATATTTGAGTTAATTGAGTTAGGATATAAATTTGTTAAATATGATATAAGGGGTTTTTAATGCTTCAGTAGGCATTATTGCCGGTTCATGTCCTTTTGTCGAAAATGGATTGAATATTGCCTAAAATTTATTTACACTACTTGAAATAGTATTCAACAATATGTGATGTCATCCATAGAAATTTTGTGAGACCAATATAGGGCATTGAGTAGTTACAAATTGTGAAAACAATTTGTGTCAAGTTTTGTTTGGGAAATTATGAAAATTCATCCAAGATAACAGGTTTTTCATTTTATCCCCCAAAAATAAATACACAAAGTGTAAAACATTTCACGCCACAAAAAATTTCAAACATTAGATTTAAGGATGTTAAACATATTTATTATTCACTACATACACATTATCCTTCCACTTATCGACCTATGATGGTTATCCAATTAATTTCGAAGCCTTCCCTCCTTTCCATACGTCCTGCTTGTACAATAAATCTTGGGTAACTATTTTTCTTTGATTTTTTAGCCATATTTTTTTCGTATCAATTTGGGAGGTGAAACCTTTATATTTTTTGGGGATGTGATCTTGATCAATTTAGATATAGATTATTTTGTTATATTATTCACCTTCTTCTCCCTTGGTGTAATATTTTATAAGTGTAGTGTTGATTTTCGATTTAATGTAGAGGGTCTAATGATTACCATATTATAAATTTAATTTCAGTGTATGTGAAAATTTTAAGATGATCCAACATAACATTTGAAAAAAATTATTTAATTTTTGATTTGGAATACCTTTCATTCAAATGGTTATGACAGAGAATATGGATGCCTTTTGGGTGAGAAAATCCTTGATTTGGAATGAATTGACTAGTTTAGTAAAGTGTCTTTTCATGAAATGAACTTTGGTTGATTTCCTAATATTGATTGACCATGGATTGATTTTTTTACTGGAATGACTATAAATGATTTGTTTATGAATCATTAATAATGGAAATGTTTTATTGAAAGATAATTGTTAATTTTCCTAATTAACCATGGATCCTTATAATGTTATTGTGATATCATTTTTGTTTTTATTTGTTTATTTATTGATGTAATTATTATACAGTAGGATATGTATTGTGATTATTTTTTAAATTGTTATGAAGTGGTAAATTTATAGTTATTCATGTTAATATAATTATATAGTGGGTCAAGCCTAGTGGTTCAGGTCGAATTGATTATATAGAGGGTTATGACTAGTGATTCATGCAGAAATGATTATATAACAAACTATGCCTAGCGAAACATATTGAATTGATTATATTACAATATTGTCATTTATCTATGCTGGAATGATTATATATCAGGGATAGATTTTATTTATTGATATATTTCTTATATACCGAGATCAACCCTCAATTATTGCTGAAAAGCTTATATAGTGTGTTTGTCCTAGTTTTTTGTAATATATATGATGGATATATGGAAATGGTTGGCATGAATGTGATAAATTATTAGTGAAAGTATAACATCGAACTAAATTATTTTATGTTGTATAACAGATAGATGGTTATGGGTGGAGTGGTCAAGACCCATTCTCAAAGACATTCCAGCAAGCCACCGAAGTACGCTTACATGGTATTAATTTAACTATTTAATTAAATATTACACATTTTTATATCATTAATCAATGAAAATATTATTTCAATGGTTATGTTTTTATATTATTTCTTCATTCTACTGAGTTATACTCACACCCTATTTGAAATGATGTTCGGAATGCTAAAATATTACATGTATGTATTATATGGAAAAGAAAGGGACATTACAATCGATTGTTTCGTAGAATATGGGATGGAGTTTGGGGACGTGACCAACATGGGGATTGTTACCAAGGAATTTTGAGTATTTATTTGAGTCTTCATTTATTTCATTTATATCACTTCTAGATAGGAATTTCGTTAATTTTATCCCATCATTTCATTATACCATTATTGTTTATTGGATTATTCAGTTTTCGTTTATTATTATTTTTCCAATGTATTATATTGGTTCATTTGTATCCGCTACTATGATATTTAATGTTTTGTGATTTTCCTCAATTTTTTAACTTCATAACGAAAGGGTGTAGTATCCCTACTACGGATATCACACTATTTCTAGTAGCCAGTTGCCTCAGGAGTACAGGTAGGCATGAATTTGTTCCCTTAACCAACCTATTTCGGCCAATTGAGAGTATGTCTGAGTGGGGGATGATAAAAGTGGTATCACATCACACCATATATATTTTCTAGTACTTTACTATTTGGGTGTGGTTTAAAGGAAACATGGATGTCTCTAGACATGGTAATGTTCATTCCCCTCAGATTAGCTAGCTCTTATATGGTGTAAATTCCATGTTCTTAGGGTTGGATTGTCGTTTATACTAATCTATTGCAGAATTTGATGTTATTTCACCGGATTTATTCACATTTACTTTAGGTTATTATTTTATGTTGTTATTAGTTGTGGAGATTTAAACTCATGGATTGGAATAGCATGAGTTGAGTATGAAAGCATCATTATAGGAACCTTGGGATGTAAATATTCATTCATTGTTCATGATCAGTATATATTTATATCAAGTGGAATATATAAACCCTTGTAGAATATAATATGAGGTACTTATTATATTTTTGAAATGAAATTAATACATTGATATGTTATTCCAAAACACATTTAATCCATTTTAAGAGAGACCAAGATAAATGTTTTTCTATTGTTTTCACATGTTGAAGATGCCCATATTGTAATAGTAAGTGTTCAATTGGGTGCGTATGTCCTGTAGGAAATTTTTTTCCATGCCATATTTAATATGAGTAGAAATAATGTTGAAATAATAATTCTCTTAAAATATCTAAAATAAACACCCTAGTATCTACTCTAGATCATATGGATGTTTGGTTTCGTGAAAATTTTCTTATGGTCATGAAATCCTTGGAATGAGAGACTATTCGTATAACACTCTAAGAATCCGAATTTCCAGACATGATGCTAAAAATATACACATTATATTTCTGATATTGATACTGATAACGGTTACCCATTTTTTCAGATAAATAGACAACATTGAAAGGAATTACCAGATACTCTATATACCAAAGGGACTTTTCAGTTTAATGTTTTATTTAAATAGTATATACTATTAATAACATGTTATCATTAAAGTTAGCTCATGAAGATTAATTATATCTCCCATTATACCCTAATTTCATAGTAGGTCATCAAAAACATCCACTTGAAATACTTTTAGAAAATTTTAACTTAGTTTATTTGAACATAGTCTAGGGAAAATTAAACATAAGAAGGGTGTTCTATGATGCCCCGTAAGGGTAAGCATAGGAAATGCATAAGAATAAATTCAGAATAAGGTTATGAGAACATATCCTAGATTTATAAAATCATACCCTAAATTTAAATGACCATAGTCTTGAATCATGGAATTAAAGATATGAAGTTCATAAGACATGAGTAATAAGATAAACAAATAACATGATCCATGGGAGTAAAACAATGAAATAAGACATGGAATTTGTGGCATAAACATAGATTCAAAAACAATATGTCAAGGCTACCATCCAACACATTCATGTCATGTTACGATTTGGCTATTAATTCGTACACCTTTTTAGCGCTTAGGATGAACTCCCAATGTACCATCTGGTTTTAAATATAGGATGACCTCCCATTTACCATATTACTGAAACCTTGGTTTAACCTCCATTGTTCCCTCTTATTGCCGGATTGGGCTGACCACCTATGTAACCTCTTATTGTATACATGGGATGATCACACACGTATACTTCGATTTGAGGATTTATCTGACCAACTACATACCTGTTTTTCAGAAATGTGATGTCCACCAATGTACCCTCTTATTGGGTTCTTATGTAGATCACACTTTTAGCATTTTGTTGTCTAGTTGTGATGACCACCCGTGTACTAGATTTTTCAGGCATGGCATGACCACCCTTATACCCTTTGATATCATACAAAAGAAAAACTTATACAATGAATTAAAGGGATATATAGTTCCAATAAATCACACAATGAAAAAAAATTATATGTGATTCACAAGGACATGAATCGTTTATCACATGAGAATCCATGTAAGGAAATGAGTTTCATAAATATTTCATTGTATCATAACACATGAAAATGAAATAGGTTTTATAAGTATCATACCATCCTTAACATAAACTAACTATAAAATGAATAATGATCATATTCTGGAATAATATTAATAGGAATGAATAACTATCATAAAATTATGTTACCATTAATAGAGGATAATTTTTAATGACCACTTGAATGAATTAATGAGAAGTTCATACTTTCAGTTTTGAAAACTGTTATTTTAAAATGTCAGGCTATTATAAAAGAAATAATTTTCTTTCATTAATTTTTTTTAAAATGTAAAGGAAGATTAAATTCATTAAAGTGTTATGAAAGATTAAAAATATTCTAAATGAGTATATATTTAAAAAAAACATTTATTACATATCTTAGTTATATAATTCATAAATATCCTCACATAGATAAAAAAAAGTATCCTTTAAACCATTTGGTAAAAATTAAAACATGGATGATTTTAAAAAAATATAATATAATAGTAAAAACATTTTTTGTATCATTTTTATAAAAAAAATATGGAAATTGAAGAAAAGGATAGTTTTAATGGAAACAAAATCTAATTTTTTCAAAAATAAATTACCTTATAAATATCATTTCATTGATGTGTGTATTAAAAACATTAATCAATTATGTGTGTAATATATAAATCCAAATTTAAAATTTAAAATTTAACTTAAGAAAATAAAAAATTATTCCACACATTATCATATCACAACATAATCAAACATGTAGAAGTCTAACCCAAAGATTTAAATTGGGTTATTAATTTCTTTAAAACTTTGTAATCTGTCAAATCATATTCCCTATAAAAGTAATTTTTTTACTAATGAATAATATAATAACATTAGGATAATGGGATTTGTGATATTATATATAAAATGGTATTATATACAACACACATAATAAATAAATGGTTAATTATCCAAATACCTCAGAAAATAAAAAGGGAAATAAGAAACCCTTATCTCACACATCCCTTTAGTTTTGTGAATATTAACCTCTTCAATAATGTTTGAAAAATTTTATTAATTAATTAAATAACCGTATTAATATTTATTATACCTTATATAATACTTATATGTCATAATACCACCTTTCCATTGATAAAATATCATTAATTTCATTGTATTGGATGCATTTGTTTTCTTGTTTCCTGATCGATTTGTTTGTCTATAAAAATGTATTTTATTTTCAAACACAAATAATACTATTTATGTTTAATATAATGATATTAATTCACTTCCAACATTTTATATGGTCCCATATATTATTTTTATTTCTTTCATGTGGATGATCTATTTGATAACATGGATTTGAAAAATATTTAGTATAATTTAGCGGGTTTCCGACCAATAGAAAACTAGTATTGTTTTATTATTAATTATGTATATATATTTATTATAGAGTGTGAAATATGTTATATTATTCTTATTAGAATATTATTTAACCAAAGTAATAGTCTTATGACCATACATTATGGAATTAATTTAATATGAACCAAATCAATATTCAAACATCCAATTAACTAGTATAATATTAACATAAGTTTAACTTTTTAATTAGAGGTGATGACAAAAGTATTGGTAATGAGATATTAGATTTGAAACATAAAATTACATTATATTTATTATTCTATTGTTATCAACACTTTATGGATGAAGTATGTGAGAATAATGTTGAATAATAAAATAATATAAGAGATGTGTTTTGAGAAAATAAACACCTGAATATCACCCCATTGAAGGATCCTTTAATGTCTTGTAAATGGTTCTTGGGTGAGACCAGAAGAATATAGACCAGGGTAGAGTTTTTTTGGATATGTTTTTTAAGATATTTAATGATATTTATGTACTTTTTTTGGATAAATAGGGTTGCGAGGGGTGGTATTTACACTTGAGAAAGGTTTTTTTAAGTGATTAAATAATGATTATTTTGTAATTAAAGCCAGCAGCATTAAGGTGGACATAATTTTCCTAAATATGGATGATAATTAATTTTTTTATAGATGATTTATGTTGAAAAGAATCAACCAACCATTTTGTGTTTAATTGTTTGTGTATTTTATGCTTTTACCATTTAACATTAACTTGTTACATTATTTTAACAAAACCATACTAAGTCATTTTTTAACTTGAAATTTTTAATAATAATATAGACTTAATATGAAAATGTAATTTTTATCTTATAATTAAAAATATGGAATCCATTATTCTCAATTCAATTAAATTAGTAGTCAATATTTGATTTAAAATTAACCACAAAGACACAATCAAAAAGTATATTTTTAAAGTGAAAAAGTGAAAAAGTTCTAAAAGATTTCATATACAATTTAAATGTGAAATTGATTCTAATGAACTAAATTATATTTAGGATGTATAATTTAACAATTTATTCTATAAAATAATTTTAAAACATAATGTATCATTATAAATTATTTTTATGAAAAATGACTTCTCATTTGAAATGAAATATGTTTCATTTTTCATAAAAACATAAACATATCAGAAAAATAAAAAAAAAATCAATATAAGGTAATTTTGATATCCTGAATTAAAAAATGATGTTTATTTGGTTAAATAAAAAATATTAATATTTCATGATTTAATTTTAAAATAGGTTCTCTATTAAAAGGCATTGAAATTTCCTTTTACAAAAACAATATAGCTTTATATGCTTAAAATTGATTTATTCTTATCATAAGCCTATCAAACATAATGGATGAATTTAAACTTATTTTATTTCATAATAAAATATATATTTTATTAATATATTTAACAAATATTGATTAATTTAATTTATTACGATAATATTCTAATGTGGTCCAATTTTTTTTTATAAAAACACACCCATAATGTTCCTATGGTTTTTTATAATGAATTGGTAACTAATGAATTAATTTTATAAAAATTTTTAAAATATATAATCGTTCTTTAGTTAATCTCATTCATTCCCATCATAAAAAATTCTAGGTGAAAATGGTTGTGTTAAAATAATAACATTTTAGAGTTTGTTTAACATTAGTGTTTTGTTCAAGGTAAGCTACCAAAGAGATTTGTTTTTTTAAAATAAATAATCATAATGAAAAATATTTAGGAATTAAAATTTATAACATGCCTTCATGGATTTAGTTTATGGGATATTTTAAACTATATCATCCACCAATGTCCACTGGTGAGGGAGGCCCCCAGGTAGTTGAGTTCTGGATCAATTTATTCCATATGGTCTTTAAGAATCTAGGGATAAACATAGGTAGGAGGGTTATAATAGATGCATATATGCTTCAGGGACCTACCAGGGGTTCATGGGATATTCCAAAGAATGTTGTCAAGAAGGAATAAATATCACTGAAGGACTTTAAGTCAATGTTCTGGATCTATTTCGATCCTTATACATTGAGGGATGAGAATTCTTGCTAGTTCATACACCTGACACAAGAGGGAATGTCAATGCTGGTCTACGATGAACATTTCAATGATCTATAGTGAATTTTCTCATATATGGTAGATAATGAAATCTCTAGGCTGAGACATTTTCAAGATTGTATTTTCATTGAGATCATATCATTGGTTATCATTTTCTATCTACATAGTTTTTTGGATGTGGTGAATCAGGCACCCATAATGTAAGGGAAACTGAGAGAGGCCCCTAGTAGCGGCTAGGAAGCTTCAATATAGAAAACTTAAAACTCACCCTCTATTAAAAATAAGTGTATCTATGATAGTGTTATCTATATAATTAATGGAATGACTTGTTATGGGAGTAAGATTAAATATCAAAACCAAGTTCCAAAATAGTATCGTCAATGTGTAATGATTATACATAATATACATCAATGTTACAAATCAACTTTGGGGTGTTGTTCTTACAAAATAGTGGATAACCATTGAGGTATTTTAGTGTAATACAGTAGATAATAAGTGGAATGTTATCGTGGAAGTTACCATAGGATAGGAAGGACTCAACTAGTCCTTATTAAACAGGTAAATAGACTTTGAATGGACGTTCTGGTTGAGATATGGGACATGGAAATATACTATCGAAGAAGGAGTACGCTTTAGATATTGTATCTCAGGAGAGTCAATATGGACATAGGGAAGAGGGGTGATATAGTTTCATGTTATGATTACTAATGCAACTATTTTGGATGATCAAAATTATACATCATAGTTATGATTCTTATATCATATACATTTTTTGATTGAAATAGGTGCATCAAAATCTTTTATATCAATGATTTTATTAGCGATTTGAGCATGTATGTGGATTTATTGGATGGTTTTATGACCCTTTATAAACATTTTAGGGGTTTTAAGAGAATTACATACATTAAAAGGTGTGTTCTCAAAATATTGGTAGTTACCATTACATTTGGGACCCATTTGTGCTCCAAATTATAGGATTCCATTTTATACATAGTATCCATTTATTAGTTTAATTCCATGGTCATATTGAAATTTACACAAGGTGGGTTAAATTTCACTCCCCATGAGGAGATAATTACTCTCAGTAAGTATAGTGAGGTCTTTAGGATGGTTTTATAGGAATAATTCAATGAAAATGATATTTCCTCATGACTTAGATATATGATATTCTTCTTGGTGATGGTGGAATGCAGTAGGTTTATTTTACATCATTGGGATAATTTTTTCATTATGGATTTCCCTATGAGTTCTATGAATAACAACCAAATTGAGATTTTGAGTTCATGATCAAGTTATTGTTGGGAGAGGTGGTAGTTTCTATCCGGCATTATAGAAGGAAATTAGCAGATCATCAAGTGTTGAATGATTAGCGGGGAGATGTGGAAGCTAATGATATCATACATACATCTACATATCTATTGGTTTTCATGATCTCTTATAAAATAAGGATAGTGTTTCTTTTCAATTATGAGTAGATTATCGATGATTAAACAAAATTGTATTAAATGATATGTGTCATCCTCTGCACATCGATGTCCTCTTCTATTAGCTGGGAGGTGATAAGATATTATCAAAGATTTATTTGAATTCAATATACTATCAGTTGTGGGTGATAACATCAAAAATACATCAGAATATTTATTGGAATAGATATGGATTGTATGAGTTAATAGTAATGCATTTTGGTTTGAAATATTCTCCCAAAGATATTTATGGACTTCATAAATTAGGTGATTCATCAATTTATGGATAATTTTCTTGTGGATTTTTGTTGATATCATATTTTACATCTTTTCAATCGATGATCGTTCCCAATATGATGAAATAATATTATGTTCATGGAGTGAGAATTGGATTTAAGAAAAACTAAGAAAATTTATTTTCTGGAATCACATTGTGCACTTCTTGGGACATGGAATCTCAAAGGATGTATTGTCATTGGACTAAAAGGAAGTTTATTCCATGATATCATTAGAGTATCCCAGTAATTACTTCAATATTGGGAAAACCTGGGATTAAAAAATTTGTATTGGCACATTATCCATGAATTCTTCTATATGGGAGGACCAATTCTAGGGCTGATAATGATTTTAGTGAATTTTGTTTGGTCCTGTTCATATTAGAGCACATTTAAGGAGATGAAAGGTAGTTTGACCTTATCACATATACACTCTTTACCAATATTGGGTAAATCATATACCATGAATTATGAGACATCCAAATAAAGACATGGAGTAGTTATAAGGCATAAGGATTGAGTTGTTTCTTAAATTTCCAGAAACTTGATTCATTATGATAGAAATTACCCTACACATGATTTGGAGTTAGTAGTCTTGCCATATTCCCTTTGACACTTTAGGAATTGTCTTAGGGTTGGGAGGATAATAGTAAACATGAAGAAAAAGATCATTAAGAATATAATTCTATGTAGGACCTCATCCTTTAGTGAATGAGGTAGGTTGAGTATCTTCAACATTTCAACATTGAGTTGGCATATACATCTAGAAAGAGAAACTTCACTACAAATGAATTTATCCAAAGGAAGTATACAAAGGTTGTAAATGAGTTTTATGATTATTGGAGGATGATGTAAATATTTTTAGACTTGCTAACTAATGTTTATGATTTTTAGGGATGATAATATATGACTTCCACATTTTTTTCCCATGATTTTAGACCAGATCATGATTAACCAGTTATGTGATTAACAAGGAATAATTCTAAGAGATGTATTTTATGGTGGGGATACACTACTATGATGTACTCTTGGATGTGAAAAGAGTAATATTTTTTATGGATGTGTATGGATTCTAATGGTATTTTATGAGGATATGATTTGATAGTTTATTATTTTAATGGGGGGTGCGGGTTACATAATGGTTTGACATAGATGTATCGTAATGTCTGTAAACAATATTTTTGATTTGGAGTGAATAAAGATGTTGTAAGTTTTTTGGTTAGATGGTTACCTTTTCTTATCATGAAATCCAATCATCAGAGGCTAGTTAGTATTTTCCAGCCTCTTCCCATACAAAAAAATTGCAATTTAATGATGTCAAAAAGTAATTTGTAACAGGATTACCAAGGAAAAACTATAAGAAGGAAGTTTTATGGGTGCTTGTGGATAGAAAAATGAAGGTAACCTAATTCTTTCTAAACATGTAGGCCTTCATATTTGAGGATATAGTCCATCTATACATGTGGTAAGTATTTCAACTTCATGATGATTCAAGGATTATCATTTTAGATAAAGATCATTGTTTCACATTGCGAGTTTATAAGGTCTCCGTAAGGCTTTGAGATCACAAGTTCGTTTGAGTACAACCTATCATCCCCAGGCTGATGTTCAATCTAAGTGGTCCATTTAGGTTCAAATGGATATTTTATGATCTTGTATATTTAATTTTAGTAGTTCATGGGAGAAACATATGGATCTTGTAGATTTTTCATATAATAATATATCCCGAGAATTAAACTAGATGCAACATTCAAGGATATTTATGGAAGGAAATTTTATTCACCTATTTTTTTTGGATAGTGGCACTAGATTAAAATCGTGTTGTTCCAAGTCTCATACATGACACATCTGAGAAGGTTTAGTTGATTATTAGGTGGTTGATTCCCACTGAGAGTAATCATAAATATTACACTAGCAATCAGAGAAAACTTATGGAGTTTGAGGTTGTACATTGTGTTTTCCTTCAGAATTCGATTGGTTTGGAGAAATTTTAAATTTGGAAACATGGATTGTAAAACAACATGATATTTGGGCCATTTTAGACAATGTACGGGTTCATTCCTGTGGCATACCGATTATCCCTTCCACAACACTATAGTGCTAGACATAACAAACGTTATTTATCACTACATCAAAGATATTATCATGACACTTCTCAAGTACTGTAAATTAATGAAGTGGAGCTTAGTATGAGTAAATCCATGAAGTAATATATAATATCTATGATGAACATTATGTATAAGTATTTCAATGGTAGTGAAATTCCTTTATTTCAAGCATAATTGTAGCATTGGTGTGTTATGGAGGATACCTAGAAGAGGGAGCTTGATTCACATATATAGTGGCTAGAATTTTTTTCCAAGACTCCACATTGTTTTTTAGAGTATCTCATTGATGAGATATTATATTATGGTGTGGTTTCATGATCCCATATTGTTTTGTTTTTACCCCTCTTTGAATCTTGAATTAAATTCAATTCATTGGCTTAATCTTTTTATGTGAGCATTGGTGGATGAATCTTGTTCATATACAAAGATCCTTAGATGAAAAAATGACCTAAAGTTTAGGGATATATGTGTTTTTGAATTAATGGTGTATAGTTATAAACATATTAAATGGGATATATAGGATTTTCCATACATTTGAAGTCTATGGAGGTGTTTCATCTCATTTTTGAGGAAACTAAATTGAAATCTATTTATAGGGGATTTACATGTCCTATAAAGGTATTACAATATGTTTAAATTATGCTTGACACAATTTGATAAACCAATACAGGACATAAATCCATTAAAAATATTGTAATCAATTTAACTCCTATACTGTTTGAGATATTATAAAAATTCACCTAAGAATAATGATTTTCTAGCTAATTATTTTAAAAATAAATACACTATGTGTGAAAGGGATCCATGTAATTTAATAACCCAAACAAGAGTTTTATGGTTTTATAAAATTTTTATTTTTCATTCCACCAACTACATCCTTTATCCTCTCAACCTATCATGTTTCTCTGGGTTATTTTAGAATCCTTTACTCAATTTTAGTGATCCCTTTTTCCTATCAATCCACGATTAGTCATTATATCTTGAGATCTATTCTTCTTAAAAAAGTCTCCATTAGGGTATTAGAACATTTAAAATATTTAGGGATGTGATATTGATATATTTTGATCTCGGTAGTTTTGTGATATTTTGAATGACCTTTTTCATTAGTTTTTCCATTGATAATTCTATGTTATATTTTTGTTTATGGTAGGGGTTCTACCCTCAACCCTATGGTTTTTTTAATTTAAATGTAAGTGAAATATTAAAATTGTTACGGCATAACGTGCACATAAATTAATTAAAGGATGAATTTGAATCCCCTTCGATATAGTTGTTTTCAAATTGGATTGTGTCTACCACTCAGGTGAGTATACCATGATTATAAATGAATTAAAAAATGTATTAATTTCTATGTAGCATGACATGGGCTTTAGGTGGTTATAAGATATGTATTTACCTAACATTTTCTTGATTATTGAAATTAATGGAAATAATTTTTTATGACCAAATGCTAAATGAAATCAGATATTGAATGATATATGGTAATTTTAAAAAATAACCATTTCCCATTTGATGCGATATTATGATATTCTTGCATATATTTTTAGTGAATTGTCATTATAATGATTATATAGCGGGCTATTCCTATATATTATTGTTGTTGTAATTATTGTATAGAGGGGTCTTCTGGGTGATTGTTACTGTATTTCATAAATAGAAGGCTAGAACCAGTGATTCATAGTGAAATGCATATATAGTAGACTATTCCTAGTTATTCATGCCAAAATTCATATAAAGGGTGATTTCCCTAGGGATACATGTTGAAATGACTATCTACCTAGTTTAGACCTGATCTAGAAACAAATGATTATATGTTGAGATCATCCATGATTAATCACTATGATTATCATATATCGTGTTCCTCCCTTTTTTATTACTAATATTATTATATTGTGTGTTTTACCCACTTTTTTAATTGATTCAATGATTATATGTTAGGGTTGGATTGGTTTTGAGACATTCTATGAGACATTATGGAATGACATCGATGTATGTTATGTTATACCATGGTTATATGGTAATGTTTGGAACTGTCATGAGACATGCTTTGAGGCATTTATCCTGGTTGTCGAAGAAGGTTTATGTGGTATTAATTTACTATTTCATTAATTAATACACGTCTTTATTTCATTATTGCATGAAATTATTACTAAATTGTAAATTTGTATACATGATGGGGTTAACCTACTATGTTGTATTCAAACCACATTCAGGATAACATATAATACATAAGCTAATTATTTAGATATAGGATTTGGCATCGGCAAGGGACCTTGTTGTTTATTGTTTCTTTCTGGATGAGATAGAGTTTAGAGACTGGACCGACATGGGGATTAGGAATAGCGACTTCTGGTTATTTATTTGAGTCTTCTCGTCATTTATTTATATTAATTATAGTATTAAATTTAATTACATTTAATCCTTTCATTACATTATCCCTTTAATTTTATTATTATTCAATATTCTTTTATTTTTTAGCTTTACACTATATTTTATTAGTTCCATTATATCAATTTCAATAATATTTGTTGTTATATGATTATTTTACATTGTTTTAACATTGTAACCAAGGGGTTTATTCATCCCATTATGTATATAAAACCCTTAGTACTAGTCAATAGCTTCTATAATATGAGTATGCAAGCTCGATTCATTATTACCAACCCATTTTTCCATGCATGTGAGTGTTGGATCAAGGGAGTTTATACTTGGGATCCTAAAGATAAAGTATGATCCTTAAAATATACAGTTTTTAGAAATTTTCAAAATAGACATACTAATAAGGAATTTGAGCACCATTGACTGGATGCTAGATTTTAGTTGAATCCCTGGACTAGAAATTTTTAGGTTGTGGGACCCTCTCTCCCAACATTATAGTGTGTTTCCCTATATTTTCTTATATGTGTTATTTACAATTTTACATCCATAGTGGAGTGACCTTTAGGATCATTAGTATATGGGATAAGAATATCTATATTAAAAAACATGGGTAGAAGATAATAGGGGAAGCAGTGATGTATGATGAGATTTAAAGATGATAATGAAAAAGATGACCTATAAAAGGTTATATTTCAAGATAGATAGGGTTCATGATGAAAACATTTGCTGATTTTGGGAACGATGCTATTTACTGGATAAATGTTCAGGTTACTCATGTTTCTCTTATCAGGAAAGGCACATGTTGTATTATAGTTTCTATTGAATAAATCATTGATCACTATCTATAATCACATGATGAAAAGTTTAGTTGATGATATAATATTATTTAATGCGGTTTCAAAGGGTGAATAGTTTTCAAAAAATCCGAAGGGGGAGATTTTTTGAAAATATACATAAAGGTAACATTGAATTTATTTGGTTGTTTTTTTTTGAAGAAAAAATAGTCCGATATATTCATTTGTGGAGTTTTAGGGATTTATGAAGGTCTCAAGCATCAGAAAAGATGGATGAGCCATGAAGGAATGATGACATTTTATGAAACTATTTGAAGGTTTGTGAAATTAAAATTTTCCCTGAATTTTCCTAAGGAAATGGATCATTGTGAAAAATAATGAGGATAATCGTAAAAGGAACATAGAATGGTGGAAATATTCATGAAGGGGACACAAAATCAATAAATAGGTGGCTTCCACCCTCATTCGGAGTGAGAATGACTTAATGAAAATTCAATGGAATAGAATTCCTGAATGTTTTTTCTTGCCCATAGGTTGTCATAATATTTTCTATTTCATGGAGAAATGTGGTCCATGAAGGCTATGTTATCTTCACTAGCATTGTGATATTCACAATGTTAGTCAGGATCATGAAGGCAATACATATCTTAGGAAAGTAGTTAGAATTGATAATTTTGTGAGTCTCAAAAAAATAAGTGTTGGTCTAGAAGGTTATCTATGTTTCTGAATGTATTGACCATCTCAAAGTTCGTTAGCATCATAAATGTAGTGATCTTTTAAAAAGTTTTTGGGATTCATAAAAAATTAATGTTTTGTGACAAAGTATGAAGTTTCCAAATGTAATGAATGTGTTTTCATGAAATTATATCTTGCAAAACCCAAAATGGATAGCTCAATATATCAATGTTAAAGTGGAATAAATTAATTGGATGAATGTGATACATAATGATCCACCATGTGACTTGTAAAATAAATTCATTCTAGTAAATAATAATATTCTTCTATAGGATAAGTGATCATATTTCAATTGATAGAGTAGTGAGATTCAAAATTATGAGTGGTTAGCGAGTCCTCATTGAGCGTTGGTATAATAGTGTGTTTTAATGTAATCGGTATATAGAAACATATCCTCTATATGATCCATTTAGATAACATTGTGTGGGTTAACCATATAAAATTATTGTGTTTTCTTAATGCTTTAATTTATCCTCATACTTTTCTATGAGAAAGGGATAGAAACAGTTCAGTTTAACTACGAAATAATTTTCTAAGGGGAATTAGTTTTTTTCTATAATACCTTGATTCCACCCCTATTAGGGTATTTAAAAAAATTGGGAATTAAAAATTTCTATGACCACTCTATCCAAAACACGAATATCTTTTTCAGTATAATGTTACACAATGTGAAAAAGTGCTTATGGTGTGATGTTAAACAGCATTGTACAGTCTTTTTATATAACCCTAAACACTTTCACATTAAATATGTGATCTTTGATTCATATAATTGATTGGTTATATATAATTTTATTTAAATTTATGACTCCAATATCCTAAATTTAAATCACATGACTAGCTCCACATATAAGAAACATTTCTAGGATGATCATATTCATTTTAAGTCATATTACTGAATGTTTAACACCATTACATGGATATCCATATCATTTTTAGGCATTATTATTTTTCCTTAGATAGGAAACATCCCACCTTACCACTCATTTTGATATATATCCCACTTAGGATAGTATAAAGGTACACTCACATGTTAGGGACACAAAATTTGTTTCAATGAATCTTCCAACTAATCGCCATTAATGAATAACGTCAAACTACATAGTATAGTCATTGTCACCTGATCAATAACAGTATGACGAGTCCCATTAAGTGGAACTAAACTAGATGGGATCTAATTCCAATCAAAATAGATTATTGGATAACTATTTAATGGGAATGACCCCAAAACTATTTACAAATTGTCATCCTAGATGACATGAAATTACTTAGTTCACCAATGTAGATTATTTCAACAAAAATATAATTCGCTAATTTATAAAAAGTCATTAATGATGGTAACTACTAGTGCTAATAGAATTCTAGAATATGATTTAGGATCATGTATTAATACTATAATAGACTCCTAGAGTTGAAATTAATGCCCCATATATGGTCTGGTGCATATGACCTCTCATCCTATCAACATATACATTTTTTAATGGTTCATTGGTAATTTCCATATTCCTTCCAACCATTGGAAAATAAGTCACACTAAACTAATACATGTGAAGAATTTTAAAGTCAATCAGTAATAATTTGGCAAACTAGATATGAATATTATAATCATGAATATGATTTTTTTTATCATGAATAATTAATATGTAATAATAGAATCACTATCATCTACTTCACCCTTTAAGGTAAATATGAATCAGAAAAAAAAATTGAACTTGATGTTAAACATACTACCAAGAAATGTTTTGGTTTTATAGAGACATAATAATCCCCATCTTTACCCTTCTATGTGAATACATAATTAAAAAAAGTGTTGAACATGACATGAATCATAAAACCATGAATATAATTGTTGTAACAAAAACATCATCATAATTGTATTTAAATGTTGATGAAAATACAAATTGAAATAAATTGGTGAACCTAACATGGAACTTATATTCATAAAAATTAATGAACATATTTATTATAAATGTATCCGGTGGGCCTTATCATTGATGATTCACCGATTGGTATTCTTTCTTGATTTTTTTTGATTCCATAGAAAAATATGGTCTTAAATAGACCAACTCAATCCAATACCATGAAACCATCATCAAATACAAATTTCAATTCCTCTATTGTAATAAAGGTTGATACAACATCATTTGTTGGGAAATTTTCACCAACTCATTGTCTCAAGAAGAAAATTGTTAACATACTAGTCTGGAAATATTGCTATAATGGTCACTCATAATTCTTTGGGCCACCCTAATAGATATCAGTATCAATAAATTGAACAACACATCTTGATTGAGTTATAAAAAGACAACAATGTGGGAATATTTCACTACATTTATCAAATTTGGGATTCATTCCCTAGAAAATGAATATTTACCCCTTACATATATAAGTAACATAGAGAATCCTCTTGAAAAAATCACTCTTTATAAGGTATAGAAGAGGTCTACATACATTATTTGGCATTATATATACCATTAAACCTATACTCGTCAATTTTCATTAACTGAATTCATCAATGAAACATTCACATTAGCTATCCTTTCTAGGGAATCACAATGACATCACTATAGGGTTGACTGATTTTTTAACCAAAAAGGAAGTTCCATGAACCCATTCCCATGGATTATAACACTTTGAAATAATATGAATTTCATCATTGATTTAACATAAATTTTTCTTCATTAAGTTAAATTTTGCTCTACGTCAAAGTGGAATCTCACTATCAGAAACCTTTTATAGTTCCCATCAAAAGATCTTACCGATAAACTATGACACATATGGTGGAAACTATTTTCTCTCTATAATACCAGGACTGTTGGAATACTCAGTAGAAAAATAATTATAGGATTTGGAATATATTCACTATTCTATGTTGGAGTTTATTTAGAATATTATGAAAGCATAAAAAGAGTATACTCATATACTTATTTAAATTATTCATAACAGTTTGTGTATTTCCATAGCAAAGAAGGAAACCTTTTTGAATATTTATACCAAAAAATATTAGTAATAACATATTATTCATATGAACGAGAGATTACTTCATCCACAAAGTCAGGTTAATACTCTAGAGTAAGATCATATAGATCTTCCCATTAAATATGGTCATAAATATATCCAAAAGGTTTAAGAGACAAGAAAACCTGATCCTAAGAAGCGTTTTTGAAAAATTAAAGCCCCAAAAAAGACATTATAGCATTGATTTACAAATAAAAGTATCTAAATAACCACAAAAATTTGAATGTACAAGACTAGAATAGTAACATGGTTAAACACAAGACCATATGGAACTAACCACCGGATGTTATCTCTTATAAAGGGAATCAACAACCTAATTAGAATCTCGATATACATGAGTTACATCCAGAGAAATCCAGTTTGGATGATGAAGAAAAGCAATCTAGGGTGACAACATCTTCCTTGGTAAATTTCTTGAATGATCTTAGAGGATTTTCACTACAACAGAAGAATATGATTGCAACTATAAAGCATGACAACCATAATGGACAACATACATGGTCACCTTTATCATAGACCACTGTTCTGATTCAATTTCACGTATATTTCCAATGAAATAAAAGAAAAATCCATTAATGAACCCTCTATTGGTGAGAAAAATTCTGCCACAACCACAAGAACTCGGTCCACTAGATACTGACCCATCAACATTTATCTCTAACCAAACTGATATTGGTGGTATCCATTGAATGGATTAAACCACTAATGGTTTCTTGGCCCTTCCATGAACACCATGTGACCTAAAATTAATGATATCACAAACTTCATTATTCATTGTCTCAATTTTAATTTTAGATGCAAGTCTGATCCCATGATTAATATCCATGACATCATCATGGAAATAAAGTTTGAGATTATTAAGAGAAAGATCATTCCATTACATACAGGAGTATGATAATACATTAATAGTCACTGCCAGTGTGAGGGAGTGAACATGCTTGCTACAACCAATTTTTTTGAATAATAAAAGTAGCACCACAATGGACTGATATTTGATGAAGCTACAAAATAATTCATGTATATAGCTCCAAATTATACATGTTAACCTAAATCACACAAAGAGATGAAGAAAATTATCCGATATATTGAAATAGAAGAGGTAGGTCGAAGCAAGATACAACCCAGTATACTAGATGTGGCACTGAACTAGAAGTCACTACATCCAAATTTTCCATATGAGAAGGGTGCTATCATGGGGAATGAATAGATTTATAAAACCCGTTAAACATTATGGAATACCAGGAGAGGTGACATAATGAAATCTATTATAGTCGTGGGGGGTGAACATACCATTACATTAGGAATCCAAAACAGGGTGTCGTTGTCAAAAAAATCATATCGGGATTCCTCCACAAGAATATGAGAGGGTAGTAGATCATGAATATTCATCTCTAATATTGTGATACCTTTCAAGGATAAAGGAATGTAAATATCATCACTGATAGGCTGAGACAACCAATGATTTGTCCACTAATTTAATTGAGAGTTATTAAAAACCTCACATTTCAAAAATTCAATAATATCCCAGTATGCCTACTTAATATCTGGCCAAATAGATGAGGGAATGGACATAGCATAACCATTGTGAATTTTTCCCCAAAATCTCATGATAAGATACTCTATTGAGAAGTTATGCATGGAATGAATCCTCCATGTGAATTTTTTTATTAAAGTGTCATTGACGATCATGATATCATTAATTACCATTCCTCCCATATTCATAGGATTGACACATTCATTCCAGGTAACCATGACCATCTTCATTTCATGAATCAAAATACTCCAAATAAAATTTCAGATCTAGGTACCCAACTCCTTAATAAGGGCCCTATGCTATTTATACAACGAGAAAGAATAAATAAACATTGAGGTGAAAAATAATTGACCAAGAAAACTCTATCTACCTGAGACATAGTATTCCCTTTCCAATTTTCCAATTGATTAGTAATTATCAGATAAAAAAAAATAAGTAACTACTTTTCACCCAGCCATTGAAAAGGGGAAAACTATAGTAAATTAAGGGAACCGAACCTCTTGTAACACTATGTATCTAAGAATTCTTATTCAACATAGAAATAACCACTCAATCTCTAAACATAACAGAGGAGTTTGTTCTGATAATAACCTCACCTAAAACTTCTTCATAGTGTAAAGAAATCTCTTGATTCAAGATATGGTAGCTTTATCAGCCTTACGAAAACGTAAAATATCATTATCATAATGAAAGTGTAAGGGTAAAAATCTATCCCTCCAAACACACGTCCACTGATACAAACAAACAGTGAAATGGTTTGAAATGAACCACCTCACATAATCCTCAGATATAGAAAATAAAAGTCTAGATAAAGTATCACCCTTCCTTAATCCTCTTGAGCACTGGAAAACCCCCTTGTGGATCTATTAACCAGAATAAAATTTTTGGAAATTTTCAAGATATATAAAACCAACCAGATAAATCTCAGAGAGAACCCATATATTTTTATGATTAGAAGTGTGAAATACCATTTTAATTTAGCAAAATATTTTTGAAATATCAAGCATCAGAACCATATTACCATCCATTGTATTCTTCTTCATGACATTAACACATTCAGAAGTAGTGAATAGAAATTTAATATATTCCTATAAGGGACTAACCAAGATTGTTTTATTGAAATAAAACCACTGTCAATCTCCCCCAACATGTGAGTAATGAATTTTCAAAATAACCATTGGTATGATGTTTCCAATAGCAACATTACTAAAAAACATAATATGTAGATCATTTTACATCATTGGGATTAAATAAATAAAATTGGAATTCATCCTAAAAGAAAATAAATATTGAGGAAAAACTCCCTCACAGGGTTTTTTACCTCAATATGAATAATGTATGAATAAAACATAAAGAAAAAGTTGGTGAAGCCATTAGAACCATCACCATTATCCATATTTATATAGAAGTAATATGCATGGATCTATTTTCCTTTTGGGCCTATTTTTTTTAATTTTTTTCTTCATCAATTCTTGGTTAGAAACATTTAACCATTTTGACTAATTTTTAACCCCATTATGGGGTTTTATCTTCTCAAAATAAAATGTCACATAAATTTTAAGACCATTCTCATAAATAAACATATTCCCAATTATTTTAATATTAGTGAGACACCATTTACCCTTATTCTCCATATGCATGCAATGAAAAAATTATGAATTCCTATCTTCAACCATTGGCCACCTAATGTTGAATTATTTATGAGCTAGGTTGTCTTTAAGATTCGAGAGATTAACCAACATTGATGTAGCTTGTACCTCCTCTTAAGAGGGTACATCATGAGACATGTTCTTTTTTAGAAAATAACTAGACTAGATTCAACTTCCTTAATGTCACATTTATAGTTAGAAAAGGATTCCTTGCACCATTATTTCAATATGGGTGTAACAATATTTATCTTTAGGGTTATAATATTTAAAGGGATTCCCACAAAAATAGTTTCCCAATCATCCAAGACAATTTCTTTGGAGCCTAGTATGACCATACATGAATTGTTAAACTTGAAATGTTGAGGAGATAACCTAAATATATAGAAACAAATATCAATTAACAAAGAATTATGATCTAAGGGAAATCATGGAAGGGTGAGTCCAAATATATAAATTGAAAAATTACTCTCATGAACTTGCACAAAGCATATGTCATATATATTTGTCTGGATCCCATTTGAAGTATAACTACTCCATGTATATTCAGCTCAATGTATGGGAATATCAGTGAAGACACATTGATAAATAAAGAATAGAATTAATTGTCTAACGTACAATAGAAATTACTACCACTTGATTCATCTAGCCTCAAGACAGAATTGAAATCACTGAAAAAATCAAGCTGCAAGACATATTATCAGATGTGGAAACCATATTTCTCCCAAGGTATCATCATCATGTATAAAAATTGAAAGCATAGAGAAAAGTCATTGAAAGATATGTGATACTAATTGAACAGAAGAGGGTCACTGATTGATGATCATTATAGAAGGAATCAATCATGACACTATCATTATTAAGAAGGCATGAGGACTCTCTGGTAGCATAAAATTTATTATAATTAACAAAGGAGTAACCTAATGAACTCCATTTAAATAACATTCATCACTCAAAATTAATTCATTGTTAATAAATACCAATTAATAGAGTTTTATTGGTTTTAATATAGTGAATATGGGGTTTGAAGATGGATGTGTTTTCGAGCCCTTGTAGATTTTAGAAGAAGTTCTTTATTAACTGCAAAACTTGAGCCTAGTGTGAGTCCCATCATAACATTGTGTCCTACCTTTATATAAGGCTCTAGATTTCAAAACCCAATCATTAATATCACATACTATATCAATAGAGGATGGGTAAAATGTTTCATGACCAGATTTGGAAGAATCCATTTCATCTCTAGGAGAGGATTCAATGCTAAGGGAGGTGAAACTATTGGCTGAGTCAATAAGGGATAAGAGATGGATAGCACGAAATTTACTTCTAGAAAAATTTGATGATGTGAACTATGAAAAATAAAAATTAATTTGAAAGTAATATGATTTAAATACTAGATAAGAAGGATCCTATTTAGATGGACGATAATCATTGATTTCCAAAGAACTATATACCAAGACATCCTTTATGAAAGATCCTACACAGGATGCAGATAAAAAGATTTCTTACTTGGTCTGGAGATAAAGTAGTGAACAATAATGGATCATAACTTGAGGAAGAGTTAGCAACCTTATCTGATGATGAAATAAAAACCCATTTAGATTGTATAACATTGATATTAATCTCCAGGACTCTTATATTGACTTTTCCAGTGACATGTTCACAAGTGGTAGAGTCATCCGGCTTCTCCAAGGATGAAATACCAACCTGTTTAGCTTGTGTAGAATTGATAATCCTCTATAGATCAGCTATATTGACCCAACTGGGTTCTAACTAACATGAACCCTACAATGAAGTGTAAGCATAATTTTTTAGATCTAGACATGGCTCATTAGTGGCTTAGGTATGACTAGTCTCAAATACAATAGAGGCCACATTAGGATTCATCTTGGTGTGACCATTCAAAACATCTATATGGATAACATCTGGACTATCAAAGGAAGTAGAAAAATCAGGTTCCATAGTAGCATCCAAAAGAGCAGTAAAATGAAAACCCTGTTGTCCACCCTTGTAAGAAGGAACTTCCAAATTCACTAAAGGCACATAACTAGAATAATGGGAAGAAACTTTTCAATCTTCCTCTTTCAACTCAAATCATCATGTCCCCCAATTTTGAAATTGTTACATAACTTGTTCCTATTAAATTCAATGACTATTGGATGAAAAAGAAAAAATTTATAGAAATTTTTTGGATTTATTAAATAGAAAATTTCATGGTTGGTGATGTTATCCTAAGTGGTTAAGACATCTTCTTCCAATAGATTTGCAGAAAAATAAAACTCACATAGAATCCTAGAATAATGTCCAGATCATGGATCATCCATCTTTCTGTCTAAAATTATTATACCAACAACATAAAAAGAAATATCCCAAATAATTTGATAATTCTTATAGATCCGATTATGGGTACAACTCTGATACATAATTGAGAATAACTTTTCTTAATAGTACTAAGATCTGAATTTTGATCACATTCATGAATTCGGAGAAGCCGTAGTTTTTGAGGAACCATGTAAAAACTCTAGTGGTTTCATTTTCATTCATATAATGGAAAAAATGTGATAAAAACTATAGCTCATAGAGGTCTTATTTCAATCAGCAACACCCCGTATCTCATATATCCTCTATGTGAGTATATTAAAATTCCCCATTTTCACCACTTTTGGAATCACAACATGAGCAATAATTGATAATTTTCAAATCTTCACCCACTCTTATACACCATAATTATTTGATGGTACATGCCCAATACGACCCTTCTTGACAATCCTCCATGAAAGAGTTGAATCACATTAAAATAAACTGATGTTTCTTGCAATGATAGCAACATCTACGAAACATTTTGGGATACAGATCTTTCATTATTGGGATCTAATCTAACCTATTTACATTTAACCTAGATAATTAATATATATTTGTTTCCAATGCATTCTAGATGTTCAGTATCCACATAATCCTCAAATTTGTTCTTTATAACATCAATTTTTAGGTCGGGAGTCTATTTTCCTCATATAGGGTGGTCACCCATCTCCCTGCCCTGCTCCACCATCCACAACATCATCATCAAAAAAATATGGGTGAAGGATGAGAACATCATCATGAAAATATAGATTTTTCAACTAGGGGTTGTTTTTATTATTTGATAATCACTTGAGGATATATACATATCACTTTCATAGACATATCATAATGCTAGAGTAATATTATAATGTTGAATGAATGTTGTGTTTATATCTTTTACCATATCTCATAAGGGTGCCATTATACTCATGTTACACAAATTAGCAGTGATAATTTTAATATGTCTATGAACATCATGAATCAGGCCTATTATTGTACCCTCTTCAATTAATTAGCTTATAACCCCCCACCAAAATAAATTTATAAGATAATGAATATTCCCTCTAAAATTTTTGTGTGTCTCTATCATATGATAGTGAATATTGAATATTAGGACTAGGAAAATATTCTTGTTCTAGATAGGGTTTTTTGGAATATTTTATATATCACTTCGAAGAAGACGTATACCATTATAATTATTTATGGATATTCCGAGCATATTTCGATAGTCACTAAAGAGTGGTAATATACTATAGTAAATATAAAAGAAGGTAATCAGTGTATTCTAGTAAAAAAATAGCGGACATCTCGGTGGATCCCAATATATGAGGGTTACAATCACCCATATATATCCTTAACTTCCCAATGAGTTGTGTTTTAAAACATTATTATCAAAAATCAAATATATATTAAAAGGAGTTTAGAATCCATGGGCTAAACAATTCCAGTGACCAAGGAGACATGTGATGTTTTTAAGGGAAGCCAAAGGATCCATCAAATCTCCATCAAATGGTGAAGGTAATAAAAACTTCAGATGTCCTCCTCATGGGTAACTATTTAATATTCTAGGGGACACTTCACTAGGCATCCACCAAGGATGACCTCCCCTTCGAAATATCTCAACCAGAAAAATCATGTCTTACATGTGATGAAATTCCTTAATATAAATAGGTATAATAAATATTAGGGTAAAGTACATATGATTCCATTTTATAATCCAATATTCAATACTGTTGGTTGGGGGTTAATTCTATTCAACAAAAATTGTATCTTGATCCTATTCAAAAAATTACCCCTATAGTATTATCATGTAAATTAATATGCCTTTGTGAATGATTAAAATAATATTGATATGTAGACAGAGCTCGATGAGGGTGATATAAAATTCATTTTATGGCCTACAACCACCACTCATTACATGAATGCTATATCACCCTCATCCTGTTTGTTCAACATATCAATATTATTTGATTCATTCAGATAAGCATATTCCTTTACATGATCATACTATAGGGGTATTTTTTTGAAAATTAATAGATACAATATATCGTATAAAGATACATAATAATATATTATGGATGAATTACAATTACTTTAGGGTGAATCATATTACCAATGAGAGATATCATGAACATCTAATGGAATTTAGTGAGAATTTTCAACATGATTTACTCTTCAAATTTTTTGAAACTGTAAGGTGAGAATACCAAAAAGAAATATATAATTCTATAACAAACTTTTTTTAAAATTACAGAAACACATTAATTTATTATTGAATGTTATCCATTTAATTTATGAAATTGGAGATGGATTGAATAAATATTGATACATTTTACACTACACTATGGTCTTCAATTCCCCACATGGTAGGCCTTCTATAATTTTATTTCATCATGAATGTTTATAGAGCTAGGAGGTGATAATATCCACTAGAATATTCAGGATAGTCATTACCCTTCAAAATCTATAAGATAAAAGACATTATAGGTGAAAATATTTTGACGATTAATTAACGAAAACAACAGAAAAGATGAAAATGCATTATTTTTTACAAAATTTGTGTAGCTGACTGGGGAACATGCCTTTCAGTCAAGCAACTTAAAACATTCAATATGTCAATATCATTCACATTTGAAAACAAACATAAAATTGTGTAGTATGAATAAAATTAGATTCAACGACAACAATAGGTGAATCAAAGACCTTTTTTATATAAAAATAATCATAACATTTATTACAACCACCACAAGGATAATCAAACCAGTAACTAATATTAGATGTTTTTATAGAGACGAAAAACTCTCCAATCCCACTAATCTACATAAATGTATACCATCACCATTTACCCAAAACTAATGTTAGTTTTCACTAGGATGTGTAAACATTTATTGTAATTATAATTGAAATATCTAAAAATTAGTGACATATCCTTATAACTATGAAATTTCAAAAAAGTGTTGTCATCATTTTCTAAAAGGATAACCTATATAATCTACAACCTAGATGGTGGGATGGGGAAAACACTAAGTCCTCGAGGGAACATAATCACAAATGATATTCCATGTAATATATGATTATATTAGAATTAAAAATATCCTTTAATGAATTCTAAATGGGTGATACATCTCTGTATAGTTTAGATAAATAAAATAACATTATTCATGCATCTAATATAGCATATTGAATGTATTAAATATGAATATATTAGAATTAATTACTAAAAAAATTATTAATACATAATTTAACAAGTTTATTCTAAATATCACAATTATATAATCAAGTAATATGGTGTAAATAAATAAAAATAGTGGGAATACATAAATTTTGGCACCACAAAAATTTTCAACTACCATTCCCACTACACGAATCAACGAGGGGTAATAGAAAGGGGTGAACTCATCCCAAGATGTTGTGAATGGATCATATGTGGCTCCCACCAATGAGAATATTCAGTAATATGAAGCTAAGATATAATAATTAAGATGAATTATTTTTGAATTTTATTTTCAAAATATTATAATGAATAAAAATATAATGGTGGGAACTAATATACACACTCTAGTAAGAAAATCACAGTCATAACTACACATCCCAATAGTTGGTGAGGGAGTAGAGTAGGATGAAAATATTCCACACAACAAACTAGTATATATGGATCCATAATATGTGGAATATATGTATTTGTATCCTAGTGAACCTCAAATATAATCAACATTTTCATTATGAACCACACAGATTGGGTAACAACAACCAATTTAGGAAATCATATTGTATTTCTCATTACCTACAACACATTATATGTATTACCATTTTCCATAGTGACCACCTTCCGTATATAACACCATCCAAGAAATAATTCCTTGAATGTATAAAATATAATTAAGGATTGAACTAGTTCAACTATAGATAATTTCCCACCTTGAATGGATGAATGAAAACCTTATCCAAATTTTGAGTTCAATAATTTCATGACCATTAATAATGATTGGGTTATAGAGGAAAATATCATTACATTTTTTGATATTATGGAACCAAATTCTTTACACTTGATGATAATGAAGAATCCCTGATAATTTTTTATATATAAATGTTAGAGGGCCCACTATTTGTTTTTATAAAAACCTCTATTCCAGTTCCATTTATAAAGAATATGATCTGCATCACTATTTGTTATTTTTTTCCATTGTAAAGAAGAAATAAATAATTATACATTAATATTGAAAATATTATGAGAAATAATGCATGTCATAAATTATTACATGGTTGAATGAGATCATATATATTTTAGATATACAAATTTTGTGAGATTTTTTGTATAGACATATATAAACTACATGATGATTAAAAAACCCCCATATCATTTTGAAATTTCCTTTTTTGGTCGAAATAATTTTCCTCGATTACTAAATGTTTATAATGTCTTTCTAATGAAGAAATGAAATCACACATTATATTCATTCATGATAAGAATTATGATTGGGTAAGGTGTAAATAGCCTTTTCAATTCTCAAACCACTATTGGGTCCACCCCAAGCACCGTATCCCCTTTAATAACACACGTCATCCATCCCTGAGTTACACAACTAAAATGGAATCCATGATTTAGGATGAAAATGGAGAATTGTTTTCGAAGACATAAGGATAAAATAAATAATAATAATTAATTAATAAGGGAGAAGGACCAATTAATTTATTATGATATCCTGAGAAAACATTTTTCTCAGATTACTAATGTCAAAAAACTAATGAAGGTTTACGATATTATTCACCCACTTAATACCCACACCCTTTTTTGTTGGGGAATAATTTTGAATAACTATTTATCATCAAAGAAGTACACTATAATTTGGTTTCTAATGGAAAATATAAATTAGGTAAGACCTATAAATAGGTTTAATGTTACTAAACCATTCCTATAAAGGATGAAGGGGAATTAGATAAATTCATAGGAGTGCATCCATAAAAGTTAGATTGTTTGATTTCCTAGAAAATGATCAATAAAGCATACACCATAATCCATGAAAGATTGAATCACAGAATTGAATATCTAATTCCCTCAATAATAATTAAATATTACTATTTGGAACACAAGTAATACAAGAGAAGACATAATCATCAAATGATGGATAATTCCTATGAAGGAGATGAGGAAAAAATAATTGATTTTTATATTGGTCAAAACATTAAAATATTTATATCTAAAAAATTGGGTTTATAAAAAAACCCATCCAAATAGATCCTGCATAAGATGAATAATAATTGTATGATTTGGTTAATTTAAGTCATCTTATTGATCCATTTTCTAAGAGGGAAATTGTATGTCAATACCCAGAACCTTGTTTCCCCGAGCTGGTTCCTTGCTTAATTTAATTTATACTAAGAATAATTGTTCCCATCAAACTGGACTGAATATTTTATTATATTTATAAAACCAAATAAAAAAATAATTTTTTTCTTTACAAATATGAAAGGGAAATAACAAATCAAATCCATTAGGAAGTCCCATAAACTCATATATTATCCTTTCAAGTCATTAATTATATACCTCTATGCATACTAGGGAAATATAAAACATAAACTGTTGGTGAACTTAGATTCTCAGTAATGTTAATTTATATAGTGTAAGATAATTTATATAGTATAATATAATTTAATCATAAAAAATAATTAAATTTGAATAAATAAAATCACATACCATTAAAACATAATTTTGAGCATATTTCGGCATGAATGAAAGATGATTATATAATTCCCTATAAATAATATTTGGGGAATCAAACATAATGAAAGATAATATAATAGTTGAATAATAACATGGATTATAAATTAATAATTTCAAATTGTTAGAATTCATAATGCTATAAATTTCATACATACCATTAAGGCCTCACCCAAGACATCTGAAAATAAATTATCAAGGCCCCAACCAAATGAATATATTTTTTTCTCCTGAGACTTACTAATGAATTGAGGGGATTTAGTGGGAATCTCATGTCACATAATAATTCCAATAATTTGTTCAGATTAATTTAGTGAATAATAAAAAACAAATATATAACATTCATCAATCATTAAATATTATCAAAAAGCATTATGAGTAATATGGTGAATGATATCAAATTAGCACAACCAAAGTAAAAATGATAATAAACTATTTAATAAAATATGACAGATGATATGATAAAATATTAATCCCAATTAAAAATAATATTCAAAATATTATATTGAAATAAATGAAAATACTGTAATAAAATTACAAGGGAATTATTGAGAAAAATTTAGTTTTTACATTACAAATATTAATTATTTAGGAAAATAATTTGAATTTTTCAGAAAAAATGTTTGTAAAAATGTGTATAAATGAAATGATACAATATTAAAAATGAAATTATTTTTGATGTGTGAATGATTCCCAACTTAAGTGAAGACATGTAATATGTTTTCTATGAAAATTTAAATATAGCCCACTTCTGTGCGGTTTAAGTGAATATATAAGAATATTTAAAGTGGATAATGAAATAATTGTTGAAATAAAACCATAAATTAACTATGATAGTTTTAATGATTAAAATGTTTATTTTTGAAAAATATTGGTGTCTTAAAATATATTATCGATTTTACTTGAATATTGGCATGAAATTGGGAAACACCCTTTAATCGGGCTTCTACATCGAGAAGAATTTGAATGGGAAACAAATAAAACTTGTATTATACCATTAAATAAAGATTAAATTATGTTGTTAAAATATATTTGTACATATAGAAATAATTTTTAATAACTATATAAAATTAAAGTATAATTTCATTGAGTTAAAGAGAGAGAACGTGTAACCTGACTGAAAATGGAGATTCGGGAAGAACGCTTAACTTATGTTCAAAAGCATTCTTCACTTTCACTTAATGTCATAGATAATGAAATTATATCCATTAATAATTTAATTAATAACATATTCAACATTTATTTCATTAATGATAATTTTATTTTATTCATTATGGACTTTTGGATTCAATAGGGGAATTAATTTTACTGTTTGGGTGTGGTCATTTTCTAGGTTTTCATGTCTAGTTCACTTGTATACCTGTACAAAAGATCATGTGAAATTATAATAGTTACCCAAAATTGAAAATATATATTATTAATAATGTTATATTTTGATTAAGGGTGTTATATATCTTTTTTCCTCTGATAATAGGTTCATTAACTAAATGACGGGTTAATAATAACCATTTAGATTATTTTGGAATTTTTTCAACCATCAAGAACTATTATTGTATTATGTATTTATATTATATATACATAATTGTTATATAACAATAAATATTTTTTTATAAAATATACTAAATTATGTTTTAACCAGAAAAATATTTTTCTGACCATCCTAGTAGGAGGAATTGATAAATAAAAACTCATTGTCCTTGAATGTGGTAAATCGACACCACTCAGACAATTATTATTTTTTGGAATAAAATGGTATAGAGATGAAAATTTATGGTTTATATTCCATTAACACTATAAAATTATATTATATATATGATGATTGAGTTATCATACATCTTTTTATAGATTATTTAAAGAAAGGATAAGAAAATAAAAGAAATTGAAAGAAAATTTAAATAACAAAATGGGATTGGAACTCTTGAATTTCCCTCATTAAAATCCTCCTTATGGTTTATTTAAATTTTCATTTAGGTGATACCAAATGTAAAATAAATCGGGGAAAGTTTTTTATTATTTTTATTGGGTATTAATTGGAGAAGTGTCAAGGATTTTTACATGTGATGGGAAGAGGTGGTGAGGGGTGGTAATTTTAGTGGAGGAGAGGGGTGTTTTATAATTATTTTATACATTAGTTTTTTATTTTGTATCAATAATATTAATATTTATTATTAATTTGAATAAATATATTTATGAGAGAATTAAAATGTCATAATAATTACTTAAATCATCTATGACTCAATAGTTAATGTATTTATTAAAAACTGTACATTACTGTATTTTACATTTCCCAAAAAATTCAACTATTTTTTAAAAATCCCAAAAATTCACTGAAACCATATTTTTAAATGTAAAAGTAAAAAATGGAATTTATTTTAGGAATATACATTTCACTGAATTAGTACGTTAATATTTAAATAAAATTAGCATTTACTCAAAAAATAATGATTATAATATTATTATTGTTTTTTATGACTCTTTGGATTATTATGCAGTGTCTTATAAAATTATATTATAAACATAAGAAACCAATATATTAGTTGATGAAAATATTTTATGAAAATAAATTTTCTTTTAAATCATCATATAAATTATAATATTGTAAATAATAAATTATTTTTTATAAAAATACCTACAGTAGACTTATTTTTAAAAAAAAAATTATTTTCTTATTCCATGATATTAATATAAAATATTGAAATTTATAGTTTAAAAAAAATTGTAATTTCATAGGTGGAGTTTCTATTCCATTAGTTATATTATTGTTCCTAATTGTGACATTAAAAATATATCGATAATATATAATAATATATTATGATATTAAACATGGTGTTACATGAACAATAAACTGTCAAAGATGCTGAGTTTTATAATAGAAATATAATAATATCATAGGGTGTTACATTCTACCCTCTATCAAAAATTTCATCCTTGAAATTAATATAGTGTCACCCCAAAAAAATTGGTCATTTCTTCATTATTATTTCTAATCATTCCCATTTAGCCTCTAAAATATTACAATTTTTCTAAATTACATTTACTAGTTGAGTGTTTTAGTTCCACAACACAA
The DNA here is from genome assembly GCA_963277665.1 of Viscum album. NCBI lineage: Eukaryota > Viridiplantae > Streptophyta > Magnoliopsida > Santalales > Viscaceae > Viscum > Viscum album. The sequence continues at coordinate 1,533,811,283 of OY728158.1, read as the reverse complement.
GATCTTTAGTGTCTAGAATCATGATATTATGCTTATATTAAGATAAATTATCTTCCAATTCCATTCATTCATAATTGAGGGTAGTGTTGGGCATGACATGTACTTACTTAAGAAATATTTGTATATCACATTTCATATTTAAAATTATATGTGGAATCACCAAATGATAATAAACAACTCTAAATATCTCTAAGATTTCGAAAGATCTATTATACCTAGGCCTCAATTTCCCTCTCTTTCCAAATCATATAAAACAATTCTAGGGTGATACCTTCAAAAAGACATCACCACCCACTTGAAACCCAAAAAATTTCCCATGCTTATCAGTAGAGCCCTTTTGACTATTTTTTGCTGATTTGATTTTTGTTGGAATATTATTTAACTTTGAAGTTGTTTCCTCGACCTGTTTTGGGCCTATAAGCTTCCTTTCAACAAATTTAGCCAATCAATTTCACGTATGAAATCTCTTTCATTACAATGCATCATATGGTGTCATTTGAATACTTTAATTGAAACTATTGTAATAAGAAAACTCTAATATATATATATATATATTGATCCCAGCTACCTCGAAATTAAAGATAGAATAATCTTAACTTGTCTTATGATGTTAGTATCATCCAGTCTGACTGTCCATAAGATTGAGTGTTCTAATAAGTACTCAAATATTGATCATTAACCAAATATTTATCAATACATTTACATAATTTTGATGTAAATCATGTGTCACGATTAGGCAAAATTGAAATAGGGGCCTCATGAAGACTTACAATGTCATTAATATAATGTCTTGGAAGGCCCTCTAATATAAAATACTCCCTTATAATGATGGAATTTTTTGATATAGCATGTCAATCAACAATTAGCCATATTTTATAATTATTTTTTATAGTTTTTGGTAATCCAGTGTAATAATCAACTGTATCATCATCCCATTTCAATGTAGATATAGGAATAGGATGCACGAATCTTTTGGAATGTTGTCCTTAAGACTTCACATATGGATATACTTGAAATATCGATACATAATCATCAATTTACTACTTAATATCATCCTACCAGAATTCTTCTGAAAAATATTTGGACATCTTAGTGCTACAAGGGTTTATATGGAAGTTCAATCTATGGGAATCATCCAATAGATACCTTTCTATCTGAGGTACATAGGGATCACAAATCATCTTTCTGATTTTAATACTTTTATACTCATACACAATGTATTAAAACATCCCATCATTGATAGATTTAATTTTTCTTCAAAAATTATCATATTAAGAATTAAAAAATTTAATATTTTCTAAAAATGATGGTTGGGATACCAATTGAGAAGGTAGTGATGTTTAAAATTTCATGATAATTCCCAGATCCATACTCACTAGATCCAATAACACAAGATCTCTTTCAATCCCCAATTTTTAGAACACCATGATCCTTCCGGTTCAACACATGTGATGCCATATTTTCAATCCCTTGTTGATAGTGTATTAAAAATAATATTTATTTAGTTGATGAATCCATTATATTTGCCTCATGTTGAATTATTTTTGTGAGAAGATATATTTCAAGCTCTTATGATCTATATATATTTAGTATATTTCACCATTTAGATAATGCCTTTATATATTCATAGTAATGATTACAGATACTAACTGAAGATCATGAGTTGGATAGTTATTTTTTAGATTTCAACTACTTTGATTCATTGGAAATAACTATGTCATTATACATAAGGAAGATCCATGTCCTATATTTTATTCATCATTATAAATTAAAAATCCACCATTTCTCGATGGGAGAGTCAAGATCAGATCTTTCAATAATATCCACATCAATTCTTTGAAGCCTTATTCAATTTCCATTATCCAAATAAACTTAACCCTATTATGAGTAATCTTGGTTAATGTGTTAGATAATTGTGAAAAATAATGAATGAAGCACCAATAGTAACCTACTAAACCAAAGAAAATAAGTACTCTTGTTATGTTCAATGGTGTAGGATATTCCTGAACTACCTTTGACTACATAGGATCATCTGCTATTTCTTACATTGAGGAAATATGGACATGAAATAAAACTATTTTGAGATATAATTAAATATTTCTAATCATCCTATTTAAATATTTTATTCTCAGAGAATCTAGAATAATATGAAAAATGTTCTCATGGTTATTATATATTTGGAATATATCAAGATATCATAAACAAATTCAACAAGAAAATAATTTATATATTTCTTTGAATCTATATTATATTGGTATAAAAACTATTTAGGAAAGTATTTTTTCCAAATGGCATTACTATAAACTAGTAATGTCAATACCTGGTTATAAAATCTATTTTTCGAATATATTACCTCCTGACACACAATTGATGATATCCATATCAAAGGTAGATCTTCAAAATATATTAAGATTTTTTTGGTTGATCAAATAAATTATCAATGTGAGGTAGTGTATTATTGTTATTTATTATAATATCATTGATTTATCTATAGTCGATTCACAACCTCATGGATCTATCATTTTTTTTTGAAAAAGTGAATTGGGGTTCCCTATGGAGAAACACTCGAGTGAATAAATCCATTATTACTCAATTCCTCTTGTTGTTTCTTCAGATCCACTAATTCCATAGTGTCCATTATATAATGATTCCTTGATGTTCGCCTTACATCAGAGATTAAATCAATAGAAATATAAACTACCCACTCTAGATAATGTCTTGGTAAATCCAATTGAAAAAAATTGATTTATTCTTGTATTGTAGGTATGTCCTCACATTAAAGATTTATATCTGCATCCATATATGATGTTTCTTCTTCTTCCCCAATAATATAATTTAGTTGATCTACTAGAGGTGGATATAGATATGACTCAGATGACGAGGACTCTCATTTAATGATGAGAAATTCCATACCTTCTTAAAAAATGACAATTTCATTCTCTATGAAATAATGTTTTTCATTATTATTTGAAATGAATTTTGTAACATGGATTTTATCAAAATAAACCACAGGTATGATGATAAAATCAACAATTAGGGAACAATTATGTGTTATAATAAGAACTTATTGACACATATTTTTTGTAATAGTTTTTCCACATGGGGTCTTTACTTTCAAACCCCTTGTAAAGGTGAATTGGATAGATATGATTTTTTTAAAAATACTACGAACATATAAAGGAATGTGATGATCCAAACACAAATAAATATTTAGAAAAATTTGAGGAGATGATTAACGTACATTCCCCCACGTCATTTGAAACATTAAACTCATGTATTACGACAGAATATTCCATTCCATGATCTCATGAACTTTTCAGAAGCATGTTTCATTGAAAATTTGGGAAATAATTTCCATAATTTCACATCTGCCATCCATTGTAGAATTGAATATTGGTATATAATTTTTCCAATTTTAATCATGAGCAAGATGACCTTTCTCACCACATTTCAAAAAAAATAGTTTTCCTTTTTAGAAGAAAAATGGGTGTTTTCTTAAACAAATTATTGGAAACATCATTTGTTATTCATTTTTTTATCCATTCATTACACATCCACCCCCTTATTATATTTTTTCCCTTAAATTCACATACATAGATAATTATTTTTATGTATATATCGTACATGAGTCCATATCTTCTTATGATGAGAATGTTTAGGGGACCAATTCATTTTAGAGTAGTGGTTTTAACACATCAAACAATCGATAAATATTTATCTTCAGATTATGTATGTAATCCAAAACCTACATTTTTGTCCTGGTATAGTTGGCCTTATTCTTTGAAACATTTTAATATATTATTCATTTTAAAGAAAATAATTTTCTCTATGTATAATATTTCTATTCACGATGAAATATTTTTCCAATAATGGTCCCATAAAATCATTGCATTCCATATTCAAAATTACATCCTCAACCATTGTGTTTTGAATTAATGACCAACATTGTTCATAATCTCTCGAGAGGAGATTAACAACCATAATAACCATCTACATAACATTTCTTCCAAACGCGAGAAATATCATCTCTAAAGAATATATCCATTTCTCAGCATCAAAGGTTTTTATCATCCCATTTAATGAAGGAAGATTTCTTTGATGAATGTTTTCTAACATTATTACACAACATTATCGATTAGGATCCTCCATGTGAATGAGTTTATTTCTTATAACCTAAGTCATTTTTCCTTGTATAGTTATAAGTTTATCACCTCTAATTGCAGCTCTCACTCCAACACCATAATTTTTCACTAGTGAAAAATAACTAAATGGAATATATTCATAGATAGTTTTTTCAATACTTCCACTAGGATCCATTTCTATATATTTTAATACAAAAAATTTGGTTATGAATCATAATGCATAATTCTGGATCTATCGAAACACTTATAATAAATTATAATTTTATTTATAAATAATCTCCCAATAATAAACATGGTGTTTATGACAATATTTACTCTTAAATACTTTATAATGGGTTGTAAAAAATGTGAATTTTCAATAAAATATCCATTTTTAGTTTCAAACCATCTTCATAGTAAGGTCTATAGTTGTGTAACAGGTTTTGAAGAGTCTTTCCTAAAACACCTTGTTAGATTTTCTACTCTTAGGTATATTTGTTCCAGAACCATGTCCACATGTAGTATCCTTATTTTTATGTATTCCTAGGAATACCATCATAATCTATCGAATACAAAAATTCAAGGATGTTAATATATTATTATACTCAAATTCTATATCATTTCAATGATCTCTAATAAAGTTTCGATGGTTTCTTCTAAATTTTATCTGATAAACACTATAAATACACCAACAGTAGTAGCCCATTCCAATTGCATTAATTAATTAAATTAGTAATAAGAAAAATAATTCACATCTCTATAGAAAAAATATTCTATTATATTAGGAAAATAATAAACAAACATAATTGTTAAATTAAAAAAATGAAAGGAAAACCAACAAGTAAAATCCATTGGAATCACCCATAAACTCATAGATTATCCCTATAATTATTTCATAATATAAATTTTTGAATCCTGGGGAAAAATAAAACACAAGGAAGTTGTGAGATCATATTCTTATTAAGGGTATATAATACACTATAAACTAATATAAACCTCACCAATTATGTATGGTGAAAAACTAAATTAACATTCCATTAAAACATAATGTAGCTCATATTGTTATATACATAAATGCTGAATAAATAAATCCCTATAAATAATCAGAAGAGAATGAAAATTAACCAAGGATATTAAACTATTCTAATAATAACATTTATTATCAGTTATTAATATCATAATGATGCAATGCATAACGGTGGACATTTGAAACATACTATGGAAGCCTTGACCATGACATGTGAAAATAAATAGTTAAGGCCTCATCGAAATCAATATTTTTTTCTCAGGAGACCTAATAATGGGTCGAGGGGCTATAGAGGGACCTTAGTTTAACTTACTTGGTCTAATTAACTCATCATATAAATGGAGTGAAATATAAACAACATATACATAAAATTCACTAATTAGTAAACATAATCATTTACCATTCTGAGTAATTTGGTTAATGTAATCAATATAGAACATTTACATTCAAACCGATCATAAAAAATAAATAAAATAAGGTAGATTGTATAAAAAAATATCAATCTAAATTTATAATAATACTAAATTGAGGGTGTTTAAATAGAATAAAATTCTCTATTAAAACTATCGAGGTATTATGGAGAGAAATTCTCTTTTTTTTATTTTCAATGAAGATTTATTTTGGAAATATAGTTTTTATTTTTCATTAAATTATATTTTAAAAATATATATACTTGAAAAATGGGATTTAAAATGAATTTATTTTGGGGTCATAAATTTTGTCAAATTAAATTGAAAGCAATTAAATATTGTTTTTAAGAAAATTAGAAATAGGACACTATAGTGGGTCTTTGTCGAAAATATAAGTGTCATTAAAGTGGTGAATGGATCAATTGTTTACATAAAAACATAAATAAACTACGATTTTTTTATCATAATTTTTTTAAATATTGGTGTCTTAAAATTGATTATCACGTTTGCAAGAAAATGGTTAAGAAATTGGGAACTACCATTTAACTGGGCTTTCTTATTATGAGAAATTGCAAAGGGAACCTTATAAACCATGAATTCTAACTTAAAATATAGATGAAATTATCCAAATAAATGCTTTTGGATCATATATATATATATATATAATTTATAGTAATTATATAAAAGTAATAAATAATTACATATGGGTAAATATAGATAAATCCTAACCCGAATGAAAAATGGTGGTTCGGGAAGAAACACATACCTAATGAATGAATGTATTCTTCACATGGGTTTAATATATTATATAATGAAATTAGATTCATTAATAATTTAATTCATAAATTATTAAAAAATCATTTGATTTAGTATAATTTTATTGAGTTCATTTATGTCCATTTTGATGAGTTATGACATTCAATTTTGTCATTCAAGAGTTTTTACTTTCTTGATTTTAATTATTGGTTCACTTGTATAAATGTATATAATATCCTGATAAATGAGAATAGTAATGTAGAATAGAAATTATAAATTATAAATAAAATAAAAGGATATAAAAGGATATTATATATAATTTTATTTCTATTTATGAGGATGATTTTTTGGAAAAATCATTGACGTAACCATTTATATTATTTTGGGATTTTTCCGATCATCATAGAAAAGATTTATCTTATCTATTAATTATATATATATACTAGTCACATAACATTAAATATGTTTTATTACATATATTATATTCTGGTTTAACCATAAAAATGATTTTATGACCCGCCTTGAAGGATGAATTGAAAAATGAAAACATGTCATCTGAAAATGTGGTAAATTGGCACATCTTGGATGATGCATTCATTTTCAGAATCAGTAAGCAGAGGAAAAGAGAATTTAGGGATGATATAAAATTAATATATTTTAAATAAATTATATATAAGATAATGGATTTATAATGAATGTTTTTATCGAAGAGTTTTGTAAATTATATGAAAAGAATGAAATTGAATAATAATAAAAGAATAAAAGGGGATTTTACATCTTGAAATCCTATCCATACGATCCTCATTGAGGAACAATGAAATGGTATTTTGGGTGAGACCAGATGGAAAGGAATGTAAGATAGAGGTTTTGGTTATTTTTGGGAAGAAATTGGACTAGATTCAAGGCTTAAGAGGTGTAAATCGAAGAGGTGGTGAGGGGTGATATTTATAGTGGAGGAGAGGGGTGTTTCTTGATTATTTTATTCATTAGTTAATAATTTTGGATCAAGAATATGAATATTTTTAATTTTTATAAATAAATAAAGTAAATAAAGAATCACAGTTCGATATTATGGGCTTACATTATCTTTACATCAACCACGACTGAATAATTCATGTATTTGTTAACTTCTCTAGATTAACATGTTTCACAATTCCCCAAATAGTAATCTATTTTTGAAAAATCCCAAAAATTAACCCTAACCAATTTTTAATGTGTATAATTCAAAAAAATGAATCCATTTTATGAAAATAATTTTCATAATATGAAAAATATACTTTATAAAAAAAATCATCATTTACTAAAAAAATCGATTTGAGTTTTATAATTATAATTTTGACACATTGAAAATTAATTATGGTCTCATAAAATTATTTTAAAATAATAAGAAAAAAATATAATAATTTATAAATAAATTTTATGATAATAATTTTTTTAAATTAATATATTAATTATAAATTGTAAATAAATATTTCTGATTCAAAAAAATAGAAACACTTAACTTTTCATTTTTGAAACATATATTTAATTATTCCATGATATAAATATATAACGTTTTCATTTATAATTTACCCAAATTTTATTTTTACTTTCATAGGAGAAGATACTATTCAATTCATCTCATCACTATTCTTACTATTCAAATTAATATTCTAGCAGTCATATTTAATATTATAATTGGGTTTTAAAATCGATGTTGTGTGAAACATAAACTATATAAGATATTAAAGTTTATAATATTCATACCATATGATCTTGAGGTTTTATATTGAATACGAATAAGATTATTAATTACCAATTCCTAATCCTAAACAAGTCTAATAGATCATAGGTCAGAGTGGTCAAAGATATTGTCAGAGAAGATACCATGTAGAAATATATCAAGTGATAATATTTTTCTCAGAATCCATATACAAATTTGATACATACTCACATGCTCTCTACAGAGCTCAATAGGATCATCAATCAGCTCAAAATGCATGTGGAGCTCCATGATTTTTTTTGAAAAATAGAATTGTTTCAACTCTATCATATCCTCACTATAAAAACATGAAATGAATTATCAAAGACTGAAACATGAGTAGATATATCACTGACTTTTGGTTGTTCATTTTTATCCCATTATTCATCAAATTATTAGACACTATTAATATAAATATTCTCTATTGTGAAATTGAGGCCCCAAGATCATAAATATGATATTATTATTTTAGTATCCATAGTACCCACCAATATATCAATTTTTACTACCAATCAACAATCAAATTAAAATCATTAAATATATGTGGAATCCCTATAGAGAACTAAAGAATTTGACGTGGATGTTGTTGTAGTAGAGGTATATCGAAGTAGGATTTATTTGTATCAATGTTTCAAAAAAATATCATTTTTTAAGGATGATAAAGTGGATCACATTAGTAGGAATATCAAAACCCTATAGATTGGTGGCCAACATAATGATATACATTATCAAAAAGTTCTCTTAGATAGTGGATCAAGAATTAATATTAATATTCTACCTTTATTATATTGGTTTTAGTGAGGTTTAGTTTTATCCATTAAATTTTATAATTCAGGGATATGACAATTTTATCTCATAAATAGAGAAACCTGATGGTCAAATTTTTGGATATTGTATCTATGACATAATTTAGTTCCATCCTCCATGATATAACTTTCAATTTTCTCTTAAAAGGGAAATCAGTTGATAGAAATGTTTTAGTTCCCTCATTGTGCCATCAGTTCTTAAAATATACCATTAACTAGAAATAAGGTGTGTTACATGGAAATGAATCCAAATATGATATAGTTGTGGATATGTTTTTGGATGTATCATATTTTTAAATAGAGGGAAAGAATATACTAAAGGGAGACATTAGAGATGTGGGGATACTTAATGGCCTCAAGGTCGCTCCTTCAAATCAAATGACTGTAATTGGAGACAATTATGTGTCACCCATCATAAAACATAATGAATAGAGTTCAGGTAATGAAATATGTTAATACATTCAATACCAGTTTACATAAGTACATAATATATGTTTTTTATAATACTAGATAACTCATCCATTTTGAGTGATTCTCTATGACCATATATAACAGCATAAAGTATGACCTTTAATAGTTCCATCATATGTGATAATTGTTCCATAAATAATTCCACAATGGGGTTTCTTGGGTCTCATAAGACTAGATAACAATCCAAATCATGTTATTCGAATTCCAATAATTTATCTGTATTGGTATTCTCTTAGGGATCCATGAAGAAAGAGGATGGAGAGAAATATGAGGATATTGATGTTGCACAATAAAAATTTGAGGATGGTTTGAAAACTATGTTTAATATCATAATAATGGTAAATATTGGTATCAATGAAAACCCACAAAACAATTTGACTAGTGCAACTATGACGGATAATGAAAAAGAGGAATGCATATCCTTTATGACGGAGTATCATGATTTTTTCTCATGAAATTATACGAACATAATTTAGTTGGACCCTAATGTATCCTCCCACTATATTAAGCCTCCAAGAACCACAATTTAAATTAGTACGTTTCAATGATAATTCATCCAACCCCACCATTGGGTTCAAAGTAAAATATGAAAATTTATGTAAATATAGCTTTATCCAAGAGGTCTATTGTCAATGTTGATGAAAATTATTATCAATGTAAATAAAAATAAATATAATATCAAGGATAATATTAATTTCAGAGATCTAAAATGGTATTTCCCCAATTATGATTTCACATTCCAGAACCTGGGACATTTAGCATATGTGGCCACTATATTCCGAGATTTATCAGTGATGTATGTATACATTTTTTATAATAATATTTGAATAATCTAGGTTGATGAGGATGCCCAAATATTAAAATCTCATTAAGGGGTTTGATTTTACAAAACAATAACATATGGTTTGATATATTTTAGTTCCACATATCAATGATCATTTAACAATACACATAATCCACTTTTGGGAAATATATTTGAATGTAATGCTGATTATATGATAGTTATTCCCCATAAGTACTCTAACAATATCAATTATATTGAAACATGTTTTGGAATTTTATGTCATAAAAACATGAAAATTAACCCCTAATAATGAACCTCTAGGGAAACACAGATGTTGTTACTCCACTTCATGATGTTCCACCATTCTATCGAGATCTATTTTAGGAATAATTAGTAAATAACTGATTTTAACCGAAACTTAATCATCAAAAAAAATTTGGGGTAATACACAACTCATTATTATAACGAGAAAATCATTTCCAATTATATGGGAATTAATATAACCTTCACCAGATTGATGGAGAATATAATCTTCAATAGATTCGATGAATATGTTGAACAATATTTTGATCTCCTCAAGAATTATCATATGGAGAGACTAATCCCATTGATTACTACTTAAGAAAAAACACTCACCCTATAAGTGGATGCTTGTGAGATATCAATTGGAATTTTATTTTACTAGTATAATGATATGGAAAAACAAAACATCCTTTACTATCTTACAAAGAAATTTTTTAATACAAAGACTTGATATTATGATATAGATAGGAATTCCATTGGGTTGATCTTTATTGTATAGAATATAAATAATTATTTCTTATAATATAAAGTATGTATTGTGTCCAGTATTGAACAACTTAATTATGTCGTTAGTCAATGAAATTTAAAGGAATGAATGGTTTACAATGCAATTATTTATTTATAGTTTGACATTCAAGTCATATAATAAAATTTAGTTATGGATTAGGCCTTAGAGGATTATATTTTGGAGTATCCAATATTTGAGGATGCTATAATAGATATCGAACACACCACTAAAGATATGATTAGTGACCCTAGATATTTACAAATATCATTACATGATTTTTGGCATAATAAAGAACCCTTTTACAAGATAAGGATCATATTGTCTAATGAATTAGAAGACTATGTTTATAAAACTGAAAACATGGTATTAAATAAAACATTAATTAATTTAATCTTCATAATAAGATCCTAACTCCCATTGTGATCATACATCTTCATAGGATAACCTGAGGACAACATGAACAATGGGATGAGCTAAAAATCCTCTTAAGGGTATAAAAATAAGAATAATTGTTTAGCACATTTGTTAGAAGGCGTGACATAATGATTTGAAATGGCATGGACCATATGAAATCATGATATATCAATGTGATATCATATAAACATGGGGTCATAGTGATGTGGTAGTAAAATAAAACCTGACTTTAGCATGATTCAAGGCTAGTTTAACATAGAGAAGCACAAGTCATGGTTAACCATAAAGACTATTGTAATGGTTGAGCAAGTCAAGGCTAACTACCAAGACAATTGCACATAACCTCTCATGAGACTCAACTTTAACCAATTAATTGGAGTGATATATGGGTGAATACATCATAAAAAGTTCATAAATATGATTTCCACATACATAATCGAAAATAATCAATCACACATAAACATAAATGTTACCCATGGTATGAATAGGGTATCATAATCAAGTCATAATGATTAAAAAACACGAGTATCATAAAATATCCACTATGTAATATAATTAGATCATTAATGGACAATAATACTATATAAATGTCATACAATATGAAAAGTACTGTCCCATAAAGTAATAATATGTAAAAATAGTAATTAATAAACTTTAGAATTATAATATTTTAGTGTGGTTAAGGGAAAATAAAAAAGTCCATTTTAGACATTAAGGGTATTAAAATTTTATATAAAAAATTATGTGAACCAAGAAGGTTTTCATACTAAAAAGTGTGGTTTTAGAAAATTACTGGAGGATTAAAAATATATTATATAGGGTACTTTAATGTGTGTAAGAATTCGAGAAATTCCCTTAAAACATGTTTTCTTATCGGGAAGAGTTGAAGAAGGAATCATTTGGAAACAAGTATATCCATGAAATATAAGGACGAATGGATATTTATACATGTGTTTAGATCATATAAAAATTGTTTATAATATGTGAATGAAATGAATATATATCATCATTTGGGTAAAAAGAACGATAGAACAACCTGAAGGAATAGTGAAGGTTCAGGTATGGCCCTTTAACGTAAGTACAATAGTGTTTTTCACGTAATCTTAATGTCCAGGAAAACATAATTAAATTCATTAATTAACATTTACAGAAACTATTATATAATTAATTGATTTGTTATATCCTTATTAAATTCATTACATACTTTTTAGTGGGTTAATATGTTCAATTTCATTATTTTTGGAGTGTTTTTTCAGTGGTTTTAATGGTTGGTTTTCTAATATACATATAAGGGAAAATAGTAATATTAGAAAGGTGGTCCAGAATTGGAGTTATATTTTATTAGTGAACAAATAGAATATTACATGGTTATAAAATGCACTTTTTGATTTGGAGTAATGATGAATCATTAATGATAACTTCTTTAGTTAATTGGCAGTTTATTATCACAAGGAACACATTTTTCTATATAAATTCATATCATTTGTAAAAAACACTATGAAACCTTACATGAGTAATATTACACATATTATAGTCTTGTTCAACCATAAAAATGGTCTTATGATTATAATTGGTAGTAGTAAATGAAATATAAAACCTATCATCCTTGAATGTAGCGAATTAACACATCTTGAATGGTGTTTTCATTTCTAGTATAAAAGGAGGTGAAAGGAGATATGATAAAAAATTATTACATTATCATAAAAAAATCTAATGAAAGTAATTAACTTGAATTATCACACAATTTGGATGAGGATATGTGAGGATAGAAATGAAAAAAAATTAACAGGAAAAGAAAATAAATGAAAAGAAAATAAATGAAAAGAAAAGTGGAATTTACCTCTTGAATATATCTTACATGAGAGCCTCTCTAGTGGAGAGGTTTTGGTCTTTTCATGAGACCAAGAGCCCATGGACGTGAAATATGGGCTTAGGGAGATATTTGATCAAAATTTTGACTAGGAACAATGTTTGATAGGTGTGAGGATAGAAGGTAAAGAGGTGTGGTATTTTGCGTGGAAGATTGGAGGGGTTTCACATTATTTTAATCATGTGTTAAATAGTTTTTCTTATGACTTTGATAATTCATGATTATTATGATCAAAAAAATTAAATATATCATGTGTGTTAGAACCAATGTGCATTTAAATAACTCATGACTCAATTGTGATATAGAAATTCATTTATTTAGAAGTTATCCAAAAATATTGTATTTTAGTATTCACCAAAACTTCATGTATTTAAGAAAAATCGAGAAAATTCACCCAAACCATTTTTCAATGTGTATAATTCGAAAAAAGGAATCCATTTTATGAAAATAAATATATAAATATGAGAAATTAAATTTTAAATTATAATTATAATTTACTTGAAATATACAAATTTCTGAATTAAAAATTATTTTCTAACACATTCGAAATTTAATTAATGTATTTTAAAATTGTCTTTTATAAATTATTAATCAAAATAATTATTTATGATTAACTTTTATGAAAATAAATTATATTTTAATATTTTAAATTAATCATAATATTGAATTTAAATAAACATTACTTACTAGAAAACCAACACATAATAAATAATTTTTTTAATTTTTAATTACTTAAACTATTCTATATTTTTGTCATATTTTAACTTATATAATGGAAAAAAATTATTTATACCTTCAATAGCAAGTTTACTATTCAATAGTTCGGTCCACTTTTCTTTAGGTTCACATTACTATTCCAAATTTCAAGTTATTATTTAATCAGTGTATTATCCTTAACTTCTAAAGATACCTTTTATTTTAATCATTATTTATTTGTACGGTTTGTATTTTTTTCTGTATGTAATATTATTAGATTATACTATAAGACATAATTATAAGAAGGTAATTGCATATATCAAACATTGGGTCCTTACATTCTCCCCCTCTTAATAAATATCTCCCTCCAAATTTTGTTTTTCATTCTAATCTGAGAAAAAGTGTGGTTACTTTTCCATCATTTCTATATGTAGTTCCCATCTTTCATCTTCATATATATGGTTCTGCCTTAGTAATTTTACTTGGTGCATAGTCTTGTTATGTAAAACATTGTCTCTTTAATATACGCTCTTCATTAGATGATCCTAGTAAGAAAGATCACTCCCTAGCTGTACCACCTCCAAAGATAGTACGTGTGAAGAATCTATTATGTAATTTCCTTAGAGGGATACATGGATGACATCATGTACATAATACATGGTGGGTGGAAGTGCTAATCGATATGCTACAGCGTCAACCTGATCAAGAATTTTGAAGGAGAAAATGTACCTAGGATATTGATTTCATTTCATCAAAAATCTCATGACATTTTTCCATGTATGTCTGAGGAGGAATACAATGACTCCATCATTAAATTCAAAATTTTGTCGATGATTGTCTACATCTCTCTATTGTCAACTTTGTGCTTCCCTGATGTGCTGCAAAATAGTTTTTACATTCTCCACCATTTTTTCGAACATTTCAGATCATAATGGCTTACACTCAACAACATAATCTCATTCCAATGATGTTGTACATATTTTCCCATAAATGGATTCAAATGGTGCCATTCATATTCTAGAGTGGAAATAGTTGTTGTAGGATAATTGAACCAATATAAGATGTTGGTCCCATCCCACTTTGAAATCCATAGAAAACACTCTCAATATTTATTACATTTTATAAATTTTTCACTCATAATTTAGATCAGTTTGAAGTTCATAGGACTTACTGATGTTTAGTTCACTGCTTAG
Organism: Viscum album; assembly: GCA_963277665.1. NCBI lineage: Eukaryota > Viridiplantae > Streptophyta > Magnoliopsida > Santalales > Viscaceae > Viscum > Viscum album. The sequence goes on along the minus strand of OY728158.1, from coordinate 1,533,796,183 downwards.
ATAATGTTGGATACTTTTCCCAAACATTGAGTTGAATTTTCTATCTCTATCAGATAAAATAGACAGTGTTACTCCATATAACCATTTCAACTCTTGGATAAATATCCTTTCAATTTGATCTAATGGGAATTCTTCACAAAATTTGATATAGTTATATGACTTTTTAAGATGATCCATAATGACCCATATAACATTATTTACTCTTGATGTCCTTGGAATTTCAATGGAAAATTACATTGTCATGTTCTCCCAAATCCATGTTGTTATGTGTAGTGGTTTCATCATCCCCATAGACATTTTTCTTTATCTTTCATGTGTTGACATACCAGGAACTATCATGTATACTCATAAATTTCTATCTTTATATAGTCCCACCCAATGTTCTCTTAGAGATCTCGATACAACTTTGTGATCCCTAAGTAAAAAAACAAGTTGAGCTATGTCAGTTATTTATAAGGCCCTTCATTATATATGGATCAGATGGTACACATATTCATGACCCAAATCATATAAACACATATTTATTATTCTTGAACTTAGATGACTTACCATTTTTGATAGATTCCACCATTTTTTTGAATTTCCACATCATTTCATTGAGCATCCTTTATTTTCTCTATTAGGGATGGCTAATAAATAATTTGAGAAAATTTTGATTACGTTACTCCCTTAATTATTTCCATGTCTATCCTCTTAAATGTTAAGAATATTGGATCCTTTTGAATTCTCATCATTAATAAAGATTCCAGATCATTTCTACTTAGAGCATCAAACACTTTATTTTCCTTATAGTGAAGGTAGTGGATTGAGCAGTCATAATCCTTGATGAGATATAACCACATACATTGGGGCATATTAATCTTTTTTCTATGTGACTATATATTTTAAACTTCTGTGATGCATATATATCTTAAACTTCTCCCCATAGAGATACTGCTCCTATATTTTCAAAGCAAAGATCCCAGCTACCAACTCCAGATCATGTTTGGGATAGTTTTTCGCATGGATGTTCAATTATATTGAGGAATATGCTATCACATTATCATTTATCATTAATAAACAACCTAATACTTTCTTTAATGCATCAATGTACACCACAAATAGTTCTCCACTTGTTGGGAGTGTGAGTACTGGCGCAGTGATAAGCCACTTTTCTAACTCCTTCAAATTGTATTCACATTCTCAAGTCCAGATAAAAATTATTTGATTATGTGTTAGATTAGTAAGTGGGGTATAAAATCATTAACATTTCTCTACAAATCGTCAGTAATACCCAGCTAGACCATGGAATCTACAAATCTCCATTACAAGTGTTTTCTGAGGCCACTCTTTAATTGCATTTGTCTTGGAAGGGTCTATATATATCCCATTAATGGTGATAACATGCACAAAAAATGATACTACCTCCTTCCAGAACTGACATTTACTATACGTTCATATAGTTTTTCCTTTAAAAATGTCATTATCATAGTATTAAAATTCTCCCATTGTTCTGTTTTCTCTTAGAGTATATCAGAATAACATCGATAGACTAACACAATTTTTTTTGAGGTAATCTATAAAGACTCTAGTCATTAGATCCATGAAAATTTCTGGGGAATTATTCAGTCTGAAGGGAATCAATATGAACTTATAGTGTCCGTACCTTTTTTAGAAGGAAGTTTTTGGAATATATTCCTTCCACACCATTAATTATTGATATCCTGACAGATGTTTCATGTTAAAGAAACAATCAGCCCCCTATAGCTGATTAAACAGGTCATCTATATGATGTAGGGGATACTTTCCCATTGTCATTATTTTATTTATCTCAAGATAGTCAATATATAGGTGCATTGATCCATCGTTCTTACTAACAAATAAGATTGGTTCACCCCATGGTAAATCACTCGGGCATATAAAACACTTCTCCAGATTCTCCTATAATTATTTGTTTATCTCTTCCATATCAATGGTGGCCTTTATATATAGTGTATTTTATATAGGTTGGGATCTTGGAAAATGTTCAATTGAGAACTCAACCTCTTAATCAGGAGGGAGAACATTAAATTCTTCAGGGAATACATCAGTGTAATCCCTCACATTGGGAATACCAAAGAGAAGTATTATATCCTTTATCTAAATCATTTGATCAATATATATTTTCTCAAAAATAAATATTATCAACACATGAGATGGTTATTTTAATGGTTATTCATTTTCCTATTTACAGTTTTATAGGATTTGAGGATACTATGGGATATGAATAGTGATCTCCCGTTCCCAAAATTTAATGTTGGCTTTGTATTAAGATATCATATCCTTCCCCAAAATATCCTTGAACTCTGCTAGAGGAAGTATGAAAATATTTAGTGGGAGGTTTATTCCACAAACATTTATCGGGGAGGAGTTATAAACCGTGGAAACAATATTTTCCACAATCATTGTTATCACATAAAACTTTACCTATAAATTTTTGGGTCGCATTTTAATAGTTCTACTAAACATTCATGTTATTAAATAGTGGTTAAAACCAAAATCATATAGTATATTTTATATTATTGAATTAATAACTAGAATACCTATCATTACATAATTGTCCAGATCCACCTCAGTAGTAGTGATATCATAAAACATTCCTTTTCACCTTAGAGGTTGTTGTTGATTTCCTTCAACCACCCTCATCTTTGAGAAATTGTTTGCATAATTCCCATAATATTTGTGGTTGGGAAACTAAACTATAGGATGAGTGTTGATCTAAACCTTCCTTTATTCTTCCATATAGAGTGATTCTTAATATCCCTCTTGCAGTTCTTATCCAGATATCCCATTCAGACACATTGGAAGTAATTACTGCTTCAATTTAGACTATTTTCAGGATAATTCTTCCCACAATTTTTACATGTTTGATGTTAGATCTTCGTTCCATCATGGGATTTATTTTCCAAGCCAGCCCTATTATACTCACTTATCCAATTTTATTCACCAGTATTATGAGACCATACAGTGTCTCAGATCTCCATTTCAACCTTGAGGGCATAACAAACAATATCTTTAAAACAATCGAAGTCTCGAATCTGTTTCACATTAAATATACTTGTCTTTAGTCCACTAAAGATGTGATATAACATTACTTTTGTGTTCATGAAAAATCCATACATATTTATTACAAGCCTTTTGATGTTTTCTTCAGATTCCCCAATAGACTTATCATCATTCTTCTTAAGTCTGAGGAACTCTATTTCCATCTTGGGATGGAAGGTTCAAGGAAAATAATTAATGAAAAAATATTCTAGAATTACTCTCAATCAACAAAATCAATTTTCTCCTATAACGTTTTATTCTTGAACAATTTCCACCACTGATCAGCTTCCCCATCAAAATGATATACCGCCAAGACAAATTTCCCTTTTTCTGAGCACTGGAGGATAGTGAATATATTTTTAATAGAGTTAATCCAAGATAACATGAGGAGGGGATCAGAATATCCACTAAAATAAAAGGGATTTACATGTGAAGGATTATACTATAACATTATATTTCTTTAGAGGATGAGGGAATTACACATGATTCAAGTTATTATTAATAACATGATCCAACTGAATAAATACTTTCATAGGGTTTTGACTACTTGTTCTCATATTATCAAGAACATCAATAAGGAAATCAACACATTGATTGTTGGAATGTATTCTTCTATTCCCTGTTATTCACTAAGAAAATGAATTTAAAATTTGAGGGATATAATAATTTTCTATTAAGAATGAAAAAAGAAAAATTGAGCATAAAAGGATAAACTCATAATGGAAAATTATATTATAACTCATGATTCGCTAGGTTTGAATCTAGGATACCAGTGATCAGTTTCCTCACATTTATTCTTATGGGATTCTTTTTATTGTACACATAATAATCGGCTATATTAAGATTATGATTTTACCAAAGCATATCCCCCAGGAGTGTCAAACCAAGATAGTAACAAGGTATGTTTTCATGAACCAATTCACATTCATGTCTAGCTCAATGTGGTGCTTTGAAGTTTTACCCCTAGATAAATCTGTGTCAGAGCTACGTCGACTTGATCATATCCAGATGGGGATGTATTTTCTTGATAGACCACTTACTCTATAATTTCAAAAATTTGTGGATGTTTTATTATACAGAGTCTTATATATAAGGTTATTACTAATTTTATCTATTCCTAATATAAATAAAACAAGACTATACTTTGATTACAACTATAGAGACCCTATCCTTTTACACATATCATTACATGATTTTCGGCATAATAAATGATCACATTATAATCCAAGGATCGTAATGTCTAGAGTCCTAGAAGACTATGTACATAAATATTATAACATGGGAATAAATAAAAAAAATTATATATTTAATCTTCATATAGAGATCGAAACTCCCATTGTTCTCATATATCTTCATACGTTAGCCTAAAGATAACATGAACAAAGGGATGAGGTGAAAAGCCCAGTAAGAGAATAAAAATAAGAATAATACCTTCGAATAAGCATTAGAATGCCTGACATAATGATATAAAAAGGCTTGGAAAATATGGAATCTAACATATAAACATGATATCATATACAAATGGACTCATAGTAATGTGTATTCAACATAAAACATGACATTAGTACTGGTCAAGGTTCATTTCACATAGAAGAGTACAAGTAAAGGATAACCACCAAGACCGTTGCATATGGTAGCATGAGTCAAGGCTAACCACCAATAATATATCATATTACATCCCATGAGAATAAAATTTATCCAATAAATTAGAGGGATATCATTGAAAACTCATCATAACATATTCATGAATATGAATTCCACATACAGAATCATACATAATCAATTACACATAAACATAAGGATTACCCATGGTAAAAATTGGGTATCATAATCATGTTATAAAGAATAAAAAAATAAGACTACCATAAATATTTCCATGAAGAAAAAGAATTATAGCATTCAAAAATAGTAATATAGTATAATAGGAATATATTATGAAACATTATGTCAACTTGAAGTAATAACATGTAAAAATAGTACATAAGGAACTTTAGAATGAAAACATTTTTGTACAGTTAAAAGAAAACATCAATAGACATTTAAAAAATTAAATGGTATAATCTTTTATATAAAACCATAATTAAACCAAGAAAGTGTTTTTTAACAAAAATATTTTTTTTTATAATTATACTCATGGCTTAAAAATAGATTATATAGTGTACAAAAAAATGGGTAGGAATTAGGGATATTCCATTAATGTGGGCTTGCTTATCAGGAAGAATTGATGAGGAAATATTTTAAGAACATGTATATAACTCATTGATATTTATTAATGGATCTTGATACATGAGTTTGGTGAATTTAGAAAACATTTAAAAGTTGTTCAAATAACAATATATATCTTCTTTTGGGTTGAAATAAAATCTGAACAAATAGAAGGAATAATGGTAGTCTGGGTAGAATACCATACCTTAAGTATGATGGTGTACATAAAATGATATTAATGTCATGGATAAACATATTAAATTCATTAATTATTATTTAAATAACCTATTGTACATGTAGATGATTTATTATAACCTTATTAATTTCATTCCTGAATTATATTTTGGGTAAAGAGGTTCAATTTTTATTGTTTTGGGTGAGTTATTTTCCTCAACATTCATGATTGGATTACTTATATACTTGTCAGGATAAACATTTAATATGATAAAGGATATATATTCGTTGTTATAATTTATTTTTGAACATAAAAACTATTACGTTATTATAAAATTAATTTGGATTTTAGGAGTGATGACGATTCATTATTGATAACCATTTTGGATAATTGTCTGTTTTTTATCATGATGAACACCTTTTTCTTTATAAATTAATATAATATATAAAAAAGTTTAAATAATATTAAATAATAAATATTACATCTATTATATTCTATTTCAACCATAAAAATGGTTTCATGGCTATAATATAAGATAATGAATGAAATTGAAAACTCATTGTCCTTGAATGTGATGAATTAACACATATCGAAAGCTGTTTTCATTTCTATTAAAAAAGGAGGGGAAATCAGAGATGATGATAAATTATTACATTATCAAAAAAAAATTAGTTACATTAAAGGTAATGGATCTATCACACCATTTAAATTAGGATATGTGCTGATAGAAATGAAAACAAAGGAACACGAAATGAAAGTAAAAGAAAAGTACAGAGGAATTTACCTCTTGAATATATCTTCCTCGAGATCCTATTTAAGGGAGAGGTTTGTGTATTTTTATGAGACCAAGAGATCCTATAAGTGGGATTGGGAATTAAGGATATATTTTAGTATAATTTGGACTAGGAACATGTCCTGGGAGGCGTGAGGAGATATGGTAAAGAGGCGTGGTTTTTATAGTGATGGAGGGTAGGGATTTCCAATTATTTTTGTCAATAGTATAATATTTTTTTCAAAAAATTGAATAATCAAGAATATTGTGGCAAAAAACAGTACATAGAGCATGATAGTTCAAACCAATTTCCATATATGTCATTTATGACTCAATAATGATGCAAAAAATAATTTATTTAGAATTTATCGCAAATTATCATATTTAACTATTCACCAAAAATCATGTATTTTAGAAAAATCCCAATAATTAACCATTATTTTTTTTGAAATGTATAATTTAATAATGAACTCCATATTATTAAAATAAATTTATAAATATTTGGAATTTAATTATTAATTAAAAGTACATTTTACTTGGAAATTGAAAATTTTAAAATTAAAAGATCTTTTCTAAAACATTGAAAACTTAATTAAAGTATCTTAGAATTATCTTTTAATCCTAAGTCATCAAAATAATTATTTATGAATAATTTTTAGGAATAAAAATTTTATTTTAAATAAATAAATTATTCATAAAATTGTAATTAAATATACATGACTTACAAAAAACAAACCCTTTGATTAATAATTTTTAAAATGTTTACTTCATTATAAAATGATATATTTATATCATATTTCCACTTATAATATCGATAAATTTTATTTATAATTTAATTAGGGAGTTTAAAATTAAATTGGATAGTTTAATAATAAAAAGGGTCACATTAATTTTCTAAAGGTCTTGTTGCTATTTCATCGGTATACATTCCTCAACTTCTAGAGATACCTTTTTTTCATCATTATTTATTTATAAGCTTATTATTGTGTTCTATTTAGTTATATTTTGTGATATATATTAAGACATAATTATAATAAGGTAATTCCATTGATAAAACATTGGTTTATAACAATATTTCAATCATATTTTAGTCCCCCAGAAATTGAAAATTTTATTTTGATGGAAATTCTAGAAGACCCACTTGGAGTAGACTAGATTATATAAAGAAAATATTTTTGGTATTAGTGTAATTTCATCTCATTAGTTAATTTATTCCTACTGTGTTACATTGTGATTTCATAAGGATTCAGTGATAATGTTGTTGAGAATAAATCCAAGAATTTCATCATAGGGATACACATTCTTATATTAGTATCATTATTTCATGTTCAAGGTGATTTAGAGTTAGTGATAAAATGTGTTAAGGATGAATATGAAATTATTAATGAGGAATATTTCGTTTGGTTAGAAAGATATCACAAAATAATGACATAATAACCTTGGGTATCAATATTATCATATGTCCCATGATTGAAAAATTATTAGGATGATGCCTTAAAATATTCTACCAATCTCCGAGAATAACATTTCAATAAATAAACATTTATTTTTTTTGTGCATTTAAGGGTTAATTTTCCTATAATATCATATATAATTGGATAAATAATTGATATTACCATTATTATAGAGTATATTAAATTATTTCATACAAATGTACATACCCACATTATCTATCATACAAAATACATCTCCATATTTCATGATATTCATTTCCATTATCCACATGAGAAGTATATGTCATGGGCTTATATCCCCTAACAACTGTTGGGAAATTTGTGTTCATTATGACATGTGTGAACATTTTTTCATTTTTGGGTTAGTTAGAAACCGTAAGGTAATTTGAGATAAAAGATACCATCAGTTTGAGGAAGTTATATATTATAATAATATTTGGTGTCCCTCACACAATATTGAGGGGAACTGAATATGCATGTTTTGTGGGGCTATCAAACAATTACCCACATTGCCAAAAAAATTATTAATCGAATAAATAAAAAATGGTTAAAGTCTTATCCATCATGGTCAATCTATCATCACTAGAAATCACAATATACAGCCACCAAAATGAATATTTTGATTCTTCAAAGTGGATGGAATAATTAGAGATATTTATTTATAAAATGATGCACATATTGAATAAGATATCAATTTATCCAAACTGAGTCTTGAGATACATTAATGAAAATGTGTTTCATTATTCGTTATTACATGGAGAATTTAGGTTATCAGTAAGAACATGAATGATACATGGATGAAGATATAGTAATTAGATTCATTACTAGAAGAAATTTTTTTCATTCATATTTATTACCCAAAAGAGGCATATACCATGATAATAATGGATTATGAGCACGTTTTACCCTCAAACAAAAAAAATTTCACCTGAAGTAATTCATGTGATGCATCATACCGATCATTTTTAGGGTAGAAAGACATGAAACTAAACAATGTTATTGTCCCGATTGATATACTTTAAAATGTATGAAAAAATAGTTATATAATAAATTCGAAAAACTAGATGCTATTATAGTCTTCCTAGATATACATTAAACTACACAATATTAAATTCATAAAAGATTGAATTTATAGAGAACTGTGTAATAATCCCTATCAGATTATGATAAAATGAATGAAATTTTTTCGTTCATTAAATAACATAATCCAAAATTGGTATTGAATCCTTTTTTATGTTTCACCTATATTAGAGACTCTCCCTAGTAAGGGTATGTGACATATTCCCCCAAATATAAAATGTTTAGTGGATTGAATATGGAATCCCCCTAGAAGAATAATGTATGGAAATTACCATATGCTGTGTATGATTTTGAGAATGGTTGGGGGTCGTTAATCGACCATTATATCAATTGTAACTCATACAGTCCCCAGTCTCTTTAGAGACATACAATAAAATTGTATAAAATTGGAACTCATTCAATCTTAAAAAATTCCCATTATATATATTATTAAAAAATATAGAGGAGATATATATAAGAACTATGTGTTCCTTTATTCCTATTATCATGGGATATGTAGTGATATCTAATGTCACATATCCTATAACCAACCATGATATTTCATGGGTACCCAAACATTTCTATTTGGAAAATGATCCAATTGGACTTTTCCCATTTAATCATGAATGGTGTTTAGATGCTTAATATATATCCATTTGTCACATTCTATACAATTTTATCCATAATTAGTGGTTTACATATTATCTATTATGTCTCATAACATGAATGAAACATGTGAGATTAATGGTCATGGAGAATAAAATTAGTATGAATATATAATTTCCACCATAATAAGGGATTTCATTGTTTATTATAAACTTCTTAGTGTGGACTATTCCATATTGACTCATTAATCCATCTATAATAGCTTGATCCATATAGATTTGGAGAGAAAAAAATCTATATGTGTCATAGAACATTAATTTTTTTTCCTTAGTACATGTGTAAGATAATTATGGAAATTGAAATGCCCTAGTCTCTATATAAGAGTCATATATGAATAGGTGCCATCAATAAGAATTATGTGTGGGATTATACATATTAAAAAATCATACATAGATGTGTTAACATAACTTATCATAAGATCAACCATAATTTTCATCAATGGAAATTTTCTTCCACCCATATATATGAACAACATAAATGTAAGGGACATCATTGAGAACTACATGTGGCCAGATTCGAAATTTAATAAGGATATGTAGTGATTTTAAGACCACTCATTATAGGAAAGGCCCCGCAACATAATCCATTTCCACATGATTCCTCATGGTGGAAACAATATTGATATGATATCTTTATGTCATAAATTCCCTCAGTGTCTCGATTTTGGGTATAAATCATGTTTTTTATATTACCAAAACCTTCCAAATATGTCAATATAAAAAATTATCATCTCCAAGGGAAATGTTTATTAGTCTATAAATATATTTCCCCACATATCCTTGGAATATATTCCTTCATATCAACATGTCCATAAGTCTAATTTAATATTTAGTTTAGGGACCTCCATCATACATCTTCCTTGATATTATCTTAATATAACCTATAAAAAAATTAAATGGAGGTAATATTGTGTGTAATTTTCCAATATAATCATCCATAATATAAGATCCATTTTGGTGGATTATATTGTCTCCTTAATCTACCCATATAATGATTTGTACTCCTCTATAACCATAATCCCATCATTACCACCCCTAACCAAAGATAATTTATTTTTCATGAAAGTTAATAAACCATAAACCGCATCTGTTTGGTTCAAATCTCATGACCATTAATAGAAAAAAAACATAAATAAGACTTTTGTTTCTAAAAACCTCAAAATGGAATCCTATGAACAAGTCAGGTCTCCACATTCTAAGGCATTCATTTTCATGGTTTACGAATAAGGTATATTTTAAATCGAAAGAGGAAAAAATATTATATGGTCCAATTTATGACCCCAAAAAAATCCTTGTTGTGCTCATTGGATACAATAATTCATAAAATAGTTAGAGTGATAATTTTTATATTCCTTTTACCTTAATGATGTCTTCAATAGACAACCAAATTGATTTTTTGGAAGAAAATCCCATCATAAGACCCCATTCCACTATAACCCACTTCTCACACTGATATCTTGAGTCTTCACAACTATCCATTGATATTGGTGAGATGTATTCCCAAACCCGACGAATTATATTTTTTACTATTCATATTATCACATACACTTACTTGTAATCATTCTATCATATCAACATGTCAACCATGAGTCTCTCATCCTTAGGTGAGATACCTCAATACTTCATACTAGTTGTAAACATCACATCAGAACCCATTTTACCAATATGAATATAGTAAATCCTTCATGTACATATATCATTTCATTATCCATGGCCTAAACTCATTATAATATAATTTACTCATAGAAAAATCAATTATAAAATAGATTTCGAATCCATGATATTATTTCTCCATTCAAAAAACCCAAATATATGATAATAATTTGACACATAAATCATGAACATTTTGATATTTATTGCATAACATGACACCACATAATCCAAATATATAATCTATAAGACATTGATCAATTAATAAAAAATTAAAATAAATTATCATCCCAAAAAATAAAATGGGATACCTGATTAAAAATATGGGTTCCTTCCTATAGACATCAATTAAATGAATCGTAGAAAAGTATTACGGTAATGGAATGAATGAAAATGACCAAATATTGGAGGTTATTCTATATGAAACTAGAGATGGTGATATATGATATATAGATCTTCGGATATGTAAATAACATTTAAAAGTGAAATAAAAGACCAAAGAAACGTCACACATGGGGGTCTCAAATATATTCACACTAAAATGATATGTAAAATATATAATAAGAGAGTTTTTTTATAAAAATAATTTTTTCCTAATTTTTAACATTTATGTTTTCCCATGCCAATTTGACATGATATTAAGATTGGGGAATAAATCAAGGGAATGAAAAGTAGTGGTTAATAAATCTTTTTCTCATTCATTTTGGTAATGAGTTTTGGAATAATCACAGGATTTATTCTCATTTTATAATTGGAAACATGTCAATTATTAAAAACATCATATCCAAATTTTGAGATTATGTTATCCAAATAAGTTGTATCTCATTGGAAGACATCAATTGAATTCCATATATCATATCCCCTTATTTACTCTACAAGCCCTAGTCGATGAAGAACCTTGATTTCAAATGAAAACACATGTACCTATATCATAGTGATGTCTAAGAAATTCATCATTTATGAAATATTATCCTTCATGAATGTTATATAATATTCTTATGCTACATTATATTTAGATAAAAATTTATAATTATTATTCTAAAACATCATTGAGAGCTCCGATATTGATTGATGTGGAAATATTTTCAAATCAATTAAATTTTTTTTATTTAATTTATAAAGATATATTTCTTGTTTTGATTAATATATTCAACCATTTCATATAAATATGAATAATAAAATCCAATTTAGTCAATCTGGTAGAAGTGGTGGTAAATACATTACTATTTTCTATGGATTACATCCAAAAGAGTCTTTGAAATCTAAACATGTAACCGATACAAGGATATTTATTGGTTCATTATAGAATTAGTAGCCATATCATATAGCATCAGTTCTTGGTGTGAAAAAACTAGCAAATATATAGTTATTAAAGATGTTGAAGATGAGTCTGGTCCAATTGATGAGTTAGAAATATAGTGGAATGGGTTAATATCTATCTATTAATAATATAACCTAACCCCAATTAACTACATCAACATCTACTCTTTTTTAGGAGAGTGAAATTTCATAAAAAAACTCTACATAGTCATCAGTGGACTATATATCCGGGAAAATTCCATTTCCTAGTGGGCATCTTAAGTCTTGAACAGAATAAATTATAGACATTGAAAAGGGGTTTGGTTAAGCATGAGGTTTGACACTGGGTGGACCAATTTCTCTAACATAATAGTTGGGTATGAAACCACCCATAATGGGGAAAACTCCAAATATATACAGAGAGAAACATATATAGGTGTATAATTGATTCTAGAATTAGTATCCTCACATGTTATCATAATCAATAAAAATAGAAAGAGACTTTGATTTAATTCCTCCCTTCTTATAATAAATGTAATGGTGGAAACTCTAATGATATAGTGAAACTGGTGAGAGAAAATATATACAGTATATTGTTTTCAATTGATTTAATCTTCCATACGAGCTGTGAAAACCCCATCCCATAAGGAAATTGTCTATGAAACATCATTGGTTTGTCCACTTCAATTATCAAAAACTAGTATACAATGTAAGTAATATGTAATGAATTTAAAAATTTAACATTTACTAATAAAAACATAAAACCTATAACAATTAAGGGGAATCAAATTAACCATTTATAAATTTTATATTCTGTATAGAAATGAAGAAAAAAATTATATTGGTGTTTTGATACTCATAAAACCAGATGTGCTGATCTATCCACAAAAAAATATAAATTGAAGGGTGTATGTAATATGATTAGGGGGTAGACACTATTGAATTTCGAAAATGAATTATGGATAATTATTGGGGGTTGGTCTAACCAAGATAAGATTTCATCATTCTACTTATTAGGCCTCTGTAACTAGTTTCTCAACATGAACAACCAAAATTTTTTCTTAATCATCGAAAAAACATATATTAATCTACATGGACATAAATAATACTATATTGGGTCATTGAAAAATTCATAGCATATCACCCAAAAATTTAATGAAATATCTATGTTTAAATAATATTATTTTACTTATAAGATGTTTTACATGCACCAATATGTTTAAATGAACCACATAAAAATATAAAGTTGTTTTCTATTATATCCTAGGCATTATATTAGAATGTATGAATAAAAATAACTAAAAATAATAATATATACACAATTTTAAAATGAATTCATCAGTTTTAAAACTTTTAAAATTAGTAACAAATTTTAGTTAAAAATAATTGAAATATTTATTGTAGTAATTTTTTTTATAAAATAAATGTATTTTCATAACAATAAAGAAAATTATTTATTATTTTTCAATGAAATAAATGAGTTTTATATTAAATTTAAAGGATCAAATTTTGTTCACATTAAACAAAAATATTTATCAATATATATGATAAGTATAAATCAATTTGTGTGATAAAACTGTATTTGTTTCTAAAAAATATATTTTGATAAATATCGCTCACATAATATAAGATTATTTTATTCCATTTTAATGTATTGAATTACGTGAAATTAATTTCATACATATAATCACTAGGTTCACATTTGGTAAAAACACCTCTTCTATTTTTTTTTATTATGAATAATAACCACGATAAATATTTTGACCACTTTAAAGGGTTAATCTGGTATATAATGACTAAAAAAAACTAAGGCTGTAATTATTTTTCAAAATTATAACTATATCATATAAATTATACCATTAAAACCTTATTCTCTATAATTTAGTTCTTTAATGAATATAGTTCGATTAAAATTTACTTACATATTATTTTAATCAATTAATGTTAAAAAATATCAATATCATTTTTTCTATTTTCTCTTATGTGTCCACAAATATTTATGTTATGAATTAATCAATCTATTTATTTTGAGATTTATAAAATTGTTTCCATGATAAATATTTTATATTTTTTTTAATTATATAATGAATTTAGATTCTTATACAACACTAATGATTTATTTATCCATTTAAAAAGTATATATTATAAATGAATTTAAACATATTAAAAGTGATATTTTTAGATATTTTTTTTAGAAATAAGATTTTTATAGATTTGTAAGACAAATTATGGATATTTTGAACCATTATATTTAAATTATATAGTGGTTTTCAAGAATTTATAGTAAAATTTAAAGAAAAGCGTGAAAAATGAAAATCATGAATTTTTATCAAAATATTATTTCAATAAATTATTAAAAAGTTGTAAAATTATTAAATAAGATAAGGTGATTATTATATTGGGTAAATTGATTTATATTATCCAATTAAGGTCCAACTATTCCCTTATAAGTAAAATTTACAACCATTCTTATTAAAAATGTTGTTACCCTTTTTAAAAATAAAATTTTATAACTAAGAGTAAATAAAATGATTTGTTTGAAAATGAAATAAAATATTTCATAAATTAATTTTTTTATGGGAGTACCACCTTATAAAAAATTATCTTTTAGTGTATGGTAAATTTGAGTCATTTTTTTGAGGATAAATTTACTAAAATTTAATCTTTAGAAAAATTCCTAAAGCACCCATCACCTCAATTTTAAAAGGTAACCTAGTCCATCCCATGTTTATCCAAAACTGAGCCACCTAGGTAAACCGAATAGGAAAATTTCCATTAATTACTTTCTTAGATATTTACTAGAAATTTTTAACATCCCAATTTACTTCCCGTGTGCCCCATTAGAGGAGATATAAGGGTTTCATTCCAAATAAGAGGTAATATCCCTTATATATCACATTAATATATATTTTTCTTTACTTATACTATATATAAGATATTTCATATAATAAAATAAATTATTTATATTAAATATTATAATGTATTATTATGACTATTAAAACACTATTATATATCATACTTTCATCAAAATGGACAAGAAAGAATCGATCGTGTGTATATGATGTTCATTGTCTCTACACTACGATATAATTCAATTTTCATCACCATCATTTAAGGATTTGAATGATTTTGGTTTAATATTTATATAAATTATCCTTATCATAATTATTCTTCTATAATTATAATATAACATCTACTTACTTACCATCCAATCCACGAGGAAACGAAAACATCATTCGCGCGTATGTTTAGACTACCACCTCCATGAAGCAATGCAATTCATTTCTTATTTCTACTATAAATTTATTGTAATGAGAAGGATTTTATCAATATTAATGATATATAAAATAATAACAATCTTATAAATGTTAATTAATATTTACTATTTTATTGTTAAATATTTATGAAAAAATAGCGTTCGTTTATACTTTTGGCCAACCATCTCCTTGAATGATTTTATAAATTTTTTGATCTCTAAATTCCATATTTGAATCAAAATATATATAAACTGAATATATTTGTATCATTATTTATATTCTAGAAGTGATTCAATCCTAATAAATGTACACATACTAGTATTACTGAATTGAAATACTAATTATAAAAAATAGTTATCATCCAAAAATGATGACATCAATAAAAAATTATTGATAAAAGGGAGTGTGGAAATATTATAAAGGTATCATATATGAAATTATTTCTATTAAAATTACTCTAGTAAACATTTTTAGTAAATTTAATTTTTTAAACAGGTGGATATAGTACTTTCGAAGAAATATAAACTCATGGAAAGGGTTTATTTTACAATATAATAAATATTAGCTATTGTTTATGTTTAAATATCTATTAGGGAATATTTCTCCTACATATCAATGGCTTAAAAAAATTGTTAAAAAATATTTTTAAAATTATCATAAGAAATATTAATTTCAATTTTACCCATATCAATATTTTCATAATTTAATTTTAATTAAATCTTTTATTCATTTCAAAAACAAGGTACATTGGGGCATTTTTGAGGAAAATATGGAAGGAATTTTTTAATTGATATAGAATTATGGTGTCTTACCTCCACTATTACGTTTTTTTAATATTCCATTAAATTATTAAAATGTTCTTTCTAAAGAATGTGTTTTCTTAAAATTATGAATATTTTTATAATGAAATTATTTCAGAATGGAATGATTTTCTACCTAAATAATTATTCCTAGAGGTATTTAATATTCATTTTCCTTTTAAGATGAATTTTTAGGTCACATAAACATTGATTGGGATTTTATCAAAGGATATAACAATTATTATTTCCATACATCATTTATAATTATCATAAAATGATGAAATGTTTATGAAACTCATTTGTCATAAATGGGATTTTTTAAGATTAAATGTTAAAGAAACCCATTTCTTTTCCTTGTTTTATGTTAGGATAAAATTATTATAAATCTTATTTATTTTCCTTATTTTTTTAAGATTAATTCATTATGATTTTATTGAACACATATATATGATTTTCATTTTGTGATGGTTGGGACCTATACCTCCCTCAAATGAATGAATTATTTATTTATATCTCATAGCATAATCTAGATATCAATGGGTAGTGAACAATGTTTTGTATATGACTGCTTCAACTATGATATTATTATGAGTGAAATAGTACCATTCTAATGGTTTTTTAGTAAGAATATTCCACTATTATTTCCATGGAAATGATCCTTGACTATTAAAGAAATGATTTCTTACACTTTTGGGTATTAACTAATTCCGTGTCAAATTCCAATGTTATGCTTTCATGGTTATTCATATTCAATTTATCTATTATTAATTTATTATAAAAATTATTTCATTATTCCATGACTCAATATTATGAAATATGTTATGCTGGTTGTGTTTTTAAATTTCTGACTTCATGTTCTCAGGAGATTCTTCTCATGTTATTCCTATATGACCATTGATATATCCCTTGTTTAACATTACTTAGTATTATAGATCACCCAATATTATTCTTAATTTTCCCAAGTTATATTGAAATTTATTATGTATGATTTGAGTTAGATGTTTACTACGTATGAATTAATAAGTGATATAAGATGTAAATATTTTTTGAAACAACTTTTATCGATTGAATATTTCTAAATCTTGTAGAACTACACTATTCGGTAGTGGATCAAAATATTTTGTAATGAATATAGATAAAATAAAAAATTATATATATATACATGAAAATCATGGGTTAATATAGTTGGTATAAAAAAAGGTCTATTTAGGATTTTGAAATTATGATGAAAAAACATTAATATGATCCCTAGGGACAAGTCCATGTATATGATAAAACTATAAGGTTTATTTAACGATCATAAATGACTTTAGGTAATCATAAGGTTTTATATAAAAATTTTTCGTGATTTATAAACCTAATAAATTATTTTTATGCTAATGTGGTTTTACACTTTGATTATTTTTCTCAGAAAAATGATTTTTGGTTTTTTTCAATGGATAAAACGTGAATGAATTATGTTATTACTATATAAAATGGACAATATAATGATTTTAATTTTATGAAATCCAATGTTATTTGAGCTAGAATACAACATATTATTTCTATTCTAAAAAAATTAATATATTAATCATGCTAATATTACAATTTATAAAATGATGGTATAGTAGTTTTTTAGTACTTCATTAGTGAATATCTACATTATTTTATATGTTTTTTCAAAAACACTAGTCACTAAAAAATGTATCACTACTAGTAAAATTGTATTTTTTTGTTATCTTGTTTTTGGAATAGGTGAATATTATATTGTTTGTTTATTTTTTAAAGGGATACATTGATCAACGATGGACACTTATCTGAAAAATGAGGTAATAAGATGAAATTTACTCCATGGAGTGTGATGAATTTCAAGTCATATTTTTTAGTAAGTTGTTTCCTCATATTATTTATAAGAAAATGAAAATTGAATTCCCAAAGTTAAAACATAATGTTGATTAATCTTTTGTTACCTTAGGAGAAATGTTTTACAATAACATTTTGTTATGCTTCATGTATTATCATCAATCCATAATGTAAGGTTGATTGACACTTTAGTGGATTATAAGAAAGTATTTGAAGGGAATTAACCATAACGGTCCAAAATATCTATGATAACTTTTTTTATTTTCTAATCAAGGGGAGATGAATATTGAAATTAACCATTAATAACATGTTTTTAATAAAGAGTGAAAATCTGAAATTAAATCTAATTATAAAAACCATGAAAAGGGGAACAAGTTGTTTCTATTATGCTCAAAGCGTGGAAGGTTACATGTGTGAAATTTTCTATAGTGAACTTTTAAATGGATCATATATTGATAAAAAGGTCATCATGAAATCAATTATTGATTTTATGGGAATATGTTATATAATGATGTGAATATAGAGAAGTCTCGACTGAAATCCCCATCCACGATATAATGTTTTAAAAGAAAGGTGTATGGGAATTATGAATTCTTATGCCCACGTATAATGTATAATGTTAATGATTGATGTTAACATCAAGTTAATACCTGATTCAATGGTAAATCTTCAGTGATTTATATTTTTTATTATGGTTATGATAACTATGTAGGGAATGGTATATTTACCATCCAAACTAGACCTACTAACATCCTATATTATTTTGGATCTACGAAGTCATTTTTATCTAATTTATTTTTTAGGATATCAAATTAACCAAACAATTATATGTTTAGTTAGTAGTAAAAGTCCCTAACAGTCTGATGATTTAATCACATGTTTATTATTCTAATCATGTTTATGTTTATGGGAACATGTTTATTGAAAATAATTTCATTCTTTATAAAGTTGTATTCATTGTAATATTCATAATTTGTTTTATATCATAGAATAAGGACCACGTCCCATACTGAGGAAGGGATGTTGCACTTGATATTACAAACAAATATAAGATCAACTATCATTGTGAGGAAAATGATAACATTCAGATGGAAATTATATCCCTTATGTGGGTAATTATTCCAATAAAAATGGTTTTTGATCTATGATGGTTGGGGTGAAAACAAATATCGATGATGTGCCTACTGTGTGGGATTTTATTTATGTATTTCCAAAGGAGTTTTCAAATATTCCATTAAATAAATATGTCATGTTTTCAATAAAAATAATACCTTTAGCTACACCTATTTTCATAAATCTATATTGAATGGCCTCAATTAATTGTCAATAATTGAATATGAATCTCTAAGGGAATCATTAAAATGGATTTATTCGTCCAAGTTGACCACCATTGGGTTCATATCTTCAATTAAATAATAAAACAATATGTATCTTTGAGAAAACTAATTGATTATCCAAAACATAAAATGATACCTATCATGAATAATTACCCTTTACCCCATACAAATGACTTGTTCTATCAACAGTGATGATATCAACACATTTCAACTATTGATTTTCATTCTACATATCATCGATTATGGGTCAATAATGATGATACATGTAAGAAAATATTCCATAAATTTTATGAACAATATGAATTCCTTGAGTTCCAATTTGGTCATACAAATTCCTCATTAATCTTAATGTATATAATGATTAGATTCTTTATAGATTACATTAATCAATTTCTTAAAAATATTCAGATGAAATTTTTATTTATTCAAGGAGAATGTATGAGCATCAAGATCAATTGAGAATTATTGTGAAGACCCTATGTAAATGATAGATTTATGAGAAATTTACCATGGGTGAATTTTAGTTTCGAAATATATCATTCTTAGGACATATAATCTATTGTGATGGAATTTTATGAAACCCTTAGAAGATAGAATATTTTGAGGATTAGACCAAAAAATCATTGTTACTGTGATTTATAGTATTCTTGGTTTTCTATATATTATTGACACTATGTTGAGAATTTCTATTCGTTATAAAATCCACCCATAATGTTAACTGGGGGTATCCAAGTTCCATTGGATGGATCAATGTGAAGAATGATTTATGGAACATAAAATAAGGATACTAAGGGCACTTATGCTTACACTACCCCATAGGAGTGGATGGACTATAATATCTAGGGTCTCGTTTGATAAGGGAATACATTATTTCATTATGAATAATGATATGGTTAAGGATTATGACTCCTGATAGTTGAAGGACATGAGAAAAATTATCGAAATGATGATTTGGAGTTAGATACAATGATTTTTTCATTAAATATGTTGAGGATTTATGAAATTGGAGAAAGGTGATATATATATATATATATATATATACTGATCACAAAAACTTTCACTATATGTTCACTCATAAAGAGACGAACATTCACTCGGGAAGATTGTTGGAGCTGATTAACCAATATGACCGATCAGTACATTACTACACTTTTAATGAGAACAAGGAGGTATATTTTTTGATATGAAAGGATAATTAAATAATATATATGATGAGGATCATAAAAGCTCCATTATTCATAGATTTTAAATCTTTAGTGACCCAAACCTAGAAATCCCACAACTGGTGTCAAGTACCATTATATTGGTATGATTACGAGGAATCAAATCTCGAAGGACTAAAGAGTTCATTAGTCTTGATAAACCATATACATTTAAGAGACATTTATTATAATTGAATACACTAATTACAATAACAAAATTTCATTCTATGATTAATATATTACATCTACCATATCCTTATATATATTTTGTAGTATTATTCTTGGATTCATGGTGAATGGAAATAAAAATATGTAAGCTCAAATTATTAGTATGGGTAACGTATAGTATAATAAATAGTTAATTAATGAGTATCTTAATTATGGAATGGTAATTGAAATTCAAAATCATCAAATAAAAAATAAGAAGGGGTGTGAAATAGTTGAGAAATTTTTTATGTTTCAAAACATTTAGATACTAAACCCTTGCAACCTGATATGATTTATATCCTTATAAAATTTTATTAAATTCTCACTCATCAAATATTAGGAATGTAAATAAATTCCAAAATATTTACATGGTTCAACATCGGTGTGAGAAACTACGTCTGTACCATAACCACTCTCACGGGTCTATTGAAATAAACTAATAATATTAACTGAGTACAACTTGTGATAACTTTTCTTAGAAACTTTCTATCTCCTGATTGGAATGATTATACTTACTCTTACTAGTTTACATTTTTATATTGAAAAAAAATATTGAAAATAAAATAATAAATTACTTGTTGAAATTAATTTACAATTCTCAGTTTGAATCCTCATTCCTATTTTGATGGATATAATTATCTCAATACGATGTGTCTGGATCTGATTCTCTTAATATGATGAGTCTGTATCTGATTCTGTTGATGCATAAAACTCAATATAGTATGTCCATTATCAATATAAAAAACTCCAACTCTTCTCAAATTCTCAATATGATATTCTTGAGTATGATTTAATCAATCCTTTATACTGAATAAAATTTTCTCAATATGATTTTTCTTAATCTGGTAAACAATCATTCATCTATCTGATCCTCCTCACGAGATATCTAGCTGAAAATGACTCTCAGTCAGCTTCATTAGATATCTACCTTTTACGCATATGTGAAAAATGACACCGACTAAATGACAGGAACATGTATTTATATGAGACATAGTAAACGACTATGGGAAACTTGAAAACATCCCATGTTTCCCCAAATCATAAAAACTCAAAAAAATATCACGTTAAATCATTAGTTTTTTTACTTCATAAATCTTCCTCAATTTTATCCTCAGTGTAAAAAAAATTGAATTTTATTTTTGACCACTTCAATTATTTATAAATCTTCAAGAATTTTCTTTTCTGGTTTTTATCATAATCAAATTATTATGAATTTTTTACCTTTTTATCTCTCAATAACAACTTCATATGCTTTCTCATCTCATAACGATTCATAAATCAATCTCAGCTAAGTATGATTATTATTACCTCTAAAAATAATTATGATTTTCCATTCCTTCTTCAGATCCTTATGATTTATGTTTCCTTCATTGGCTCATTACAATTTCTATTTCTATCTTAATATCATTATGATTTTAGTTTCTTCCTCACCTCATCTTGATTTAAATTTCATTCTTCAACTAATTAATATTTCTTTTTTCCTTCATTAGCTCATTATGATTTCTACTTCCCTCTTAGCTCATTAAAATGGCTATTTACTTCTTTATCTCATTTGACTAGAATTCCCATTAATATAGAAATAAAATTACCAAGAATTTTTAATTATGATGAAAATTCCCATTCTAATGAAAATATCATTACAATGGATATCTTATTATGATTCAATATTTATACTGTAACTCTAAAATTCATCAAAAATATCCACCAATACATCAGAATCGTTAATCATTCTATATTTTATAATTGGTGAGAAATTTAAGACTAGAAAATGATCATCTAATTTTTTGTAGGATTTATTATAACATTCGAACTATGGGTTTCACAATCTTCACTCAAAATTATTCATCAATTATATGACTTCTTTACTCAGCAAAATCATTCTTTCTCTAATTGTAAAAAATTTAAACATCTAGTAAATAACAATTTTCGCCAAAAATTCTTTTGGATCCAATGATATGAATATAATATATGTGGATTTGATTCATTCATAAACTATTGTTGTTATTATAAAATCTCATTATGATGGAATGTATCTGATTCCTTGATAACATAAACCTTATTTTACAAAAATTTTATGTTTCAAAAAAGGAAAAAACATTGTTAAAACAATTCAACAACAAAATGTTCATTAATCTCCCCATTTGAATTTACCAAAACACTCACTAATAACTTATCTAACTTTCATAAATGTTTTCACAACTCATGTTACTTTATTTTTAACAAAAAATAGTATTTATCAAAAAAAAAATCTTAACACCACACTAATGGATGAAGTAATGTTTTTATTGAAATCCATCCGTTAGTGACCAGAATATTTAACAACCATATAAAGACAAACTCCCCATTACTTTTATTTTTTCCTCCATCATATTAATTTTTCTCTCATTAATATTTTTTTATCAATTTTATTTTTCAATCCCACATTGAAGGACAAGCATATATTCATATTCATAAAAGAAATCTATGTAATAACTTTTTATAAAGTACAAGTTTGATACTTTATTTCTCACTTTTTAAATATAATCGAAATCATGGTGGACGTTCTTTCATATGAGGTTTAGGAAGACATGGGCAGAGGATAAACATGTAGTTGCATCCTCAATTAATAAAACAAAATTTTCTACATTACATTTTTGATGATATAAAAATATAATACTATTTTGATATGTATTCTAGAAAAAGATCTCCATCAAAAAAATTTTCTTCTATAAATTAAAACATTATATAAATGTGTTTTGATCATGAATATTGGACATGATTATTATAAATATCATTTTCACTCTGATAATATCAAATTATCTTCTATGTTTTAGAAATATTTACATTCAAATATTTTTGCTGAACATTCATCCATAACATTTGAGTACAACCATGGGTAGCTAAAATATATTTGGACTCAACTTTTCTCAATGTTACTGAAAATTGTTTCTTACTACTCTAACTCGCACAATATTCACCTAAAAAAATGTTCCTCCTGATCTTGATATTCATTCATTAAAATCTCAAACACAACCAGGATTAGTAAAAACATGAAAATTTATCTCACTTTTTCTTTTTTATAATAAGTCATGTGTAGTTGTTCTGTTTAATATCTCAAAATTCATTTTTCTACCAACATATGTGATTCTTTTAGATTACTTTGATGCCTGGAACACAAATTCATTGCATAAACATTATGATTCCCAGAGTTTGTAAGGTAATTAAGACTCTATATCTAATTATACAAGTCATTATAGTTGACACTTATTCAAGGTCCATAATTACTCAACATTACGGTAACTAAAATAGGAGTTCAAATTTCTCTTGATTATTTTATATGAAACATCTTTACGAATTCCCTAGTATATAGTTACTGAGATAATAAAATTTATTTTTTATTGTGATGAACTTCTGATCCAATGAAGAATGTTAATTCTTCAAACATAGACATTTCAAAATTCAAATTCATTTCATAAGAAAATGTTCTAAAAATAACTTACCTATCATTGGCATACATTTTATCCTACACATAAACAATTAAAATTAGATCTCTGCAGTTATCATAATTCATATATTTGTTTCTATTTACTTTTTATTTATAAGAGAGATATATTTTTGGACAATTATAAAGTTTATAATTCCAATCATATTGATATTTTTTTATCCCATACAATTATTTCTTCAATTTAAGAACATTTTTTGCATTCTCATCATGTAGAAACCAAGAATGTTGTTCTATTTAATCTTCTTCCACAATCTCCTTATTTATGAAAGAAGACATTGCATTCATCTGATAAATTTTTTAATTACAAAGGTAATCCACTAAAAGAAACAACATAGAATATTATAATCATGAAACTATGGAAAATATTACTTCAAAATCCTCACCTTTGACCTTTGAATTGACTTTACAAACATGTCTGACATTGTTTCATGAAACGTGTCTATGTTTGTTTTACTTATATCTATAATCCCACATTGTTCTGATAACATTTTTTCTGGGCATGAAACATGATCCCATGTTTTATTCTTCTCACAATGATCCAACTCTTCATTCATAACATCCAAAAATTATTTGTGTTTAATAGCCTCGGAAACTGATTCTGGTTCGACTTCTGAGGTAAGTTATGTTTGATTCTCATATCTCAACTTACTATTTGTCTAAACTAGAGAATTTTAATTTCCAATAAAATATTCATATTTAATATTTTTTGTAATGTAGGAAATTTAATTTTTTCTTCCCCATATAAAATATCTTTATCACACTATTCTTTTGAATCATGAGAAGGATGTTTTGAATTACATTCAAAATTATTGGAATTGTCCATTTTATCCTCTTCAATACTATCAATAACTTTTGTTTAGGAACATTGATCATTAATTACCTTCATATCATATTATTCCAACACCTTTGAAAAAAAATTGAAATCATTTTCAACTTCTTCTATTTAGTGAATAAACCATAAAAGATCAGTCCACATCTTTCTCATTAATCATTCCAAAATTCAGATTTTTTGTTATGAAAAAATAGAATTACAAAAAAAAAAGTATTTAAATGAAGGTTTTATTGTTATTCTACATTTCATAAAATGTCATTATAGTTTTCAATATCAAAAAAATATATTTTAAATTTTTATAGCAGGACTAACTGCTTCCCTCCAATATAATTTTGAATGCCTGTATTCTGGTAACATACATCGCTCCATTACAATAAAACTTATTATCTTTCATTATGATACTCTATTTTGTTATTGATTATAAGGAGAACTATACTGAATTTTGATAAAATAATTTCTTATATATCTTTCATAATATTTATTTTTTAATTTGGTTCAATTTTCTATTCTCAAATTCATTATGGAATCCCTCATTTCCTTCTCATCATTTTTTTCTGAAGAATTTAAACATTTTAATATCCCCTAACATGTGATTCATAATCATGGTGTTTTTATTCTATGTGATATCCTAAATAAAATTAATGAATCTAAAATATCCATTAATCGATTGATATCTCAACATACCAAATAAATAGCAATGAATAAGATCCTGTGGTCTAGTTGATTTAATCTTAAATGTTTTATAAATTTTTAAGTCATATTCCTTTTTTAAATGTTACAAAAAATTCCTAATTTTCACTTTTTTCATGACTCTAACATAATCAACATTTGGACAATCCTTTATTTTTATTAAGCTTTATAGTTTTCAATATTTAAAAAAAATTATAACATCATTTCTCAACTAAAGTATTACCAATACTTTCTCTGAAACCTAAAATGTTAAGAGAATCAAATGAAACATTGTTTTTTTGGTAATAGAAGATATAACCTAATTCTCATATTGTGACTTATCATCATCTTTATATTTATGATATATTAATATAAAATATGTTTTGATGTTTTTAGTAATCTTCCTCAGAGTAGTTTCAGACTCAATTTGTTTTCATTGAAACTAGTCAACCTGTTCTTTCTTTAGAATCCAGGTTCTCACTTAAAACTTCAATAATCATTTCATGTTCTTCAATTTTCTGTTTGTATCATTATATCTCCTAAATTTATGCATCCTTTTTCTTGATGACATCATTTCCTCTATCATAAACAACATCACAATCATTCATCATTAATATAAATTCATTATTGAGAATCTTGTTTTGTTCAACACATGAAACAAGTTTTGGTATGAGGTGATAATATCTATATGATTCTTCAAAACCTTATTCACTCTCCATGGAATATTTTGTTTTCTCATAATTTGTAACGAAGGTTGAAAATTCTTATGAACATTCATCATTAAAATAATTGTGGTCTGTTGATCCCTATTGATCTATTTTTACTCAATAGAGTTTATTTGTTTACATTATGATTATTCTTGTATTTGATGGAAGAATTTTCTTATTTATCATTTTTGTTCCATTTCTTCAATCCTGTATTTTTATTGGAATCATCTCAACATTCTCCAAATTTATTCTTGGGGAAATTCATAACAAAGTGTCTGATTCTACCACACTCAAACAATTTGAGAGTAAGTTTACCTTCATACTTATCTTTTCCTCTTTGATTCTTATTGGATATAAGAGGCATTATTTTTTAATTGAACTAATCAGCATAGTTATCTTCATATTAACAAGGATCACCTTATTTAACATAATGAATTTTGAACATTCTCATTTATTCCGAAGTAATTTTATCTTTCATCTACTCTTTAAACATTGGATATTTCATCATATCATAAGAAAAGTGAATGTTATGGAATTCAACATGAGATAAATCATCAATATATTACATAAAAGAATTTTTTGATTCAAACTTGTCCAGAAAGTGACTCACATGTTTCTTTCCAATTTTGTAATCTTTCAAGACATCTCTAAATCACCTGATGTTGCAAACAATTTCATTTAATCAAGTGAATTATTAATCAATTTTTTATTCATCTCTTGTTATTATGTATTCAGACTTACAATTCCATTTTTATATCTCTCCTTAAATAACATTACAATTCCATTAAAAAACACATTCTCTCTTGTCCCATATACTTTTTGAAGTTTTTTAACACATAAACTTATGAAAAACATTCTCTGACAATGACCTATGGAATGAATTTATATCTTTCCATAAACATTTATATTTATCTTATAATAAATCATTATGTTATTTTTTTCATAATATATGAAAAACCAATAGTATTATCATAAAAACATCTTGACCAAGAGAAAAGATAAAAGGAATCATCATATTTTTTTATTGATAGTTATTTTTTCCATCTAACATAGAAATTTATCTACTATTTAATGAATTGATATTATACCAGATAATGAATCAATAAGGGAGCCTCCCTATGATACCAATTGATGTTATAACATTCAAAAATAACAATAGATATGAGGTGATTGTATTTTTTATTTAACTTTTTATATGTTTCAATTGTTATTAAAACATAACCCCTACATCCTATAAGGATATGTATCCTTCCTATCATTTAGTAAATACTTATGAATGAAATAGTAGGAAAACATGTAAATAAAATAAGATAAAAAATGGGCCATAGTGTGAGGACATACATAATTTTCATATCCACCCCATGGATATATAGAAATCAACAATTAAGAAGAACTGAATAAAACTTTACAAAACTCTTATTAGACACCTTCTATCTCCCTATAGGAATGATTATACTAACTCCCATTAGTTTATAGTGTTTTATTGTAAAAACATTAATCCAAAAAAATGAATTGAGAATTTATTGAAGCATTAAAAAATTGCTCAGTCCAAATAATCTATCTAGTTTTCTTGTATTTTATTTTCTCAATATAATGTTTTTGGATCTGATTATCTAAATATGATGAGTCTGGATCTAATTATCTCAACACGATGAGTCTAGATCTAATTATATCAATAATATTCATATAATGAGATAAATCTATTCAGAGTCTATAAATCTCAAGCTCTGAAAAACTTCTGAGTATAATCTTTGTCAGTCTGAATAAATAAATCCTATTTATTGAAAACAGTATTCTCAATACGATATTTCTCACTCTTGAGAACAAATATTCTATTATATAGTCCCCCTATTGAGATCTATATCTAGTTATCTCACTAACATGATTTTTTCAGTGCTCTACCCCATCATCTAGCATGAAAAATAACATCAAATTATTGATTTTAGAATGTTTTTACAAGAAACTTGAAACACCCTTTCATGAAAATTGAAAACAGTCCCCACTTCCCCAAACATCAGAAACACTAAAACCCTATCTATTTTAAACATCAATTTTGATGTCTTCAATACACCTGTTTATTTTTATGATATGTACAAAAAATATATGTTTAAGATTGAACACATTGATTCTTTATAAATATTCTGGTATTTTTTTGAGTCATTATTGTAGTCATCTTATTGTGAATCTATTTCCTTATCAACTCTCATTATGATTTCTGTTTCTTTTTGAGATCATTATTATTCCATTTTCATTACAATATAATCAAAATTAATTTTTTTCCTCTTTAAATAATTATGATTTTTATTTCCGTCATTATCTCATTAAGTTTTCAGTTTCCTGCTTCAGATCATTATGATTTCTGTTCTCTTCTTCATCTCACTTTGATTCCTATTTTTTCAGCTCATTATGATTTCTATTTCATTATTTATTTCATTTATATTTTTTCCTTCTTTAGATCATTAGGATTTCTTTTTATTTCTTATCTCATTGTGATTTTATTTCATTATTCATCTCATAATGATTCAATTCACATTATAATATAAATCAAATTTTGATGAATTCCTC
This sequence comes from Viscum album, assembly GCA_963277665.1. Lineage (NCBI taxonomy): Eukaryota > Viridiplantae > Streptophyta > Magnoliopsida > Santalales > Viscaceae > Viscum > Viscum album. The sequence continues at coordinate 1,533,766,939 of OY728158.1, read as the reverse complement.
GTTATGATTGAAATTTATATTCCGCTAGAAATATCATTATGATAGAAATCTCATTATAATAAGATATTTATATTTTAACTCCGAAACTCTTCAAAACTCACCACCAATTCTTTAAAATCTTTTGTCATGGGATTCTTGATGATTTGATAGAACATTAAGACCATAAATTCATCTTATGATTTGGTTTAGAAAGTAATACCACTTTCTAATGCCTGACCTCATAATGTTATTTCAAATATCTTCAACCACAATACGATATATTAATATATAATATTATTTTTTCTTTGATTATGAAAATGGAAAACTATGAGAAAATAACAATTTCTACTTTTGATTCTTTTGGAACTGATTATTTGAATACAATACAGAGGGATCATATTCATTCAGTAAAATATGACTTTCTTAAAAAATCTCATTACATCATACTGGATTTGATTCTTAGATTGCAAAAATAATATTATATAAAAGGATACTTATAAACCAATAAAAAAACTTATATAAATAAATTTTACAACAATTTTTATTCACTAATAACTGAAGACGCATTCCATGTAATTAATAAACAAAGAATTAAATCCATTAATAGATATATCAGCACAATATATGACGGATAAATAATAAAAACTCAAAATAATGGCAATGATGAATTATAGTAAATCGTGTCTCTAGAAAATAAAAATATTTATTATCAATATCCATCCTATAGGTAGTTTAAAACTAAAGGTATAAAACTATAAATTTTCACAACATAGTTTTATCTTGAGAATCTTTTGATTCATAGAGGGGCTATTTAAAGTCCCAACGCACCCTTAATTTCCAATCCAAATCATTCATCATATCAATTAAATAAAATAAATAATATGCCTTATAAAATATTCATATAGAATAGAGATATTTTAATAATTCCCCAGTGGATTATAACAAACAATATGTGTTTTAAAACTAATGAATGGAGTTTACATTGAATGATCGTTAAAACATTCTTGTGGAAAATAATCATTAAACATTCCAAAGTGTACCATATCACATTAAAACATTAAAATCATAATTAAACCTAGAATAATAACATAAAAAAACATAAAATATCATGAGAATATATATTCCTAAAAAATATTTTTAAGGGATGTATATGCACCATAAAACAGTTAATTGGTGCATAATAACATATAAGTTCAATGAACTGTAAATTGAGATAAAATAACATACCTTGAATTTTCATTTATGTGAAAATAATTTTAAATCATGTATAATGGTTTGAATACCATTAATAGATTTTTTTATAATCATATTCATATTTATAATATCCCATTATCCATTTTTAAAAATAATTCATTATTTTCACTATTTTGTGTGTTAATTGCCTTGTCTTTCGAGTATGTTTTCACTTGTTACTTGTAATTAATCTTATGTAAATACTTATTTAATAATCTCTGGGATAGAAATATAGATGTAATTATATATATTCAGTATATATATATTTATAATAATAAAAAATATTTGGGTTTTAGAAATAAAATGCACCGTAAATGGATATGGTAGGCGATACATAAGCCTAAAAAATTCTTTCCCTTCATTGTCTTATTAAAATAAAGAAAAGAAATATATATTTATATGTATTATAATTATAATATCATATATTTTTCATATATCTTACATATTTATATTAAAACCATCCATTATACAATTTATATACAATGTGATTGAATCACATTACTTTTAGGGGCAGTAGTCCACCCTTCCACAAATGATGTAAATGTATTCCCACAAAATAAAGTGAATAAAAGTATGTTTTAATAAAGAAATAAAGAAGTATAGAAAAATAATAATTATAATATATTACATATATAAATTTAATTTCCATAATATATTAAAACAATCATAGGTGGTAATAGAAAAATGAACAACATCATTTCGTGAGGTGGTAGTTTATCATCCACATTAACAATAAGTTTGTTTCCCATTAGATGGAAGTGTGTGTAAGTGCTAGAACAAACAATAACACTACAAAATTTTACTAAACTATGGATACTATTTTTTTATATAATAATGGAATAAAGATAGTTTAGGGTGGGGGAAAATGAAAATAATACTAGAGATCCTGAGGAAAGATATTACATCTTTATTAGGTAAATCATTTTGGTTTGAACAAAAGGGAATACTTTTTTGGGTTTATGAATAAGTTTAGGATTCTATGATTAGTTTAAGGGGTTTTAAGATCTATTTGGGTAGATATTTGATGATATAATGTAGCCTGAGAGCTATGAGGAAGTTGAATTCTCCTTTTCATGGTGGATGATGAGTGACACTCATGTACATTTCATAAAAATGAATTATATACATGTTTTTAAAATTGAAGGAGGAACCAAAAATAGAAATAATTCTAGAAAAGTAAATATAAGGTATAAATCTAGTTAGTAAATGGGTTTTGGACATGTGAATAGATAATTTTTGACCTTTGTTTTATGTTTTACTCCCTTGTTATTCTTGTTTTTAATTTGATCATTATAATTATTTTTAATCACATTCACAAATATTATTTTAAAAAATATAAGTTTATATTATTAAAAATTATAAATTAGGATTATTATTAATATAGATTCCATTTTTCCATATTCCAATAATAGAAGTAGTAGAAAATAATTTAAATTTAATCCCACAAACATGATAATAATAGGGTTATAAAAATAAAAATATTCAACCATTTTCTATGTTTTTATATCCAATTTTAAAGTGAAATTGATGAAAATAACCTAAGTTGTTCTAATTAACAAAAAAATATCATATTAATTTTTTTAAAAAAATTATAATATTATTTAACATTTCAAATAAATTATATGAAAAATAATTTTTGAATTAAAATTTTTTATTTTTTATTATTCAACATAAAAAATGAAACATTAATGAAAAATAATAAAAATTAACCCTGACCAAATTTTTATTTTTCAATATTAAAAATGATTTTTTTACATATAAATTTCAACAAATTAAAAAAATACTTTCTCTATGAAATGTCGGTAAAAGTGACACAATGAAAATATTTATTTTTTTTGTGTGATATTATATTTGTTCATATTTTATGCCTAAAAAATAAATTATATTAATATAATTTTTTTTAATATAATATATATGTCATTAAATTCACTAAATTATTGTAATTAGTTTAATTTATTTGGATAAAATAAATTTTTGAGAATAGAAATTGTTTTCTATAAAAACATTCACTTCATATTCAATTGGTTTTTATATTCATTTCAAGTAAATTAGTATCCAATGAATTTATTTAATATCTATGTAAACCATATATGTTCATAAGTTTTTTAATATTATTCCTAATAATGAATTTAATATCTTGGTCATATCTTTTTATATTAAATAATAATATTGTAATAAAATATTTTTTATGTATAAATTTGTCTTACAAGTAATGCAATAAATTAAAGAAACTCGTTGTTTCATGCGACTTATGCTTTCTAAGTGTCACATGAATTTCATGAAGTAATTTATATTGAATTTACTTGAAATAGTAAATATATTATAAATTCTTATCATATTATATTCCCCTTTGGTCTTGGTGTTGTGTGCCAAGGAGTCTATTGAATACATTGTTCCTACTTATGATTTTTAGGGTGTAATATTCTTAACACCTTAATTAAATTGTTTCATCACAATTTATACTCGATCATGGTGATAGATTCTTTGATTTTTCCTATTTATTAAAGCCCACACAATGAGAATTTTTTTTCATAATGCCTATAGAAAATAGATAATGTAATGTACACAAGTCACATTAAATAACATATAACTAAGTCTATAAGAAAAGGAGCATTATATTGAATTAAAGATACATACATGGTGGAAAAGCATAAATATTTATTTGGGGTGATTTAGGTCATTAATAAAAAAAAGGTAATGATCAATAGTATATTGAGGTTCTCAATATGTGATGATTTAGAAGACCATCATTTTTTTTAAAAGTATTTGGACAACATTTTTGTTAAGATCATTTTCCTCATGTTAAGAAAATACATTATTTCCTAATAATATAAGGAAATTTAATACATTTTATATTTTAATTTCATATGAAAAATTCCAAAAAAAATTCTAATTTGATCTAATTCTATTTCTCCTCTAACATCGAGAAATTTTTATCCAAAAATTAACTTTGATCTCTAAATCAATAAAATATACATTTAACGGACTGCAAGGCCCATAAAAGAGTGAAAAGCGATTACATTTGTTTCTAATTGTTCTTTAATGTCAATATGGTTTAGGCATTAATCTTCCAACATAAAAGGTTACTCCACTTGTTTATCATTATTATTAACTCATAAAATTGTTCAACTAAAACCAATGAAATATTAACCAGTACATTGCATAGGTTAGTGGTTAGAGTTACATAATTATCATCATTAATTTATAGGTTCAAGAATCTCACCCTTGCCAAACATGATTGGTTTTCAACCAGAATACAAGGTGACCTTTTCTGAAACTAAATGAATATAATTTATAAAATAAATATGATATACATCATTGAAAGAAGGTAAATCACTGAATATACTTTAATGAAACTTTTAAATACAACCAAAATACATAAATATTTTATCCACTTATTTCCACATAGAACATTATCTGATCATGATTTTATCCTCTATAAGAGGACATTGATTCAATTAATATCTAGGTTTTCTAGATATATGAAACCTAACTATAAAGTACTCCTTAGTATGAGTCTCATTTCCTTCTATAACACTGTTAATTTTTCCTGATCCATTATTTTCATTGTGTCCTTATTTTGCACATATAAATGATTTCCATTTTCAATTGAGAAAATTTCTTCAGTGTGCCCTTCCATACTTCATTTATGAATAATATTGATCCTTTTTCTCTCCCTGGTCACCACTATAAGATATATTAAAAAAATACATCATTCTCTTATATGGTGTGTTCAAGACTGGGTTAACGAATATTTTGTCAACCATATTTTGTTAAAAACAATTAGACATAAAAATGATATATTTCCCTCTTATAGAATCCTCTGTTGGTTTCTCATTATCCCAAAAATTCACTTCACGTTCAATTATAACCTGACTCTTTCTGGAACTAGCTATAGTTTAAAACAAAAAAAATCATATTTTGACTAACAGAAATAAAAAAACATATAATTATTTATAGGATATCTCAATTATGAATCATCATATTCAATCTAAAACACATTAGTTTCAACCTTGGTTATTCATTTTCTAAATTCTTCATAGACTTTGTATTAATATGTGAATTATTCTAAGATTGTCCCATAGGAGAATTAACCCATGTGTTCTATAATGCCTTTATCGAGTACCATCTTAACTAGAGTTAGAACCAAAACCCCTTGTTATAATTATTATTTCTTGGTATATATGTTCTAGAACAACATCCAAATTTAGTATTTAAACATGGATTTATTTCACTAAAGACTCACATTATCTATACTTTTCCAAAATTATAGGGTTTTATTATATACTTATACTCAAATTATACCTTAAAATTATGTTCTATAATATATTTTTTCATAAATCATGTTCTTACGATCACTAATATGATTCCATTAATTCCAACTATAGTGACCTGACCCTAGAAAACATGATGGCAGTGTCAACTGCCCTTATAATGGAATAATTACAAATCTTGTAATCATGAAGGACCAAAGTGTTTAGTAGTATTTGTAAACTAGATACATACATGTCTATTATATTATAAATGAATACACTAATTACAAAATATATCTCTTCTTTTGAGGAAAACATTATTCCATTAATTATATTCCTTCATATCATTACTACTATGCCTTTTGGATTCATAGGAATGGAAATATAATAATAGTGAGCTCAAATGATCATTAAGGGTAATGTGTAGTAAAAACAATATTGAATAAATGTGAATAGTAATTATGGCATAGTAATAACAAAATACGCATTCCCTATAATCAATCAGCTATGAATTAAATGAATCCATAGATATTACAATGAAAAATATGATTGATAAATAGTTGTTGAATAAAATTAAGGTAATTATTAATTATTGGATGTCATGTAGCAGGAACATGATAACCACTACAATCATGTTCTTTACTCCTAATTTAATAAACTACAGGAAAAAACATATTTAAAATTTTCATGTTATTTGTCTCTTGTTGACATATAAATGCATTGACGGGCTATACAAATTGTATGCCCCACTCATCATTACCAGTCGAATGAATTCCTCATATCAATTAATGAAAATAAATAATATTCCTTATCAAATATCCATATTCAATAGAAAATATACATTTATAAATAATCCATCATTTTTGGATAACTAATAATAAGGCTTACTGACATTTATTAATAGAGTTAACATTGAATGATCAATAAAACATTCTTCAGGAAAATAATCTTTAAACATTTCAAAGTGTCCCACTCCACCTTAAAACAATTCGATAATAATTCCACATGATTGAATAGAATCAAATGAAACATATAATATCATGGTAATAGGTTTAATCCTGATATAACATTTCATATTGTGTTATATACACCATAATAAAAGACAATTAGTGGATAATAAAAATTAAGTCTCAATGGAATTTAAATTCTCATGAAATCTATGAGATTGCATTTACATTTCAATGAAAAAAACATTAACTTCATATATAATGGTTTTAATAGTGTTACTAACTTATTTTATAACTATATTAATGTTTACAATATCTTATTACCTATTATAAAACAATCCTTCATTATTTTCACTATTTCATGTGTTAATAGCATAGTCTTTCGAGTATATTTTAACTTGGAATTTATGGTTCTTATTACATCAATCATGTTTTCATCATCTCCAAGACCTGAATCAGGATCATATAATATATTCATCATATCTATATTTATAATAATATAAAATATATGGATATAATAAATGAAATTTATTTTCCAAGGAGATGGGGGGTCGTACTTACGCATAAACTCTATATTAATTTCATTGTCTTATTAACAGAATGAAACAAAAATTATATATTTGTATATTATAATTATAGTTTCATATAAATTTTATATATGTTAAATATTCTTATTAAACACATCCATTATAAATTCCATGTGTTGTGTGAACGAATCATTTCACATTAAAGGGTGGTAGTCCACACATCCAAAAACGATATTATCGTATTCCCGTAAAATGGTGTTCATAATGTTATGTGTTATAAAATAATTTAATAAGTATAAATACATTATATATATCAATTATAATATATATAAACAGATTTTAGAATATAATTCCCAACCATGAGAGGTGGTAATGGGAAAATTATCAACTTTGTTTCGTGAGGCGGTAGTTCACCATACACATAAATGGTATGTTCATTACCCATTAGATTGAAGTGTGTGTAAATTTAGGCCTAAACCATAATAATAAAACATCTAATTATATTTGGGATTATGTTTTTGTTATATAATCCTAGAATAAGGAGTGTCAAGGATGGTGGAAAATGTAAATAAAACTATAGAGCTTGGGGAAAGATGATACCTCATAATCAGATAACTCCTTTTGTTTTGAACCGAACAGATTATATAGATGGATTTATGAACAAGGTGATTATTCATTGTTCATGGGAGGTATTTTAGGATATATTTTGGTATATATTGGTTGATAAAATGTTTCTTTTGAGGTTTGATATAGTGGTATGGGTGAGTTCTTTTATATAATGGAGGAGGAGTGGTACTCCTGTAAATTTTGGAAAGAAGATTTTATAACACGTTACTCACATTGAAAGATGCTCCAAAAAATGTTACCAATTACCAAAAACAGATGATAGGGTCTATATATGGACATATAAAGGATGTTGTACATGTTTCAGATCATTTTGGCTCTTAAATTTAAGGTTTAGTCCCTTGTGGAGCTTATTTTTCTTCCAATCGTTGTAATTAATTTTAATCACATTAACTAATTTTTTGAAAAAAAACAAGGTGTAATTATTAAATATTATATATTTTAAAAAATATAAATATTTATTCCATTTTTTTAAATTCAAATCTCATAACTGTAATAAATTAATTATAATTTAATCCCATAGATGGGATGATAAATTTCATTTTTAAAGAAATAATGTCCAAAAGTTTGTAAGTTTTGATATCCAATTTCAAGGTGAAATTATATACAATGACATAAAATGTATTAATTAATATAAAAATTCCTTTATAAACTTTTAATCATATTTAATGGTTTCACAACCTATCCTAGTGGGGCCCATTCCAGGACTTCCCCAATCCTGCCTCTAATTGTCCAAGGGATGGCGACTAGCACCGAATAGGGATATCTCACAAAAGGGATGGATTTTCCTAAGTACCAACACACACACACACACACATCTAAGCCCAAAACACTAGAAATATTAAAAAAGAACCACTATGAATGCATACACTAATAACAAACCACATATTACCAAAGAAAAGTAAATTATAGGAAGGAAAATTAGACTAGAAAACAAGCCTGCCAAAATAAAGACAACTGCAATATCCATCCTGCAAACTTGGGTATTGATGCTTCTTTATTAATATTCTGAAAATACCTTGGACTGTATGGTCACACAAGGCACATCTAGTCATGGTATTAGTCCTTCCCCACATAGGACACTATTGAAGCTTCAGTCTTCTACACATGACAAGACACGTACTGGAAAATCCTGTGTAGGGGTGACTAAAAAAATACTCAATAAGAAACACTGAAACCAAAAGGAATACCCACAAAAGAATGCATTGTAATATTTGTATAAGAATACTCCCATACATATGGCATGAAAATCTTGATATACTCATAACCAACTATAAATAATGAGATGATTAATCATTTCCAATCATGTGCTACAATATTCTTCTCGAGGTACGCTAATTTTAAGAGAACACACTTCTTTAACCTCGATGTCATCAGGGACTCTGACAAGAGGTCCCAATAATTTTGATTCCACCCAAAGAAAAAATGTTGTTCAATAGATAATAAAAAATAGAAACTAGATTCTCTTTAAAGAATTTTGTGAAACCATACAATATTAACCAGAAATATAAGGAATTTTTCTTAGAGAATAACACAAAACCTATCGATGAGGCTCATAAAATAAGGGATTCTCCTCAAATAATAACATGAACTCTAAAGATATATCCCACTAGATGGGGGATTAAAACCCTACGCTTGGAGGTTACATCAATTCCCATGAAACTTCATTAGGTGTGATAGAGTATGACTCTAATCCCAAGGAGGATGACACAATTTTATCCTAGACTCTATTCTCTAGAGGGGATTGATGTCCAGTGATGTGGATGAAATGTTGTACTGAACCCTTCAAGAAAGAAAGAAGGGGAATCATCACACCTATTCTGGTCCTCACAATAACCTAGAAATCCCTCTCAAAAGTTCCTCCTTCTCCTGAGGTTTCTAATTCAAAAAATGGCTCGGCAAACGGACATACAATTTAAATGTAATGAATCTTTTACTGAAAAGGGATAGTTGGGTACAGGTTTTGTCGGACAAAGTTGGAAAGACCCGAGCCAACCTGACCTGGGGTGTGTCAACCTGACCCACCGAGCTAGACATGACCCACTAGGCCCGACCCGACCCATCATGCCCAAATTTCCCATCGGGCCTAGTCTGACCTGACGGTCCCGACCCAACCCGCCGGGTCTGACCCACCATATCCAGCCCAGCTTGGCACATGTTTGATGTCCCACATACACTGTATGTGGCGTGATTGGTTTTGCTCCACCCTGGTCATGCAGTCACCCAACAACATGTTATCTGGTCACCCATGTAACATCCTAGGTAAATAAAGAATAAATAATTTTCATATTTATTAATATTTACAAATTAAATATTAATTTTACTTTAAAGGGGTTTCTATATTCGATAGCGTACCCGATACGCAACAAAGAGTTTCATTGAAATCTTACGTTGCACACTAGTAATAAAATAATATTATTTTAAATGGTAGTTGACACATAGCCGTTGTATTGGCAGGAATGGATAGAAATAACTAAAATATGATTATATATGTTTTTTAAATGTTTTTTCTTTTATCTAAAAAAAGATAAAGGCTTAAAATACGGAATGAATTCAATTTTAGGCATATATGCCCTAATTTTCACTAAAGCTTCACTTATCGCCTTTTGATGGAGAACCGTCTTTAAATATAGTTTTGTTCACTCTTATACATTCTATTGGACCAAATAAAACTCTTCTTTAGAATCGGGACATCAAAATTTACTTTCTGTAAATTTTTGGTATTTTTCCGACAAAGTTCATTTTTTTAATGAATAGTGTAAAATGTTGTATTTTAATTCAAAACCTATTTTTAATATAATTTATTTATATGATTAGATTTTCTTTTGAATTGGTTTTTTAGTGAAATTAGAAAATATTTTTACCATTAAATCCAATAGTGGTCGTTGGAATTAATTTCACTTTGAAATCGGACTTAAACTTCTGTCAATCTTTTGATACTTATTGTTTCATAAAAACGCGCTATTTGCTCTGACAGCGGGAATTAATTATTAAATTAATTAATGAAACATATATGTTTTGAATTTTGTAAAATGGACTTCATTTTGGAATTCGGAATATCAAATATAGCTTAGGATGAATTTTTGGTATTTTTCTGAAAAACTTCAATTATCGATGAATAGCGAAACCACTAAGTGGTACTTAAAAAACAAATTTTTCATTTAAATGAAATTATACCACCTCAGTGTTTTGAATTTCAAAAATTTGACATACATGGTTTCCATTAAGAAGTAAAATTCGGTTCAATGGGATTAAATTTTTTTTTGTGAATAGTAACTTATTAAGTTTTTAATCGCGATTAGAGGTAATTAGTGTAATTTATGGTAAAAATAATGTTGTAATAATATGAAATAATCTTGAAACATGTCCTATTCTCATTGGATGTGTCATGGATGACCAGGAAAATCCATGGGTCAAATTGGGGACCCCATGAAGCCACTTTGGTTGGAAAATGACATTAATAACTTTTTATTTAAATTTAAAATAAAAATGTCATAAACATGAGTTGTTTTACTAAAACAATTTTTACATGGGGTTATAAAAATCATATTTTTTACTATAAATATTCATTGGAAAGGTAAAACGATTTCCAACATCATTTTATTTTGTTTTTATATTTTTTATACATTAAATATATTAGATTATTTATGACACCATGATGATGCAACGATTACCTCATTATTTAACGATTTAAATAAAATGGAAAGATAATGTAAAATATAAGACCTAAACATGTCAAAAACCCATTGTATGGGTGGATTTCGAACCCTTATCACCTTATACTCTAAACACATCAATGTGGGACCATTGAAATCCGAAACGCATTCTAAAATAATGTAACATTTCCTTACATTCCAAGAGTGCCCCTCCTCTCCTCTTATAAAAGGCCCCCACCTCTACCACCTTACCCATACTTCCAAAGACTTCGGCTCGGACAACCCCTGCCCATTTTGTCTCTCCACATCCATCTATTACTCTTTGAAGCCTCACTTTGGGAAGAAGTCTTCCCAAGGAAGCCTTTCAGCTCAAATCTAAGAGAGTTACCTGATTTTAAGGTGATGTCTTCACTTGTGTTGTTTTGTTTTATTTTGCTTCTCCAACCCCCTAAACTCTTTTTATTCTTTTCTTTTGTAACAAATCCAGTATATTCAATATACTAGTATGTGTTTATAAGAATTATTCGAGTTACACTTACACACACCTACATCTAATGGTTAAAGAACATACTGTTTCCGTGGATGGCTAATTTCTGCCTCCCGAAACGATGATTGTTCAACATTCTTTTAACACCTTCAAAGGAGGATATTGAGATGAAACTATATTTATATATGATATATAATATTTTTATGTTTCCCTTAAGCTTCTTTATTTTTCATTTTGAGCATACCTTTATGGTTTCCATTGTGGGTAAACACGATAATTTCATTTTAGGAAGTGCGGACTACCGCCCCCTCAATGTGATGTGATTTGTTAATGCCATATGTGGGACGTATAAAGGAAGTATTTAAAGTTATTATATATGATGTTATACTGGAATTATAATATACCTCTATATCATTATTATTTCATTCCATTAATGTATGAGATAGAAATGAAAGTTGCGTTCATGCGTACGTACGGCTTACCGTCTCCATGAACAGTGCTTTTCATTTCTTAACCTCAAATATAATATACTATTATAAGTACATATATATAATGGATATATATGATGTATGTTACATCTAAATGATTAATATAATTCTGGAATTAAAATATACATACCTCTCATTTAGTTTTAATTCAATTATTATGACATAGAAATGAAAGCATCGTTCATGCGTACGTACGACTTACCGTCTCCAGGAATGGTGCATTTCATTTCTTACCTATAGATGATTATGTAATATTATAAATACATGTATATGATGGTTATATATGACATATATGATATCCAAATCATGAATATCATTTTGGATATAATGAACCCTTGACCACACGAACAACATGTAACTGTAAGAAGACCACTTTCGACTTAAGAACCAAATATCGATAAAACAAACATTATTAACTTAAATGATTACATAATGTTTATAACATGGGAATAAGTGATATAAAAGGAATAATTAACTTGAAAAAGGTTCTTAAAAAAATATAAATTAACTCATGTTTATTATTCAGGATGTTAAAGAACGATTGAGTCAAGTCGGACTCGAGGTAAGGGACTTCGTCTCAATCTCCTTTCATTGAAGAATATTTAGTTTTATACACAACTTTATTTTATATGGTGTATAAACCCCGTTGAATTTTAGTTTTATACGAAAGGAATCTTTTTCTACGAAGCATTTTACAAAATGACAAAAAGGAATGTTTCTTTTAACGTACGCGGTGACAACGACCTTTTCCGCCGCCGCGAGTATTATTTGGTCTTTGGCTTCCTAAACAAGCCGTGATGTTTTTAAAATGAAATAAATACCATATACTCTTTTATGTATTTTGGTATTGAAAATGGTTTTTATAATTTATTTTCTATGTCAATATATTTGAGTGATATATTGTGATCAAAGTGTGTAAATTTTTTCTTTCCATTATGTTTGTTTTATATCTTATGATTTTATAATTGTACTTGGACATTTGACGGGTGGTTACATGATAAACCATATGACGGGTGGTGCCGTGAATACCAGGACGGGTGGTTACGTTATAACCTCCAATAAATTGTGTATGGAAGTCGGCCGTATGACTACTCCATTATGTATGTGTGGAAGTCGACCGTATGGTTATTCTATTTAAGTATGTTTATGTCCCAAGTTACCTTTATATGTTATGTGTTAATTATATGGGTTTGATGGTAATAATTTGGTTACAAAAGGGTAAATAATGATATTTTATTCTGTGAAGAGTTTTTACTAATTCATGAAGGTGAAGGTATTACTTTGATAAAGTATACTTGGTTTACATGATGTTTGAAAAACTAACAGTTTTCATTCTTTGTGTATCCCTTACTGAGCTTTTTATGCTCCCCCCGTGTTTTTTTTTTGAAATGTTTTTCACAGGAATTAATGTCGAATAGGGTCAAGGATGGGATCAAGGGAAATTTATGCTATCTAAAACATGGAACTAGCCATGTTTCATTTTAAGAGTTTTTATTTTATGGAAACTTAGTCTACTTTGTAATCTTTTGAGATGTAACAGTTATGTCATAATTCTCTTAAAATATAAACCTAAAAAGATCTTCAATGTGAATTGTTCATTTAATTCAATATTATGTAATGGTTAAGGTCGGGGCCTTATAACCTAGGTCAATGCGGGCAATCTGCGATCCACGCGCCCTGTCCGCGTGGCCAGCACCCACCTACAACTCTATCACAGGTCCTCTGTCTAACACGACATCGATGAGCCACATCCTCCTACTATGTTCTACTGTCACCATAATGATCCACTTAGTCATATATCCCATATGCCTCCATGACTATGCATCCACTAAACATCGACCTTGAGGCCACCTCCGCCTGCACCCGAGCGCCGATGCGGCCCACTACCACTTCCTGATCACTACCACTACTGCCTCTTGTTGCAACTCTCACTCACCGGTGTGGTCCTTCCTTGACCACGGGTCTCCACTAGGGGCCCCCCTACTAGAAGATATTCTACTAGGACTTCCTAGATCATTACTCCATGAATAAAGAGAAGCAGATTTTGGGTAAAGGCGGCATAACACAAAAACACACAATGTGGACCGATATGGCCCCTTATTCATCATGGATAGGATGTTTTCACATTATAATTTATGAATGGGGATGAAAAAAATAAATAAATTCTGTGTTACATTCAATTTCTAATAAACATATTAAAATATAAAAATCACCCCATAATTATATGCATTATTCGTAAAACAATACGTTGGTTGATTGATTCATGTTCATCAAAGGAATTCGAGAACCACAAATTCTTCATTGAGAGGAAAAAAAATTTATTTGTCTCAATAGCTCTCAGGGAATCTTGGGGTTGTGATTGTAACCATGGATCCCTCACTCTATTTTTAATAAAAAGGAATATAAGCTACACCACTATGGAATTACAAATTAAAATACATTTATTGAATATATTAATGATGTTCACGTCCAAAATTTTACTTTCACCCTCAACCTGCACTGTTTGAGGTTAGTCCTCACCTACGGAAAAGACAAAGTTCTGGATACAATGAAACCCTCCAATTTTCAATCATAACACCTGTTTAGAAGTTATTAATGTTTAAATTTATCCATAATGCATTTTAAATTTAAAACATTTACTTTATTCAAAGATTCATTCATGTCACATCGGGCCTCAAAATCACAATCTATCATAGCACTTGATTTCATTATTTTCCCAATTAATTTATTAAAATAAATAATAGAAATATATGAGTCATTAGAAAAATATTATTTAACCTAAGAAATAAATTATAAAGAAAAGAAATTTTTCAATATAATTGTTTATTTTTCTCAATTCTCTAAATAATGAAACATCACATAAAAATAAAACAAATTAACCCTAACCAAATTTTTATGATTCTTTTTCCAAAATTAAGTCTATTTTGACAAAAAAAAATTCAATGTGCCAATTTGTTTTAAATATGTTATCCATAAAAATGTGAAAAAAGGAGCCTTAATAAAAATATATGGTTCTATGTGTAATATTTGGTTTCTTCTTATATTATGCCTATAAAATATATTGGATGAATATCAAAAATATTTGGTTGAATATGTAATATATATATATATATATTAGATTAATATCAGTTATTAAATTTATTTAATTTAATTTATTATGATCAAACAACTTAGTGAGAATAAAAATAATTATCTATAAAAACATTCCCTTCATATTCAATTAGTTATTATATTCATTTCTAATAATCCAATAACTAATGAATAAATTTTAAATTTGTGTAAACCATTTATTTTCATTAGATAGTTAATCCTATTCATAAACTCTATTTTAACACCATGGTTATAATATATTTTATTAAAAAATAATTTTTTATAATATATTATTATTCAGTAAAACACGCATGTGCATGTAACATAAGCCATTGAAGAAAGATATTGTTGAATGTGACAAATGATAAATCACTATCAAGTTCATTTCTAGATATAAATTACATTTAGTATATTTAAAGTAGAAAATATATTAAATATTCTCATAATATTATATTCAATTATACACTTGGTGTTCAGTTTCATACACACTATCAAATAAAATGTTCCTATATTATATTTTTGGGATGTTATAATAATTCTGAATATTTGAATTTTTACAGAAGGGAAGAAATATTGTCTTTGTTAAATTAGTGTCTATCCATTTATTCTTTTGAATATTGACGTGGAATTGAAATAATTTATAGAGATGAAAAATATAGTAATAATTTACCTTAAGTTAAACCAATATTATAAGTGAATAAAATGGTTTTACAAACAAGTTGTGTCCCTTTCATAACAGCTTTTATGTAGGAGTTGATTGATGAAGATTAAATTTTTTCATTCTCAATACATCATTCATATAAAAATATATATAGAGATTTCAAAGAGTATTTTTAGTCAGATGGAATGAATAGGGATATTGGAGAGTATGTTTCTCATTTCATGGTTTGTAAATTTTTTAAGGATTAGAGAAACAAATATGAGGGGATATTAAAAACATTACCCACACCAGAATATAAATGGGAAAACATGACCATTGACATCATCACCAGACTACCCAAAACATATAATGTTCATAATTATTTATCTATTATAGTTGATCATATTATAAATTCACAACACTCAATTTCTATTATGTAATATTTCTATCATGATCAGAATACTCAGTTATAAATTTAGAATGTTGTAAAAATTCATGTTGTCCAAATATCAATTTTATCTCAGTGAGATCCAAGATTTACCTCAAAATTTTGGACATATTTTTAGTTGGATCTAAAAAAACTATTTTTTAGTGAAACTTATCATCCTTAAATTTATTTTCCTTAATATAGGACCATTAAAAATATAGAATAAATTTTGAGACCATTATATACGTATTTCAAATGATGTTTTGATCAACACTTTCCTTTGGTGTATTTTTTACACACCAATAGTTGTTACTCTAGTATTCTAATGGCTCCTTATGAATCCATCTATTGTAGGAAGTGAAAAAACATGAACCTGAAGGAATAAATTTAAACAAATAGTGTTGTTTTAAAATATCTAGTTTTCAATGATATGTAGAAGGTTATATTCATCCAATATCATGTATGACAATCTCATAGTAAGAATCATTTTTTTTTATAATCATATAAAACACCTTTGGTATTAATTTACTGGTAAGAAATTACATTGAATACCTACCTGGAATAGGTTGATAATGAAATTTAAAAAAGTTAAATATATTCCATGCGTGTATCATTTATTTTTAAATTACTGATTGACTCTAGATGGTATCTTATTTATTGATACCTCTATTAAATCTATCTAATGTTCATAAAGTGTTCTATGTATCTCTAATAGGGTGGTATTTGTCTGATACTTCATGTGTAATGAACTCATTTTTCTTATTTCTAGATAATGATATTTATTTTCAATAAAACATGGTAGATATTCATGATCATAGAGAGAATGTTTTATGAAACAAGACTACTCACCTCGTCATTGTTTTGTGGTGAAGCCACAAATTTAAGGAATCTATATGGGAACCTGAGGATATAATTAGTCATATTAATCCTGAGATATTTTCATTAGAGTGATAAATTTCAAGGTCAACATTAATTTTTATCGGGGTAGAATGAACACCCATATATTTTATGTAACATATTTTTGTAAATAATTTTATTTCTTTGATAGTTACCATTACACAAAACACTGAGTTTAAATGAACCACATAAAATTATTCAAATATTATGTTTTCATTATTGTATAGATGTTGGGTCAGTGGGTATGGATATTAAAAAATAATTATAAAACATATATCGTCTATAGATACATAATAGTATTTCATATGTTATAAAATATAAATAACTAAAAATATTTATTTAAAAATTAATGAAGTTTTTTATAGAAAATTTATTTTTAATCACACAAGGTACATTTTTATTACCAAATTTAGTTAATAATTATTTTTGTATGATTCTAAAATAATATATGTCACATTTTGGAATTTTTGAGGATTTACATTGTTTATTTTTGGTCCCATGTAGATTCCTTTTTTTCTCTAGTAGTTTTTTTGTGACTAGAGTGGATTTTAGGCTCCATTAATGGGCATACACAATTGGTGCATGATTATAGGATTTCAAGAAACCTCCCCATAGAATATGTTTGGATGGTTTCCTTTTAGATAGTCGAGACTACAAAGTTTTCGTAAGGTTTGGGAAGCCATGCGGGCTAACCGCGTGGCATTATTCTATTGGAGAGTTAGGGATGAATAGTTACAACATGGTTAGGAAAACCATGCGGCAAGACGGTGTGACTTTTATAATTCATTAAAAATAACATTTTACTCTTTTACACTATTTACTATTTAACCCCAAATCACCATAGTCCTATCTTATTTAGTTTGTGTGACAATTGTGTTATCCACATCACTTCCTCACACCACCCACCTCCATGGTGATACTAAGGTGATTTATTCAATATTTCAAGCAATGTATTCCTAGTATTAACCTCATTCATTCTTACTATTCTCCCATATTCCATTCTCACTTGTGTTATTATTAATCCAAAATCATGTGGTTCTATTGTTCATTTTTATTTTCGTTTTATTTAGTGTTTAGTTTGGTTAATTCTCTGGTTGGTTGTTATAGCTCCTCAAAAGCCTTGTGGAGTTGTTTCAGGTGGTATTTGTTGAAGAACTTTTATTTTGACTAAGTTTTACCTTTTCACAAGTAAATTAAATTTAATAATCATTTTTTTCATGAATGTCAAACCATAATTAGATATTAAATATTGAATTATGATTGTTAGAATAATTATTTGATGATAAATGATTTTTTTTATTTTTTTCAAAGTATATGACATTGTTTTTTATTTCATGCACGTAAGCATTTGATAATTTGACCGGTTGGATTTCATAAGTGGAATATTGTCTTCAAATCATGGGTTTTCTTTTTAAATGTATTTTTGGTATCAAAAATGGTGCTTTGGATATATCAAATATATTTCTAAATGGGTTTTGAATTGAAAGTGGTGTGTGTTTAATTCTTTGAAAATGGTTTGAAAATGTGAAGGAATTGTGTTTTTTTCTTTTATAAATGAGAGATTTATCAAAGGACTTTTATATTGATTTTTTTGTGGAACTAGGATGATAGAATCCCTTGTGATTAAATAGTTTAAATCCAGGAGATTGTTCCTTGGGGAGACTTGGGGGGTGAATCGTTGTGTTTGTTTCTTATGTATGAGGTATTTTCATAATACTGAATAATTTTTTTGGGAATTATTGGCTCACCCCAATTTTTATCTTTAAATGTGTTCTTGTAAAATATAATGCATTTTTAGTTAATGATTACTGCACTAGATTAGTATTTCACACTACCTAGTGTAACATATCATGTAGAATTCTTCTCTTTAGGATAGTTCCCCTCAATCATACGAGGTAGCATGTAACTGAGAGTGTAGATGATTTGATGTCATCATGTGAGTGGTACCATTTGGATTATTTAGATATTAATATATTCTAGATTATTTCACTAAGGTGCTAGGTTTTCCCATTTTTTTCTTTATCTAGTTATCTGCGGAGCATGATTGAGATGCATTGTTAGTTTGTTATGTGATTTTTTTATTTCTTTTATTATTTGATTATTCATAATTATATGTTTCATGGTATATTATTGTAAAAGGTGAAGTGTTGGATTTTGAAGGATTATGAAAATTGATGAGAAAATTAGTTTTAATCTCTTCACTCATTTAAAAAAAATTTATCTAATACACCATTAAAATTCTAATGTCTTCTCTTTGGTAATAAAATATACACTTGAATGAAAAAGGGTCCTAGACCATGTTTTGTTAATGTGGAAATGTGTGAAAACATAATTTTGTAAATTGTATTTCAAAAAGGATATTAGTTTTTCATTATTTAATGTATGTTCAATTGTAATAGATTGTTTGGTAATTCTAAATGAGTATTAATACTCACAACTATATTAATTTCTTGTTTTTATCCATTGGTTCGGGTTCCAGCTTGGATTCAATCATTATGGGAAATGGTTGGTTCTATAATCAGATATTGACCCTGAGGTCACATGGAGACATTGTGGTCATCAGGTTTGTTTGGGTTTTTTTTCAGTTTTTTTATTTTCAATTTCATATAAATAATGATAGTTTTAGAACTTGTATTTTTTGTAAAACTTTATTAATTTTCAACTATTCAATTTATTTTATTGGGATAAATCATTCAATTTGTTTTCTGTTGAATCAATGACACTAGTTTCTAGCCCAGTAGGATTGGGAATACCTCTTGGGCCTTCTCTTAGTCCAAAATGGGTTACCCATTTAGGGTAGAACCAGGATGATTCATGAAAAATGGTATTAGAGTCAGGTTAGGTTTTTTTGAAGGAATTACCATTCAGATCACCCTTTTTTATTTCAGATTTCATGGTAAATGGAGTATGAATTTTGGGTCTTGGGGTGTAGGTACGAGGGAGTTTATTGCCATCACTTTTGATTCTAAACCTCATTTTTTTTCTGGGAAGTCATGTTTTATTTGGTTTATCTATAAATTGTTGTATTTGTTATGTATGGGATATAAAAATGGAATTGGGATAGTAATCTCAATTATATCATAGTGCCTTAAAAGTCATGTCATGCCAAGGATATTGATCTAAAAGACATTCCATGATGTTGGATTAATTGTAATATAGCCTCATAGCATATATTCAAGTCACTCATGGACACTATTTTTCCCTTTATAGTAATTTTCGGTACCCATAATTCTAAAATTGATTTAAAACCCATGTTATGAAATTATTAATAATGGATTTCAATTGTAATGGTTTGAGTTTTTGGATGATAGAATTTTTATTTTCTAGATTATTTTGAATAAACATTTGAACAAATTTATTTATATAAAATAAAATTTTGAAAATCTAGGATAGGTTTAACGATTTTGGATTTATATAAACAAAATGAAGGGTTTATAAAAATTATGTATTTATGTAACCTAAATTTATATTAATGTGGGATTTCAGAAAAAAAAAATATTCTTGATTAAATGATATTCAATAAAATTAGTTTTGTTGAAATTATATTTTTTGAAATGATAAAAATATTTTTAATGGTTTGAATAATATTTTTGAAAGAAAATAATTGGATTTTATGAAGCCTTCTGATGTTTTAAATGGAAAGTAGATAGAGAATATAAAGATTGTATTGAATATTTTTTTATATGATAGAAAAAGACTTATTTTGACTATTAGTATTTTTAGGATTCCTCTCATTCCAATGATCATTTTTTAGATAAATGATTGATGGTATCAATTCATGGTTCATATTTTGTCATGATAATATGAATGTGTGAGGTTTTGTGGTATATCATTAGTTAGTGTACAACCCATCATGTTTGTTTTTAAATTTGTTTTCAATATAATGAAATTTTGATTCTATTTTAATCGTTGGTTGTGTAGTAATTTTTTTGTGATGTGGAAATGTTGATTACTTGGTTTTTCGAGTTTGAAATTTCTTTTTGATAAATTAGTTTTTATTGAGTTTATAGTTTTATTATTTGTTAATGTATTTCCATAACAATAATTTTATAGATATTTTAGGAGCATTTTCAGGAGGTTTACCCTTGGGAGACCCTCCAGTTGATCAACAAAAGGACTTCCCCTTGAGTCATGATAATTCAATCCTCCTCTTATTTATGGTCAAGGGGATCCTCTAGATTTATAATAGTGTATGATGAGAATCGAAAGGATCTTCAGATTCCATGAGTTTCCTAAGTCATTATATGTGATGTTCTCTAGATTTAGGCTTGAATGTTCTCCCTAGAAGTGGTGTAATACAGTCTCTAAAACAAATCATCATGAAGATATTTATAGATACACATTATTTTCATACATTAACAATGCATATAATTTGTAAAATAATTAAAACATTATTCTAATATTTTCTCCAGTACCAGACTATTCAAGTGTCTTTGGAAATAAGGAATCATAGAGACTAGTACATAAATGATATACATATTCTTCAAATTGGTTCTTCTTCACTAGAAACCTTCTTAGAAATAACAAAAAATACCTATCATCATAATTTGGATAAAGGAAACATGAAAATGGGTTATATGAGATGATCAGTAAAGGTAAATAGAGGATATATACAATAATAATCATGAGCACAATTTTAGGAGAACATGATCATGAAAATAGAAGATCATACCCAATATATCAATGATCACGAACATGAATAATGAAATAAATTTTAGTAATTTAAAATACATGAATCATAATTAAATAACTAATATAATCCAATAATTCATAAAATTGGAATAAAACATGGAATTTAGGAAGACAAGTAAGAATATAGAATGATTTCCATACAATTCAAGGAATTACTGTCGAGTCCATCTTAGTGGACAATGTCCTTTAATGAACTGTGTTCACACCCCATTATAATCATTTTTAACAATATTGACTTCACTCCCCATTATAGTTATGTATAAATAAACAGAGTTAATTTATCATTCCATGTATTCATCTCTCATGAGATATAAATATTTACCCATTGTATTGGATGTAGATAGAGGTCCCACCCATCTCATAATGAAATCATATATACATGTGCCACAAAATAATAAACAATCATATTGTAACCCATTAAATGTAATGGGTATCATAAGCCTGTAATCAAATAATAACCTATAGAAAATGATATTGGTTTCGTAAATATTTCATCATAAGAATAACCCATAAAAATAAGCTGGTTTCAAAAGAATATAACCAGTGAAATAGGAATGGATTCAGTAAACATTGTTCAATATAGTAAACCATTAAAAGAATGAATATGAATTAAAAAAGTGTATCATATCTACATTAATTAATTAGTAACACCAACGAATATTATCATATATGGTAAATAAATCTGGATGTTATTTAAAAAAAATTATGATGAAAATATTCTTTATTCTTTTGAAAGATTCATTTAATAACATAAATCCTATTGAAAACATATATTTGAAAATAGATTTAAAAAGAAGGAAAGAAATATATGAAAACATTAAAACATTTTAAATTAATTTTACACTAAAAATTTCCATTAATTATCATTTTAAAAAAATAATTTTTTTTTTGAAATAAAACATATTTCTGACCGATGAGAGAAATACAGTCATATTTTATTAAAAACAGTTTCAAAATTATCTTCTATCATAAATAGTGGAAGTAATGGTACTATTACATGGATATATATTGAATATAAATATATTAATGAAACTAATGATTATTATTTAGTTATGTATCATAATATTTCTTCAAAGAAATATAATCATTAACAATCATGAAAAGTGAAGACATTGTTTAAATAATCTATTAACACATGGTTACATTGGATCATAATCTCCATGTAGGAAAATGAAATTATATGAAGAATAAAATATCATGAATATAATCATATTCATCATAAAACATTTTAATTTAATTACATGCACCAGGAAAAATATTAGGTGCATCACAGCACATGAGTCTCAAAGAAGGTAAATTTAGACAAAACAATTTTAACGATTTGGTATCTTTTGAAATGTAAACACAATTATATAAAAATCATAAAATTGATATTTAAATACCACAAAATTTATATAGTATAATAATTTAATACATCCCTGGTTATTATAAATACCACACAAAATGAGTGGGTATTGAATAATGCATGTATCTCACGGTAATAAATAGTGAGATGAAATCCGTTTACCATATGTCATGACTCTCATAATACTAGTTAAAATAACTTTAATAATAAAGATAAAGTTATTATAAAAATTTTAAATAAACAAATTCATATATCTAATACCATATATGGTTTGATTATGACCTTAGATTATTGTTTTGTTAACAATCATATTATATGGTTTGACTTCAGGTAATATATGCTTTGTTATTCACATGTTTCTTAATTTTATTATATCATCGGTCCTTATAGATATACCATGACTTAAAAAAATTACATTGTGATCAATATTCCATATATTTATATTATAATAATATATAGAATATAGAATTTTGAAACGTAGTACACCATTCATCGAGACAGCAAGCCCTGTGTATGCAGGAACACTATTTCCATTTAAATTTCGTGTTGAATGGAAAAAGTAAAAGAAATATATTTATATATATGTATATATATATATATATACATTAATGCGCTAAAATTTGGGACAATGAAGAGGCCCAAAGAAGGCCCCAAATAAATGCCTCGCGAAGCCCCTTCGCGGAGATCCCCCGACACCGTGGCCACCGCGAAGCAAGGAGGCGGGACGCTCCACGACTATAGTTGACATTCGCTATCCCACATCAAAGAAAGTAGGTGGTACGCTCCATGTCCACAGTTGAAATTCATGATCCTGCCGCGAATCAAGGAGGTGGGATGCTCCATGACCGTATTTGACGTTCGCGACCCGCCAAGAGGCAACCTAGTCCCTCTTCACGCCTAGGTGCCTCTCACCTATAAATACTGGGCTCCCCCTGAGCCCAAGGGATGGACAATTAAACTTCTTGACTTCCCAGCTCCTGAATCGTAAAGCATCCATTGGCTCTGCGAACCATGAGCTGTGCGAGGTACTTCTGCTCTGCGAAGTGCCTCCCCTTTTCCTTGTTTTGATCCCCTCTTCTGAGAGGGATTCCTTTCGCAAAGCCTAAGGGTCTTCGCGAAAGAAAGGGATCCCCAAGTGGACTCGAGATGTCATAGAGCATTTATTATTTAAGAAACAGCCTTTATGTATACGTTATACACATGCTAAGGCAGAGTCATTGTACTTCGCGAAGCATATTGCGTCCTGACACCTTGCTTCATGAGGCCCCTTTGCTTCATGAGGCTGTGCTCTACGAATGCCTATCCACTTCGCGAAGCACCTCCCATATGCACCTCTACCCCATGCTATGGATAAGGCACCACACTTCACGAAGCACACCCCTTCGCAAGTTCCCTCTGCCACGCGAAGCAATAGAGCTTCAAAAGGCCCCTGTCTATGAACCCCTCTACTTGGCAATTCCTTTCCCCGTGCGACCTTCCAGGTTTGCACGATGTGACTTCAAAGCATTCTAGGTGATACCACCTGTTGTGTTGCTTCGCCTAATTCTTCTTCGCACAAGAACGATAATGGCTATTGTTTCTTCTAATAGACATGCTAACGTGGACCCCTCGATGGTTCTCTCTATGACACCCCCTCACCACGACGTTGACGGTGCCTTCCCTCCCACAAGGAGTAGAGGTTACCGGTTATGTATGTCGTATGGGTGTGGAGCACAACCACCTCATCCGAGCAATAGGATATTAAACTACCAGGCACTATCATCCTCAAAAAATGATGTTAAACTATGACTTCGCCTCATGCATTTCACGTGGGGGTGCCCCGACCATGGACATTCTCCACGAACCCTAGTCTCCACAGGGGATGATATCCTCCTTATGGGAGTGGCATTTTTTCATGGGGGAAGGGCATCCACCTAGGAATAAGCCCCTAGTTTTCCTTCGAGGAGGAAGAATTGCATCCCTACTCCTTTCATCTTTGGTTCCCAAGGCCAGTGGAGGGAATGATAGGGAACGAGGCTCCTCGTTTCTTTGGTCCCAAGTCCCTCTCCCACTGCACTTTTTTTCCTTTAGGCTTCCACCTCAGAGTAAGTCCAAATCTTTATCTCCCTTTTCTGCCCCGTGCGTAAGCCCTTATTCACTTCCCATAGACGCACCTTTCCCGACGTGGTCGTTAGGCCTTTGATGCCTCTTGTTTCTCACACTGAGCATGACGCGCATGGGGTTAGAGTAAGCATCGACCTTGACAACGCCTTCATCCCGCATGATGTTAAACTGTATTCCATACCAATCCAAACTACCGGGACTTTGATCCATGTTAAAGGATGGTATGTAGGAAGCCTCCATGAGGTTCCATACCCAATACCTTGGGAAACCTAGAGTGTAAGGCCCAATCCAATCTGATCTACATGGTCTTTGATCCTTGCTAATGTAAGGTATGTAGGAAGCCTCCACAAGGTTCAAGCCCAAAACCCAGTTGTTCTGACCTCCTTCATGTCAGTTCACCAATACCTTGGGCAACCAAGTGTGTAAGCCCCACATCCATTTGGAACTACATGGTTTTTCATCCCTACCAAGAATTGGTACCTAGGAAGCCTCCATGAGGTTCAGCCCCACCACCCATCCGTCATTCCAACCATCTTCACGTCGGTTAACCAACACCCAGGGAAGCCTAGAGTACAAGCCCCACCCCATCCTGAAATACATGGTTTTTTATCCTTGTTAAGGTACAATAGGTAAGAAGCCTCCCTGCAGATAAAGCCCAACATCCAACCGTTCCGGATCAGTTCACGTTGGTTCGCCCCCATCCAACGTGACGTTAAACTGTATACTCCATTCAGTAGTAAGCCATTGTGAACCCATTCAATAGAAATCCGCCATCATATGAACTACGGGGACATTGATTCCCTGCCACGAGGATACGTATGAAGCCTCTTTGAGGCTCAAGCCCAAAACCGTCGTCATCTTCACGACGGTCTCATCCAATTCACCATCCCCATCAACCACTCCATCATCCATATTGATCCTTACCCGGGCCACCACATCTGGGTGGGATCATGCCCTTCCATTCCCTATTTCATCTAAAATCATTCAGGAGGGTGCCCATGAAATGGCCCTAATATCGGTGTTCCCTCTAGGGGGTTCCTCCGTCTGATACACTCTAGTCAGTGTTCTAATCAGCCCAATCTGTCTCCTCTAGATGTTAAACGTGCGGAATACCCTATGTTTAACATAGGGAGATGAGGAAAACCTCAAACACATGACCATGGAATATGATTCCCCACATTCTATGTGGGATGCCTCGGGATTCTCCACCTTCTAGAAGCCCTATAATAAGGGACAAAAGAAATACATGACAATCCACAAGTATCCAGACATGCCAATGATGCCCCACCTGACTACTCCCCTAACTGAAGGTTTCTGCCCTGACTAGACCCCTAGGATTGTCCTGAATGAAGTAACAAAATTAACTGGTGTCCATGAAGATATGGCACCGGGAAGAGTTTCACGAACAATGTATTAAATCTATGAGGGAGACCCAGACTAGGTAATGAGTTCTGAGGAGGAATCTATGGAAGGAACAACCTACATCCCATCATCCCATTTCAATCACGGATAAAACATCCCTGAATATTGAACAGATGCAGCCTGCCTTTGGAAAGCGAGAATACGGGGTAACAAAGCCGCACCTATCGCTGCCAAGCGGACGGATGCACGCGCCCCGGTGAAAGCGTCAGAAACAATATATTTAATTTTATAGTAGATTTATTAGATCATATATATCTTATTATTTATCCAAACACATCTTTAATAAATTTCATGCAATATGTGAATGAATCACATTGCTTTTAGGGGGTGGTAGTGCACACTTTTTAAAGGAAATTTTCATATTTACACCAATTAGAAAATAAAAATTGTATGTGTTGTTAAAATTAATGACTAAGATTCAGTATAAAATAAATATAATATTTAATATGTAATTTTTTTTCAATTATTTTATCCACCGTGACAGGTGGTAATGGAATAATGTACAATCACTATTTTATGAGAAGATAGTTTTCCATTAACAAAAATAGTATTTTTATTAACTATTAGATGGAGGTGTGAGTAAGTGTTAGTATAAACTTTATGATAACATAAAACTAGTATATTGAGTATACTTGTGTTTTTTTCAATCATATAATAAATCGAGTGGAGGGGTGGACAATGAAAATAAAATAAATGAGCTTGAAAGAAGACGTTATTTCTGAATCAGATAACTACTTTTCATTTGTGCCAAAAGGATTACATGGATTTTTTGTGCCTAATGAAATTCATAAAAGAGTAAGTTAGGAACTATGGTAATTGTACTGGTATTATATTTCATTATATTAGTGGTATGATAAGTGTTAAAAAGTGGGAGTGGTGGGGCCATTTATAGGGAAGGTAAAGGTCTTATTTGGTATTTTTGAAATCATGTTAGGTGTACCCACATTTCAACCTAGGAAGAGTAATACCAAACAAACCAAAATCAAGAAATTAATGTTCTTGGATGAATATGTTCAATCCAATGGGTGTTAGACATGTTTATAAGTCTTTCTGGTTCTTAAATTTATGGTTTAGACCAAAATGATGGTTAACTTTACCTTAAAATATGTAATTAATTTTAATTACATTCACTATTATTTTATATAAAAAAACTAATTTGAACTTTTTATAAATTATAAATAATTATTATTCAAAATATATAATTCGGTTTTCAAAATTATTATCACAGAAGTAGAAAAATTTAATTTGAAATTAATCCCATAGTAAGGTCAACAATGTATTTTTTAAAATAAAAGACATTCAAGTTTTTCTTAAGTAATTATATCCAATATCAATGTGAAATTTATCTTAATAACCAAAAATATATTAATTTATAAATATATTTTATATTGTAACTATGAATCCAATTTATAAGATAATTTAGCCTTATAAATAAATTTGATAAGAAAGTAGTTTTGAACTAAAATCCGTATTTTTTATTATTCATCCAAAATGATTTTTCTAAAAAAATAATGAATGTTTACCCTAAGATAATTTATAAATTATAAATATAAATATTCTTTTTATTTTATCAATTTAATTTTATAAATTAATCTTAAAAATAATTATATATTTTTTCACAGAAGGACATGAAAATTAGTTTGTTGGAGGAATTAGTATTTTTAAACATATATTGACTTTACAGAAAATTATATCTTTCATTATAAATATGTTTTATTTATATTAATCCATTATAAGTAATCTCTAAAAAAAATTATTACTCTTCATATTATTTTTTTAATTTTTATATATTAATTATCTCATTTAAAAAATTATAAGAATAAAATGAAGTTTCATAGAAACATTAGTGTTGCGTGTAATGTACGCCAAGTCACTCTTCCATGTAACATATGCCAAGTAGGTAGTCTATTTATTTTTTTCCTTTTATAATAAATGTTAAAGAAAAATTTCCCATAGTTGATTAATATTCATAAATTTAATTTTAATTTATTCCAAAAAAATCGAAAAAAACTGGGGGTGTTACAATCATAGATGGGTGTTCTTCAAGGAATCATTCATCCAAAAAAAATTCTATGATGTTCTAAAGGTGAGAAATGTAATTCATAGGTACTATATAAAAAATGGGACATATATCTCTTATATTTTGTTTTTATATTTAGTTTCTTTCCTTTTAGAGTGAGGAAACAATTATTCCTTCACGTCTTGAAATAATGAGAATGGGATTTTTCCTGAACTGTAGTTGAAGGTGACAATGTTTGATGGAAGATAATTTTTCGAAATGTAATGGAAAAACTATTTGTTTTGAAGCTATTTTAGCACGAGTAATTGAGGTCGTCATCCTTCATCCCGTCTCTAGTAGTAGTGTAGCAAATTTCAGTAAGGGGATGGGGAATCAGCCTAAAACTATTGGTGTTTGAGACATAATTAAAATATCTCTAGAAAATTCATCAGCATCATCTATGTTTATAATCAATTTTTGTCATCTCTATAGAAAGATGGATCCTAATATGTTATTGCGTCTGAGTGCTCTAAATATATGTCATAGGTGTGAATGCATAATTCACATACAACTATTATATTACTATACTTCTAGGAAGTGATGTGGAGTATTCTCGACCCCTTTGAAAATTTTCACATCCCATTTTCAAATGTAAGGTATAGTTTTTGGATGAGTTTAATGTCCATTCTATGAATGATTCCTTTTTTGAAATGGTTTTTTTGGTGGGGTTTTTGGGGTGGTGTTTTCTTTAAGAATAAAACGTTTATGTTTTGGAACTCTAGAGAACTTTTATTTCAATTTATGCGTGTTTTCATTTTTGAAATTTTTTCTTTTTCCAATGTATATGGATTTTTGTTTAGTATATACTGTGTACATACTGTTTGTCATTAAGGAGAAAAATAATGATCCATGTGAATCTTATAAATATCGATCATGGTTAATGACTGTTGTTAGTGAAAAGTGAGTGTCAAATTGTGTCATGTTATTTTGATACTACATAGGGTGTTGTGTGGCCACTCATTACCTAAATATACGTAATTTCAATTAGAGATTATCAGCTCTTTGCTATAGGGAAGTAGATGCTTCAAGACATCAGGGCTCCAACCCTAGGTCCCAGAGTGAATCTCTTCATGCAGTCCTGAATCTCTGAGGATATGGGGAACCTTGAATCAAACATTGTCTAAAACATTTGGGTGTATGTAGTTTAGATATACTCAGTCTAGTTTTCCTTTTTGTTGTATTTTTGTACTTATTCCAAAAAATGTTTATGTTGTTGTCCTTGTGCAATTCAAGTGGTTGTTTCTTTTTGGATGTGAATATTTGATTTGTTTCCATCTATGATTTTCTATTGTGTGTTTATTTTAGTTTTTTTATTATTCCTGGTTTTTAGTTTCTTTCATCTACCCCATTATGGTGGGGGTTTTGTCTCTATTAAGATTTTAGGGGTTGGTCTATATATGTTATCCCATATCGATTAGTTTGAGTTCTATTCTAATAATGGGGAGTCTATTCAAGCCACCCATTCTAGTAATTTGAGATATTCTATGGTGTATCATTACAATGGGTAGTTTTTTGAGTTTTTTTCTGATAATTTCTTTCTAAGTAAAGATTAATCATAATAAGTATGCCTAAAATTCTTCTTTAGAGAATGTTTGTAGAAGTTGAAACTCAATATTTCCATCATTTTTCAGGAATGGTTTGGGAACATTGAATGATTCTGAGTAAGAGTCGTAAGATTAGTTTGGCGATGGTCGAGATGTTCTTTGACACGAGGAGTTGAATCGTCTGAACATGTAAACCTTTTTATTTGAATCGATCAACATGATATGATATTATTTTCTAGGGATAGAATGTGAAATGGTGGGGAGAATTGTCACATATTTGAATTTATTTGGAGGTGTTAATTTTTTTATTTTGATTTTGAAATTATTTATTAGTTTCTTTTGAAGTTTTTGGTAAATATTTGGAATTTTAGGGTAGATATCAGATAATGTACATTTGGAATACAGTTAAAGGAAACCACACACCCTCCCCCAGGAAGTATGTGAGAAAACCATGTGACCTGTCGAGGTCAATAAAATTGATACTTTACTCTTCTTAAAAATTCTTTTTTAACCCCAAATCAAACTATTCCACCCATATTTAGTTTGGGAAACCATAAGAGGCTCTCATAATTTTACTCAAGCATCTCATAATCATACTTGGTGATTCTATAGTATTTTTTCATGATTTTATGATACATCTTCAAGGTATTCTATTCTTTTATTCTTTCTCTTCCTACCGATTCAATTTTTTACTCAGTTCTTCTACTTCCTTGGACTTGATGAACTTAGTTTCATTTTTCTTTGGTTTTTAATTAGGGGTTTTATTTGGTTATGGTTATTATTGGTTGTTCTTTCTCCTTAAAAACCTTGTTCAGTTTTTTTGGGTATTTTTTTTACGCCTTTGGTTTGAGGTAGATTTCTCTTTGGATGGCTCCATTAAATTTATGAATAATTGTGTTCTATCATTTTTAAACTTCATTAGATATTAAATAGGGATCTATTATTTCAATAAAAATAGTTTGATGAAAAACTAAGTGGTTTTTTAATTTTTTTGATGTATATGGAATTATTTGGTTATGTTTTATACACCAAGTGTGTGAAAAATTTATTAATTGGATTTTGAAAGTAGAAAATGGGTTTTAAAAGATTTGTTGATTTTTAAATGTATTTTTGAAATCAGGAATAGTTGTTTGTATTTTTCAATTGGATTTATAAATTTTCTTTGACTTGAAAGTGGTGTATGTTTGGATCATTGAAAATGGTTTTCCAATATTAAAGAAATGTGTTGGTGTTCTTTTGGAAAGAGGTTATTTCTCAAATAGAGTTTGAGGTCAATTTATTATATTGAGAAATTGTAGGTCCTGAAAACTCACGTTTGATAAATATATTTCCTTGGTTATATTGATGGTTGGGGTAGGGCTATATTGAGAGACTCCCTTGTGATTAGATGGTTTAAAGGAAAGATATTTTTCCTTGGGGTGACTCGTTGGGTACTTGTTATATGTGTTTCATGTGTACGATTTATGTACATGTGAATGGCATCTTGTTTGGAACTGTTTCATCAACACCACTATTGTCTTGAAATGGTAACTTCCCATAGATATATGATTTGTTATGATTGAATACTACAACAGATTACGATATCACTATATCTAGAAGCCCTTAGCATGGTCATTTCATCCCTTTGGGATATAACCCATCGATTAGACCAGGCAGGGTGTGACCGAATATGTGGGCTAGCTGATTTTATCGTGTGAGGAATGACTAAAGGATAACTAAAATGTAAGAATGTTCTAGATTATTATCCTAAGATCCTTGGTAATACCATTTCCTTCAACATTTACATATTTATGGTGAATTATTGAGATTTATTATTGTTTGGTTACTTTTATGTGCTATTTTTTCTATTTCAATTATTATTTTAACATTAATTATACACTGTTGTGTGATATATTTTTATGAGTTTTATTGTGTTTTTTTTCAAATGTTTATGAAATTTCTTAAGATGATGTTTTATACTTACTTTCCCACATTTTTAAGTGGAAATTACATCACTCCCATTTAAAATGATAATGTATCATCCAAGGTGAAGAATCTAGATTTGAACGAAAAAGGGAAATGCACGATGTTTTTTTATATAATGAAAATATTTGAAAAACATTTTTTTGTACATTTTATTTCAAACCTGAAATTGATGTGTCATTATTTAAGGATAGTGCATTTGGAAGAGATTGTATGGTAATTATAACTAAGTTTTAATACCCATACGTATAGTTATTTTATGTTTTAAACTTTTCATGTATGTTTAGGTATGGTATTGATCACAGTGGGCGATGGTAGGATATTATATCGGAGAGTGACGCTCGAGCTCACATGAAGACATTGGGGTCATCAGTTTCAGTTTGGGTTTTCTGGATCTGATTTTTGAATTCTATTTTATTTATAATGATTTCTAGTTTGGTTATTGTATTTATTTTGTGTTAATCCATTTAATTTTCATTCCTCAATTTATTTTATTTTATGAAATAATTCCATTTGTTTCTTTTTAAAATCCATAATACTAGTTTCTAGCCTAGGAGAACCAAGAAAGCCTCTGCAGTCTTGTCTCTGGGAATCTTAGTTGATCGGTTTGGTTTCATCGTGGGTTTATTCCAGAAAATTTATATATTATTTAATTGATAAATGTTTTTATAATATTTTAATATACTTTTCTGGTCAAAAGATATGAATAAATCAACATTTGTGCTTAAAATGTTTCTTTTTATAAAAAAAATACTTTTTTTTAAATTTTGTGCACATATATTAAAATTTATTTCACCCATTTTTAGTTATTGAATTATATGAAATTAATTACATATTTAGAATTATTATTTTAATTTTGGGAAATAAACCCCTTTTATTTTTGGTCAATTGGAATTGTAACCGTGGTGAAATTTATCACCTCGGTATAGAGTAATTTGGGTTAATCTTGATAATAAATTAGTGATAATGCCATAATAATTCATCCAAACTATTATAAGACTAAAAAATATTTCCATAGCACCTTATTATTAATATTTATTACTTTAATAGAATATTTTCCCTGAATAGTGCTTATATGTTATTTACACAAATGAATGTACAAAATCACACTTTTTTATTTATTAATATGCCATATAAGTCCAATTGGGTATAAAGTATGTCATGAACACATAAAAGTGATAATATTGAGTTAAATAAATTCATTTTCCTAAAATAAATTTTTTTTAATTTTATTATTTATATAATGACCTTAATTATTTTTCAATTATGATAAAATATGTCTAAATTTCAAAAAAAACATATAAAAAATGATAAAAAAATAATATTAATATAATTTAAATTATTAAACCTGAAATATGAATTTTATAGATATATATGTCATATTTGGAATGATTGAAATAATTATATTCCAATTTCATCGTGGTTTTGATGTATTTAAAATTAAATAATATGAATAGAGTTAAAATTGATAGTAATGATATTATAATGAAGATATAAATTTTGAAATAATATAAAAATAACATAATTATTAAAATAAATAAAGTTGGTTTTGATATGGTACAAAATTTCATTATTTTCCCTTTTTTGGTAGAGTATTAACCTTATATATAAAAATTTAAACCTTAATTATAAAATAATTAGTTAATGTAGTTTCGATTTAAATTTATCAAAAAAGGGTTAATCAAATTTATAAGTTAAAAATGTCTATAAAACAAATATAAATTATATTAATAGAGAGTATTATATCCATACCCTATGATATATTACTATAAATTCCCATTTGGAAGGGTGTGTCTTGGGAATTAATTTATTACAAATTATTATTTTGTTAAATTACAAAAGCTCCCTTTTCTTCAATTTTAGAAGGAAACCTCCTCCAACCCTTCATTACACCACATTAAAACTTATATATTTACAATACTATACCAATTTCTGTCATATATATCCCTAGACATCAAATAGTGGCTTTATTCACTAAGTTACCACCCCAGATCCCTTTATAGGTGAGCTAAAGACGTTGTCTGGAAGAATAGGTAATCACATGTACCAGTCAGTTTCTTTTATACTCATATTTAATACTACTAAATTAATGGTTTTAATCATAAAATAATAAATTATATATCCTAAGTACAAAAAATTATTATTTTTATTTTTTAAACACCATTATAGGCCTTCTTTCCCATCAAATGAGAAGTGAAAGTATCACACCTAAGTATATATGACTTCCTACCATCATATAATGATACATTTCATGTTTAATTACCTTTTTTCAAAGGATGTGTATTATTATTGGATTAATTTTCATATATGATATTAATGAATTTATCATTCATCTAAAATTATAATGTCACATCTACTTAGATGCAATCCAATCTATAGTAGAACGATAATGTTGTTCATGATAACATGTAAGGTACCACCTCTACGAAGTGATGTTATCGAGTTTTCATTTATATTGTACTTGGATGGAAATTTGTAAAAATTGGATGAATATATTTGATATATATGGTATAATAATTATCCAATATAGGTGAGTTAATTTTAATCATTTTTCATTCCATTAGTTAAAAAATGAAATCAATGTTCCTTCATACATTTGTCAAACCCTCTACAAGAATACTTTTATTTATTTTTCTTACTCTAAAATTTATTTATGATTATAAAATTATATATGTTTAATATATATGACATTTATATCATTATTAATATTATCTATGTTACTTGAAATAGATTAATATAAAAGGAACACAAAAAAGGATCTGAAATACTTGTGATGAACGACGTAGTTAACATCCAAAAATGATGAAATTAATAAAGAATTATTTATTAAAGGGGGTTTTAAAATATTATAAATAAAAATAATTTGATATTATAATCATTAAAATGAATCTGTTATAGAATTATTATAAATTTTAAATTATTTTTATGTATGTTATTTAAATTTATAATCAATTTTTTCTTGAGGTAAGTGTTTATTTTATAATCTCATCAGTATTTTTATTGTTTAGGTTTAAGTCACCATTGAAAATTATTTTTCTTCAATATAAATTTTCTATAAATAATATTTAAAAATTATTTTAACCATTATCCTATTATTTTTAATGAAACTTTTTCCATATATGAATTTTCACAAAAAATGATTAAAAATGAAATATTTTTAAATTTTTTAAAATAGGTAATGTGTGCCTTTTCCGAAGATAATATTACTGTAAGGTTTTATATAGATAATACATGAATAAATTTTCCCACAATCATGAATAAATTTTTATATGAGTATTACATTACGTGTTTACATTTTTATTTTCAAATAAATGGTTTTCCAATACAATTTCATTGCTTTTAAAAAATAACTAACATTGAAATAGAATGTTTATATTCCATAAATATTTTTCCAGGTGATCTTTCAAAATCAAATTCCATCCAAGATGATATTATTTGATGTTACATTTTATTTTTAGGAATATAATCCAATGAAACCATATTTATTCTTTATCTATATGGCATATATTTATAATGAAAATATTAATTTTTTATGAAACCAATTTTATTTATGTTGGTGATGTTATAATGAAGTGCTTAAGAAACAAATTATTTCCATTTGTTTTGTTATTATGAATTATTTTTGAAACTCATTTATTTTCACATGTTCTAATATGATGGATTGTTTATGTTCTTATAGCCCACATGTCAATGATTTTCATTATGTGATGAGTTTCCCTAATGTATCGCTACAATGAGTCAGGTATAGATATATTTCTCATGTGACAATCATGACTGAAATGTGGAGTTATGGTAGACAGGTATGGAAAATTTCCCAAAATGATATTCTTAGGATTGGTCAGTCACATATACGATGATATTGAGAGTGGACAAATTCAACTATGATATACTTGACAAAGAGTCATTACTGATAGGAAATGTTTTTTAATACATATCTATATAACATAATTCCATATCATAAGACAATGATATAAAACCATGGATCATGTTTTTTTGTTCTTTTATGATTCATTTCCTTTGAACATCCACTCATTATACCATGACCCAATATTATTATCTATGATATATAGTTTATGTGTTTTAAGTGTTAATATCATTTTCCCATTACTTTATTTTCATGTAATTCATATATTATCATTGATATCCCTTTGGTTT
Source organism: Viscum album (assembly GCA_963277665.1). Taxonomy (NCBI): domain Eukaryota; kingdom Viridiplantae; phylum Streptophyta; class Magnoliopsida; order Santalales; family Viscaceae; genus Viscum; species Viscum album. The sequence continues at coordinate 1,533,730,409 of OY728158.1, read as the reverse complement.
TCCATTAGTCAGAACCATGGATATATCAGTATTTTGTTTATATTTTCCAGGTTATGAAGAGAGTTATTATGTATGATTCATCTAAAGTGGGTTCTAGTTACGATGACCTAAGTGAATGATGTTGTAGGTATTTTAGAAATTATATTTTAATAATTTAATGTTTCTAAAAACTAAAAATCTGTAATATTATATAGTGGATTAATATGATATGCAATGAATATTATTTAATCAACATTTTTATATCTATTTGTGAAATGTATGGGTCGCAATATGTTACTTCACCCAGAATCCCCATGTGGTGTGTGGTCATTCCTCTATAATTGATGAACAATAGGCCTCAGTGTCTTGAGTCTGTTATAACGTGAAATTATGAGGGAATATCATATTTCACTATGATCTATTTTCATCAAGGAAAAGTATTATCCAATCCTTTAATGGAATATTATATTATTTGTTATGTTTCATATTTTTCCTCTTCCAAATTGTGATAAAAGTTTCTCATTCTTAGGATAGAGTCTTATCAATAAGTACTTAGATGGTTTTGTTAGGATAGACCTCGTTATACATCTTCACAAGAGGAGGAATCCTACTAAGAGGATAAAAGTCCCAACGGTTTCTCCCTACATCACCAGGGGATAGTGAGAGATTTTTAGGAATCTAGTTGTTGATTAGGTTTAAAAGATTCTTCAAAAATAAATTTTTGATGAAAAATGTGTTCAAGGTTCCTCATAATGATCAAAATAATGGATTTAATCAACAAGTTATATATATATATATATATTTGATTTATCTAAATTTTCAATTATTATCTCTTTGATAAATCTTTACTCAGGAATTGTATATAATTTTTATTTTAGAAACCAATCTTGTTTTTATATGGAAATATGAAATGGTAGATTAATTATAGGTGATGGTTGTATGAGTGAACCCATGGTTATCCATGTTGATAGAGAAGTTGTCCACTATGCAGGATAACCATTTGGATGACACTAGGATGAATTTTCCACCCTAACAAATATCCACATGAATACTATCATTGGTGGATGAAAACATTGATGGTATAATATTTTAACATGGTAATAGAATAGATATGTCATACAAAATACAGAAGGTATATAGAGGTAGCATATGAAAGAAAGGATAGTCCAGAATATTGATAAATTTAATATCTATAGGGATTTAATTGTAAGATAAAACCTAATATCAGGTATTGGAATTTCAATATGGAATAATCATGCAACATAATCTTGCTGTGTTGGAAGTATTCTTATAGTTTGATTCAATTTAGTCATAATTATCTAGTGGAGACCCTTATCAAATTTTTATTGTGTTTCACTTCCCATGGACTACAACTACCCCATGTAAGAATAAAAATAATCCAAAAATTGATAATTCAAATGTTTAACATACAAATATTTGATGGGTTTTCAGAAACATAATTTTTTTGATGAATTGTGACATTTTCCTAAAGGTTGGAAAAAGTATTTTTTTGAAATTGAATTTTACACAAAACAAAATGGATTTCCCAATAAATATATGGTATAGTGAAATTGAAAAATTAGATGAATGAGTAAGGTAATGATATTCCAAATGATGTTTAAAACTTATTGATCCTCGTGATCAACATTAAATTCTTCTAAAGGTTTAGTGAGAACACATCAGTTGAGATAATAGTGATATTTTAAAATTTTATTAGTTTTAAATATTGAGGGATAGTGAATATTGTTTTAAAATTGCTTTATTAGTAATATTTAGTTGATTTGGAACATGTTAGAATTTCCTCTATATTTTATAAGGATATAACCTAATGTGGTTGAAGAAATAAAAAGTATTAATTCCTGTGTATTCATTGATTAACACTCATACATTTTTATAGGAATGGGAGAAAAAATCATTTTACTTGATGGAGAAAAAATATTTGAATGAGAAGTAGGTTTAATTATTAATACCATGATCCACACCCCCTCTCAGGGTATGTAAAGTAATTGGGATAAGAAAAATTCATTATCACTCTATTGAGTACACTAAAATCATTTCAGCAGGAAGTTAATAAATGAAGAAATATTCATACAATACGGTGTTAAACTGCATAGTAAATTTTTAGTATATTAACTTAAACTCTTTAATTCCATCTTAGTGTTTTGTGATTCATATAATTTAAAGAATACATAGAATATTATTTAATTGATGAAACCAATATCTATAAATCATAATCACAAGTTTTGGTCCGCTAGAAGGTAAAATTCCTAGAATGATTATTTTTCTTTTTCAATCATATTCTTGAAGGATTCATACCATTAAATGGTGAAACATATCTTATTTAGTTAATGTTAAATTTGTTTATATTTCCCACATCCCTTTTTGACCACTGTTGGTCTGAATAAATGACTCAAGAGGGGGGTTGAATTGAGTATCTATAAAAATTTCTGTTAAAATGGGTTCTTTACAAAATAATATACCCAATAAAAATAAACACAGAGTCATTTTGTAGTGAATTTATAAAATCCCTAAAGGTTCAATTTGGTACTCAGAAGATTGATTAGTTCCCAGTTGTACCAACCTTAAGATTAGTATTTTTTTTTGAAACAAACCTACAAATTCAAAATATATGTAAACATTTTCTAAAATAACTGTCAAAGTTCAGTTTATCTTAATGTAAAAAATAATAAACACATTACAAATATAAGATAAAAAGCAAAATGGATTAAACAATAGGTTTAGTCTCAAGATGAGACTTAGTCCTCTCCACTTGGTGATCACCTGCCACCATGTAGTTTATTTAAATAATATTTTGATCCAAACCCTGGATCGAGGTTCACAACAACACACTTGGATATCCAGGTCACACTTGACCTCTACCACAATTATTCATGGGGAAAACAAATAAAAAGATCACAGAAAATCTATTCTATAGTTCAACATGGGAAATAAGTGTAAGAAGGGATTTATAATGAGGATATTTTAATATCTTATAGTTATGCTCATGAGACAGTGTGTGTAACAAGTATACACAATATTCAATTAGTAATGATAACTCACAATAGAGTTATGAAAGAGAATAGAGTTAAGAACTTTGTATGTGTGTTATGCAGTAATGATCTGGACTCAATAGATGTTGAGAAAATGATATTTGAGTCATCTTCTGGAATTTGACATTAGAACAGAGTATCACAGTTTCTGTAATCCATCATCCACATGTAAAAACGATTAGCTCGTCAGTGTCTCGATGTATAGTGAGCTTCAGAAAATATTGCTTGTTCGAATTTTCTTGTAATATCAGGCATTTTGTTCCTATCTTTTCGTATTCACGCATTCTATTTTTCAACATGTTTTTTAAGATCTATGTGTGACTATATATCTTTGTGTATTCATCTCACTTATCTGTATTTTTGTTGATCTCGGATTGAAATCCTTTTATACTTCAATATTCACTAGGTATGAAGCTCTCCACACATGCATCTACCACTTACTATCTATGGATAGTCTTACACACAACATTAAATATTGTCAAAAACATTAATTTGTATAAATATGATCATTAGAAATAAATTTGAATTAATAAAATCAAAGAAGTTATTTATGACTATCGATGAGTCATCTTCGGTCTGTTGTCTTCGGTTTGGTAACATAAGTCTATCATCTTTGGTGTTTCGACTTCGGTCTATCACTCTTCGGTTTGAAAATCTTCAGTTTGTCGACTTTTCTATGTGTACTTCGATCTATCAATCTTCGGTTTGTCAAACATCGGTGTGTTGACTTCGGTGTTTCATTTTCAGTCTTTCAAACATCTGCTTGTCGAACTTCGTTGTGTCGGACATCGATGTGTCGAATTCTTTTTGTCTAACTTTGGTGTGTCGAATTCGGTGTGTTGAATTTTGGTGTGTCAACTTCGGTGTGTCGAACTTCGATGTGTCGACTTCGGTGTGTCGAACTTCGGTCTGTTGAACTTCGGTGTGTCGAACTTCTATCTTACAAGAGTTATTACAAGACTAAGAGTTATCAAAAAATACATGTAAAGAATAAACTGCTAATCATATTCATTCATGAATAGGTTATTGACTTATTCATGTATATTGTTATGTATGACAAAATTTATTTACTTAGATATTAAATGGAATGATAATCTATATGTTGACATTATTTGTGATTATGAGAACTACAAAATTATAGAGGGTCCAACAATCTACCGCTTTTTGATAATCAAAAATTATGGAATAAATGAAAAATATATAGAATAATGATAGCCTTACATAGCATTCTAGACTGAAAGTAATTGTCAAATATAACTATTTTTTTCTTTCTTGAAACTTTAACAAAGCCCCCCCCCCCTCACTAAATGGATTAAGGTGACTAGATTCCATGTGTCCAAAACAAAAAAAAACTCCACCTTAGATAAATAATGTACATCTTAGGTATAATGTATGCATTATTTTTCTCCCCCTTATGGGATTATAAAAAAAAGAAAAAGGAGTAAAGAGAAATAATAGAACAGAAATTTTATCATATGGATTTTCATTAAAACGCATCAAAGTACATGGAAAACAAAAAGATACAAATCTCTATCAAAAGATACAATCCATCACTAAGGGTTTGGATGCTGATGAACTTTTCCTTTTTCTGAAGGATCTGAGGGAGGAGGAGAAGGTTTGGAAGGGGAAGAGGGAAGAGGTGGTCTGAAGATAACACCAGGAAAGGCAACACATGTAGGAACAATTGCTGGAAGGGTAGGGAGCCATTCTGACAACACACGACTAGGAGTCTGCTCAATAATGATCGGTCGAATCTAGGTAAGGGCCTGAGAGACAGAAATTGTAGCAGGAGGCTGAGAGGTGGGGCCAATTAATTCACCTGGAGGGACAACAATAGCCTCGGCCTGAACATGCAGATAAGGCTTATGTAGATTGATGAAATAATTAATGATTTCACCCCCATATTTCATTGCATTCTCAAATTCATCCTTATTTTCCAAATATTTACTCAGAAAATGTGTAAACTCCTTTAATTGAAGAACATGATTCGTGAAAGCTTCTGTAACTGGGGGAATTATACGATTTTCTATGAGAAAATTGAATCTTTTGATTAGATCATGCTTGGTATAAATCTTAGTGAAATACTTATCCACATTTTCCCGAATTTCATTCTGAGTGGAAGAGGCTTCATTTGGGCAATGTCTGACCATATTGTATACATGATCTGTATTTCGATGTAATTTTTCAAGGGTTTATTTTTCTGAAACTGTCTGATGATTTTGAAGTTCCTCTCTCATCACAATATTGGGAGATTGCAAATCTGCCACAACACTTTCACCACTCCTAGAACTAGATGGGCTAGCCAACATTTTCACAATTTCTTCATTCAACTTCTTTAGATCCACACTGAGTATATGAGTTACCATGTTCCTAAAATCATCCATAACACCACTAAAGGAGGTCTGGAAGTCTGAGGTCAAAGAATTTAACTCATTTCTCATCTTTCAAACATCTTCTCTAAATAAGATGTTATGCCTAATAATGGTTTTTACTATAGTAATGAGATTCAGTTGAATATCCTGGATCACCATTCTTGAAATATTTTCTACATCAGCATCTGAGATACCTGAATAAGTAGAGGTTTCATTTATAGATCCAAATGAAGATATCACAGAATAAGATATATCATTTTTAAATTTCTCCAAATCAGTTGTAGTAACATAATCAATGGGCACTAACTAAACTACAAGTTCTACCGGTGGAGGTGCAATTGGTGGAACAGATGAAAAAGGTTCTGGTTCATCCTGGAATTTTTGAGCATAAGGAGGAGGTATCCTCTCCTCATCCGAGTCATACTCTAAACCAAGAAGACTGTATCCTGGATTATCATTCCATTCTCTAGTACATGTCCAGTTTTTTGGCACAACAGTATCAATTCCGATCCACCTTCCCTGAGGATCAGGAACACCATCATCAACATCAACTTCTTTATTCTGGTTTCAGGACATAATAACTTGTCTGGGAATAGGAACCAACCAAAATTCAGGTTCTGCTTGTACTCCAACCACTACGAATTCACCAGGAACTTCCTCAAACTGAGGCACTAGAACTCCATCTTCATTCTCTTGCCCATCATCCATAAGATCATTCAATTCTTGAATGATCTCTTAATTTTCGACATTAGGAATAGGTGGTCTGTCCTCATGTTTGTGATCACCATGACCAATAACCGGTTGTTCAACATGCTCAACACCCTCACCGGCTCCATGTACAGATTCCTCACTGGATCTGTCAACCACTTGTTGTATCATTTTTAGAGTGTAACTCACATGATCATCATTTCATCCATTATCACCATCATCAGCATTATCATCATCGTCATCTGATTCCGCATCAGATTTAATAACATAGCCTTTAACTCCAGAAACTTTAGTTTCTTCTTCTTCTTCATCACCTAAACAATATTCTCTTGAGGGAAAATCCAAAGGTGGACTAGAAGTTCCATAATTAATATCTTTGAGAATTTCAGAAATATCAGGATCACTCCTATCATCAAAAGGAGATTCTTCCTCCCATGGCACATCAGGCTTAGCTTCCTCATCAGAATAAACTGGAACCGCTCCTAGTTTGAGACCTGGATCAACTTGGTCATTTTGTCTAGACGGGTGGTCAACCAGATTGAAATCCTCATACAACCTTTTATCATATCCTACCCAAAATCTCTTCCAAGGGTTATAGATGATCTTATTACTCTTAAAAATGTCTTTTTGAAGACAAAATCCACTACAGGAACTTAACAGTTAATCTCCACCTTCAAAGCAACCTAATCTTTTTGACATTGCAGAAATCATCATCAAATAGTATAAGAAGGTTTACTTCTTTTACGAATTAATCAAATCAGATATATTCACCATTAGATACCTAAAAAATTCACTTTTTTCGAATGTTTTTATAAAATGATCATGAAAACATCATAATACTTCATTGTAGAGAAATGCCCCTTCCTTGGGTAGATTTGATGTTGTATGAACTTAAAAAGCAGTCTCACTTCTCCTTAAAATTCATTTGAAATAGTCCTCCTAGATTCTCTATTTCAAGTTAGCTCTTTCAGAGCATCTTCATAAGAGAACAAATTAGACTAAGGTGGAATGTGACTGGGATAGTCTGTTAAGACACCTTCATGAGGAATTTCCAAGCATTCATCCCATTTCATAGATGATAAATCTATATCATTTCCCTTTACTATAGACTTCATCTTTGCTACCTCAGCTTCATATAGGGATATCCTCAAATGTTGATAGAACACATGATCTAGCTGGGGATAATATGGTCATTCATTTTTGGAGAACCAACTAATCCATCCTTGTGATTCTAGCACTATCAACAAAAAATAACTTGCTTGATAGAAGCCATTCAGCATAAACCTTTTTTCAGACCTAACCACTCGCCTTTCCAAGATTGGATTCGCAGTCCCACTAGACTCACCTTTCTGTCACTTAGTAGAAGTATATTTTCTTGTTTCTTCTATTGCGTGCTTAGTCCTCTCCATGAAAAGGCTTCATATTCCAACAAATTTGAGAGGGCGTAAGTTGAGAGGAAGAGTGACAAAAGGTAAAACGTTTTATGGAATAAGATAAGGTGAACGGTCGGGATGGATTGAGCTAAATATATCATTTATGGATTATAACACATAAATCATAAAACATTAAACGCGGAAAAAAGAAGCATACAAAACAACGTCCTTTTATTTAACATAGACGAAATTTACAACATAATCCTTAAATACATTGGTGCCAATGAATCAGTTTCAGGGATTGGTTTTATCTGACCAGTTTCAAGAAAATCAGTTTCAAGAAGATCAGTTTCATGAAGATCGGTTTCATGAGATCAGTTTCAATGATAAGTTTTAAGGATTAGTTTTAAGAATCACTTTTAAGAAGATCGGTTTCAAAAAGATCAGTTTCAAGAATCGGTTTTATGGATCTATTTAAGGATCAGTTCTAAGGATCATATACTGATTTATCATTCCTAGTTCATGTCTGATGTAATTAATTATATCAGAATTTAAGGGTTTAGTGTATATATCATCAAGCTGATGTTCAGTCCCAATAAACTCCAGAGTTATATCACCTTTTTTATAATGATCTCTCAAAAAGTGATGTATTACATCAATTTTCTTTGATCTAGAATGAAAAATTAGATTTTTAGAAATGTTAATAGCACTTTTTTGTAATAGTTTAGGGGGATATGTATAAATTGAAATCCATAGTCTAATAATGTGTGTTTCATCTAAAACATTTGTGCACAAAAACTACCAGCAACAATATACTCTCCTTCGGTAGTGGATAATGCTACTGAATTTTGCTTTTTACTACATCATGATATTAGTTAATTTCCCAAAAAGTGACATGTTCCAGAGGTACTTTTCCTATCTATCTTAAATCCACCAAAATCAGCATCTGAATAGCTATCCAAATCAAACGGTAGTCCTTTTGCATAGAACAGTCCTAAGTTTGTTGTATATTTGAGGTATTCAAAAATTATTTTAACACTATTTAGATGTGAATATTTTGGGATTTCTTGAAAACATTCACATTGACACACACTGAACATAATATCTAGCCTACTAGAAGTTATGTACAACAAACACCCAATCATTCCTCTATAAGCAGTTTGATCAACTGATTTTCCATTTTCATCAAGATCTAACATACATGTAGAACTCATAGGGATTTCAATACTCTTAATGATATCAAAACCATATCTTTTAAAAAATCCTTTTGTGTACTTACATTGATTTAAAATAATACCTTATTTATTTTGAAATATTTGAAATCCAAGAAAATATTTATGTTCACCCATTAGAATCATTTTAAACACACTTCTCATTATGTTTGAAAAATCATCACATAAATAATTTTTAGAAGATCCGAAAATAATATCATCTACACATATTTGGGCTATTAAAATTTCTTTCGAAACACCTTTATAATTAATGTAGGATCTTCATGTACTTTTGGAAAACCATTTGAAATTAGAAAATTACTTAACCTTTCATACCAAGATCTTGGAGCTTGTTTCAAACCATATAAATCTTTTGATAATTTGAACAAATTATTTGGAAATTGAGGATTTGTAAAACTGGGGGTTGTTCAACAAAAACATTCTCAATTATATAACCATTTAGAAATTCACTTTTGACATCCATTTGATAATGTTTAAAATTCAAGTGTGCTGCAAAGGCAAGTAGGATCCTAATTGCCTCAAGTCTAGATACCGGTGCAAAGGTCTCTTCATAATCAATTCCCTCTTCTTGATTACATCATTGTGAAAATAGTCTATAATTATTCCTAAAAATGTTTCCAACTTCATTAACATTATTACAAAACACCCATTTTTTTCCTATGGTCAAAGTATCATTAGGTCTATTTCCAAACATTATTTCTTTCAAACTGATTAAGTTCTTATTGCATGGACATTACCCAAAATTCATCATTGATTGCATCATTTATATCTTTGTGTTCATGTTATGACAATAAGTCTTGATGTTCAACCCGGTTTCTCAAGGAAGCTCTGGTTTGTGTTCCTTTATCTAAATCTCAAACAACAGAATCTACAAGACGATTCTTAAGGTTTCTAGTTGGTCTAGATAAAGCAGGACTAGATATTTCAGGTTGGTCAAATTAATCTTGTTCAATGTGATTAGGGTGTGGAGAATATCGAGAACTGAGAGTTTTAAAAGATTTTTTCAAATGATTATTTGAGGTTTTATCATAAATTTCTAGATTGGACATATCTTCTTCAATATTTTCTAGTGATGTCTTGGGTTCATGTGGATCCGCTCATCAAACTTGATGTGTACAAACTCTTCCAAACATTTGATTTTTTAAGAACTATATAGGATTTAATTGATGTAGAATATCTAAAAACTATTCCTTCATCACATTTAAATGAAAATTTATCTAAATTATCTTTAGTGTTGAGAATATAAACATTACATCCAAACACTTTAAAATAACCTGCTTTGGGTTTCCTATTATTCCACAACTCTTAAGGATTTTTCGAAATAATGGGTCTAATTAGGAATCTGTTTATTATGTAGCAAGCTATATTAAAATATTTAGCCAAAAATAAATGTGTAAATCATAGTCATTAAGCATAGTTTGAGTAATTTCTTGTAAGGTTCTATTTCTTCTTTCTACCACGCCATTCTGTTGGGTTGTCTTAGGTGCAGATAAGTTATGATTATAGACACTTTGCGAGAAAAGATTCAAAATCTTGATTTTAAAACTCACGACCATTATCAATTTTTAAGGATTTAATCTTAAAAACTCTATGATTTTATACTTTCATAGAATACTTAGGAAACTTTGGACAAGTTTCACTTTTACGAGCCAGGAAAAAGTTACAGGTATACCTAGAGAAGTAATCTATAAGAACATAAACATAGTGCTTCCCATTGAGACTTGAAACTCTAGATGGTCCAAAAATGTCCATGTGAACTAACTCGAGGGGTTGAGAAGTAGTTACTTCATTCTTTGGTTTGAACCAGATTTTATGTTGGTTTCCTTTTTGACATGGATTACAAACTTTACTGTTTGGAAACTCTAATTTTGGTAAGTCTCTAACTAAGACTTTTCTAGTTAACTTTCTAAGAGAGTGCACATTGTAATGTACTAATCTTTTATTCCATAACCAAGATTCCTAATGAAAAACATTTAAACATGAAACATTTTTCATACCAAAATAATCTAAATCCATAGAATATACATTTTCATTTATAAGATTAGTAAATATTAAATCAATTTTAGAATTAAAAACATTACATGAATCATTTTTAAATTTAAAATTGATTCCATCATCACACAACTGAGAGATACTAAGTAAATTGTACTTCAATCAATCAACAAAAAGTACTTTTGAAATTAATACAGTATTAGGGTTACCAATCGGGCATAAGATGACAATATTATCTTTTTCTTTATCACCAAATGTGACATGTCCACCATCAAATTTAATTAGGCTTTGAAGCATGAGTATTCTTCTATCATGTGCATTGAACATCTACATACCACGTTCCAATGAGTTTTACACGAGCTATTTAAACAATTTTCCTACAAAACATATTCAGTGTAGGGTAACATTTGTAGCCAGATTTTCATAGGTCCAGAGAGGTTAACAAGTAATACATTGGGGACCCATACTTTTCTCACATATTTAATATAATCAACATATATATATTGATACATAAAAACTTTTTTTGGTCTTTTTGATAATAGTTTTTCAAGAAATGTTCTAGAACATCAACTAGATGTGAACTATACATATTTTGAAAAAAATTTATTTTTAATAATCCTTATCTATTCTAGATGATATCCTAGACTAGTTGTGTATTTTGGAGAAATAGTTTTTCCTAGTAACTGAGTCAAGGTATCTCTACCTGCAGTAAAATTCTCAAGATCTCTCCTTAATTACTCATTTGTTAATTTGAGTTCAGTATTTTTTTAACAGCTGTGCATGTTTTTCTTTCTCAATATCTAGATCAGACTTATAATTGGAATTTAGAGCATGTTTCATTTTTAATAATTTATATTTATAATTGACTTCATTTAAGGTATCCTCAATAATTCCATATTATTCAAATAGTTCATCCTTAGTCATATTTCCATCATTGTTTGATTAAATTTCATTCTCAGAATAGTAAGAATTATGTACAGGAGAATTTGGTGTTACCTCAGATATTTCTGTCATCAAACAAAAGTTTTCATGTTTGTTCTTGTCAATATCATAAGGTTCTGATCCACTTGAGCTATCAACGGTGGCACACCAGGTGTCTTTAATAGCCTTTTTATATCCTTTTCCCATTTCTTCATTATTTTTCTTAAATTTCATCTTGGAAAAATCATCTTTCACATGACCTTTTAGTTTGCACTCATAACAGACTATCTCATTTTTATTATCATTCCATTTCTTGTCATTTTTTCACTATCCTTTATTATCATACCTTCTTTTGTAGTTTAATTTTCTAACAAAGTTTTTCTTTATGTAGAACTTCTTAAATCTCTTTGCAAGATGAGCCATCTCATCATCACTATTAGAGTATGAGACTTCACTTGTGGAACTGTCTACAGGAACTTGAACGTTTTCATTATCCTTGTTCATTGAGGTAGTAGTCATGAATACTACAGATTTATTAATTGAATCTTCATCTACCTCTTGATTCACATTATGTTCTTATTCATACATCATATTCTTTTCAATTATTTCCTTCACTGGTAGCTTGCCTATGTCACATGATTCTCGAATATAAATAGAAGTTATTCTAAATTTGTCAGGTAAGCATTGATACAACCTCATAATATGGTCCTTGTTATCCACTGGTGTCTCATACAGACTCATGGTATTCACAATTTCATTGAACCTAAGATACCTTTCAAGGATAAGATCATTATATCACATTTTAATTTTACCATAGTTGATAGTAAAAGTATTTAATCGCATTTCGTTGACATTAGATATTCCTTCATGAGAAACAGAGAGAGTATCTAAAACTTTATATGCAGTTTTACAAGTAGAGATTCGGTTAAACTCCTATTCTCCTATGGAACATTACAAAGCATTAATTGCTTTAAAATTATTGTTATTTGTAGTCTTGGTAAGTTCATCCCAAGTGTTTCTAGAATTTTCAGGAATATCATATTTACTTTCAATAACAGTCTATATTTCAAATCCCATACATTCCAGATGTATTTTCATTTTAAGATTCCATTGAGGATAGTTAGTTCCATTAAATAAAGTTGGTCTATTGGTATCAGCTCCTTCTAATCTATTTTCCATGATAAAGGTTGTAAAAGAATTTCAAAGAGATAAAAATTTACAAATAAAAAAATTTGAAGATCTTTGAAACACAACTATAATCACAGTTGACATGATTTGAAAACTAATAGTAACTTTCAATCCCTCTAATACCAAATGTTGATCATAGTAAATGACTCAAGAGGGGGGGTGAATTGAGTATCTATAATAATAACTATTAAAAAGGGTTCTTTAAAAAATAATACCCCCTATAAAAATAAACACAATGTCAGTTTTTAGTGAATTTATAATAGTCTTGAAGGTTGAATTTGGTTCTCTGAAGATTGATTAGTTCTTAGTTGTACCAATCTTAAGATTAGCAATAATATCTAAACAAAACTACTGACTCAAAACAGATGTAAACACTTGATAAACTAACTATCAATGTTTAGTTTATCTTAATGCAGTAAATACTTAACACATAAGAAATATAAGATAAACAGAACAACAGATAAAACACGAGGTTCGGTCTCAAACAGAGAATTAGTCCTATACATTTTGTGATCACCTGCTACCATGTAGTTTATATAAAAAAAACCTTTTTTCCAAAACCCAGATCGGGGTTCACAATAGCACACTCGGCTGTCCAGGTCACACTTAATCTCTACCATAGTTATTCATGGGAAAAACAAAAAAAAAGATCACACAGGATCTATTCCATAGATCTACCTGGGATACAAGTGTAAGAAGGGATTAAATGTGAGGATATTTTAATATCCTACAGTTATGCTCAAAAGATAGTGTGTGTAACCAGTATACACACATCTCAATTAGTAATGATAAAACACAATAGAGTTATCAAAGAAATAGAGTTAATAATTCCTTGTGTGTGTTATATAGTAATGCTCTGGACTCAATAGATGTTGAGAAAATGATATTTGAGTCCTCTTCTAGAAGTTGACATCAGAACAGATTATCACAGTTTCTGTAATCCAGCTTCCACATGTAAAAAGGTTCATCTCGTCAGTGTCTCGATGTATAGTGACCATTAACACATATTGGTTGTTCGACACTTCTTGTAGTCTTAGGCATTTTGTTTCTCTCTTTGCATATTCCCACAGTCTGTTTTTCACTATGTTCTTGAAGCTCTATGTGGGTCTGTATATCATTGTGTATTCATATCACTTCTGTGTATATTTATTGAACTCAGATTGAAGCCCTTTTATAATTCAATATCTACTAGGTATGAAGCTCTCTCCATATGCATGTACCTGGTACTATCTACGGATAGTCCAACAAACAACATTAAATATTGTCAGAAACATTAATTTGTCTAAATATGACTATTAATAATAAATTTGAATTAATAAAATCAAACCAGTTATTTATAAATATCAGTGAGTCATCTTTGGTTTGTTGTCTTCAGTTTGGTAACATCGGTCTGTCAACTTCGGTGTGTCAAATTCGGTGTGTCAATCATCAGTTTTTTCTATCTTCGGTTTATCAACTTCAGTGTGTCGACATCGGTCTGTCAATCTTCGGGTTGTCAAAATTCGGTGTTTTGACTTTGGTGTGTCATTTTAGTTCGGTCAAACATCGGTCTATCAAACTTTGGTGGGTTGAACTTTGGTGTGTGAACTTCGGTGTGTCAAACATTGGTGTGTCAACTTCGGTGTGTCAAACTTCGGTTTGTCGACATCGGTGTGTCGAACATCAGTCTGTCGTCTTTGGTCTGTCAAACTTCGGTCTGTTGAACTTCAGTGTGTCAAACTTCGGTCTTACACAAATCATTACAAGACTAAGAGTTATCCAATAATACATGTAGAAAATACATTGGTAAACATGTTGATTCATGAATAGGTTATTTATTTATTCAAGTATATTGTAATGTATGACATAATTTTTGTACTTTGATATTAAATGGAAACATAATTTGTATATTGACATTATTTGTGGTTATAAAAACTAAAAAATCATAGAGGGTCCAACAACCTCCTTATCTCCCATTAGTCTGTATAAACCACTAAGTACCATTTAAAGGGACACTCATGTGTGGTTCCCATCCCAATTTATTCCAAGAATCTTCATCCTAGTCATCATAAATGAATAATTTAAAACTATATAGTCTGTTCATTGTCACATGACAATAAAAGGTATGACATTTCCCATTATGTGTCACCAAACTACATGGGACCCAATTCCCTTCATCGGGGTATGTAAGATCACCAATTAATGGGACTGAACCCAACACTATGTACCAATTAACATCTCTAAGGTCATTAATGAAAATAGTTCCTTTATAATGATTTTTTAAACAAAAATATAATTATCTGGTTAGTAAATAATCATTCATTAGGGTAACTATTAGTGTTAATGATATTAAAAACTATGTTTTATTTACATTTATTAAATATATAATACAGTCATAGGTAAAAATTAATCCCACATAATGTTTGTTGAGAACATAAACTCTCCTTCGGTAAATAAATTAATTTTCTAAGGATTCAATTTTGATATCCCATTTCATACCTACCTTTGGAATGATGGTCCTCCTAAAATCAAACTAGTGATGGATGTGAATATCCATCAGAAAAAATGGTGAACACGACATGAATTTTACAATAATGAAAAAGAAATTTTTATCGTAAAAATAACCTCTATAATACTCACCCATCCATTATAATGAGAATTATAAAAAAATTGTGAACATGAGGTGAACCCTATAATCATGAAGAATTATTTCATGATTATTGAACCACCATCATCAAATTCACACTTCAATGTGAATATAAATTGGATTGAAAATTGTGAACCTAATGTGAATCTAACATTAATGAAATTTTTGTTGTAACAATAACATCATCATCCTCTTCTTCAACCTTCTATATTAATACACACAAGAAACAATGTTTTAAACCCATCATGGAACCTAAAATTGTGAAAATATTAGTTTTAACAAATAGATATTCATCATTTGATTTGTCCATTGATGAAAATACTCATTCATTAATATTGGTGAACGTGAAATGAAACATATATTCTTGAAATAGTTTCACCACATTTTTTATCACTATTTATATTAGGCGTTATCAATGATGATTCACTGATGGGTACTCTAGATTAAGTTCAACAAATACCGTACAAAATGGTGGTCTTTAAGAGATAACTACAACGAAAAAACATGGAAAAATAATCAAATATAAATTCAAATTCCACATATGTAATAAAGGATGATATAATATCTATTGAGTGGTAATTTTAACCCACTAAGTGTCTCTAGGGGAAGATCATTAATTGAATTGTTACGAATTCTAGCTGTAATGGTATTTACTAACTCCTAAAACCACCTTGAAACATTTATGCATCCTGAAATTGAGGAAAACATCTTATTTGATGTGAAAAATGAATAGACTGAGACCATCAATCACCATATTTATAAAAAAATTTAGATTATTTTCCGAGAATATAAAAATTGAAATCATACATATATAGGGAGCATGGAGAACCTTGTTGTAAACATCACTCTCTATGAGTTATAGAGGATAGATCCTTCTATTTTTCAGCACTATACATACTATATAACCAATTCTCTTTTGAAACCTTAATATGAATTCATCAACAAGGCATTCACATTAGTCACCCATTCTAGGGAATCAATGTGGAATCACCTTGCATTGAGTGATTCAATACCTGATGTGATGTTCCATAATCTTGCTCCCATTGATTATAACAATGAGGATTATATGAATTTCAATAGTGATGAAACCAATATACTAATTCAAATAGAAAAAATTTTCCCATATATAAAATGATAATCCCACTATACCACAACTTTTTAGGGATCCCATATATGGAACTCTTCCAAAAACAATATTTTCTAATGGGAAATAATATATTCATGGTATCTAATATTAGGAATGATGGAATTATCTAGTAAAAGATGAATGATAGTTGTGGAAACATGTTCTCTATCATATTCACGTGTTTATTTAGTACATTATGAAAAATTAAAAAAAGGATATAATCAGGTCCATGTTCAAATGCTTCATAATAGCTGGAATGTTCTGAAAACCATGAAGGAAAACATTCATCCTATTCAAACAACAAAAAAAAATTCTCAAATTAATCATCCCAAAGAAAGAGTAGTCAAACCACATAGAGATTTTTCTACTCTGGAGAAATATAGTATAATTTCTCCCATTTAAGAGGATCATCAACATATATTGGTGAAGGATGATCACGTGATCATGTAAATGTTCTCATCAAAACTAGGGTATGTTAGAAAAAATTTATAGCTATACTAAGATATATGCATATCACATTCATAGATATAACATAATTCTAAAGAAATATTCCAATGATGAATGAAGGATAGATATATATATATTTTCCCATATTCCATATGATTCCCATCATACTCTAGTTACACTAATGAGATGTGATCATTCAAATATTTGGACGAACAACATGACTAAGACTTATATTCCTACCTTCACCAATGATGTAGTATCTCAACACACCTCCAAGGAAATATATAAGAGGAAGAATATTCCCACACACATTCTGCAGGGTCTCCACCGTATCCTATGGATGAGTGAAAATTATGACTATGATCATATCTTTATTCTATCTAGGGTTTGTTGGAATATTGTACGTATCACTTCAATGTCGACTTATATCATTACGATTAATTGTTGATATTCTTATCATATTATAATTATCACCCAACATTGGAAACATACTATAGTAAATATAAAATATTTTAATTGGTGTGTTCTGATGACATCACATGGGGTATCTTGGTGGATCCCAACATATGATGGTTCCCATCACCCATATATATCCTCATCACCCCATTAAGTAGTGTTTTTGAATATCATCCTCATGAATCATATATATATATATATATATGAAGAAGATTCCAATATTAGTGGCATATTCTACTATAGTGACATATGATGTTTTTAATTAACATCAATGAAATCCAAAGGATCTATTTAATCATCATAAAAGATAGAATATAATACTATCCACTGATTTCATCCACATGGAAATTTAATATTTTTTCATGGGGACTCTTCCAAAAAAATCTAATGTCAAAATCCTACCCTATTAAATTTCTCGAACATAAAAATGATATAATACTATTAAAGATGTTCCATAATATAAATACTTACAAGAAATATTATGATAAACAACATATGATCCCGTATTTGAAGAAAACATTCATTAATGATAAAGGGATGATTCTATAAAAAATCATCTCTCCATCTCAAGGATCATATGTCAATATATTCATGAAACATACCCTTATTGTCAGATAAAATAAATCCATATGCCTATGAAAATGAGGAAAATAATATTAATATATGGGGAGAACAGAATTATGGTGATATATTATTCATTTTTTCCCTAAAACCACTACTCAATATGGGACCTCTTGGGATATAATAAGTGATTGTGTGTGCTAGCTATGCATTAGTTGTGGATAAAATTTAAATACCTCTAGGTAAATCATATTACTTATGCGAGATATTATGATAATATAAATACATATATTGAGTGTTTAAACCATATTTTATCCTTTAATTTGTCGATAATTTGAGTTGAAAATTTGAAATGATAAAATGAATCAACATCCAATTTTCCTTAGTAGACTGGAAACAATTTTTTGGTTTATTTATATTTCTCCCACTAATGTGTACAGTTGGGTATGTGTCGAATATGAAGTGATAAATTTTACACTGATCTTCATTCATCAAATACCTTCATGGTTCGACTTATATAATGTTATCTCCTAATGAATGTTATAAGTATAAGAGGTGAAATTG
This sequence comes from Viscum album, assembly GCA_963277665.1. Classification (NCBI taxonomy): domain Eukaryota; kingdom Viridiplantae; phylum Streptophyta; class Magnoliopsida; order Santalales; family Viscaceae; genus Viscum; species Viscum album. The sequence continues at coordinate 1,533,711,814 of OY728158.1, read as the reverse complement.
TCTATAGACTATTTAGGATACTCATTTCCCTTAAAAATACATAAATAATATTCTTTGTTTTCATGTCGACGAAATATTTTCTCACATAACTTGTCTAGGTGAATTTTTACCATCATCATTTTTTCTAGAACCAATACCATTTTTCACGAGGATGAGAGAATTGTTTTTGTAATTACCACTAATACATCGAAAATTAGGTAAAATATCATAAAAACTAGAAAATAAACTAAAATTTTAGGCAACTGCTCCTTACAGGATACACTATATAATCTAATCCCTATATAGTGGGTTGGGGGAATAGTAATCCCCTGAGTGGCTATGATCCCAAACTAAAATCTACAAAATATGGTAGTATAATATAAATAAAACTATACATTGATGAATTATCAATGGTATATGCATATCTATATTGTTTAGATAAATATAATCATATGATATCATACATACATTATACTGCAATAAATTCAAAAATATCAATATATTATAAGATAATACTAGTTCAAAAGAAAAATAGGTTGTTTTACATGACCAATCCAAAAAAATGTTTTAATTCAGGATGAGGGTGTCTATATATAACATTTGTAGAAAAAATAGATTTCTTCACACCCAAATTCTCAACTAGCATCTCCACAACATGAATCGGTGATGTTTAATAGATAGGGGGCATCATCCCAAGATGTCCATGAGGGTGAAATTGTACCATCCTTCAAGGAGAAATTACATTAAAATGACGTAGATATAGAATAATTCTTATGAAATAATTTTTAATTTCATGGGATGAATATTAACTTGAATAAAATTCAAATGTTGGTAACCAATGTATAAAATCTATTACTATATTCATCGTTATAACCACACATCTTGATTTTTGGTGAGGGATTAGACCACCTTGCATATATTACACCCAAAACACTTGTCCAAATTACTCCAAAAGTTGTGTTTTACAGTTATATTTATCCCAAATGGTTTCAAAAATCATCTTGTTTTCATTAGGACCCATAAATATTTTGTTACAAAAACCAACATAGTCATCATGTTGTAACTATCATTACATCCATCCCATTATCAGTATTATCATTATCTGAATATACCCCCAAAATTAATTGACTACATCGAAACCATCATCAATAAAATGTAATCCATACTTGGAGGATTGAATTTCTTACACCATAGATAATGTCCCATGTTGAATGGATAAATGTTACACTACCTCCCCCAAATTGATTCTATTATACTTTCTCGACCATTACCAACACTATTGGCCTAGTGAAGTATTTCATGCATTTCCAGTCCCTTTGTTTCTCCATAATCAGAAAATACAAGAAGAAATAACCATATATGATCATGTGTTTTAAGTGAATGTTAGAGGGAAATATATTTTTTTTAATTGAAACATCCATTTCCCTATCTGTTTCTAATTGGTTGGATCTACGTCACTAAAATTCCTTTTTGAGTTTTTCTCCATAATTTAGAAGAAAAAAATAATTGAAAATTAAAATTTACAAGAATATTAGAGATAAATAATATCATAAATTTTTAATATTTATATATCATATATTTTAAAGATATATAGATCCCACAAGATTTTTTGGTTGAGTTATATATATAAATTATCCCTGATGATTTAAAAACACCCCTTATCACATGGGAATTTACATGAGGTTCTAGAGAAATGTCCTCCAAAACATAATGGTTCTAATATTTTCTCCACTACAGAAAGGTAAAACTACCCTCTAATCTATCAATATATAAAATATGAGTTGGTATGGTTTAAATAGATATTTTTATGCTCTATCCATCATTATTTCCACTAAAAGAACTAAATCTCATCTAATATCACATGGGTGACATCTATGAGTGTCACAAAAACAGTAACATTATAGACATGAGGGGAGTAGAAAGAAATTTATTCTCATACCAAATGAAATAATGAATAATAATAATTATTTTATAAGGGATATGGATTAATGATTTTTTATCATAGTACATGAAAACAATTTTCTTACATTGTCGATGTCACAAAATTAAGGAAGGTTTCTCTTATTGATCTCTCATTCATTACCCCAACCATCAAATATTGGGGTATAATTTTTAAGACTATGTTTTAATAAATATAAGAATATATAATTTGTACAATTATATGTTTTTTAAATTTGGAAAACCCCATGAGAATGTGTATTATATCTCTACTATTATCCTATAGTAGTCTGGGGCATTGAATAAATTCGTTGGAGGAGATATAAAGAAGTTTTATGGAATGATGACCTAGAAAATTAGTGATCTAGTGTACTCTATAAGAAGGGAACAATTTAATAATAAAATTCAATCCAAAATTCCCTATAAGGTAACTCAATAATTTGATTTGTATCCCATATATGATAAGAGTAGACATAATCAATAGAATATAGGCAATTCCAACAATGTTTATGATAAAGAAACTCAATTGATCCCTAAGTTAGTCCATAATCTAAAATATTTCTTCTACATAACATTAGAATGATAATAATCACCACAAAAACCAATAATCAAATAAAATTAAAAGTCAATATATGATTTGGTCTATGAAATATATTTTACTGAGTCATCTTCTAATGGATAAATTGAATATGAAAAAGCGTTTCAATTACCCTTGAATAATCCAAATGTATTAAAAATGAAAATATCTTGTAGTGGATGATGAGAATGTGGGAGAAGATAACATGTCAAAATATATCATTTGAGAATATCTATTTGTTTAATATATATATGAATCTAAAACTCACTAATAAGCTCTCTAATGGTCTCAACATGAGCAGTAATCGACTTACAAATGATGTAGTGATCTATCATTTTTTATCTCTTTTTAGGAAAAATGACTGGATTAAGCTTCATATAATCCTCATATTATGTAATATAATTGGTTTTCATATTCCTAACCTTGAAATGAGTCATCTATAACATTGTTTATACGTCAATCGAACAATATTCATCGACTTTTATGAGTCAACAAATAGAAATCCTCCTTATTGTGAAATGGAGACCCCCGATCATAATTATGATATTTTGATATCACTAGCCACAGTACACTAATATCTCAATTGTTGGTATCCTTTAAAATAAAAATCCATTATAAAAATGTTTGTGGATTCACAATAAGGTAATGATAAATATGATGTTGATTTTTTCTTCAGAGGAGTCGCATTAGACAGATATTTATCAATTTGAATGTTACAAAAACAACTCATTTTAGCAGGATAATGAAACGACCCGAGAAACCGTGTTTTGAGTAATGACAAGTTTGTTTTACAATGCCACATTTTTAGTGAACAAATAATCATATTATAAGATAATAATAATAATAAAATAGAAAAACACATCAAATTAATGAAAGGCCCTTTTATTCAAATGAGTAATATCTCGGTGACTACAACTCACACTGATCGAACAAGAAGTTAAGATAACAAAAAATCCCAATTAAAATCCCAATTACAATTATAGGGAGACTGCTTAAAACCACCAGGACCCCAAGAAGTCGGTAAGGGTCTTTGGAATCCATTAGAATAAACATGTGGATAGCCGAAGCCACTGCAGCCGTGCTGAGCACCAAAGGAATCACACGGGACATCTCCTCTTTTCTCCTTCAGTCACCTTGAGTGAGGGATACCCCGAGACCAGACTTTTTATAAGAATAATAATTCAACCATTGGACCCTAACGACTATAAATATAACTGTTGGCTCCCCCATGATTCTCTTATCCACTAATATTTTATTTTGGACCGTTGAAGATAAGAGTTGTTTACTGCCGAATGGTTCGAAAAGTTAATTGTGTAATTTGCTTTAATATTTAGAGAGTGACATCAATAATAGTATAATTAATTGCTTGTTTTCCCAAAAGTTGAATTATATTATTTATTTCAAAACGGTGATATTTAATATTATTTTTTCCACTATTTACTATACTTGTTTTTAACTTGATAAATTAAACTTTTATTTTGTAATTATATTGAATCTGATGGGTTTTTACATTGTCTATGAAAATACGTACTCAAACTCTTGAGTTATATATATATATATATATTGCATCTAACCTTAAATTAAATGTATTATATCTATCTCTAAATTAAATATATGTAATAATATTAATGCGAATGTTTATAACTTGAATTAACAGTTTTGAAAACTATGTCAAATTATGATTTCATTTATGTATGTGTTTCATAATGATAGTATTTATATCAACACACTCTTACTTGTGAATTTGAAAAGAATTATAAATGTAGTTATTTTTAATGTTTAATTACATTAACAATATTAATATAAATCTTTAATTAAGGGAATTAAGATAATTAGTTAATAAAAGAAAAAAAAATAAAAATATATATATGTTTTGATAAGGGTGAATTAATTAATATAATTATATATTAAATGAACCATTGACCAATGAATATCATAAAATAATAAAAGTTAAATCAATAATTGAAAAATATTTATAAAAACAATGTTATAATAAGTTAATGGAAAATTAATAAAACAACTTTGTTTTTTATTTAAACTGAAGCCGTGTTTTTTTTACACTACAGCAGCCCGGAGCCACCCGATCCAGCACCTCAAATCGTGGTCGTCCGTTTTTTTTAATCCATGCTGCTTCTGAGCCGTCCGATCAACTCCCTTATAATCCCAGCCGTTCTTTCTTTCTATATTTTTATTCTTCCCCTGCGGCCTTCATCTTACTCGCGCTGCTATACGAGTAGGTTAGGTGCATCGTTTTCATCTCTAGGCCGGCGATTGGACCTGCTTGGTCCCTCTTTTCCATGGGTTGGCACCGAATCCCCTCGGATACCCACTCCATGCAAATTTGAGTCCTCTTTTTTTTCTTTTTTAAAACCTTGGTTTGTACCGAAGGCCAGAGAGTTTTGTACCCGAGCTCCTTGGATCTCCGACCACCGGACCGGCCTCATCACTTCTTCATCTTCCTCTCCTCTTCTCCAAACAGGTAAGGTAAATCCTTTCTTTTTGTTTCTTTTTCTCCAGTTTTGATACACTTTTTTTTATATACGCTCTACGTATATATGTGTATATAAAAAAAATATATACATAAGTTCGTAAAAACTGTATCCCACCGTTTCACTCTTCCAGTTTTGAGAGACGAATGAAGTTAATATCTCGTTTTAAATTTCTCCTGTTTTGGTGGATATACATGGTCATATACACTTCATACGCAAGTGTATATAAATCTTCATAAAGGCCTTAAGAACCAGTTACCACTGTTCTCCTCTTCCAGAACTCAACCGGGTTAAAGGAAGTTTTTTTGGGGGGGGATTTGTTTTAATTCAGTTTTAATGATATACACCTTGTGTGTAAATATATATATGTATTCATATATATAAGATGATACATGCATATGTACACCTTTCTTTCACATGTATATAACCCTGGTTTTATTCCTCTATATAAAAAAATGGAGTTTGGGGGTAATTTTATAAACATTTAAGATTATACAAATATATGAAGCATATAGATATATATGTACATGTAATTATATTAGATGTACATGTACATCTATGTACGAATATGAGGACAATCTTATTTATTTCTTTTAAAATTTACCACAATATAACATGATGATTTATTACAAGTTATATGTACCCTTTAAGATTATTACTTCAAGAATAATACCCAAAACTATTTGTATACATGTTTATATGTATGATGAAGTTTAAGGGTTAGTTTGATATCAAAATAATTATTTCAATTGAAAATTTTCATTTATCACCACTCTTGATAAATCATGATTTTGTTTTGTGAAGATGGGTAGTGTGAAATTCCTTAAATTTTTACAAGTATATAGATATATGAATTCATATATATATGTACTCATATTTATGGATCGACCATGTTGTATGCAAGTCTTATTTTATGCCAATAAGGGTTTTATGAAAATTATGATCACTTTTTTATGTAAAAGAACCCCACTCAGTTTTCCCAAACATTAATTTTGTTTAATGTATAACATGAGAAATATTATTGAGTATGGTTTAATTTGGTAAACCCATGCACATGTGTATACGCACCAAAATTTATATATATATATATAGGTATATATAACCATTTATTAATATGTTGTCTTCCAATACAAGTTCTTCCTATGATTTTTTCAAACATTTCAAAGGAAAGGTCATGTTATTCAAAGTGAAAATGAGTTTTTACACAACTATATATATATATTCATGCAGTTTGCATTCATATATACATGAATTCCCAAGATGAACCCAATTGCACACTTTATATCCCTAAATGTATGTATATTCACATAGTTTAAATTAAACACCCACAATACCCATTTATCATCATGTGTATTACGTATGAATGGCCTTGTTTTAACTTGGTATTATGATGCTTTTTAATGTTAAAGTGTTTATATTCATTTCCTTAAAACCCATGTTTTCAATTGTTAATATAATTTCTTATGTGTATGTATTTTTATCATGCATGTCTTAGTTTTATTAATTATTAAACTGTCTTCAAGTTATGAATATGTATGTGAAAAAGGGGGTTTGATTAAGAATATATGAATGAAACCCTATGAATGAAAGGCCATGTCAAGATATGTGAGAGATTTATTGGAATTAAATATGACGGGTGTGCCCGGAATTATATAGCGCAATATGAATGATGTGACGGGTGCGCCCGGAATTATACATCAATTCAATGCATTGGGTAAAGTATGAGTCTCATGAGACGTTATCTGCGACGGTCTTGGAAGTTAGCCTTGGCTTGTGCTACCATGGAAATGGGATTGGCAGTTAGCCTTGACCCATTAAGTATGTTTTATGGTCTTGACGCAAGGTCTTGACAAAGTCCGGCATTATACATTCCCTCCACATGTGATGATAAATGGTCAATCAGGGGTTAGTTAAACTAACAGGACATCCGCTAGTTGAAAATTCCCTTGACTATAAAAATGTAATTATGTGATAAGAACTGAATTTCACGTGGTAAGTTGTTATAAGAACTGTATGTGCTCATGAATCATGTTATGAATGTTTTCCCTTCTTACTCATAGATTTCTTTTAAAACTAAAGTAATATTGGTTTAATATTATGCATTATATATTCTACATGTGTTGCGCTCTCTGATCATGTTTACTTTAAAGTTTATTTTAAGTACATAGTTCTTCCATGTTCAAGTAGTTTCCAAAAATGTTGGATTTCATGTTTTAAGAAAAGATAATGCTTTGTTTTTAGCGAAGTGTTTTATTCTCTTAAAAAAGGACTGATTTGAGAAAGAGTTTTTTTTAAAACGTTTTTAAAACCCCTTACTAGGCATATATGCTCACCCTATGTTTTTGTTTTAAATTTTTCAATCATGGTTTGTACTAATGATGTTTATCAAGAGTAGCTGGTTTCACAAAATCCTGTGCCTCGAGATCTTCAGTAGTAATGGGACATGATATTTAATTTGTAAATGATGTAATGAAATGTTAGTATATCATGTCTCATAAGGCACCCGAGGATCGGGGTCGATACAGTTGGTATCAGAGGATGGGTTCAGGCAACTCTGGAAAACCAGGTGGTATAAACATATTGCTTTGATTGACTAAGTAAAAATGTTATAACTTTCAGATGGCTGATGAAAATGTACCTACCGACCTACTGTCACTTCCCACTGAGGCTCTAGAAAACATTGTATCTCTAGCTAACCGTGAGAACTTTCTAAATTACGCCCAAATTCGCATGACATGTAAGCACCTGTATGACGTGTCAAACTTGCCTAGGGTGCTTAGTCTTCATCGGGGATTTGGGATGAATTATCTCCTAAGGATGATGACCCAATTTCCCTCTTATGCACATCGGTGAAAGTATCATGAGGGACTCTTCCGAGTGTTCACAACTAGTGAAGAATTTGGCACGATTACTGGTAACCCCTTTCAAGAAGCTGCTGCTGCTAGAGACCTCCAAGCGGCTTACCTATGCCAGATTTTGAACTACGGCTTCTGGGGCCAATTCATGGACCTTGGAGTGTTGAAAGATAAGTCCACCTGATTTTCTCTTAGGCAAGAGGTGTATACTGATGTTTCCCAACTCCACAACCTTCATGCTAAACTCATGAGGCATCATAGATGTTCTCATGAGTTTAGTCTTGTCTGTTTAGCCTGCGTGTGGTTGGAAGAGTTAGGGAGTTTTTCCACTCTTTGTGGTGTTCGTTTAGTAAACTCAGGATTTGTCATGTAAACTTTTGCATAAATGAAAGTTTCATGTTTCCTTTCCAGCCTCTACCTTATCAATGTTGTTAAGAGTTTCCTTTAAAATATTTTTTTTTTCAAATGGCTTTTAAAATGAACATCTCATCACTACCCGATGAGTTAGTAGAGGTTATCTTGATCAGGGCATGCATGGTGGATTATCCATCCTTTCTCCACCTTTGAGGGTCTTTCCAGCGTCTGCTCGATCTAGAAAACGGTCCTGAGATTCTTCATTTGTGTCAAGAGGATGATCGTGTTTTTCACCTCATTGCCAGTGCTCAACTCCCCTGCTATAGGCGAAGGGGAAGGTACTATGAAGGCATCTTCCAGTGTTTTACTCTAGCACATAACTTCTCTGCCAGAGCATGCTTCCTTGTAGATTCCCAGGATGGCCACCTTAGTGCAGCCTATATGTTCTAGGCCTTGAATTTCAGTCTCCTCAATCGCATCATTCTTCTCGATTACCTCGAGCGTGATGTAGCCCGGAGAGTTATCAGGGAGTTTATCTACTCTTACGTTTCCGAGATTTTCTCCACATGATCCTCCCTTTGGAAGCATGTGTGTAGTACGCACGAGCAGGAGTTCAAGATGTACTGTTCAAAGTGCATCTGGGCTAGGGAAACAGAAGAACTATGTGCCAAATTTTGTATTCTATTAACCGAGCCAGATCCATTGTTTCGGTAATGTCGTATGTGTAGGGTTTCTATTTTTTTTCTTTTTATGAATAGAATTGTGATGGTGCAATTCTTTGAAGGGGGAAATAATGTAACGACCCGAGAAACCATGTTTTGAGTAATGACAAGTTTGTTTTACAATGCCACCCATTAAGTGAACACACAATCAGATTATAAGATAATAATAATAATAAAATAGAAAAACGAATCAAATGAATGAAAGGCACTTTTATTAAAATGAGTAATATGTCGGTGACTATAACTCACACTGATCGAACAAGAAGTTAAGCTAACAAAAAATCCCAATTAAAAACCTGATTACAATTATTGGGAGACTGCTTAAAACCACAAGGACCCCAAGAAGTTTGTAAGGGTATTGGGTATCGATCAGAATAAACATGAGGATGGACGAAGCCACCGCAGTCGTGCTGAGCACCAAAGGAATCACATGTACCATCTCCTCTTTTCTACTTCAGGCACCTTGAGTGAGGGATACCCCGAGACCAGACATTTTATAAGAACACTAATTTGACCGTTGGACCCTAACAACTATAAAGAAAACTGTTGGCTCCCCCATGATTCTCCTATCCACTAATGTTTTATTTTGGACCGTTGAAGAAAAGAGTTGTTTACCCTCAAAAGGTTCGAAAAATTAATTGTGTAATTTGATTTAATATTTAAAGAGTGACATCAATAATAGTATAATTAATTTCTTGTTTTCCAAAAAGGTGAATTATATTTTGTATTTCAAAATGGTGAGAATTAATAATATTTTTTCCCACTATTTACTATAAATGTTTTTAACTTGAGCAATTAAACATTTATTTTGTAATTATATTGAATCTGATGGGTTTTTACTTTGTATAAGAAAATATGTACTCAAACTCTTGATTTATATATATATATTGCAAAAAACCCTAAATTAAATGTATTATATCTATCTCTAAATTAAATATAAGTAATAATATTAATACGAATGTTTATCATTTGAACTAATAGTTTTGAAAACTATGTCAAATTATGATTTCATTTACGTATGTGTTTCATAATGACAATGTTTATATCAATGCACTCTTACTTGTGAATTTGAAAATAATTATAAGTGTAGTTATGTTTAAAGTTTAATTGCATTAATAATATTAATATAAATATTTAATTAAGGGAATTAAGATAATTAGTTAATAAAGGAAAAAATATATATATGTTTTGATAAGGGTGAATTAATTAATATAATTATGTATTAAATGAACCATTGGCCAATGACTATATTAAAATAATAAAAGTTAGATCAATAATTGAATGATATTAATAAAAACAATGTTATAAAAAGTTAATAGTAAATTAATAAAACAAATTTGTTTTTTTATTTTAATCAAAGATGCGTTTTTCTACACCGCAACAGCCCGGAGCCGCCCGATCCAGCACCTCAAATCACAGCCGTCTGTTTTTTTTAAGCCACACTACTTCTTAGCCGTCTGATCAACTCCCTTCTAATCCCATCCTTTCCTTCTTTCTCCGGTTTTCTTCTTCCCCCACAGCCTTCTTCTTCCTCGCGCTGCTGTACCACTAGGTTAGGAGGAATCATTTTCTTCCCTAGGCCTGCGAGTGGACCCGCTTTTCTACCTCTCTTCCACTGGTTGGCAACGAATCCCCTCAGATACCTGCTCCATGCAAAGTTGAGTCCTCTGTTTTTGTTTTCTAAAAACTCAGTTTGCACCAAAGGACGTAGATTTTTGCACCCGAGCTCCTTGGATCTCCGACCACCGGACCGGCCTCGTCGCTGCTTCATCTTCCTTTTCTCTTCTATGAATTGGTAAGGGAAATCCTTTCTTTTTTGTTTCGTTTTCTCCAGTTTTGATACACTTTTTTTATATACTCTCTACGTATATATGTTTATATATAAAAAATATATATATATATACATAAGGTCGTAAGAACTGTATCTCACCGTTTCACTCTTCCTGTTTTGAGAGATGAACGAAGGTAAGATCTCATTTTAAATTTCTCAAGTTTTGGTGGATATACATGGTCATATACACATCATAAACAATTGTATATAAATATACATAAAGGCCTTAAGAACCGGTTACCAATGTTCTCCTCTTCCAGAACTCAACCGGGTTACATGATGTTTTTTTGGGGGGTTTGTTTTAATTCAGTTTTAATGATATACACCTTGTGTGTAAATATATATATGTATTCATATATAAAAGATGATACATTCATATGTACACTTTTCTTTCACATGTATATAACCCGGGTTTTATTCTGCCCGATAAAAAAAATGGAGTTTGCGGGTAATTTTATAAACATGTAAGATTATACAAATATATGAAGAATATAGATATATATGTACTTGTAATTATATAAGATGTATATATACATCTATTTGCGAAGATGAGGACAAGATTATTTATTTATTTTAAAATTTACCACAATATAACATGAATATTTATTTCAAATTATATGTACTCTTTAAGATTATTACTTCAAGAACAATACCCAAAACTATTTTTATACATGTTTATATGTATGATAAAGTTTAAGGGTTAGTTTGATATCAAAATAATGTTTTCAATTGAAATTTTTCATTTATCATCATTCTTGATAAATCATGATTTTGTTTTGTGAAGATGGGTAGTGTGAAATTCCTTAAATGTTTACAAGTATATATATATATATATATTGATATATATATGTACTCATATTTATGAATCAACCATGTTGTATGAAAGACTGATTTTATGCCAATAAGGGTTTTATGAAAATTATGTTCACTTTTTTATGTAAAAGAACCCCACTCGGTTTTTCCAAACATTAATTTTGTTTAATGTATAACATAAGAAATATTATTGAGTATGGTTTAATTTGGTAAACCCATGCACATGTGTATACACACCTAAATTTATAAATATATAGGCATATATAACCATGTATCAATATGTTGTCTTCAAATACAAGTTCTTCCTATGATGTTTGCAAACTTTTCAAAGGAAAGGTCATGTTATTCAAAGTGAAAATGAGTTTTTACACAAATATATATATATATTCATGCAGTTTGCATACATATTTACATGACTTCCCAAGATGAACCTAATTGCACACATTATATCCCTAACTGTATGTATATTCACACAGTTTTAATTAAACACCCACAATTATCATTTATCATCATGTGTATTAAGTATGAACGACCTTGTTTTAACTTGGTATTATGATGCTTTGGAATGTTAAATTTTTTATGCTTAAAACCCATGTTTTCAATTGTTAAGATAATTTCTTATGTGTACGGAATTTTATCATGCATGTCTTAGTTTTATTAATGATTGAACTGTCTTCAAGTTATGAATATGTATGTGAAAAAGGGGGTTTGATTAAGAATGTATGAATAAAACCCTATGAATGAAAGACCATGTCAAGATATGTGAGGGATGTATTGGACTTAAATGTGATGGGTGCACCTAGAATTATATAGCACAATATAAATGATATGACGGGTGCGCCCAGAATTATACAACGCTCCAATGCATTTGGTAAAGTATGAGTCTCATGAGAGGTTATGTGCGACGGTCTTGGCAGTTAGCCTTGGCTTGTGCTACCATGGAAATGGGATTGGCGGTTAGCCTTGACCCGATAATTATGTTTTATGGTCTTTATGCAAGGTCTTGACAAAGTCTGGCATTATACATTCTCTCTGCATGTGATGATAAATGGTCAACCAGGGGTTAGTTCAACTGACAGGCCATCCCCTAGTTGAAAATTCCCTTGACTGTGAAAATGTAATTATCTGATAAGAACTGTATTTCACGTGGTAAGTTGTTATAAGAACTGTATGTGATCATGAATCATGTTACGAAAGTTTTCCCTGCTTACTCACAAATTTCTTTTAGAACAAAAGTAATCTTGGTTGAATATTATGCATTATCTATTCTACATGTGTTGCACTCTCTGATCATGTTTACTTTAAAGTTTATTTTAAGTACATACTTCTTCCCTGTGTACGTGGTTTTAAAAAATATTGGATTTCATGTTTTAAGAAAAGATAATTCATTGTTTTTAGCGAAGTGTTTTATTCTCTTCAAAAAGAACTTCTTTGAGAAAGAGTTTTCTTAAATCATTTTTAAAACCCCTTACTAGGCATATTTTCTCACCCTACGTTATTGTTTTAAATTTTTCAGGCATGGTTTGTACTGATGAAGTTTATCATAAGAATCTGGTTTCCCAGAATCCTGAGCCTCGCGATCTTCTATAGTAATTGGACATTATATTTAATTTTTAAATGATGTAATGAAATGTTAGTATTTCATGTCTCATAAGGCACCCGATGATTGGGGTCGCTACAGATAATCATGTAGAAATATTATTAAGACTATAAATACCCATTAAAAAGATAAAAAACATAATGATGTTTGTTTAAAACCAGTTATTGTAGATAGTGTATATAGAATTTATAATATTTTTCACTAAACACGTTAGTTTTTTGGTTTTATTGATGTTTATTTATCCTTATAAAATTTATCCATTTAGTTGTTTAATATATTCAAAAAAAATCCCTAGAATGATCTATTTGGCTTATTAATTTTTGGATTTTTTCTCTAAGACATGATTTTGTTTCATCCCATATGATATGACTTTAAATGTTCTCTAAGGATGTTTTTTCACACACTTATTGTAGTTCCCCCATCGCATCATCAGTTCATGAAATATATCATTAATTGGAAATTTGGTGTGTCACGTGGAAATGAATACCCATTTTATATGATTGAGGTTAAGTATTTGTATGGAGCCAATTTTAAAATAGGGGAAATCATTTGGTAATGGGAAAACATGATTAGGTTATAATACTAAATGGCTTGATGGATAATCCTCTAAATCAATCGAGCTAATTTGGTGTTGATTTTGTGATAACCATTATCCATCATGTGGAATAATGTGTGATTTAGGAAATATATCATCAAATTAAACCCCTAGATTATTATAGTATATAATCATTTATTTTCAAAAAAACAAGTTAACTAATCCATTATGAGTGATTATCCCCAACCATTAACAAGATAATATGGAAAAAACATGAATAGTTTACCTTTATTTGATACTTGTTACATGAATATTTTCCCCATGTTCTATCTCAAATTAATTGAGGCAAAAAAACTCCCCCCCATGTGATTAAAATTCCCCAAATTTATCTCCATTGGCATTTTTTTAGGGCTCCATGTCGGTAGATGAGGGAGTAAAGTAACAATATCCTGTTAAATCACCTCCAAAATAGTTTAAGTTGTGTCCACTATGTTAGATGTCCTTGAATAGGTAAATATAGGTACTAATAAAGACCCATTAGATACTTTAATTAGTTTATCTATGACCCCTGATGAACAAGTGGAATACATTTCTTTAATAAAGTAGTATCAGTATTTTCTCTTATAGAATTGTACCAAAATAATTGAGTTATACCATGATGTATCCACCTAATATATAGGGATTACAAGGACCACCATTTCTATATGGAGGTGTTAATGATAATGCATCTAAAACTCACATCCAAGAATAAATGTGAGTATAAAAATTTCATCAATGAAAGCATCATCCTGGAAGTGAATTGTTGATGTGAATGGATAATATTATAAATATCTAGAAAAATAATTAGAATAACAATGCATGTTTTTAATTTAGAGAAATAAATGGTATTTCCCCATTATTGATTTCTCATTCTCGATTATGGAACTATTGATAGATATTACCACTGGTTTCTTAGTTATTTACATTATAGATAGATAAAATTGTTATAATCAAATTGAATGAGCTAGGTAGTAGAGTAGACCCAAAAATTCAAAGATCTTGAATGTGTTTACATATATATAATAATGAAATATGGTTTGATATATGTTAGTTCCGCATATAAATGATTGATGTACCATATATATATGACCAATTGAGGAAATATATTTGAATGTTATGCTGATTATATGATGGGCACATCCCATAAGTACTCAGATCACATCGATGATATTGAAACATTTTTTGGAATTTTATGTTAATAAAATGTTAAAATAAACACCTTATAATAAAACGTTAGAAAGAAAATGAGGGTTTTTTATAGATTCGGGATTTGCCACTAGGGTATCCGTATCAAATTCATAAATTTAAAGGAAATAATAAGTTTTTACACACACTAAAACCTCATCAAATTGGGAGGGTTATAAAAAATATTTCCAATTATAGGAACTTCATGTTTAATTCAATGGGAAGCAATTTACCCTTCCCAATATTGAATAATATATGAATATCCTATAAATTAAAATAGTACTTTAAAAATCATTTAATAAACTCTAGATGTATGATTTAGAGCCATTGGTCGTACTGATTCTTATTTAAGGAAAACCAGACACCATCTATATGGCAGTTTAAGATATATCACATGGAATAATAATTTAGTAGATGAATAATAATGGAATGAAAAAATTCATTTACGGTTATAGTAGTGTAATTACTGATATAAAGAACTAAAATTATGATATAGAGAATAATTTTTTTGGGATGATACAAGGAGTAAAAAATCTCAATAATTATTTGTTGAACCATAAAGTCTGTATGTTTTCCTACATTGATTCGATTAAATATATCATCAGTCTTAAAAATTTAGTTGGTTGACTATTTCACTGGGAAATTATACAATATTGGATTGATATAAAAACCAAAACAGACTTTTTTTTCAAGGATATGGAATTAGATGATTATATTATAGAATATACTATCATTGAGGATACTCTAACCAATATTAAACACACTGATGATGATGTGTTTTTACTTTTCTCACTCCCCTCAAAATTGGGATACTTATTTTGATGCATATTCTAGAAGAATAAATGTGAATACAATGGCTTTCATAAGGAATATTGGGGTTATATGAGTGTGTTTTCTCATGTACTCATTTAAATGAAATATTAATGTATTCCATTATTATTTAAAAAGGATATAAAAGTCATGATGTACATAATCGATCCCATGCTTTTAGCCTACGGATATCCCTTATAATATGATTATCATGATTTAATGATAAATTTTATTTAATATAGAGATCAAATGAGTTGAGGGTGAATATTCCATTAGTAATAAGAAATTAATCCCTTAGTCTGAGCAATTTTTCATATTAATAAAATCATTCATGGGGCTGTCAATATTATCCTATGTCCCATGATTTAAAAATGATTATATTGACACAGTTTAATTTTCTAACAATGTTCTAGAAGATCATTAAAAGAAAAAACAATTTGTTTTAACATCATCATCTATAAAATTAGATTAATATGTGAGATTATCATTATTTTTTGAGTACGATGGTCCAATTTCTTATTAATGTGTACACCCACATTATCCACCACCCTAAAAATTTCTAAACAATTCCTGATACTCATGGATAAATGTTTCATGGGGAATGGATATCATGTGGTCATATCCATTAGAAACATCCTGATAATTCGATTTCATTGTGAATACCATGAACATTTTCTCTATATTTTATGAGTTAACACCTCTGAAAAAATTATAGAAAAAGGCCATCATCAGTTGGACAATGTCAGAAATTATCAAAATATTTTTTCCCTAATAAATTATTTAGAGAAAATTGACCACATTTGTTTCAATTTAAGGGGATTATATAATCAATATAATATCTAGTCCAACCCATCGTTATGTTGTATTGAAATAGTGAAAATAAAAAATAGATTTTTTTAAAAAAATACAATATCAAAATTTTTTATGATGCCTTTGGATAGAAATTATAAATACTAGATAGAAAATAATGTGCATGTTATTTGGGACAATTATAACATATCTCGTATTCCTAATAAAACAACTCTATACTCAACAATATTAGGAATATATGTAGTATTACCCATCGTGGTACTACTATCGTCACTGCATATCAACATATACAACCACTTGAATGAATATGTATAATTTGAAAAGTGGATGGATGAAATAAAGTTTTTTTTTAGAAAAATATTTTTACATTGAATAAGATATAAATTTATCATAACTGGGAGTTCATATACATTAACAAAAATATTTTCAATAATTCTTTTCATGTAGAACTTGTTTAATCCATTAGATGATCAATTATTCGTGGGATGTAGCATTCAAAATTGGATCCCATATAAGAATCATTTTATGCCATACATAAGGTTTACCCCATTGGGGAACATTCCATGATTATCATAGATGGAGAGAATGTAACCCCCTCCACTATGAAATTTTTCCATCTGAGGTACTTTATTTTGATACATAATACTGATCATAGTAATTCATGAATGAATTTAAAATTACTAATGTGTTTATTCTAAAATCAATACTGTAATGAATATGAAATAATATTTTTAGTGACAAGACTTTAAAATGGAAGGTTTTGTATTCCTACTATGAATACTTAAAACTAAGTGATGATATAGTCATAGTTGAAAGACATGGCTCAGAACTAAATATTAATACACACCATAAGATTATAAATTTCATGAAAATTTGAACTTCTTGAAAGGACCCCGAACTTAGAAAAATTAGTCTATAATTAGGTTTGGGTGACATATGTTTTAGCTTCTTCCATGCAATGGGATGTGAAATATTCCCCCATCCCTAAATTTATAACTGGACTCAATATTTCATCCCCAAAATAATAATAATGTCTGTAAATTCCCCTTTACAATATATGAGCTCGATTAGAATTAGGGGCCCTTAAAAGATCATTATATCAATGGTAACTCATATAATCACAAATCACATCCATGCTCCTACATCTTTGGTGGTGATGGCCTAAGGCAGTTATACTCGAGGATCCAACCCCTAAATCCTTTGTGGAGGGAGGGGATAACCATTTTAATCCTTCCCCTTATAATCCTTGAGCCTTTCTCTAGTTTACTAACCCTATCTTCCATCCTAATTTCCATGTGATTTTCCTTTTCCACAAAATTCCTAACCTTTACAATATCCCTCCCCCACTCCTTATTTTGATAAAAGAATTCAGTGAAGCTTTATATCTCCACTAGATGAAACTTATGGCTCAATTAATGAATCATCAACTCTCAGTCGATGCATTTGATAGATTCAAATTTGAATCTTGGGGTCTTCAAGACCGCGTTGTGGTGGTTCTTCTCGATAAGTGTCAGCTTATGATTCATTTTTCCATGGATGCTGACCTAGTCACTTCCTGGTGTAATGCACTTTATTATCTTAATGGATGTGTCTTTTATCTCCTTCACTAGTATTTTATGATCAATATGAATCTTGATGTGCCTTCGATAGTGGTGTGGGTATGTTTTCATTATTTTCCATTAACTTACCAGAATCTATCTTTTATTTATATGTTGAGAGACTTGTTAGTAATGTATTTGTGTTCAGATAATAACACTACTATTATTTTTTACCTATTCTCCCATCGCATTTGTATTGAGGAAAAAGTTTCAAAGCCTCCGACAGAATAGATTTGGATCTTGGTTGGAGAAGAATTTGCATGGAAGGAGTTTTTGGTCATTGGGTCATGGAATGCCTTTGTCATGAAATATTATCGGTTAGGAAATTAGATCACAAGATGTCATCAAAAACCTAGAGAAT
The DNA here is from genome assembly GCA_963277665.1 of Viscum album. Lineage (NCBI taxonomy): Eukaryota > Viridiplantae > Streptophyta > Magnoliopsida > Santalales > Viscaceae > Viscum > Viscum album. The sequence goes on along the minus strand of OY728158.1, from coordinate 1,533,693,318 downwards.
AACATTAATTGGCCTATATCAAAAGTAAATGATCTAGTTCAGAGGTGTAGGTAGACCCTGTTGTGAACCAATATGATTGAGATGTTGTCAGTTTAGTAAGGAATGTGGAGGCATGAGGGGTTTTCTCAGGGGGCATGGGACCCCTCATTCCATAAGTTTTACCTAGTGTTGAGACCCTGGCTATTCTGGATGTCTATTCTCAAGAGGTTCTTAATAATATGTGATTAGATCATCTCATTCAGGTTCCATGTCCTACATGGTGCCTCTAGTCATAGTTAAGGGTGAAAAATCAATGGATAAAAAGCCACATATCGTGGATATCTTTTGCCTTTTGAGGAACAATCTAGGTATCATACCCATGTTGAGATAGATTTAAGGCAGTTCAGGGACAACTATGTAGGTGTGTAGAGAAGAAAGGGAGGACTCCTTGGATGGTGAACTTGTGAGGCAACCAGTCTCATCTAGTGATATTGATGAAGATGAGGTGAACATGGATATATGTGGTATCCACGTTAATGGTGGACATCCACATAGTGAGGGCTGGGAGGAAAGTAACAATCAACCCTGATTTAGGTGACGTGGCATTGTGAAGCTCACTGGTTCAGATATTCCATAGTAGCCCTTGTATTCTAGACAATCCTATATGGATGTGTTTAAGTATGTAGGTACAATTATCCATTCTCAAAATAGGTTTTTAGTGTGGAAGAAGAATAATGTCATACATTCATGGAGGAGAATGAATTGTAGGATGAATATCGTGAGAACCCCCCCTATGAGTTTTGTTATTTCCCATGTTGATAGAGATTCTGATTCGGAATCCCTAATTGAGTATATGGATGTTGATATTGCATAAGACTATATTTGATTCACTTCAATTAAGTGAAATAACACTATCACAAATTCAGATGAGTTTATCATGCACTCTTGGAGGCCACGAGGAAGGAAATATTATTCTTTCTTTCCTATTCCTCCTATTACTCAATCCTCAAGTGAGGGAAAGCTACCTATGAGGTTTTCCATGCACATGGAGGAAAACACAACTAAGGAGCTAGAATTTCCAGTCGAGGAATCTTCTCCCTCCAACCTAGTGCATGCTGAAAAAGAGGTATCTAAATATGATGTCCACCCGAGTGTTAAGGAATTAATGGAGTGTGATTAGTGAGAATTTACCATCAATATAAATGAATATGTCTTTGATAGGGGCCTTCGGGTCATTAATACTCAAGAGGAATTAGATAGGCTGGTTGGAAAATTTATTCAGTTTAGTTATACGATGGAGTGGGTGATTGGATCCATAAACATTTTGGCATACCATCACGTATATTTATTGGTAATAATATTTCTATAGAAGATCTCATTTAATCATGGGACAAGATAGAATACAACACTGATAATATTCTCAACGATGACCCAGATGAGAAAGATACAGTTCTACAGTGGAGTATCCACAAATGAATTCTCTCTAATAGGCTTAAATGAAAATTCATTTATTCTTCAATTATATATCAGGTTGGGTGATCATCTTTTTTTTACTTTAATAGTTTCACACTATTCGTTAAAAGTTATTTTTCTTATTAAAAATTTATCATTAGTCATTATACAATCACCAAAAATTCATCTTCCCTATATACTAGTCAAATATATTTATAAGATTAATATGGGGAATATATATATATTTATTCATGTTATAACCAGATATGTTGTGATGTCTAGTATCACATATCCATGTCCAAGTCACTAGTTTTTATGGATACCCAAACCCATAAATTTTGAAATTCATATATGGGGACCTTTAGGGTTACATATTTGCTGTCTCTATGAACTTTTTAGATTTCTCTTCCTTTGTCTACTAATGTTCAAAAAGATTGGAAGGCAAAGCCTCAGGAGTAGTACCTTCTAGAGGGTGTGCTAATGGAAATTAGTTCTTCCATGGATTATCCGCATATAATGATTATTGCATCCCTCTTGAATTGGGGGTGTGGGTCTCCTCCTCTCTTGTAGTAAAATACATTCTTAGTGCTTTTAGATCCATTGGGCGTTTCGAAAAAGAAGTTTGGCTTTCCAGTTATGATGGTTTTGTCTTAAGGGTCCAAAGTGATGGTGATTGAATCTAAATCCAAGGATTTGTTAATGGTTAGGTCATCTTAAGTTTTAGGTATTGTTGGGAGGATGTACAAATCACTTCTCTTTTAATGTTTTCCAAAATGAAGTTGAATTTTATAAGACTTGGGGAACATGATAAATGCACTTTTATTTCTATGGATTCAATAAAACAAAAATATTTAGTGGTTGGCATATATAAACATAAAGAAGACCCTATCAATATCAGTATCTTTTCTAAGATGGTAGGTTGTGGGAATGTTTTACATTTGGTTCCTAATAATATGTATAATTTGATATGATGGAATAATGATACTAAATATGAGATGGTTTTATCTTTGTCTCATTGTATCAGTACTATGATATTTTTCAGGAATGATATAGTGTTTTTTTATTATAGAAATGGTGAATCTCACGGGAGGATGGAGCTACGGAATCATTTTGGAACCTTTTAACCAAGAGGTTCTCCTTGGTTTGATATAGGTTATTTTAACACAATTTGGACATGTAATATAAGATAGGTGGCTCATGTATCTTCAATAGTGGCATACATGATTCTAGAGACTTTCACTCATCATTGGGTATTATTGATTTGTGGTTCTCTATAAATATGTTTAATTTTTGAAATAATCATAGGAGTTCCAACCACATTTGGTGTTGTTTGGACATGTTCCTATAAAAACACCATGTCCAGGACTCCTTTACCCGACCCTCAGTCTCACAATTGCCTTCATATTTTTCAAATCATGCTCCATTGTTGGTGGAGTTGTGAAAGGGAGTCCTGAAAATGAACTCTCTTTGTTATTCTAGAAACTAGAATTGGACGGAATGGTTCAGGAAGATGGTAAAGTATTCTGGGAATGATGAATCTGTGGGAGTCTTTGGATTGGTCTTTTTGGGAATCTCAATTGGATTAAGAAGGACATTCAAGTTTAATTGTAGGAAAATATAGTCAAGGATAATGGACTTAAAGTCTTATAAGAATCTATTATCAGGTTGGAAGTGGATTTCCATGAGAATTTGTATGATGTGAAATTTGTCTCTATCTATGATAAACAGTCATTGATGGATGAGAATGTGTTGGAAATTAAAAATGATTCAAGAATCAAGTCCAAGAATTAGTGTATTAAGTAATGTGACCAGAACAATTATTTTTTTCAAGCCCGTCTGAAGGAAAAATTGTTCAAAATGAGTGTCAACTGTAATATGGATGATTAGTCTTTCACCATGGATGAGAATGTAGCTGGTAACATGGTGCTTGTTCATTTTACAGATTTTCTGGAAGGTTATGGATTGCAGAGACAGCTGGGTTTGGTTAACTCAACTATTGGAGAATGCTACTTGACTTGTATTCCTAGTAATGTAGGAAATGAAAATAAAAATTCCTTTTTGAGGATTCATATGATGGAAGAAATCAAAGCCACCATTTTTAGTAAGAATATGTACAATGCTCCAAGTCCATATGGTTTCTAGGGGACATATTATGTGGCTTCCTGGGACTATATTAATTCTCATGTTGTTGCATAAATTAAAGATTTCAATAGAGGTGGTTCCTTTAATAAAAGTGATTGTGAATCTAGAGTGGTGTTGATTCCCAAGGTGAATGACCCTTCTAGTATCATCTAGTACAGACCAATATGTATGTCCAATGTACCATATAGAATTAATGATTCTCTCATTACCATTAGGCTCAATGAAATAATCCCACATTTGATCTCTACGTAAAAAAATTTGTTTTTAAAGGCCACCACATTCAGAGTGTGATTGGAATTTACAAATATTCAGTGGACGATATCAATAATCCACTGGTTGGTTCCAATGTGATTATCCAAATTAACATGGATAAGTCATATGATAAATTTGAATAAAGATTCATAATTCGTTCCATGAGAAATATGGGCTTCCATGAATGGTTTTGTGGACATTGTTTTAGGTTTTATTCTTCTTCGTAGCTTACAATATCTCAATGGGGGGAGGGTTTTGGTATCTTCCAATGTAAATGATGTCTTAAGAAAGAGGATATGTTATCCCATCTTATCTTCATTTTGGCACATGAATTTCATTTTCAAAAAGGTCACAATGTTCTGGAGAATAATTGGATTCGACTTTTCCACAACATGTCTTCAGAGGGAATCATATCACACCTCGTGTTTGTGGATTATATCCTTGTTTTTATTAATGGTAGTATTATTACTCCAAGAAGATTTATGGGGATCGTGTCAACCCATGTGAATTTGATTGGTCAGAATATTAACATGATAAAAATAAATTTTTTAAATCCAATAAGTTCTTTGATCGGTAATGTAGGGACATACCAGATATCCTTGGTGTCTAGAGAAAATGGGTTTTTATAACCTATCTCAGTGCTATGGTGTCTAATTGGAGGATCAAAAAGGAGTTTTTCAATGATATTATTGATGGGATTTTAGGGATATTTTCTACATAGATAATTAAATTCCTATCATTCAAAGGAGGATTCACCCTTATCAATTCGTTGTTATCTTAAATTCTGATGCATATTCTTTCAATCATCAATCCCCTCATGGAATCTATTGGAGCTATATAGTGTATTCTGATAGTTTTTTTTGGATGATAACCATGTCTGTCATTGTCCCTGGACCTCCTAGAACTGAATGAAAAAATTGATCAAGGAGGGAAGAGTGGGAATCCGATATATCTCGAAGGTCTTGTGTTCCATAAAATCATGGATTTCTTGGGACATTTTGTAAGGGGATTCTTTTTCGGAACATTTAATCATAAATATATATGGTGATTTTTTGTAAGATAGGGGAAGTAGAAGGCATGGCTGTCAAATCATCCTAAGTGTATTCTCATGTATTTGGGTGATCTCCAGGATTCAACTTGATCGATTGTTGGTCTTGGAAACATTATTCTATAGAAAGATAATTGGGATATTGAGAGGTTATTTTTCTCAAGATGTCTGGATCCAAATATTTCATTCTAGGAAAACAATGAGTATCTAAGGTTGATGGAGAGGATCCTTAGAAATTATCAGAAGGTGGTTTTCAAAATTCTTATTATAAAAAATTACCAGGATATATGTTTTTTTACTGGAATTACTTTAGATAGGCTTTGGGGGAGTGACATTATAATGATGTCTCATGTGGATATTGTACGCGATGCATGTGATGCAATGTTATAGTGTACTGAGTTTCCTTTGGAAATTAGCTTTATTTTTGGAGGCTATGAAATCAAGTTATCCAACCCGATGAAAACATTTAGAGGAAGTGTATATTTTGGGTTTTAAGATACTAGTGTTGTGAGGCATCAAACTATGAATCTATTTTTCACTTTTTCTTCAAGATTGAATGGGAAAAAGGTCATTGGGGTGGTATGAACCATATACCCGACATTATTTATGATGTAACTTCCATGCATGTGGTGATATCTAACGGATTTCAACGATTAGATTAGGATAACATGGATAAGAAATTACATTGAATCATATTTAACTTAGTTTGATGAACCATATGGGATACAAGGAATCAATCTTGAATGTGTGTACATCACTCAATACAGAATTTATAGGAAACAATAAGATCCTTAGTTATGGAGTTATACTCCAAGCTCATGGGGTAAAATAGGTCACATACATTATGTATCTTACTCAACAAGTCAGTTGTTGTGATGAGGACTCTGGTTCAATGGGTGAAATGGTCTCCTCTAAGTAATGTATTAAAAATTAATACGGATGGTTCCTCTATGAATATGTAGATGAAAGGAGGGGGTTTGATTAGAGATTTGAGGGGGTCAGTCTTTCTAGCCATTAGTGAATTATTCAACCTAAGAAAAATCCTTGGGGGTTTAGGTGAGATATCTACATTAGAGTTTTTTTATTATAAAAAAATAATTTATATCTTGGTAAATTAATTGGAATCAGATTCATAGGTATTGGTGAAAATGTTACATGGTATGGATGACTCTCCCTGGGACCTGGTGTATCTTTTTAAGGGATATATAATAGAATTATTACTGGGATTTTGATGATTCGTATTTAGAGGGAAGGAAATTTCATGATATATGGTTTAGTTAGAGGAGGTTGTGAGGGTAACCCTATCATCATTTACACTACCTTAGGATCTCTCTTGATTCATTGTAAATATGTTTTTTTAGGGGATGCCCTCAGTCTTCATCAATTTCGGCTTCCCTAGAGACATTGTTTGTTTTTAATGTCTGTGGGTGGCCTCACCCTCCTTATTTAATAAAAATAATAATTTTCAGTTTGACAATTGCTCATATATTTTCATTTCCTTTTTTTATCCATTTTTAACCAACATGGGTGGTTTTACTATCATATCATATTTCATACACCATTATTAAATCATGTGACCTGAGAGGTCACAGTGTATCACATTAGATAGAATATATAAGTTTCACTATATGTTGGTATTCCATTGTATATGACTCCATGCTTATTAAAGTGGTCCATTCCCTATTTCTTCATTTTTACCTCCAAGATAGAATGGTTTAATTAGATTCCTTGAGAATAAAATCCATATGTTTCATTGAACATGAATATACTTTTCCTTAGTACATGTGTATGTTATGTGATTAAATTGAAATCCCCTCACACCTATAAATGAGTAAAACTTATATAGTGGCCTTCAATAAGAACTATGTATGGATTTATCCATATTAAAAAATGATTCATATTGATGTCAAGATAACATATCTTATGACCAATAATAATTTACATCAATCTAATATATATAAGACCCATGTATATGAGTTTGATCATTGTAAGGGATATATTTGAGAACTACATGTGGTAGGATTCCAAATCTATTATGGGCATGCAGTGACGTTTTGAGCATATATCCTAGACCAATCCATAGAACATCATAAATTTAAACACTATTTCTAATGGTGGTTGTATTGTTGATATGATATGTTTAAGTCCTAAAGAATCTCACTATCTTGATTAAACATATGTATCAACTTTCATGTATTACCATAACATTTAAAATCTATCAATGGAAGGTATTTTCAACTCAAATGGATGCTATTGATTAACTTCACACATATCCCCCATTATATCCTTTTAAATATAATTTTTGATCCTCTTGTCAATACGGATAATTTAATTATGAGGGGAGTCGACCTCTAACCAATATATCCCATTATTGAATCTAAACAGAACCATTTACCCCAATATGAATAGATAATATCCTTTTTTACTTATCCAATTTAATCATCCATAATATGAGAATAATGTTTTGGTGGAAAATATTTCCACCTTCATTAATTACTACTGTAATTTTTCACTCCTTCAAAACCATAATCCGAGCATTGTCACCCATTAAGCATGACCATTTATTTTTATTTATAGATAATCTCCCTTAAAATACAACCTTATTCTCTAAATATAATGTCCTAGAATGCTAGAGAATAGAAAAGCAAAATTTTTTGGTTTGAAATTCTGAAATGCAAAGCCTAAAATAGTCATTTATCTATTATATAGTGCTTTAAATTTTAGGGCCTATGAAAATATTATAGTTTAAATCTAAATAGGCACAATTATTGGAGTGTCCACTTTATGAACCAAGAAAAATATGAGTTGTTATCATTATGTATATTTATATAGAAAAGAGTTAAATTAATTATTTATATATTATTTTTATCTTGATGATATGTTGAATACACTACCTCATTTATTTTAGGGTACCCAAACCCTTCTTTAAAACACGTTACACCACATCCAATCCATGTTTTTTTTGTATTCCTAACCTTCCATGGATTTTTCTGATAGGTATGAATGTTTCAAAGGGATGATTATTTTCACTATACATATTATCCCTCAAATGGCCTTGAAAATATTCCCTTATATCATCATGCTAATCATGTGTATCTCATCCTGGTGGTAGATACCTCCTTCCTCTATATTTATTGACAACATAATAATAGAATACATTTCCCCAGTATCAATGGTGGAAATACTTCATTAATTTGAATCATTTCCTTATACAATGATTGAAATAAATATAATACCATTCCCAAAACCCAATGTACATCTTTTAAAATGTATTTTGTATACATGATGTTATATCTCAATTCACTACACCCAACAACATGAATGTAATTAGAAAAATCATTATGGAACATTTTAATTTCATTTATTAATTTGAAACCAAATATTCCTATTAAATACAATACATGACCTTAAAATATTTAAAAAATATGAAAAGGATTTATTGTACCAAAGATATTAAAAGGGACACATTATAATAACACGGGTTCATTCAACTAGAATTTCCCAAAAATCTTCTTATGAAATGTTAATAGGATTGAATAAATGTAGAGCCACAAATATTAGAGGGTGCACTATATGAAACCTGAAAAATGTGACTTATTCTATCTAGATAAACATATCATATAAAAACATAGGGTAGTGAAATAAAATAGAAAATAAACCTCACTCATGGGTGTCCCAAATATTTCTATAGAAATTGTTGAGTAAGAACTCGATAATGGGATTTCATTCTGAGAAAATATATAATATCATACTTTTTACCATTGAATATTTAGTTGGTTTTCATGTATTGATTTCCATATAGGGGAATAAGACAACAGAATAAAAAATAATGGTTCCAAAAAAATTATTATTCATTGATGTGATAAATTGAATCATATCAATAGAATGTAGACTCTTTCAATAATAGGATACAATATATATAGTAAAAATTTCATAACAATTTTTATATATTATATACTATGGATCAGTCAGATCACTTTGGGAGGCATCAATTAAATGTCGAAAATCAATTCCCTTAGTTTCCTCTACAATCGCTAGGGGCTAGAGAACCTTGATTGAGGATGAAAACTCATGGACATATTTCCAAATGACCTATAAGGAAGTCATCATATCATATATAATATAATTCATTTATGCTATATAAAATTATTTTTTTAATATATATGTAGTGAAATTTTTATTATTATTTATCTATAAAATCATTGACCCCCCACATATTATATTTGAAATCATATCAAATCAATGACACATAGTTTTATTTTATATATAAATAGCTTTTTTATCTTAGGATAATCTGTTGACTGATTTCATATAATATATAACAATAAAACAATTTGAATCTATAAGTATAAAAGTGATGGTGAAGGTATTCCCATTGGATATGTATTTCATTCAAAGTAATCTAAATAATATATTCATGGACCCGATACCAAATATTTTTTGGTCACCATAGTCTTAGAAACTGTTCCATGTAGATTATGTTGTTGAGGTTGATAACTATCATATATTCAATTTTTAACTATGATGAGGATTGGTTCATCCTGTTTACGAGGTAAAATATGTTTTGAAATTGGTTATAACATATCTACCAATAAAATATTCATACTCACCTTTGAATAGATCATCATCTACAATTCTATAGATTAGAAAAATTCATCAAAATAATCTACATAGTCACCAGAAAAATATTTTTCATGAATAGGGTGATTTCGTAAGGGGATTATTGATTCTTAAACAAAATCTATTATTGAAATTGGAATGTGTATTGAATATGCATGAGGTTTTCCTACTCAAAGGTTTATTTTCCTCTGCATACATGTAGGTAACAAAATCAACCATGTTTGGGAAAGCACCTAAGATATGTATATAAGAGCATATATTAGTGGATGGTTGATTCTGGTATTAGAATCCTACCACATTATCTGAATAAAAAAATAAATAATGATATCAAGGATTTATTATTCCCAAATTCCATAAAAGATAAATTTGCAAGCACTCATGATATAGTAAAACTATAGAGATAATCTAAATGTGCTATATGGGTTTTTAATTACTAACTTGTGCAAGACAAAAGTAAGAACCATGTCCCATTTAGAATATTTATATGATATATCATTGGTGTATTCAATGCCATTATCAAAAATAAATATAAAATCTTTATCATATAGATTTTGTTTTAAAATTTTGGTAGAGATAACTTTCATTAAATTAATAGGAAGAGTAGAGTTCTCTTCAATGGGGTGTTTCATAGGTTGAAGGTTGTTAATAGTCACCTTTTCTCTACCAAAAATCATGATAAACATGCCATTGTAAATGATTATTATTGTATTTTATGTTGTAAGGAATGGCCTCCCATGTATGATATTGGAATTTCATTTGGTTCAAGTATCTTCCAACTCAAGAATATTAATGTCTATGAGGAAGATGAGATTATCCAATTTTATGAGGACATCCCTGACCACTCCACATGGGTCTGTTGTGCTCCGGATGTAATTTTGTATAATGATGCCCATTAGTTGAATCTCCCCAACCTATTGAGAAGTGTAAAAAAAGTAAGGTATTACAATAATATAAGAACCCAAATCTAGAATTACATATGAAAGTAAACTATCTCCAATGGTGAAAGGTATTATGAAAGTTCCCAGATCCATTCATTTGGATGGCACAACTGGTTGAATCAAGGCTGAGACATTCCTTCCTAGGTTGACTCTCTCATTCCCCATGTACCTTCATCTAAGGGTGAAATGTTCTTTATGATATTCTTTATAATGATAATGGGTTTAAATAAACGAAATGAAATAATTTTAACTTGATAAATTTGAAATGTATCCATTATTTCCCCATTGATCTCATTATCATGAGTTTTCTTAGATTTAGAGTGTTGTTGAGGGAAATAAGATTAATGGATTGTCCATGGGAATCCTCAATGATAATTTAATTACCCTTTTATTTTATTTTTTGATTTACATGAATAATTTATGGGTTGGGAAAGAGAATTTTTAATAAGGGGATATACTATTTGGTTATAATCATTGGATGAAGAAACTTATTTACCACTATGAAGTGTTATTGAACAAAAATTACTTTTTTCTTTGGGATTTCCAAGTGGTTGGGTTGGTAGTTTCCAAGAACCTTGCATCTTTCTCTCACTGACGGTGTTTTATAATTTTCTTACCTGAGTTCATGTGTCTTGAATAGATGATTGCAATGTTTGTTAGAACTGAAGATTTTTGGAAGCCATTTTATTCATCATTTCTTCTAGGCTAGGGTCAACATTTGGTGGTGGATGACTCTTCTTCATTGGTTGATTCCATGGATGATGAGTTTGGTTTGAATACCCCCTTTCATATAATATTGGTTTTCATTCCTCCCACAGTTCGATGGATAGTATGGTTTTGGCTAAATGGATTGACTATAGGGGCATCCTAGAATGATGGACCCACAAATCTCATAAGTTTATATCAATTGGAGGAATTGGTCAAAATAACGTGTGTTTGAAGAAAAGATAGCAAAATATATCAGAGGAGGATATTGGAATTTCAGTTGGGAAATGTCAAGTTGTCGATGAAAGGTACTTACCTCTTCAAACTTCTTGTCCACCTTCTTCTCGAATTCAGTACATTGTACATCATGGACATATTGAATGGGTAAACTAGAACATGAACCCAATTATTATGTTTACTATGCCATGTTATCAATAAGGGATCTTATAGAAATTTTGGTCTTATCTACTAGTGCACCACCTTCAGAATTATTGGTCATATTTCGATCAATATGAATTAAACATTCATAAAAATACTAAATTAAAAATTGACTTCCTATTTGGTGGTGTGGTAAACATGTAAAATGTATTTTAAATCATTAGAATTATTAATTAAGTTTTTCCCTATAGTATTGTCTTATACCACATAATTTTTTCTTTATATTTTTAGTTTTATAGGATGGGAAGTATTTCTTATAAAAAATGTGTTTCATGTCCGCCCATCCCCTAATTGATTAATTAACATTGTAAAGACATTATTTTGATGTATATTCTAATTAAAAAGGTAATGCCCTATGTTTTACATGTTATTAATCCATATTTGTAGGTTTTAATGTAGAAAAAATATTGAGGAATTCATTCAAATGATTATGTGGATCTTCTCCAGTGATTCAATTAAATCTCTATAATAAGATAATTAGACGGAATTTGAGTTCAAAATCGGATGTGTTGCCTTGTAATTTATTAAATGTGGGTTGGATATCAACAAAAATTGAGGTATTTAATTTTAGTTTAAAATTATTTTAATCCATTTTATACAAGTTATGTTTTGAATTAATGTGAGTTACATAAGAAGAAGAAGGATAAATATAAGATTTAGTGTTTTGTGTGTCTTCCATCAAAGGGTTCTCTAGTGTGTCTTGTTGTCACTAACGAATGATGCTCTACTATTCGGGTTCAAAAGGTGGTAGTTCCACCAATGAATATGAAATCATTCATAATTCCTAATAATTTTAAATTCTTTAAATCAACTAAAAATGAAGAAATAATATATTTGAAAAATAATTAAAAAAATATTCTATAATGTTATAAAAATAGACAAAAAAACAGAAGTGTTCGTCAACATTTGCACAAACTTTTGAACACGTTATCATGAAATGACACATTAATTTTGTTTTTAAATATGTTTTATTATATATTAAAAACTATATTTCATATCTCATGGATCGTTGACTGGGTTATAGTGTGTATTTTTAATAAATATTACTAAAAATGGTCATTATTTGGAAATTAGTTTTAAAAAAGACATAATTTAAACCCATTAAAAGTTGGAAAAATGGATTTTGAAAAACTAATATGATAATAAATTGATAATTGTTTAGTTACTACCCCAATTTGAACAGTCATTTATCTTAATTGGTTGTTAGGTATGGTGTAATCCTTCAGTTTAGGAATAAACATGATCATGGGTTCCTAAAGGCCTCTTAAATGATTCAATGAGAAAAAAACAAGACATAGAATCATGTAGTAAAATTAAAAACACATTTCATGTTTTTAGGTGTGTTAAGGAACAATTAAATATTAAATGTTTAGAAAATAATAGGGTTCTTATGTTGTCCAATCAGACAACACAAGGCACACACTTATAATTACACACTGATCAGTTATGAAGTAAAAAGTGTCTCGATTAAATGATTCACAAAATTTTTATGACTCACCTAAAAAAATAATTAAAACAACTACATACAAAAAATATAGTATATTATTATGTTTCATAAATCCCTCTTCATGTTTGTATCTCCCTTGAATTGATCACCCACTGATTAGCTGAACATATGGATGAGGATGAAGCTCATGTGGAACTCCTTATTCATTATTATTCCCCTTTTGATGATAGGGGAATATAGAACTTATAGGATGAGGATGATAATACAATATGAATCCAAAATATCAAGGATTTTCTTTAGGTTCAGACTTTCAGATTAGGTACCCATGGTGCTATTTTAATGCCAAAATGGGAATTCATTTTGGGAACCTAGTTTTTGAGATACCAATTTTTTCTTGGTTTTGGTTTGTTAAAAGAAATACCATGACCTGGAAAAAAATAATGTTCTTTGAATTCTTATTGAATGATTCCCTATCAGATTTAGTGGCCATTGGACACCTATATTGGGAGATAATTTCAAAATAACGAACCTAACGCTTACATTCAGTCAGATTTTGTCCCCTAGCTAGATTGGTTCAGATGAGCCAACGAATGAACGAATTGGGATTGGTTTTATGATATTAGTTGTAACCCATGGGGTTTTGGACAGATCTTGAAAATTTTATCCCATATTTAAGGATTAATTTCACACAATTTATAAATTAGTGGATAAGTTTCCTTGGGATTCCATGATGTTTTTTCCATTTTCCTTTTGGATCATCTTTAGGGCCTCTAAATCACCTCATCCTACATTGAAATGGTATATATATATTTATATATATATAATTACAACTTATCACAGTGATAAATATTAATTTATGGAATAAAACATTATGTTCAATTTTTTATTATATTTTTAATTTATAATTAAAAATTAGTTTAAATAATGGTGTAAGTGTGAAATAAAATAGTGAATTGTGATGCGATCATGATGTTATTTGTTTTTCATTTATATCTATCATTATGGTAATATGGAAGGATAATAAAAATATATGTTATACATATATAGTATACTTATTATGCAATAATGGTGAATTAATTTTTAACCTTTTTTCATTTCATCCTTAAAAATTCAATACTGCATTCATGTATATATAGGACCTACCATCTTAATAAATAATGAAATTAATTTTTCAAACTAAAACAATTATTTATGACCATAAATTTTTTTACTATAAAAATATATTATATTTTTATAATTATTTAAATTATGTAGGTGGTCTATGGTAGGAATATATACATAGAATTGAATAAATGTGCTGAAATATTCATGATAAACGATGAGGTAAACATAAAAAATGTCGGGTTTAATAAGGAATAATTGACAGAAGGTGGTGGTGGAATATTATAAATGGAAAATAACTGAAATAAAAAGTATTAAAATCACTCTTTTATATAGGTATTAAAAATTTATATTTATTTAATTTTTTTAGTGTTCTTTTTAATAAATTTTAACTCAATGTATAGGTTAAAATAAAAATATGATCAATATTCATGATTCATTAGGTTTAAGTATCTTTTGTGGAATATTTCTCTTCTATATCAGTTTTTCTAAAAGAAATTTATAAATTATTTTAACTATTATCGTATTATTTATAATTTCATTTTTCCACCATTCTGTTTTAAAAAATGGGTTGAAATGAATATTTTTTTTTCATTTTTCAATGTGGTAATTTTTTTACTTTTTTAAAAACAAATTAAAGGATATTTTTTTAACTGATAAAACAAGAAAATATTTTCCAAAAATCATGAATAAATTAATCTATTATGATTCCATATCATTTTTCAAGTATTTTTTAAAATGATTTTTTATTATATTACTTTTGTAAAATACATTATTATAAAATGGAATGGTTATTCTCCCCATTAATTATCCCAAGTTATATTTCAAAAACAATTTTTGATAAAATATGAAATTTTCTAATTTCACATATGATTTACATGGTATATTATCCGAGGTTTATAAATTTATTATATCTATAGATGGTATATATTTCTAATGAAAATTCAAAAAAATTTATTAAACCAATTTCCTTTCCATGGGTGATGTAAGGTTGAAATGTTTAAGAAACCCATTTCTTTTCCATGAGATATGTTATGATGAAATGTTTATGATAAAAATTTTATATAATGGGTTTTACAATGATGAATGATTTATGACTATATGGAACCCAAAATTTTGATTTTCATTACAAGATACATGGGACTAATATCTCCATCAAATTAATAGGGTATAGATTGATATATCATGAGACCAATATGACTAGGATTGGGATTTATCCTAGATCAGTAGGGGATATTTTCCGTAATGAATGTCTTGGTATTTAACCATTATTTATATGCTGGTTTTTTAAAAGAACACATTTTACTATGATATCCTTGTACATGAGACATTACAATTAATTAAATGATTTTATTGCTTATTTTTATAAAACAATTCTATATATTTAGACAAAATTACCCTTTCATATGATCTTTTTCGTTAATTATTTAATGATTCAGGTCTAATGAACTATCTTTCATTATGCTATGAATCATGAATATGATCTAATATATGGATTTAAAGACGGATATCACTGGAATTTTAGGGAGTCTTCTCTAGATCCTCCAAGATTATTTTTTTGGATAGAACATGTTATATATCTTCCCAAAAGGAGGTATCCAACCAAGAGGGTAAATGTCCTACATGATGACACTGACATCACTATGGGATATTGGAAGAGTTTTAGGAAACAAATTGATGATTAATTTTAAAAGGGGATCCAAAAATAAATTAATATTGAACTATGAGGTCCAAGATCCCTCATAATTATTGATGTAATCGATTTTATCATATGATTCTATAGATAAATAATTAATCTAGAATTTCTATACACATTCATCAGATAAATTTTTCTTCTCTAACTATACTAACTTTAAACAGTATCCACCATTCATGTTTTTATATGGAGAGTTAATATGGTTGTGTAACTCTTGGTGATGAGTGTATGAGTGAAATATTGGTAATCTAAGCTGAAAGTGGAGTTTTTCCCTACCTTGGATAACACCCGCGACAACAGTATGATTAATTGTCTTCCATCATTGATATCCACTTAGATATAATCATGGGAGTATGAAAATAATGATGGTAGAATATTTTATCTAGGTAGTGGGATGGATGTGTCCCCCAAAATACCAAAGGAACATAAATATAGACAATGAAATAAAGGATAGTCTTTAATATTGATAAGAATAATAACCTTTTAGATATAATTAGCAGATAATAACCAATTTTAGAAACTATCATTAAAATTCATTTTAACCATGTAACTTTGGATGGATTTGTTGGAAGGATTATTCTAGTATGATTACATTTTTAAAAACTCATTTCATGGGGTACCTTATCAGATATTTATATGTATGAAATCATTGGAAAATCAGTACCTCATTCAAGATTAAAAATTCTAAAAAAAATTTATTTTGAATGTTGACCTACAAAAATTTCTATAGTGGGTATTTTTTAGATTCATTTTCAATAAAATAACATTAAACATGTTATGATTTTTTTTTTAAAATTACCCTAAATTATTTGAAAATAAATCCTCCACCAATATAAATAATCAAAGGTGAAATTTTTCATCATAAATCCATCCTTATAGATGTATAATTTCTAGCATATATATGGATCTGAAGTAATGATTGATCTTATTGGATCAAACCATGTAATCCCAATGAAATTTTTGTATGGTTCAGAGGGGGGAAAACATATTACTAGAAATGTTGAATCTACTTATACTTCTAGGGGATATGCCTTATATGTGATCATATAGTTTTTTCCTCCACTATACCTACATTTTTGGGTGATGTATCCACATGAAATATTTACTAACTGAATTCCAATTTTATAACCTTCCAAATACACAAGGTTCATCGAAAAATAACTCATTCTGAAATTAGAAAAATAGGGGGATATGAATAATGTGAGAGAAAATAGAAGACTAAATGTGATGATTCTTTACATAAAAATATTCTCATAGTCTTAGGAACAAATATTATAAATATCTCATGAACCAGTCCCATTATCCATTCTCAAATGAGCTATGATGTATGAACCATCACATGCGAACCAACTATGTGACCTATCCAATATAAAAAATTGTTCCATGGATAATACATAGAATCATCACACGATTATGTGATCCTATACCTATTTATGGTTAACCCATCTATAAAACCCCTTTTGGGGTTGACATTACCATACTCTTTAATTTTCATACAACACTTAATCATCATCTAGGTATTTTTATAGAACATTATTTCATTCATTAACCAGGATAGAACCACCAAATAGAAAAAATATCATCCCTTTTATGAACTGAAAATGAAAGATCAATGTATTAAGAGCATAAACATCCCCACATTAGATCACACATTCCCTTTGTAATGTATAACCCAAACATATCATCCCTAATATATAGAATCCTCATGATTTTTTGAATCATTAATAACTTTGGTAATATAGACATAAATATTGGTGGTAGTGGTGAGAATCATCTCATTTCAGTCAGTAATGCTTACAATTTTCCTTCTTTATAAAACACGAAGTGAATTAAGATACATCACTACATTTTTTTCCATTAAAATAATACATAATCAATAGTTTAGTGTTTATAAATTTAATATAAGATTAGAATGGGTGTCTCGTATTGAGAAAAACCGATGTATTAATCAAAATATACCCCTCCATATACCCATAGTCAAATATCAATAGTTGTTGAGTGGATTCATATATGGAATCCCTCTTTGAGTACACTATAGAAATTTATACTTGATGAAATTACCCTCCAACCCCTTATATTCCCTTCCAATTTCTCCAGTGGAAGAAAAGGGATGGAAAAAAATAGGATTCTTGTTCACTTTTATAACCCATACAAACACAATAATGTTTTGTTTTTAATCATCTTATCTCTACTATTTCTTATACTAATCATTACTCATGTGGGGTTAGAGATCCGTGATGATCATGGTACTAGAATAAATAGAAATATAAAAAAATTGCCTCAAATTAGGTGTAATCCTAAAATATATATTCTCATCAAGATCTATATGAACAATTTCTACCTAATCTCCTATTTTTACCATTAAAAACAATAACATCCTTTTCATATGATGTTATACTACATAGATGTTTTCTTAAAAAATTTACTAACAACCTTGGTATAATCCTTCCATAAGACCTTAAATAATATAAGTAAAATTATGAGGACATTTATTCTTATAATTGGTCAGACACACCAAATTCAATTTAATGGAAATCCCAAAACATAATTAACACTCCATAAAATCATAGGTGTTGTGATGGTCAGTGCCTTCTAAGTCCATTACATTACAGGGATTGTCTGTTGGATGTTTTTAGAGGGAGTTTTTTGATGTTCATTTACAAAAGGATGGAAGAAGTGTGATTACATGTTGTATAACTAGGCTACACAATGTGAAATTCTATTTTAGGTTTTGTTTTGGAGGTTTCATTACTTGTGATGTTTCAATATTTGAAAAATAATATAAATGAAATGGTTGTGGGTTTTTCAGTGGATGTAGACTATAGGAAAATAAATATTTTGAAATGGTATTACATGTCATGTAATACCCCACATGTATAACATTTTGGAGGTTTTCTTGCCACTTTTTTTTTCAAAACCTATGGCCACAACGCTCTTTCCTCGACCCGAGGCAACTCAAAAAAACCTCTTTAACATTTTGATGATTCATAGGCCATGGATTGATTCATAGATTCCCACCATCGATCTATAGGAATCCATATTTTATATAGAGATGTTCTTCATTTGTTTTTGCAGTCTCTTCCGGTTTCATCTCATTCCCCTACCATTTTTTCTTTTTATGTTCTGGATAAAGTTCTCATCTGGTAATAATGGTTTTATCTATAGTTATTATCGATGATATGGTTACCCAAAATCCATGGTTGGATTTAGATCTTTTCGAAGAGGTAATCAAAGGAATGTTACCTAATCTGTTCTTGTATAGGGATTGTTGAAACCATTTTGAGGTACGATTCAATTTTTTCTTCTTCCTTGGTCCATCATGTCGTAGAGATATAATTTTATTCTCCTATTGAACAAAAATGTACTTATATAAATAATGATAAATGATCACTTAATTGAAATTATGGGGTATAGGGATTTATTTTCTCATACCCTTATAGTTAAATATTGATTTTTATTTTAGGATTATATAAGCTAAACTCCCCAAAAAAATTGTGGTTATTGGTGGATTTTATTTCACCGAGTATGTCTGTTGTGGTTATTGTTTGCTTGGTATTGTTTTGTATCACGAAAAAATGGAATTTGTTTAATCGGTAATATCTGTTTAACGGATGCACTCCATAATGTCATACTATTCTGTGATAACAAATATGTTAAACATGTGTAATAAAATATGGGATTTCTTAAAAAATCTATATTTTTGTTTTTCTTTGGTACATGGGGTGATGTGATATGTGGGTTTGCTTTGTTTTTTATAGTTTGGATGTGTGAATGGTTTTGTGTTGTGGGATGGCTTAGTCAGTGTAATGGAATATCAAGATGAGAGATTTATTGTATTTAGAATGGATGTGAAGTTTTGTACTGTGGAGATGTGAAACAAGTTTTTTGGTAATGTGTTACCATTTTGGGTTGTGAGGTGGGGGTTGGTTCGGTTGGTATGTGACTTGAGAGGGATGCATTTGAAGAAGGATGGTAGTGATTTGTATGGGTAATTATCCTGGATTTTCTCTATGAGTAATGTATAGAAATATTCACCCCACATATCTACATCGATATATGTTATGTCATGAAGTTTTTCTAAATGCAGAGGTCATGGAACAATGTGTCTTTAATGTAAAGTCGCCTCTTTTATCAGAGATCATCACCTTCTAAAAGGCATTTTGAATATTTTTGTGTGGCTTGTTTTGTGTTGTTATTATTAGTTTCTTGGGTAGTGATGGAATAGAAAATTAACTTATTAAATAATCCTGGGATGGATTGGCTTGGATTGGATAACCAGATAGAAAAGGTTAATTAACATTGGTTTGTAATATGAAAAAAAAATTGGATTGATCGGTGGTATTGTGCATTTTGAGGTAGCAGTAATGATGGGAGTTAGTGGGTAGTTTTTACGAGAACCTATAAGTTGGAATTGAGAGTTTTTATCAGATAATTATATAATTCAATTTTCCATGTTATTTATATATACACCCCACCCTATTTTAGAACTGTGTTTCGAACACCCTCATCATCACAATAGAGGGTGTCATTACCAATCATCTTCATGGGAGGATGGATGGTATCCACTATCTCTTCCCAAATCCCTATTTTAGGTGGTGATAACCCATGATTCGTCAAGAAGGTTGTGGTTTATGAGGCCTAACTATGTAAGGGAGGGTTTTGTTTTACTAGGTTTCATTAGGATGAGACATGTTTTTCATTCCTTGGTATCATCAGAATAAGATGTTATTTGTGGCTGAGGTGTCTACAAGAGGCATGTGATGTGGTTTGTGGGCTAGGTGTCAATGGGTGGGAAGTGATGTGGTTTTTGGACAAGGTGTTTTTGGGCTGGATGTGATGTGTTTTCTATCCTGGGTGTCTTCAAGTGGTTTGTGATGTGATTTATGACCCAGGTGTGCAAAGGAGGAATGAGATGTGTTGCACTTTATCATTTGTCATTGAGATGTGGTGTTGTTCGTGAGTCCCATGTGTGTGTGTGTGGGTTGTGATGTGGTACTTTTGGAAGAAGACCATGTGAGTGGATTTTTTTTATTTGGAATGATCAACTAATCAATTGCAATGTGTTGCATGGTTCCTTATCATCCATATGAATAATATTACATTACATGACTTTCATTATTTAGTGAGTGTGACTTGGTGAGGATGGGATGGTTAGTATACCTGTTAGGTGTTGTTTGTTTCTATTGTTTTCTCACCAGGACATTAGTTTTCTTCATTCACATTTTCTTGAGAGACATTGGTTTTCCTATTGAGTATACATGTATAGTCATTATATGTAAGTGAAATAGTTTTCAAGTATCGACGAGGATTTGGCCGAATGTACTAGACCTTACTAGCTCAGGATTGGGACATTTGTTGAGTTGTAGCTTCATCTTTTTTCTAGGTACTTCACTTTAAAAAATTTGTTGTATTTTGTTCAGTTCTATTTTAAAAAATGAATGTAGTATGGTTATTGAATTTATTTTTATATATATTTCTTGGATTCTTTTGGTGATTATCCATCATATCTCCGGATCATGTTACAAAAAATGGATTATTCTTCAAATGTTGTTGGTACTATACACCATTGGTGTTATCCACCAACCTGAGGCTTACTAGAGGTGGGAATCTGGGGTCATTATCTTCTTTTCTAAAATTTCATCCTAGGTGTGAAAGGGTGGAATTTGGGGTTAGGCATAGTGATGATTGCATGGGTTGGTAGGGAAAATTGTCAGGCGGTCATGGTGAATGACATGGTCCAGGGAAGACCTATTAGGAAACATAATTTTAGGGCCCCCATGATCCGAAGCAAGTACTCTGAGCCTACCGAATGACTATGTGAGGATACATAATTTATAGGTTAGATACCCTAGGAAAGGTACAAAGATCCTAATGACTTGTGTTCTTATTTGAATTGTGTAGTTATGGTAATTTTAATGTGGATAAAAATGATAAAAATGGATTCAATTAAATTTTTATGAAATTCTATACTACTCTAGAATAGGAAATACTTGTTTCCCTTTAATCTATGGCTCTTGGTCATTGTCCACATGTGGATTATGCAACTGAAGCTCTGTAGTCTGGTCTGTTGGATCGATGGATGGATTATCTATTTGGGGATGATGACTAGTGGAGGAGGATGTTTAATGATTTCTAGAAGAAGACTTAGGGACAATATGATGGTAATGATTTAGACATGGATATAGAAAAAAGGACCTAGGAGCATGGTATAACCATTAGTTTGATCCAAGTCTTGACATTTTATTGGGTTCCTTTGTCTGTCATCCAGATGTGAGGAGTTACACGTTATTGGTGGAAGATTTATCTAGGGGAGTGGAAGGAAGAATATTTTTTTTGGGAAAACATTGAGAAAAAATTGTATGGTTAATTCCTTTAATCATCTATGAAGGCTAACAATAGTCAAGAGCTACTATCCCTTCTGCTGAGGAGTATGTCAATTCAAGATCATGGGATCATGTTCAAGGACCTCCATTATTGTTTCCCGGATCTCATTCGGGATGATGATTCTCGTGTGAGAAACCATCATGAGGTGTGGAATCCTTTGACCTAGTATTCATTTTCTCCTTTTACATTTCTAATGTACATAAATGTTTAGAATATGGTTGAGGTGATCAAGAAGATAAAATCACAAGGGGGTATATAGTGACCGGGGAGACAGTAGTGTTCTTTGAGAGGTAGGGATACTGACGGCAGGTCTCAGGTTCTAGGACCTTATAGGATTTGGCCAGAATTGAGTTAACCAAAAATTTTCCCTTTTTGATCTTTGGCTCCTAGTTCCCTTAATGTGGGCCTAAGGATGAGGTTTTTTTTAGAGTTCAAATAAATATTTAGAACCGATGTCTGGAAGCTATTTGAGCTCAGTATGGTGGATATGGATAGGTTTTTTTGCAGCCTCAATAACAGTTACTCATGAGACTACTTCAACTTCAAGAGAGATATAGTTTTATCCGTTGAGAGGAGACTCGGTCTATAGACGATGTAATCTGAATGTTATTCATGTTTAGGTGACTCGAACTAGTCTTGGACATGGAGGTAGTTTTCATTTGAGAGGTATAGGAGTAGGGTGTGGCTAGTTTCTTGCAGCAGAGGTAGCTATTCAATCTAGGAAAGAGTTTGTTAGAGGTAATATCACTTTATTTAGTACACCTGATTAGTATTTGTTTGATTCAAGATATTTTCACTCATTATGTCCACCCTCTCTAGCCCATTATTTTCTATTCAACATATAATGGCATCTCAGGCCCCTGGTTCTCATTACTCCAGTAAGGGGTAAAAATAATTTTTTTGATGCATGTTGGGGATATAGACTGATTATGGGACCACATCCTCCCCATGAAAATCTATTCTTCATACTAATTCAACAATACAATTTCATCCTCATCATCAAATATTTTTATTCCATTCATTCCATTATAAACGGTTTCTAGAGGATAAACATGTTTTCAATAACAGATTTCTAGCATTCGGTTTTGGTTGGTGGGTAGTGTTTTCATGTGGGTAGTCAGTGTGTGGAGGATTTTCTTTCCTTATTGAATGATCTATCCATGTTATTATTAGAAACAGATATAGTATAGGTTCCTAAGGTCATTGGTGAGTTCCATGAAATTTTCCCTGAGGATATTTTCATGCTTCCCCCTTGATGTGATTTTTGATTTTTTTCATAGATTTGTAGCCTTGTTCTTCTCAAATTTCAATGGCTACATATAAAATTAATCATTATAAGCTGTGGGAGATGAGGATTCATGACAATATTGGAAGATGAAGAGTTTTATCCATTCTCTTGTGTCATTATGGTGTGCTTAGGTGTATTTTTCTAAGAAGTTTTATGGTTGTTTGAGGTAATCTTTAGACTATCATAGGTTGAATCATGTAAAAATCAAGAATCATTACCCTCTTCCATGAATAGAAAATCTTTTAAACTTATTGAGAGGGTCAGGTTGGTTATCCTTGATTGATTTGTAGTCTTCATATCACCCTTTGAGGGTGAAGGAGAGAGATGTCCCAATAAACACCTTCAGTTGTAGGTAAGGGAAAATTGATTTTTATTCAAGTTGTTCTTTGTTAAAAATTATCTAGCTGTGTTCATGGGGCTTATGAACTATATATTCTATGTGTTCTTAGATCAGTTCATCATGAGGCTCATTGATGATATCATAATCAACTTGAAGTCAGAGGAGGAGCATGTCGAGCATCTCGGAATTCCCATGGAGGTTTTTTTTACACCACCAACTCTATAGATATGTGTCCATTTTCATGTTTTTCACAATATAGATGTTTTTCTTCAGGCATGTGGTGTATCTGCAAGGTGAATTAGTATACACATCAATGGTTGTAGTTGTTGTTTCTTGGGAAGAACCTAAGAACATCACAAAAGTTTGTAGCTCTCATTTACTCTCATGCTATTATTAGAGGAGTATACTCGGTTTCTCTCGATTTTTATACATGTTGACTATATTAACATGAAAGACAAAGATTTTCTATGAAGTGAGTATTTTTAGGTAGTCTTCAGCTACCTTAAGGGGATGTTTGTTAGTGCTCTGGTTTTTAGAGGATGTGGTGATATTTGAGGTGGTCTCTGATGCTACCCACATGGGGATGGAATTAGACATGATGTAGTAGTTAGTACTGATGTATTTGGGGTCCAGGTATTTATATCCCAACAAGTGTAATTATTCCACCAAATATTTGGAGCTAAAAGTTTTCATGTTTGCACTGAAATGTTTATGAAACTACCTCATTGGGGAGCGCTTTGTGGTATTTAATGATCACAAGAGTTTGAGGTACATATTTTCTAAGTGAGATCCGAACTTGAGTCAATGGGTGTTGATGGAGTTTCTCAAGAATACGAATTTTAGATATCCTACACTTTAGGAAGGTGGAATGTCAGGGCCGATGCTTTAAAGAAGATGTCATAGAATATGGTTTTCAAGAATCTAAGAATTATTGGAGGGCGATGGAGGAGTTGTAAGGTTTTCACATGGATGCAAAAGTGGATGGTAGTATTTTATATTTTTTTAGAAAACAGTGTAGTTTTAACTAATATGGTAGGTGTATGAGTCTCAGTAGGCGGAACTTAGAGGAAGAGTTGTTGCGTGATCTAGTCAGCCATGGGGATGCTCCGGAGGGGTGGTAGGATGATGGATAGAATCACATATTGTTCAATACTAAGTTATTTATTTATGATGGAAATGTGTGATGGTGTCCTTAGGGAGTTTAATATCCCACAATTAGCGGTACACATGGGTGTTTTTAAGTTTTAACTAGGATTGAAGATGCAATTTTGGTTACCTGGGATAAAGCAGGAAGTGGCAGATTTTTTAGAGAAGTGATTGGTCTAATAGTAGGTAATAGATGACCACAATGTCCCAAGTGGTTTTTTGCATCCCTTGGATATTATTCAGTGGAAGGGTGATGTCATATTAATATATTTCATCACACAATTACCTATATATCAAGGAGGATATGATATTATCTTGGTATTAGTGGATCAACTGATGAAATCGACTTTTATCTTAGCGATCAAGGTGTATAGAGTAGCGGATACCCTAGAAAAATGTATGTCGATGAAGTGGTATGTATACATGGAGTTCTTTTGTCATATATCGGGACACACATTTTACCTCAAGAGTCTATATTATATTGCAACATGCTTTTTCCACCCAATTATGCCCATCCCTTATTTCCACCCCAGTCAGTTGGGAAGATATAGAAGACTATCCATACATTTGGGGATGTATTATCTACATGCATCTTGGACATTGGTAGATCATTGGTACTATATCAGTCCTTTGTAGAGTTTAATTATAATAATAGATATCACTCTTCCATTAGCATGGATCCTTTTGAAGATTTATATGAAAAATTGTGTCATTCACCATTGTTCTGGATGAATGATGGGGTGACATCCATTCTTGGTCCTGAGAAACTATAGATAATTATACAAAAGTTTCATCTTGGTAATGAGAGGATTAATGTAGTGAAGGATCAATTGATGTTGTCCCCATATTGGCAGATGTGTGCCTTGAAGTTTGACCTTAGTGACCCTGTGTTCATCTAGGCTTCCCCTTGACATGGGTTGCAGAGGTTTGGGAGAGAGATTATGCTTTCACATATGTTCTTAGACCATTTTTTTGTTGGGGAGAGTTGTTGAGGTGGAATAATAGTTGTTGTTACCACCATAAAAGAAGATAATTATTGACATCTTCCATGTATCTCGGCTTCATTGTCATTTACATTAGGACTCACATGTTCTTGACTAGGGAGAGTTGGATATCGAGGATGATGCAACATTTGTTCAATGGACATTGGAAATCAAAAATCATTAAGAAAATATTTTTTATGGGTAGAACATTCTCCTAGGTTTTGTTTTTTGGTGTCATGGTGGTCGGGAGGAGACTACATGGGATTTAGAAAGAAAAATGCATGCACAATAATAATATTTGTTTTCATTTTTTCTTAACTTTGTTTTCTTGAAAATGAAATCGTTAACCTTTTTTATAAGACGTTCTATTTTCTATTTGATAGAGGTGTGTTTGGTGTGGTATGTGATATATTCTTGACATAAATGGTGTGTAGGAAAAGATTCTCAATTGAGCCACCTGAAATGTGATGTGATTTTACTCACATGAGAAATTTAATTCCACCCATAATGGATAGTACCTTGACATGGAGGACATAATTTCTTGATTTGTTTGTTCAGTATAGTGTAGTTTATCATCAATAGAGGTTGTTGTCTTGGGTTATGTAGAAGATGATATGGTTGCATTGTGGTTATGTAGCAGTCTTTTTGTGAGATCACAAATCCTTGCAGCTATGGTGGTCTGGTTGTACAATATAGTTGGGGTTATTTAGTATGGTGTGTTTAGATAGTAGAAGAATCTTAGGAATGATGAGATCCTAGAGAAGTTTCTCTTGGTGTGGTTGTTCAAACCCATTTTCTTCTAAACATGGTTTTGGATTTTCGACGATAAGAATTGTTTTATGGTATCTTATGTAATGTTCTATGCTATCCTATTCCGTTACATTTTGAGTTATGCTCATTGGAGGTTTTTGGAGGGATTTTGTGGATTTTTGGTTTCTAAAGGCTGGAATAAGGGTTATTATCTGTCATGTAACTGGGTTACATGACAGAAATTTGTATTTTAGGGTTTTTCATGGATGTTTCACAATATCCAATGTTTTAGGGTCTGAGAAATATAATAAATTTAAAGGTTATAGGGTTTTAGACAAAAATAAACCATGTTTAATTACATGGTGTGCATTACACATCATTTAATACCCCACTTCTATAACATATAAGTGTTTTAAATCCTCTCATGTTGTCAAACCCTATGGCTTCAATGACCCTTCCTCTACCCCACGCCACCTGGTGAAAAAATTTCAGTGTTTTGAGGATTCTTACGCTATGTATTGATTCATAGATTCCCTATGATCTATATAGACACCTCTTCGATCTATGGTGCATCCTTCCTCTGTTCTTGGGGTTTCTTTCTATTTTGTCTCTTCCCCCTCACGTTTCATCTTTCACTATGATGGATAATATTGTCATCTTCCTCTAATGGTTTTTCTTTGGTTTTTGTCGATGTGGTGGTGTCGTGGAATCCTTGTGTTGATTCATATATTTTCTTAGATGTAATTGGAGGTTTGTTACATGATCCATTATTATGTTAGGAACATTCACACACAACTAATTTACGATTTTATTTATTTCTCTACATTTGTGAATCATGTGGGAGGGACCCACATTTTCACCAATGGGTCATGATTGTTCCAAGGTAATTGAAGGTAAATAATTGGTTAATTGAAGTTAAGGGGTATATGGATTAATTATCACATGGTTTTGTAGTTGGGAGTATATTGTTATATTGTGATTTTATGATCTAGAAAACCTACTGAAAATTGTGGTCATTTATGGTTTTTCTTATGTTGAGTAGGTGTGTTGTGGTTGTTTATTGATCAAGATTATTTCTTAACAATAGAAAAATGGAATTGGTTAATCATGTATATCTGGATAACGATTGGATGCCCTAAGATCATGAAATTCTATGATAACAACTAAATTATAAAAGTGAAATTTAATAAGGGACTCTATGTAAATATGGAATTATGTTTTACCTTAGTACACAGGGTGATGAGATGTGTGGGTTTAATCTATTTTGGGTTGTAGTATGGATTTGATCATCGATTTGTGTTATGGTGTTTCCTGGGTAGTGTAATGGAATATCAAGTTGAATGATTAATTGATTTTGGAAAGGATGAGAATTTATTTTTAGTGGGATTGTTAAACTGCTTGTGTGTTAATGTATTATCATTTGGTGTTGAGAGTTGTGGGTTGGTTTTGTTGGAATGTGACCTGAGTGGGATAAGTTTGAAGAAGGACTGTAGTGATTAGTATGGGTAATTCACTGAGATTTTTTCCGTGTGTAACATGGAGAAAGCTTCACCCCATATCTGGACATCAATATATTATATCATGAATGGGTGTTAAATGTAGAGTTCATTGAATGATGTGTCTTCAATATGATCCTACCTTCTTTTATCAGGTCTCTTTATCACATGAAAAATATGTTGCCTTTCATATGTTTCTTGTTTGGTTGTGTGCTTGGTAGTGTTCTGGGTAGTGATGGAATAAATAAATAACATATTAATGAGTCATGGAATTTGTTGGGTAAGATTGGATAACATGATATAAATGGTTAATTGAATTTGGTTGGGAATATGATGTGGATTTGTGGATTAATGTGTGGTGTTTTGCATTTTTTGGTAAAAGAAATGTTTATAGTGTTGTGAGTTAGGGTTTTTTCTAAGAACCCATAGGTTGGGCTTGATTTTTGGGAACCATTTATTTATATACTTGTATTTTTCTTATGATTTCTATATTAACCCCACATACATGAGCCCTACGATCCATACAACCCAATCATCTAAGTGGAGGGTGGAATTTCCAAACATCCTAATGGAGGATTTAGGGATGGCCACCCACACTTCATTACTTCCTCATTTAGGCGGTGATATCCCAATATTCTCTAGGTAGGTTGTGGTTAGTGAGGCCCAGGTGTGTATGGGTGAGTTATTTTTTCCCATGTGCCTTTGGGATGATACATGTTGTACTTTCCTATGCGTCTTCAAGATGACATGTGTTTTGTTTCCTAGGTGTCTGTGGGTGGGATATGATGTGGTTTGAAGCCCATGATTTTTCAAGTAAGATGAGATGTTGTTTTTCCTAGTTTTTTAGGAGGGATGTGATGTGGTTTGTGGAAAAGGCATTTTGAGGGAAGGGTTAGATGGTTTGTGCTTTACCGAGTGTCTTCAGGATGTGGGTGGATTTTGAATCCCCGGTGTGTGTGGTCGGGTTGTGATGTGGTACTTTTAATAGAGGTGGGAGTGAAGGGATGTTCTACATTAGGAAAGAGAGGCTAATTAATGAGAAGTTGGTGTGGGGCACCATATCATCGATGTGAATTATATTATATTACATGATCTTTGAAATTGTTTGAGTGCGCATTGGTGAGGTTATGATGGATAGTATACTTGTTACATTATGTTCTATCTTGTTTTTTTCTCACATGGGAATTTGTATGTTTCCTTTATATGTTAACAAGTGACTTTGGTTTTTATACAATGTATACCTATATGCTAAATCTATGTATATAAAAATATTTTTAGGTTTCCAGGATGATTTTAAGGACATTGATAGACTTTACTAGCTTGGGATTAGGACATTTTATGAGTCACCACCTTAACATTCTTTTGGGTAGCTCACATTTAAAAATTTATTTTATTTGATCCATTTCTAATTAAAAAAAAGCTTTTTGGATGATTTTTGTATTTCATTAATATTTTTCATAGATTTATTTCAAGGATGATCCATCATATCTCCAGATCCTATTTCAAAAAACGTGGTAATGCCCCCATATTGTGAGATCTATATACCCTTTGTTCTAGTCCCCAACCCCTGGCCTACTATAGGTTTGACTCATGGAGTAATTATCACCCTTTCTCTATTTTCTTCCATAATAGTGGATCTTTAGAGGGTAAGGGTCATACGAGGCTTCTCCATTTTTTCACATTCCATGCATGATCACATTTCTTTATCTTCAACCATAATGACAATTTCATTCCCACACTAATAGAGCCAAATCCTTTCTAACAATTATTATACATAATTTAGTAGTCCAAATACCAATATTTATATCCCACAGACTTCCATTCGATCATGGAACCAATTAGGTACAAAAAAGGGTATATCTTGGATATGTTCACCAATATCTATTGTTAGGATCCTTCCATCAAATTCTCCTTATAATATGATGTTAAAAATAATGGTTTTCCCATATGATATGAACCTAAATTCTATTATGATTTCAATTATGTTTCTTTGATCTATTTGGTACCTAATTCCCTTGCAATATGTATGTATGAAACCTAGATAATGGGTATTATTCCAAAATTATGTAGAAATTATCTTATAGGATGAAATTGCATTCGAATGTGCCCTGATAATGCATCATTAACAAAAATATTATATGATAGATATTCAACAGTCATTCATTACTGTAACATGTAATATCATTAACTTTCCTATGTATCTTTCCCGAACATGTATTATATATGAAAGAGAGTGTAATAGTGGAAAAGTATCCCATATAAAATTTGTAGTATGCCCGACCCCCCATATTGTAGATCAATTTTTTTATTAAGAAACAGTAGTAATGTTTCATTGACCTCTTTAATTTTGAAATCATATCATCTAAAAATACAACAAGTGGTTGATGTGAATATCCATAAAAACAGACACAAAAAGTCATTTTTATGTCAGTAATATTTATTAATAAATGTTTTTATATTAATTTTGTAAAATTTATATATAAATTTCAGAAGTTTTGTTATATAGAATTACTATCATTTAGGAATTAGAATTTGAATATTCAATTATGATTAATTTTTGGCATTTTTTCTAAAATATGTCTTTTTCATGAATGTAGTGAAAATTTTATTTTACCTTAAAACCATAGTGTTTGTTTTTTTATTCAGGATATAAGAATGAAATAAAACATTTATGAAATATTTTTCATGACTAGAATTATAATTAAATAATATAATTAATAATTTTGAAAAAACTATATAATATTTAGAAAACAAACATTTATAATTTTGAATCATAAGAAGTCATTTTTTTATAAAAAAATATATTTATATTTATATTTATTTATGATTTAAAAAAGTTAAAATTATATGTTTTCCCATTTCATAATCGTATAACTAATATTTAATTTATAAAAAAATTATTAATGTGTTGTAAGTGAACAACATTGATAATTAAATATCAGACATAATTTTATGCATGAATATTCATGCATAAAATTATTCCAAATAAATGTTATTAGAATTCATTTTTATGGTTTTTATAACCTTAAATCATCTACAAATTAATTATTTTACTATGGATATCCATTTTACATTTTCATATTAAATATTCCATTTTATATTTTCGAAATGAAAACTCATCTACAATATAAAATTTTCCACACCCTCCCAACTTCTCCTCTGACACAATACTATTAAATATCTAAAGAATATTCCTCAATAACAACATAAATCATATATAAACATCCTATAATATTTAATTTTCACAAAACCCCATGTATAGAAGCCTTAATTCATTTGTAAAAGGATCTCTTCTATGGACTAGGTTATCTTTTTCAATTACTAATTTTAATTTCATTTTCATTTAATTGTTTTTATTTCTCATATATATATATATATAATCTACCATATTTCAAAAATTTACATTAGTAGCATAATTATACTATAATTTTATTATGTTTATTAGGTGATCATTTTCTACCTTCCTAAAATCCACAATTCAAAATGTTGGATATTCTTAATGTGGACTACAAACTCCATTAGCGATGTGATGAGTTTTTAATAAATGAAATATATTTATAGGTTAATTGAGGATAATGAGGAATAAATATTTTATTTATTACATTATTATTTTTATGGACATATTAACTTATTTCTACCTTGATTATGTTCCATAGAAAATAAGATAGATGTCATTGTGTATGTGTGAAATACTACATCTAGGAATGAATATATTTTGTAATTTACCTTACTCATATATTATGTTTCTAAATACCATAAAATAAAATAAAAAATTAAATTCATTTATAAAAAATAATTATTCTTTTGGATATTGATATTATCATTAAATGTGTAAATAATAAAACTTATCCACAAAATAAATGATTTTATTATATTGGAGAGTTTAAAGGAATAAAAATATAATATAATGAACTTATATAACAGATAACTAAGGAAATCATATAATTTTTTATATTATATATGGATTAAAATATAATTATCATTTTCATTCTAATATGGTGATGGTAATATATAAATAAAAATTTATATACCACCACTATTCTTGAAAATTACGAAAACAAGACCATCCTGGAATTCTTCATCAAGAATATTAACTATAATACTTAAGGGGTGAAATTATAAATGAAATAAATCATTATTTATTATTTATTATTGTGAACATTCTGATCCCAAAATTTTTAACATTGGATCAATAATAATGAATCGAAACCAACTTTCTCAATCTTTTACTAAACATACCATCAAATGTAACAACAACTAATGAAGATAAAAATAATAATGTCTAACATGTTTGTAATAAATGACTATATTTTTAGATTATTAATGGTTTTTTGTATTAATCAACATCTAACATATTTGATGATGAAAAAAAAATTTATATAAGGGATGTTATAATTCTTATTAATGGTTTAATATTTTTTCTCATGTTTGTCGTTTATATATTGTTAGGAATTTTATTAAATTGAACCCTTTTCAATGATTTATAAGGCCTCATATTGAACTTATGAATTCTGTGATTATATTATTAAACCATAATTATTTATATTAGTGATTTTATTTATACCTAGGGATAATTAATCTGTTGATACAAATATTCATCCCCAATGAAATTTATCACTAAATAATGTCTGATATATTTTAAAATATTTCCCATCTAATTTAATGATGATTTTTCTTAAATGTTAGTATTTTCACTACCCTTCAAGGATTTAATTAATAATTGGTATCAAAATGTTTTGCTATCAAAGGTGGACATTATATTTACCATCACTTATTTTCATATTTGTGGTTTATTATCCCATTTAATGACGTTGGATTTCTAAAAAAATATTATAAAAGATAAAAATAGTCTTTATTCTACATTCATTAATTTGATAATCCATTTCACATTATGTTGACATAGTATTTTAGAGTTTTTAAGGCCCAATTATAGAATTTTTTATAAGAACAATAATTTTAAAATAAATTCAAATAATCTTTTTGAAAAAATGTATGAAAGTTATATGCGATTAATCATTTTATAGATATGGTAAACATGATGTTTTAAATTCATAAATTTTTTCATGTGGACACGTTTTTTTCTATAATTAACATTATTTTAAATAAAGCATCCATTTTTTAAAATATTTATTAAAATAATAATTTTTTTAATGATTTAAAAAATGAATGTGTTATTTTCCATTTTTCAATGTGATCTAATCAATGATCTTGAAAATATTATTTTTCTCTTTGACAACATCTTTAATTCACATTATGTTATAGTATAAAAATATTTTATATCATCATATACCTTCTTTACATGGATTTCTTATTCAGTGCTCTATTGATATTTTCATGTGACCAATATCTGTTCAATGTCTCAATTTAGTGATTTATTTATATGTAAATATTTAGATGTTTTCATTGAAAAAAAATTGATGATTATTATTTAAAGGTTTGGACCTATATATCGATCCAACTAATAAGTTATGATATTATAATATATGATATGATGAAGTGTAGTTTGAATGTAATGTTTTATATTTTATCACATGTTTTTCATATAAATTTTTTGTTGGTATCTATGTCACATGTTTTTTATATTAATGTAATGTAGGTAACATTAATAATAGTTTTTTTGTAACCTGATATATGTATTTTTTAAATATATTTTTTTGTGTCAATGTGAAGAAAGTTGGTTTGATCACATGATTCTTGTTTGAGATTTATAGATGTTTCTTTTTTTCACATGGTTTTTTATGTGATGTAGGTATCGTTTTCAACATGATTGTTTTGTGATTGTGAGGTATGTTGAATTATTCTTGGGTTTCTGTGTGAATATGATGTGGGAAATATTATTACAATTTCGTTTGAGTGATGATGAGTCGGTTATATTTTTAATGTTATTAGAATCACAATTTAGGAATCATTGTTCATATATTATTTATGGGAATGTAATGTCAGCATAATTTTTGATTGGTTTATCATGTAATAGATATATGGGTATAATTTTTCATAATATGACTATAAAAAATGATTTGGTAGCATTGATCACAATATATTCTATTGTTATTCCTATGTTTTAATTATTTATTATTATATATATCAATAAATTGATATATTCATATATGCATATGATTGTACACCTGGTCTAATTTTTATGGTCTTAGAAACCATTTCTATTTTATATTCATATTCAATCCAGGATATATGTCATATTTAAGATGACTAGTGGAAAAATCATATTGTTCCATATTCTTTTAATAAGATATTTATCCCGTACTCATGATTTATCATATTCATATTATGTAACACTATATTATAAGTTCATGATTATTTTTATTCATAATGAGTTTTAGATCTCACAATGTTCATATGTTTCCATTCCATAATTAAAAAATATTAGAATTTATTATGGTATGTGTTGAAGGGAGTCATGTATCATCCCATGTTTTGATTATATATATCTCTTAAAGTATATTTCTATAATAACGAATAATAAAAAAATTAGTGTTATATTTACCATAATAACATTATAAAATATTATATTGTGACTATTATTTCATTTCTGAATTATTCATGTAAATATTATGTTTGGTTGAGATTTTATGATTTTTTTATGGAATGATTTATCTTTTAGTGAATTGTGAAAATAAAATATTTATTTGAATCATTTATTTATTCTAAATAAATAATCCCCATATTTATTTTATTTTAATATTTATTTAGTGTAACACCCAGATATTTTATGAGATATATTATTTTTAATTTCTTTGATGTCTTATATTATACACTACACCAAGATTTTATTGTACTATACGCAACACCGTATTAGCTTGCAGTATACGGAACACTATTCTTGGCTCGTGTTACACACAAATTCATGTTCGTTTTGTGGAAATTATTCTACGCAACATTAATTATAGAATTAGTTTATTTTATAAATGAAAAAAGTTTTGATTATTTTATACAATACACCAAACAGAGCATTCACTACACACATCCTTGACTTGGCTTGCATTACACGCAATCAAGGCCTTCCTCGATAACGTGTGTAATACGTAATACAGAGTTTCACTAAACGATATATTAATATAATATTATTATGAACTAGCCATTATGAATATTAATACCCAATTTTTGAAATTTTATAAATTTTATTTTTCAAAATAGACTTCAATTTTGGATTCAGAATATCCAAATTATCCTAGGGTGAATTTTTGGTATTTTTCTGAAAACATTCAATTTTTTAAGAATAGTGAAAACAATGGGTTACTATTTAAAAACTGACTTTTTATATAAATAATTATTTATTTTATTTAAATTTATTTTAATGTCAAAATTGATACATAATACCTATATAAGTTCAATGCAATTAATTGGAGTCATTTTATAATAATTTTAGACAAATAAAAATTTTATTGAACTTTTCACCGTCTTTTACCCACATCTTAGGAGAATTTAAATATTTACATAAAACATAATTTTTCTGTTTTTTTGATTGAAATATCTAAAATCAGAGAGAAATGGTTAATATCAAGGAGTAAAATGTGGTTTAATAAGATAAAAAAATTTTTGGTGAAAAATAACTTTTTACTTTTTTTTACCACGGTTAAAAGTAAATAGGGTAATTAAGGCTAAAAATGATATTATTAATACCCTAAAACATGTATTAATTTTATTAGATGAGTTTAATTCTACCAAAAACAACATTAGGAATAAAATATGAAATTTTATGTTCACTTGGATTAGATTATGACATTTATTGTTATTTTATTTAAAGAAGAGTTAAAATAGTTAAAATCAATGTTTAATAACTAATTTTTTTAATATAGGGTTATATATAAGATATATTTTACTATAAATATTCATTATAAAGATAAAAAATTTCCTACATAATAGTATTTTATTTATAATTTTTAGACATTATATAATTTAATTATATATATGACACAAGGTTGATGTAATAATTACCTTATTAATGAAATAATAACATAATTGATATTATAAATACCCAAATAAATGTAATTTGAGACTTTTTATGAATTAAAATAATTTTATAGGTTACTATGACATGTTAGTATTGATTTAGTGAACTTTTTTTTGAACTAATCATGCTTTTATGACTTTTAAAAAAATCAATTACCAAATATGTCAAAATTGACATAAAAGTGTTTTTAAAAAAGATATTATATTATTAATTGTTATTGTATTCCTAAAAATCTATAGTTCGACCCAATTACATATATAAGGTTATATATATTAATAATTAACCACTTGGGATTCGTTTGTCTTGTTATTATATGTTTATTAACCATATAGTGTAAAAAAACAAGAAGACACTGTAAAAGTTAAATTATTTAACTTACAGTTAAATCTAAATGATAAGGTTAAAATAGTAACCTAAACTTGTCTATATTCTATTTGTTGAGATTATTTAGACCCCTAACCACTTTAGAATCGAAATAAATCAATTTGGAGCTATTATAAACCGAAT
This sequence comes from Viscum album, assembly GCA_963277665.1. NCBI lineage: Eukaryota > Viridiplantae > Streptophyta > Magnoliopsida > Santalales > Viscaceae > Viscum > Viscum album. The sequence continues at coordinate 1,533,656,637 of OY728158.1, read as the reverse complement.
ATGACTTTATTATAAAATAATATTTTATTTTTTTTCCAAAGGTGCCCCTCACCTCCCTTATAAAAAGGGCACCCCTTCCCAATTCTATTCACACCTTTTTGAGCCTTTAATATCGGACAAACCCTACCAATTCCACTTCTCAACCTCTCTAGTTATATCATAGAGGTTCTGGTCTCCTAAAAATACCATATCTAGTGCCCTAAGAAGATGTTTAAAAGAGGTGCGTCGAGGAAAATGTAATCTCTTCTACTGACTCTTTGAAGTTTCTTTCTTCTTATACTTCATCTTATTTAGTTGTTTCATTATAAAGTAATAACATAAGTATTAATTATATACTTATATTATATTATAAATATGAAACAACCCTATTTCACCTTCTATCCATCCTACGAAAAACAAAATCACCTCGCGTGCGTACGTACGAAATACCATCTCCACACCATGGTGTAATTAGTTTTTCCACCACCACCATACATGGATGGATATAACGATGTAAATAAATAACTTTACATGATTATTTTATAGTGATATTGGTTCTGAAATATTATACATACACTTAAATACAATTCCACGATCATGGGAATGATATCATCGCTCGAGCATACGTACAAACTACCGTCTCCACGAACGTGATGAGATTCATTTTCAATGATTAACCATTCAAGTATGATTATAAAGTATATATAATAAATAATCATGAAATATATTACATAATAATGATACTTTATTTATGTACATATATGTTTCATTTACTTAATTCCATTTAATTCAATAAGGAAATCAAAACAGCGTTCACGCGTACGCACAACCTACCGTCTCCATGAACAGTGTATTTCATTCCATTTATCGATCTATCATATATATTTATATACTGAATATATATTATATATAAATCATTTTTTATATTCTTTAATTACGTTAATCAGGATATTAGTAATAATATCAAGAACAACATTTCTAAACATGTACGATAGATGAAACGATTTTTCCCAAAACGCTGCTTTAACATGGAATTTACAAAAGAATGGGTAATATAAACTCATAAGTGAACCATATATGATATCATAACATTGAATATTATTCTATAATAATTCAATGATATTATTTAAATCATTATATAGGAGGTTTGGATACATATGAACCATATCGGACCTAAGGTAAGAGATAACTTTTCCAATCTCGTTCTTATCCGAGATTGTTATTCGTAAGTTTTTACTACGGATATTGTTATCATCCATGCCCATGTTTTCTAAAAATGTTTTCATGTATTTTTTTAAAGTAATTTTTCCCCATTTTTGAAATTTACCTCATGTTATAAAAGGAATCATACTTTTTTTTACCACACGTAGAACGCTTTTACTTTTCTGACAAAAGTACGAGAAGAACGTTATTTTTAACTTATACGGCGTGAACAGATTTTTACGGTTTCAAAACACCTCATTTTCATAAAGATTACTCTACAAAGTTTTATGACTATTTTCAACAAAATACTTTTGTTTTAATATTTCTTGTAATTATATGAAAAGAAAATTATTTTGATGAAGAAAAGATATTTTTCCTCAATAATTCATTTCAAGTGTTTTATCAAAAGCATTTTCCATATAAGATGGCATTATTTCATATGTGTATGTTTGAAGTATAATGTCTCTATGATATTTATGGTTTCACTTTTCTTATGATAAAATATCCATTTGTTTGATATGGATTATGTGATTATGGGATGATGTTTATGAAACCCATTTTACTCTTTGGTTTATGATGAATGTTTTAAGTTTACTTTGTGGCACAAGTAATAATGATTTAATTATGAGAAGGGTGGGACCTATATCTCACTCCAATTCATTGGGTAAATATTTATATCTAATGAGATAGACAAGGTTAGAATGGTAAGTTAATCTGGTTTAGTGTTACAGGACCGAAATAAGGAGTGAAATCAATTCAGAAAGGGACTTTGTCCACAAGATGGTATTGGAATCAATGCCTTGGCTACTATGGAAATCATGTCATGTTCTTAATGGTTTTACAAAAATTAAATGTTTTATTCCCATGCTATTTTATCATGATTAATGTTTCTTTATGACCTATTCCTTACGTACTGCCAGGATTTATTTCACAACTCAGGATTTTGATGTGTAAACATTATGTTCATATTTTGAAGTTCAAATGTATATGGTTTATTTTATTTTCTCCTTGCTTACCCATACTAAGCATTTGATCTCTCCCTTAATATGTTTTCTTTTCTCCAGGATATAAAGAAAGGTTTTAGGTAAGAAAACAAAAGGGGAAGATCTTTAGGGGAGATGTTAAAGATCTTTCACCATGATTAGAAGATTATGTTCCGAATTTCCAAAAACAGTAAACTATTACGGTCCTTGTGTGTTTTTTTTTGTATTAAGTATTTCGAAAAAGTAATGTAATGTACATGTATGTCAAGCTTTGGGTCTCTACATTTAGTATAATCATCAATTATAAAGAAATAATTCCTTTAATTTAATTTGAACTATAATGATACCAGAATTTGGAATAGCTTAATTTGTTGACTCAACAAAACATTTCTCTAGAAATCTATTCTTATTGTTGTTTGTTTTTTATAACAAATTAATCTAATCTACTTAATATATTTGAATTTTCTAATATTTATTTTAATTTTTGATCAAGAAGTTTATAATTTTTCAAATAAGTCCCTTTAATTATATTTATCATGAATTGAAACTTTGGTAAAATTTATCACATCGGTTAAGGGTAAATCGAGTAATTAAGGCTAAAAATAATGTGATTTTGAATTCAAATATATCAAATAGTTTAAAATAGTTCATTGTATTTTTATTTTAGGTTTTTAATTTTCCAAATATATAAAATATGTCATTTTATTCTATTTATCTATGAAATATTCAATTGGAATATTTATGTAAAGGATAATGTTAAAAATTCCACTATTTTGATATTAATCTATATTATATTTTATGACCGAGAAAAAAATTAATTTTAGTCATAAATTGTTACTTAAAACATTAATATAATTTTTCATTTTAATTTCTTCTTTAGTTTTTGTTAATTGAATAATTAATTTATATCTTTTGAAATTCTGATACAGAATTCAATCATTGAATAAATAAAATAAAATAAGTGATTAAAAAAAATATTGTATTACGATTTGTAAATTTTTTTATATTTAATAATGTTTAAAAAACATATTTTATTAGACACACAATAATTTATTGGGTTCTAATCACACGTTTCTATTAATGATTTTGAAGTCAAATTAAAGTAATATTGTAAAAAATGAAATTACTGTTATTTTATGAAAATAATAATTCATGAAATGATTTTAAAACAAATATTGAACTATGATATGGGAGTAATATATAGTAATATTTTTCATCCATTGGGTATAAATGTGGAAATAATACTTTTATTCAAAATTTTATAACTTTTATAATATAAAAGATATTGTTATCCTGATAATTGTCATCGGGGCTAATGGGGTTTTAAATTAATGACATAAGAGTGGAAAAATAACCAGAAAATCACCAAAAAATATAAAATATTATTTTATGGGATTATATTTACTTCTAATCATATAATATTACAATTTTGTCATTTTAGAGGCATTTTAAAATAGAAAATAATTTATTATAATTTTATACATTAAGAATGTTTCCGAAAGGCCCCTATGCCCACCTATAAAATGACTTTCATTTTCTCCTTTCATTAAAAAAATGTTATAAACACAACACGGAAAACCGATAAAATATTATAATTCCAGAATAATTATAAACATTCTAGTTTTTATGGTATCCCAAAAAAAAACCCTAGTTTCATTATGAGGATCTCTTAAGGTAGTTTCTCTTTTAGAAATTAATCATCGTAACCAATATGTTTTTTATCTAATCTTATTTTATGACAAAATATTATTTCCATTATATTCCAATAATATAAACAAGGAATATTAAACATATTGATATTTTTTTTATTTTTATGGTATAATATATATCTATATCCTGAACAATCAAATGGGAAACAATACCATTTCTCATGTGTATATGGTACTACAACTTCATGAAACAATGCGAATAGTTTTCCAACTCATCCTTTTATAACATAAATATTTATGGATCTAATGAAAATAAATTATATTTATGAAAAAATATATTTATGAAGTTATATTACCATATTTACATTATTAACATCAAATTCATTAGATGATGATAGTGTCTCGAGTGCGTACATGAATACTACCTCCTCCATAATGAAATGTAATTTTTTTATCATTTACACATTAATGGGTATAAATAAATATAAGGTTAATAAATATAAAAAATATATATGTTATAAAAAAGATCATGTAAATTTCATTATTTATTTATCATTCTTTCATTCCATTCGTTGAAAATTGAAAATAGTGGTTCTACATACGTATGAGCCACTGTCCTCATAAATGGGGGTAATTCATTATTTTATCTCTATATTTTAAGTTTGACTCTAAATAAATAAATATATAAATAAATATATATCTAGTATTATGTTTACATTATGAATAATTTCAAAGAGATGATGTATCCATGAAAAATAGGCATGGATAGAAACTGTAGAATCAAAACATAAATGAATTAAAATATAGTTATCACATGAAATAATAATAATATTATATGATTGTTAAAAAATTTGTGATAAAATTTTATAAATGGGTACCATATTATCTACTAAATTTAACTATGGTTTTTATTTATATAAAATAATTTCAAATTATTTATATATTAGGTTTGAAAACGTATAGGGCATGTTGAACATGAGGTATGTGGTTTACTACCTCTAGTTCCCCTCATCATGATAAACATGTACATCACATTCTAGGATAGGGCATTATTATGTGTTTAATGAATCTTTATTATATTATGATGAATTTCCAATTTTTTTTTTACATTTTTTATATACAACCACCCCAATGATTATATTTTCATTATAATGATTCAATCTTAATAAGTAATGTAATCTCAATTTTAACTTCATTGTGATATTTTTTATTATCCACATATTTAATTTTTTATTATAAGTATAATGGTAAATTTATTTATTTTAGATGCAAAATAATTATTTATTGTGATTATAATTTCAATTCATCATTAAATTTATAGGTTTTATAATATAAATGATTACAATGTTGTATTGATTTATTTTATAATCTCATTTCTTTGGTGTTTCTCTTTTTTCAATGATAGTATAATATAATATATCATTCATAAGGACAAACTATTTTATAAGTTTAAAAATAGTTAAGGAGATTCCAATTTTTTATCAATAAAGTCTCCTCCTTTTTATATGATTAATTAAAAGAAATAATAAATGGATAAATTGATCTTATTTCTCTACTTGATCAGGTATATTATTCTTCCTTGTACATGTATTTCACAATTATTTATCAAATTTCAGTTTTTTACTAAAATTGTTTATTAATTTAAAATTATGTTATCATAGAATTTTTACATGGTTATAATATAATCATTCCAATGTTATCCTAATTATTCATTTTGATACTCTTTATAAATATTCAAAAATAAATTTATTTTATTTATGGAATATATCATTAAAAAAATTTTCTTCCACGATAAATATTAAGTGATATTTATCTTATTTTATGAGTTTTAAATAAGTTTTTAGGTAAAATGATTTAATGAAAAACTATTTTAATGTTTTCCCAATATTAATTTATTTTTAAGATATCAGAATTTATAAAAAAAATATTTCTATTTAATTGGTAGCCTTTTTTATCACTTATTAGTTCTTTCATTAGCATGCACTTAAAAAATTTAGTATTTTTCCCATTTTAATCGAACACTATAGTTTGAATAATTATCGATATTCTTTGTATCATGAGTAAAAATATTTCTAAACCTCTATAAAATTTTTACTAATTTTTTAAATATGAATAATACATGATCAACTGAGGAAAGAAAATTATTCATTATTCAATATCTGGTACCAAAATATTTTACAAGGAATATTGTATATAAATAAAATTGATCATTTAATATATGTGGAATTAATTTGACTTGCACAGAAGGGTGGTACCTCGTAATAAATAGCACATTTAGGCGTAGACAGGCTTTTGAGAAAACATAATTGCATAGTTTTATTGAAAAGTTTTTCATTGTATACATAACAATCAATTATATTGTACTACCACAAGTATTTGATTGTATAAATATCATTATATTTCTATTACCGACATCTAATATAAATCATTTCCTTCATTAAAAATTCAGTTAATAATTTCCCTAAGATTATTATAATAATATTATCCTTTGATGTATTTTAAACTCATGTTTTTGAAAAAATAACTCATGGTTTCAATTATTTACCATTTCATATTGATTTTATAAAACATTTTTTGAGGATCCCATATCACTATTTCATTTATTCCTTTTACATGGATATGAAAAATGATATCATGAATAATATCAAAGATGTGAGAATATTTTTTTAGAAATGAATTTTATATTTCCAAAATAATATTGGAATCATATATGAAGATATTTCTTCAACATTACTAATCATATCAATCTTGCATTGTGAGATCCCATGTATCATAATCCCTTTTAAAAAAACTGTTAACATTGGATCAAGTTTATTGGTGTTTTTTTAATAGTAAACTCATTGGAGGATTAGTATAAACCATCAGAAATAAATTATAATTAAACATAGCTAATATAAAAACTGTGATAATTCAATATTGTATTTGAAAAACATTTCAATCATAAGGATTTTTATTTTGATACTCAATATTCAGGATGAATATGAATTAATTTATTATGTTTCATTATTTTGTGATAGATAATAAAATACTAAATGGAGTTTTCCTATGTAGTAGATTTTGAAATTTATTTGTTGATCAGGACAATATAGCTAGTTTTGGAATAGAGTGGATCACAGTCATATTAGAAAGTGGAACCTGGCTATGATGAATAAAAATTATTTAATGGATAAAATTACTAATGAATAGTTTGATTTCCAATGTTGGATGGCTACAAGTGATAGAATCCTCTCTTGTTTAATTGTAAAACTAATCCATTAGAATCTTCAAAATGGATTAATTCCCTTGAAAAGATATTATAGGATTTTGATAAAATGAATGTGAAATGGTTTTCCTCGTCATATATTTTATAAGGGATAATTTGATTAAATTTGGTTATTGAAAAAAAAACATAAAGATTATATGTTATTAATATCATGGAACAAAGAAATTTGAAGGTGATATTCGTTGATAAATGAATAACTCGGGAAAATAAATATAAAATGGATTGGAATTTCCTAAAACAATATTAGATGATATAATAATTTTTAGAATAATATAATTATAACCATAGAAGGTTACCCATGAATGATTTAGAATACAAACATAATCCAGAATGAAATATTTACTCTTTCATTAATGGGTTGAAGATGAGTCTCTTAAGGAACCGTTCTCCTGAAAAGGTTTCATCATAAGATGATATATTACCAAGTTATATTAAAAAATAGAAGTAATTTTCTAGATCCTATGTCTTTAGGTTGGATCAATGGAATAATGGGACAACTGAGAAACAAATTAATTATAATACATCAATATATAAGAAAACATCTAATAAATTTCCATGTATAAGATATTTCGATAAAAACCTCTTGGAAAAATAATTATGGTCATGGGGTTTTGTTACAAGTGTTGAGAAAAATGTTATTTTTCTATTGTTTGTAATGAAATTAAATAAATGAATTATAAATAGTGATTCAACAATATTGATATTGATAATTATCCAATCTAGTTCCCAATATTTCAAGGGGACATTCTAGAAATGATTCTATGGGAGAAGGGTAAGAATATAAAATTACAATAGCCAATATAGATGTTCCAAGAGATTTGATGAGAGGTAAACATATCTATCAAACTAATTGTGTAAATATTTTATTTTAATTAGGATATACTAAAATAATTTCATGTGCTAATTTTATAATGGTATCACATCATCACCTCAGTGATTTGATATTGGGATGATAGTAAAAGCTACTAATTATAGAAAGAATGCATGTATATTCAATATTTACTCCATGATAGATTATTTTCAGAATATTATTCGATTAAAACTTTTCATTGTACCTATAGTTTAATTTGATGTGATATTGAGTGTGTATTAGATATATATATATATAATATAACAATTTTTAAGTAAGGGATGTTATATTTGATATTCCTATTCAATAAGTAATAGTTGTTTATAGTGTCAGTGAAGGTGAAGTAAAAATGCAAACCAGATACATCATATTCATTTTACTATCCATTAATACAAGGTATTTCTCTCACATGGTTTGTAATAATAACATTTTTGAGGAAATTCCAATTTTATAGTAGTTTTTTGATATCATCCCAAAACATTTTTCTAGTCATCCCTAAAATAATGAACATGATTTATCAATACAAATCAAACCTGGTGATATAAAAATATAAAATTTTCCATATAAAATTCCATTGATTGAGTTTTATGTATTGATTTCGTAACTATAGTATATTATAGATAAGGGATTAACATTTACTGATCCATACCTTAGGGTTCAATTGTATGTTTTTTTTATAAAAAATGACTGGTAAATGAATCATTTAAGTGATTTTCAAGAACATAACAACATCACCATTGAGAGAATATGTCCTCAAGAACATATAAGTGATTTCCTTTATCAATGACTATGTTCTAAAATTTTATCATGATTGATCATCATTCCAAATATCATTAGACAATGGTCAAGAGTATGATATATAGAATACAACCTTTCATATGAGGTATGACTATTATGAATTTAATATAATACCTGATAAACATACCAAGATCATTATATAATCTTGTATGTAATTGTTATTTTATTAATCGGTTACCTTGAAAATCTTGTCGTAGTGTTTATAGATTATATTATTTAATATTCAATAAGTTAGGATGATAATGATGGGAATTTTAGAATTATATTAATGACATTTACAAAAATAAGTATTATGCCAAATTTTCAACAAAAAAATTACTTGAATGTGTCATTGATGGTGTCATATATTCTCATGTTATACTATATTAGTGGTTCTATCAAAGAATAATGTTATATTTCTATAGCCTATCCCATCCTATATACTAGATATCTATATTTTTCATTTAATTCCTTTCTTAATGAAAATTATTTGATATAGATTTTCCGAAGCTCTTTAATATTCCCACTAAATTGAGATGGAAGGAAGTTATTTTCTTTTAGACTAATTAATGTTTTTATAATTTTATATAATTTAAGAAAAGGTTAGTAAGTGAAACTATTCCAAAACTACAACATAGTAGAGAAGGGTTTGTGATCGGGGAGAATGAATGAAAAGATAGATTGGTATATATTATTATGTACAATGATATAGTGATGGAATATTCCTCTCTCCAAAACAATTTGATATGAAAAATTACTTGAGTCATGATTTGAAGATTAAAATTTTAATTTTATTATTGATGATTTTGAGGAATTATCTATCCGTTGCATAGTGAGATACAATTACTAATTGTAAAATACTAATGTGTATATATACACTACAAGAGTTGAATATGTTCTATATATGTTTGTTAAATTTCATCAAACAAAATAAATTATTAGTACTTTACCACCTTGACAATGTGAATAAGTTATAAGATTCTAATTTTCAGAGAGATCATGCTAGTTTTTCATTGATGGGGACTGAATGATATCAAATATTTTTTGATTTTCAAAAATGTATTCATGATATCATGAGGAAAATACATTGATCCTAACTTTATCTGGTGAATATTATACCATCCATCAATAAGATAATTAATAAGTTATAGATTAAAGATGTGGAAGTGCATAATAAGGTGAGTAATTTTCTTATTCTCTATCAGGATCATATATAATTGATAAAGATCTTCAACCAAATATGTGTACCATAAATATAATATTTGAATAATGTGTTTTTTATTAATCTAATAGTGAATTATTCATCAATCTTTGATAATATAAAATTATGTATTTATATCTGAATGAATATTTTTGGTTGGATATCATGAAATGTGATATTACCAAGTACGTATCTTGATTCCTTGTGCGTTATCATGTTAAAGGTAATGGAAAATGTTTAAAAAAATATGTTCAAAATTTACACATACCAAAATAGAAATGGGAAAGAATTACCATGGATCCCATCATAAAACTCCCCAAAACAAAAAAAGAAACTTTTATTTGGATATTAGTTGATATTTTTACAATATTAGTGTATCATTTTATCATTATCATCTTACTAAAATATACATTAATGGAGTTTTTTGATTTTCAAGATTCACACTATAAAATTATATCTTATCAGGATCTGTGGCTTACCTAGTTGTTATGGAAAATCCTTTAGCTGAATCTAGATATAGATTTCGGTTTCAAAAATAAATATCATCCTTAGGCTTTTGGCTAGTCTAATAGGACCATTCAAACAGAAAAATTAATTTTGAGAGATTTATCTATGGTTTTAAAAGGTATTTAAGATTTGTATTTTAATATCTTAAAATTATAATACAACAATAGATTTTACAAGAGAATTCAAGTGGATCTATCTGAATCACTATATTTATGAATGTACCTAACTCTACATTTTTATGATTATTTTGTAGAATGATAGTAGCTGGTAACTGATCTGCTGTTTGAAATATAAAAATAGGTTAGATCGATTACCATCACATAAGTAAATATAGATATTATCAAATAAGTTATAAAGAAAATAGTAATTGATATCTAGTGTTCAATGTTAGTGATAAGGTATTGTGATTAATAAATCCTCAGAATATGTTTATGACATTTTAAAATGAAATGATACATCTTAGATATAGCATTCCTATAAAAATTATTCACTGTATCTAGATTTTAGATTTTTATAGGCTCTTCTAATTAATATATATCAAGTAAAAAATATATTCCATGTAACTATCTCGATAATCTACAAACAAATTACATCACAAGAATTGATCATGGACACCATTCCACAAGATCATGATCTATATTTTGAGGAAAATCAAGTGGGGATTCTATACCTTGGAGAGAAAGTGATATTAAACAATACCAATCACCAATTCAATGATTTATGGTTAAATAATAAGTTCAAATAATCTATGTGTGAAGGAATGATTTTATGAGGAAAATGTATCATAATATTTTTATATTATAATGGTGTGATTTTGATGGAAAATTTATTTTAAGGGGTGGAATGTAACAACCTTAAAATTTATGTTATATTTGTCTTAAATTCAATTTATATGATATATTTCATAACATAAATCCTCAAGTTTAAATTAACCATTTAAAACAGTAAAAATATTTTTATTTAAAAATAATATTATACATGAATTCATAATATCGAAATTATATTTTTTTAAATTTATTTATTTTGTATGGAATGGTTTATTTTTTCATTAATAGTGAATATATCTATTTATTTTTAAAATAGTGACTACTTTTTAATTTAAAACACCAATCATAATTTTTATTTACTATAATTTAAATGATTTTACATTATTTTAAAATAATTAAATTATTTAGGTTTGAATCTTTATTATACAATTTGTTTTATAAGTTTGTTTCTCGACAAAAAATAATTTTTTCTATAAAAAAACCACTGAAATTGTAATTTTTTATTTCAATTAATTTATAATACTTTTATAAATTTTATTATATGAAATGGATTCTATACATATAATTAAAATATTAATATTTGGTAAATCGGTCCCTTATTTACGAATTCTGAGTTGGAACAATAACAAAATTTATCACCTCATTTAGTGGTAATTTTTTGTAATTAATGGTAAAAATATTGTGAAACTGCGTCAAAAATATATCAATTCTTTTTAATTATTTCAATGGATTATTATATTTCTTCCATAATCATAAAAAAATTAAAAAATATGACTTTTTCTATATAGAATTAATTTTTACCTTTATAGTATTACTTTGAAGATTAACTCAAACATTGTCACTCTCTGATTTTTAATATGAATAATATTTTTAGACAAGTATAAAATAAAATTATAGTTGGTTCTGATTTTTATTTTAAATAATAATAATATATTTATCATGGTATTTTATTTTAATTTGTGTTAATTGGATAATTAGAGTAATTAGTTACGTAAGAGAGACACATTATTTATTCAATTAATAGAAAACAAATAAATTATATTAAATATATAAAAAAGTAATAATATCAATATTAATTGTTATATTCAAATAATTTCATATAAAAATATATTGTATTACTGATGTGATAATTTATTTTGTTCTAGTAACATATTTTCATGATGATTTTGATGTCAAATTAAATGATCAGGGTCAAAATAAAAATAATGAACATATCTAAACAAATATTTTATTAAATAATTTGAAGATCATAAAAATATTTAATTATAAAAATGGGATATTATATGGTCTTAAATTCCTTCTATTTTCTATTTATTGTTAAATACTTATTTTATGTTATTTTCCTTGGTTTTTATAGTTTAAAAATCATTATTATCATGGTAATTGACAAAAATGTTTCTAATCAACTAAAATGGATAGATAATTGCGAGAGTTAAAAAAAATTATAATTTTCTTTATAAGATATTAAATATAAAAATAATAATATTATATTTTAATTATAAAAAATTGGATCCATAGAGACATTAAAATTAATTTATATTAATTAATTACTATAGGAAATACAAAGAATTTTATTCCCCTCACTCATAAAAGGACTCCCCAAATCCCATTTCTTTAAAAAAAAATTGAAACCTCAACTCATCCAAACATGTTATATAACTCTAAACAATTCCATATATAAAATTTTATAGCTTCAAATATTTCCAGAAGAACAACCTTATTGTTCGTAAAAAGTGATCCAGACAAGGTTTCTATAACATAATGTTATCATTATAACTGAGATCATTGTTTTTTACGTCCAGTTTTATCACATTAAATTATTGATAAAAAAATTTATATAATTTAACCACTAAATTAAATATAAATATATGTTATTATTATGATTAAAAAAATTCCACATACTTCTCCATCAAATATGAAACAAAACAACCTCTCATATGTATATCAGACTACCACTTCATAAATTAATGTAAAATTTTTCCATTACCACCTCATAGGCTTGTAATAATTATGTAACTAAAGAAAATAAATGATATTAACAAATTAATTTTTCATATAAAAATATAATTATATATCCACCTTTTAATACCCTGAGATTTTGGGAATTCTTTTTTTGAGTTAACGTATTTTTTTTAAATTTTCATTTCACACAAAATTGAAAATAAATAATTTTATTCTGGATCATTTTTTTGTATTATTTAGATTACACACAATATAAATTTTATCGTTGTCTACATAGAAAACATAGTTTATATTTCATTACACACAATAACAACTTTCCACAATGGCTTGTGTAACACGCATGATCAAGGATTACCGAACAATATTATATTATGATACATATAACCTATAATTTAAATTAGTTGTTATGAATAAAATTTTCTATCATATTAAAAGTATTTGTTTTACAAAAATATACAATTAATTTATCTCTTACCAATAAATTAGAAATTAAAATATAAGAAACAGGTTAATAATAAGGGTATATTTTTTTATGCCCCCAAAAATATTTTCCCATAATAAATATAATTAATTAAAATTATTATGTGATATTATTATTATATATATTTCATATATTAATTAATTTTTTTAATTTACCCAATAGATTTGAATGATAAATGATAAGAACAAACATAATTTTATTCTAAGAAACCTACATATTTCTAAAAGTTGTTTTATCCCTTTTTAATGGGGAACCCATTTTAAATTCAAATTTTCACACATTTATAGATTTAACAAGTGAAAATAAATTTAATATTTTGGATAGAAACATTATAATTAGGTTAGGATAAATTTTTGAAATTTTTATTTAATGTTTCATTTTCTAATAAATAGTTTAAAATAATGGATTTTAATTCATACATTTTTTATCTATTTAATTTAATGTGTAATATTATTATTATTAATTTGTTTTAGATTTTAATTAGATCATATTTTCTGAATTAATCCAATTTAGGTGATTGGATTCAATTTAAAAATCATATTTTGTATAAAAACATAGCAATATTCTGGATGTTTTTACTTTAAAAACCTACCACATCGTCCTGTTAGAGGGGATAATTTTAAATTTATTTTTTTACAGTTATATGATTATAATATTCAAAAATTGATTCCATATTCGGAATAATAATAATTTATAATCACTAATATGGAAAAATTATTTTTTTTACTAAACATTTTAGTTAAACGGTTGAAACATAACAAAAATGGTAAAGAGAAGAATTTAGTTAATAAAATATTAAACATTATTTTTATGACAAAAAACAACCAAGAAACTTGTACACAATCCATTTGATGGACATTATTTGTCCTTGAAAATTCTATTCTTGTTTTTGGTTGGATTTGTATGACTTTTTCACGTTAAAAACATTGGTACAACAAACTTTTTTTCAAAAAATGACAATCTTGTCCTTTCCCTTTTCTATAAAAGGCAACCAGTTATCCCTCTTATTCACACCTCTAAAACCACCTAGGATCAAACAATATCTATTGAATCCAATTACCAACATCCCACACTTTATTCTTAAAACCATAAATTTTTTTATAAATAAATCTAATAAATACTTTGGGCACAAACCAAAATGAGTTACCATATTAAGAGGTAACGTCTTCTCTCAAGATCCTTTATTTTTATTTTATCTCTCCAAACCATCCAATATATTTATTACATGGATATATAAAAAAATTATATTCATTATAATATGATCCATTTATTCTATGGTTTATTCCTACACATTGACAAATATCCATCTAAATGGTATGGAACATACAATTTATGTGTTCGACAAACTACCTACCCACTAAACAATGACTGGAAAAGTTTCCATTACTGCCTCTTATGGTTGACATTATGATGGATAATTTTTTTATATATTTCATATATTATTCTTATTATAACTTTGTACCTCTGTATTTATTTTACAAAACCTACCTTTATTCTTTCTCATTGGTGTAAATAAGATAATTCTTTTTGGGGAAGTGTGAAGTACTACCCCTCAAAACGATATGATTCATTTACACACTACATGGAATGTATTAATAATGAGTTTAAAAAATACATATAATATATATGATATAATAATTCTTCTTTAATAATGATATATATACTCATGAATATACTTATATTTCATTTTCTTTCTTTTTTTCTAAAAGACAAGACAAACCGAAACATCATTCATGCATACATATAGGTTACTGTATCTATGAATGGTATATTCCATTTGGTAATTATATTTTATATATATTATTATAATAAAAATATACTATATATAAATTATACTTATATCATGGTTTATATTTTGGTAGCCATGATCTATGTATAAGGACCCAAGATATAACAACTTAAGACACATGTGAAGAATAACGAGAATATTACTCGAAGTGAATCCTTAATATAGGATTGTTTACCAGAGGGTAATATAAGTTCTTAATAAAAACATATATGGTGTAATATATAATAAAATTATTATTTATAATATTTCTAATAAATTAAAATTTATTATACAAGAATATTGAATGATTATGACGAGAGTAAAGACAAAATGTAAAGGTATTTAATCTCATTATTTATATCTATGAGATGCATGCCATATTCACCAGTCACTTATTTTTTCTTGTGTATATAATGACCATTAATATATTATATTCCTATTATAACTAAATATATTGGTATTTACATAACCATTTTATGATCTGACTATCATGGGGTTTATGTTTCAATAGTTTCCAAATTGGTAAATTTATTTTGTCTCAATTTACCTCCTTTGAGACACATGGCATGTTATAAACCTATATTTTTATAAAAGGTTTATAATCTTCTATTGAAATGTTATATCACTAATATAATTATTTTTATGATATTTTATGATCCATTTATTTTTATTTTCCTACAAGGGGAGTATTATTCAATGTTACAATGTTGTAATATTTTACTAAAACAATATCACCATTTATCGAGACTTTTTATGATCATGTTTTATTTAATAAAATAATATTATCCATTATTCAATAAAAACCATCAATGTTTATTCAAATCTAGTAATTATATATTTATTCATTTATTTTCTTAAATTTTCTACTCTTTGTAGCTTTTTATATTTAATAAAATGTTTTTTATTAAAATATATCCATATTCCTCTTTTCGGATGAAAACCTATGATCTTTAAAAATCCTATTTTCTTAAAAGGGTTTACAATAATATTCTAGTAAAATATTATTATAATTATATGAAAGTTTTGTGATTTTTCTTTTATTGGTGGTTTGAAAGGAATATTATTTTCTTTTTTTTTGAATATGGAAATTCTCTAAAATATTTCCTCTGAAAAAATAATGTTTAATTTTTCTTGTAGGACATGTATGTATTTACCTACCATCAATTATTTTAATCATTATTTTTTTAGAATAAAAGTTTTATTTTAGAAAAATAATTAAAATAATGTTCTAGGAAAACATTTTCTCTTTTTAAAAATATTATCTTTATCCTTCAATGGAAAAAGGGATTTTTAAAATGGTTTCCAGTATATTTCATAACGTTTCATGTAAATATTTTTCCCAATATTTTCAGGCTTCATTCATGTTTTTTAATGTTAAAATATTTTCAAATAATTTTCAATATTTATTTATGAATTTTAAATGTGTTTCCAACAAAAAAAAGGTTTCTAAATTTTTTGGAAGCATAAATTATAAGTTTTCATGGAAAATGGTTTTCAAAATTGATTTCAATCCTATTTTACAATTTTTCATGTAAAAAGGTTTAAAAAATGATTTCAAGTGTTCATTATATATTTTCAATTTATTTTCAGAGAAAATGGATTTCAAAAATGTTTTATATTTTAACAAGACTTTTTAAAAGAATAAAGTGTATTTTCCTTATGAAATGATTCTAAAAATATCTTCCCAGGTTATTTTCCATCTAATATGACAACCATTGATGTTTTTAAATACATTATAGGAAATGATCCCATGTATCCATTCATATTAATTCATGAATTGTTAATATTTGGATGGAATAGATAATAGGACACACATTTCACTTCTGTGGGTTATATTTTTTGAAACCCACTTCTCCTCTTGGTTTATGCTTGAAGAAATAATTATAAATCTGATATCTTTTCCATAGCATATGATGTTATGAAATGTTAATGATACCCATTTCATTTCTGGGATTGTGATTTTATGTTCATAAAATATATCAATTATTATATTTCATGAACTGATGATTTTTTTTATATTGTGGCACATTTTTGGATGATTTTATTATGATATGGGTGGGACTATTATCTACCTACAATGAATTAGGTAATGAATAATTTTTAATGACCTTAAGGGTATATGGGAGATAATCCAAAGTCTGAAATAAGAGGGTAAATGAGATGCAATTATATGTCTAAAACAAGTGGGTAAACTTGACAAATTCCAAATCCCAAAACAATAGGTTAAAAAGGATGAAATCCCACTCCCAAAACAATAGTGTAAACATGAGGACATCCTAGGACTGAAACAAGAGGGTATATGGGATTAAATTCCAAGCCCAAATCAATATGATAACATGATGATAACTCAATCCAAAAACAATAGGTTACATAGGAGTTTATCCCTTGCCTAAAGCAGGAACATAAGTTATTAACCCAATCCTAACATGTAACAAGGGACTTGGTAGGTCACCTTGACATAAGGATTTTATAAATTTATGTCTATTCCTTAAATCCATATTGTATTCCCAATAACTAATTTCCTAAATTATGTTGTTAATTATCTTATCATCTATGTCTTATGAACTTCCAATTTTTATTATGATCTCTAGTATGTAAGGCATGATCTTGAAATGGTGTGGTCAAGTTTCATACCCTTTTTTATTTAATGATTACTCATTTGATTTATTTTCCCTTACTTAGCATCTGAGTTAACCCCTTTCTTATGTTTCCTTTCCCAACTTATAAATAAATTTTTTACATAGAATTAATAAAGGTGGAGATATTTGTGCGAGTTATTGAAGATATTTCTCTAGGATAGAATATTTTATTTTTATGTTTATAAATATAGTAAACTATTATGGTCTCATGCATATATTTTGGTAATATACTAAATATTCATAAAAAATGATGAAACATCTAGGTATACTAATCCTAGCTCACTATAGTTAGAATCAAAGAAAATGTTTGGTAATCATTTGGAAACAAGGATGAGAAAACTTTATTGAGATACCTATGTATGTTTTTAATGATATTTCTATGTATGTCTCTAATTAAAATTATAAGGAAGAGATAACATTTTAGAAAATGTACAAGAATTTGGGTAATGGACAGTGTTTGTGGTTTCCTAGAAATAAATTCATTTATGGATACTATAAATGGATGTGGATTTGGAATATATGTACTTAAGGTTAGAAACTCCAAAAATATGTCCCAGTTTTGATTTAGGGTAATAATGTAAATAATAATGGGCCTTTCTTCACACCAGGTTAGACACTCTTAGAGGATATTTTTTGGGAATTAACAAACTCTTCATGAACCATCATGGGGGATTTTAATAGTAGTTGGATATGATTACCATTAATAGTGATTGCACTGGAAAATATAGTGATTTTCCTCCAGAGAATCCAAATTATATGGGAGAAAAAATGCATTGTTTTATTGCTATACTGACCCATATTTATCAAGATATGAACCATGATAGACTCTCAAATGTGAAAATAAGGGAACAAAAATATGTTTTCTCAATCATGAGGAAACATCCACCTTCTTTCAGTGGGTCTTCTGATCCACTTGTAAATGAATAAATGATTAGTACCACTGAAAATATATTTTCCATTTACCAATGTTTAGAAAATTAAAAAGGCATTTTAGCTATTTATCGGTTAGAATGTGAAGCTAATTAGTGGTGGAATCTAATCAAGAGTATGAGGCTGTAATAAAAAAATGACTCACTGTATTGTGATGAGTAAAAGAAATTAGTTTTAATAAGTAATTTCATCAGATTATTCATAGGTAGATTAAAACTAATTATTATAGATTATGTAGAGGGATGATAAATCATTTCATGCTTATGAGGAAATATTTATGAGGATTTCAATGTATTCCTCGTGTATTATCATAAACTTGAATAAAAAATTTATCAATTATTTGGTGATTTGAAACCTATTATTTTAAAGAAAAGGGTTTTGGAGACATTAGAATATATGAAGATTATTTATAAATGTTATACAATGGTTTAATTGGATGTTTTATTTTTTATCATTCTCAAGTTTTTTTACAAAAAAGGATGATGTTTTTCGAAGTAAAATATATCATCCATGGAGAAATAAATGAGCCTTATATTATGAAAAAATTGTGGAAAGAAACATGGAGGGAATGTAATTAAGGAGACTAATAAATTTTTTATGTGTGGATGGGAAGTTCATTGAGTTTCTGAATGTCAATGTGATTGGAGGATGATAAATAATGACGTAATTAATGAGAAATTACAACAGAATGAACCTCCTAAACTTTAGCATTTCAATTTCATGGAGTTTTTCCATTACTCTAATAAGTTCCTCAATTTAAGGAATGACATGAATGATAGGTGAAATTTTTTTTTGATGACAATGGATAATGGAAAAAAGTATGAAATCATAATAGATGAAGTGAAACAAGATGATTAATAAATTCATAATGTTCTATCATTGGTTGGGAATTTATTACTTGATTATGTATAAATAATACCTATGAATGTCGTGTTGTTCATGCATTGGTGATATTAGATTTTATTATCTGTTATTACGTTGATTATGGAATATTGAATTCGTATTTTATATTTTATTAGTACAAGGATAGACCCATGTTTCTAATGAAATTGTTTTTGGATTAAGATATGACCCTTTTATGGAATAAAGGGTGAATTATATTTTGGAAGGGTTACTTTTTCAACCAATTATGGAATGTTAATTTTAATATTCAGATGTATTTTATGAGAATAAATATTTATCTCACCATGTGATAATTTATTTATATTAGATAACCTATAATAAAAAAACATGGCTTGGAGGATAACTGATGACAGATGGGATGACACATCAAGTATATCATGAACTGTCAATGTTTTAGAAAATAAAAATTCACCTTACATTTTAGATAATGAGTTGAAGTAAAACAAATAAAATAAAAGGTAGAGGGTGTCCTAAAAATATAAATGTATATAATTTCAATAAAAATCTTTAATATTTTGAGAGTGGATCATGAAACCACAAAACATTATCATAGTACCTTATTTTCTAATGAATCAAACGACACCTTAGATAATAAAAAGTCTATGGATTTATTATTTGTTAAATTTGTCTTGACCTTTTTTTATATCACTATCCATTAGAAACTTTAAGTTATATTTTTCAATCATATTTATGTTTTCACTTCCCAATAATGTTCTCCGATGTGGAAACACAGTAATATGTTAATTTATATAACCACTATGTTTCAAACATTCTCTTTATAACTGATCATTTAGATTAAATTTTTATGATGTGGGTTTCAATGAATGAAACATTAATGTTTTAATACAATGATATCCCATATTATTTTATAGGCAAATATTAATTTTATGGGGAGTAGAATGTAACACCACGAGTTTTTTTGAATTATTATTGTTTAAATTAAATTTATCTTTTTGATATTTATCATTTCAAACAACACTAAAAACTGTTTATTTAATAATAAATCACTATATTTTTCTTCAATCCATTTCACACAATATAAATTTTACTTTCTCTACATAGAATAATAATGTTATCTTCTGTTAAATTCCACAATGACATTCCTAGATGGCTTCGGTAACACACATGATTCAGGTTTACTGAACAAAAATATATAATTATCAGCTATAAGCTAGAAGATAAATTAGTGTTTAGGAGTATTATTATGTATCTGATAAAAAATATACATTTTATAAAAATAAAATATTATTGAATAGGGAACCAATTAATTTGAAATGAAAATATAATAAAAACTGAATTTAAAGGGAATGTTTTTATTTTTATACTTAAAAATTTATTTTTTTCTTAATAAGTTATATTAATTAAAATTAATATGGTTTAGTATTGTAGTATATATTTTATATATTTGATGAGATTTTATTCATATCCATTCAATAGATGTTATAGACATAACATAATAGCAAACCCAATTTTATAGCAAAAACCCAATATTTCTTATATGTTGTTTTACCAGCTTTTATTGAATAAACTATTATAGATAAAACTTATGGAAATTTTATAGATTTAATATGTCAAAATAAACATCATATTTTTAGGAAAACATAAAAATTATATAAGGGTACGTTTTTGGTTTTTTTCTATATGGTTTAATTCTATTAATAAATATATTGAATATACCTAATTTTAATTTAAAAATGATTTTAATGTAAATTTTTATAAAGATAAATTATATTTAAAATTTGGTTTAAACTATTAACTACATAATATTTTCATTAATTAATCCATATAGGTCATTAAAATTAATTTTTATATGAATTTTTTTATAAATGATTTGCAAATTGTTGGATGATTTTACTTCGAAAATATATTGTGTTGTCTCATCAGCATGATGAATTTAACATTACATTATTCTTCTTATATTAAAAGAATTTAGAATTATGGGGTCCATATGTATAATTATTATATATTTTAATTTCGAATATAGTGAACTATGTTTTTGACCTATAATATTAGTGAAACGGTTTATAATGAATTACAAAGATTACAAGAAGAATTCGGTTCGTAAAGTACTAAACCATATATTTTAGACTAAAAAAACCTAGAAACATCTAAAACTACAATTTTCTAGAAATTATTTGTCCATTAACCATCCATTATTTAGATTGGCTGGTTTTTTGTGATTTGTTTAGGTAAAATCATGGGCACACCGAACATGTTTTCAAAAATGCCAAATGTGACCTTTCCATTCCCTATAAAAGGCCACCACCACTCCGTTTTATTCCAACCTCTCAAAAAAATAGTATAAAATAATATATACACAATAAATTTCTCAGCATCCTTGTCATTTTCCTTGAACCCTTCCTTTTGGAAGATAGAAATCCAACATATCCTATTACCACAATCCAAAAGGAGTTACCTGATTAAGATGTATCACCTTCTCTCAAAATCCTTTATTTTATTTTATTTCTACACCCCTCAACTCTTTTTATTCAATGATTGCGTGATAAAATAGTCTATTAAATATAATAGTATTTTTATTATAATTTTTTTACTACTAGTGGACACACATTTATCTAATGGTTTGTGATCATACTGTTTATGTGTATGGTGAAAACCTGCCTCACTAAACAATGATTTTTATTTTTCTCCTTTTGCACCTATCGTGGTGGAATTTATGATGTAAAATCTGATATATATTTCATATATTATACTTATTATTTTGTTAAGATTATATATTCATTTTAAAACACCTACCATTTTGAAATTCCTTTTGGAATAAATATGATAATTTCGATTGAGGAATTGTAGAATATCGCCCCCCTCAAAGTAAGGTGATTCATTAACACACTAATGGAAATGTATTAAGGATATGTTTAGTGAAATAAAATGATATATTTCTTATAGTATTATTATTTTTTTAATAAGATATATATATATATATTGATATATATAATTATATTTTATTTTTTCCTTTCTTTTAATACAATAACAAAAACAGAAACTATGTTCATGTGTACGTACAACATACAATCTCCATGAAAGGTGTATTAAATTTTGTACATATATATTATATAGATTATTATAACACACATAAAAATTAAATAAGTGATATTTATATCATGTTTTACATGTAGGAAATCATGATATAAGTATAATCACCACATATATAACAAATTATGAAAAATGGGATGAACAAAACGAATATAATGTGATGTGAAACATTAACAGAGGATTCTAAACAAGAGGGTAATATAAGATCATAATAAAACCATATATGGAATTATATATATTAATATGATTCAATAAAATATTTATAATTAACATACAATGAATATAACAGATTTTTCAATGAGAATGATGAGATTAATGATACAATGTAAGGTAATTTCATATCACTCTTTATTTCTAGGAGATATATGCCTTATTCAATGCTCACATATTTTTGTAGTGTATATAATAACCATAAATTTATTATAATAATATTATACTTAAATTTATTTGAATTTATATAACCCTTTTATGTTATGTATATTAAAGGGTCTATGTTTTAATAGATACAAAATTGGTAAATTTATATTTTCTTAATTTTCCTCCTTTGAGACACAAGCCGTGTTATACAGATATATTTTTATATGAGGTGTATACACTGAATTTGAAATGTTATATAAAGAGTTTTAATAATAATAATGATGTATTATGCTCCATTTAATTTCAATTTCTTACATGGGTAGTATGATTGAATGTTACAATGTAGCAAGAGTTTATTGATACAATCTTACAGTTTATCAAGATTTTTTATGATCACGTTTTCTTTAATTAAATATTATGATCCATCGTTCAAGAAATTTCATGAATTTTTATTCTCCAATGGTTTATTTCTTCTTGTTTTAATATAATTTTTTCACATTGGTACTTAATATATATATGCTTTTTAAATGCTGAAAATATTTCTCTCTTCGATTAGAATTATTTGTTCTTTAAAAACCATGTTTTCTAAAACTAGTTAACAACAATATTCTAATAATTTCATAGTATGATTAAAATACCTTTGTACCCTTTTTGTATTATGAATGTTTTCAATGGAATATTTTTGGGTCTTTCCAAATGAGGCAATTCATTATTATTTTTACTATGAAAATGAATATTCTTTTTACCTCATATGACAAATATGAATCTACCCACCATATATTCATTAAAGATTAATTTTTTTCACAAAAGATAAATTTTAAGAAAAATATTTTAAATATATTTTTAGTAAAAGGGTTTTCAAAATCTATTAAATATTATTGTTAATTTTTCAGGGGAAAATATTTTTCAAAACATTTTCAATATTATTTCATGTTTCTTCATGTAAAAATGTGTTCAAATAATTTTCAATATTATTTCATGTGTTTTCATGTAAATTTGGTTTCAAACAATTTTGAATACTTCTTTTTTCTATGTTTATTTGAAGAAATGATTTTTAAAATGTTATGATGATTATTTTATAAGTATTTAGGAAAAAATGTTTTGAAAATGTTTTCATTCATAATTTTAAAGATATCAAGTAAAAATGTTTTAATTTTTTTTCAATCCTTTATTATATGTTTCCAAATTATTTTTAAATAAAATGTATTTAAAAAAGATTTTATGATTTAAAAATGAAGTGTTTCAAACCAATAAGGAAATTTTCTTCAATAGTTCATAAAAAAATATTTTTCAAGGTTATTTTCTATCTAATATAACATACACTGATATTAATAAATACCTTATATTAAATGATCAAAAGTTTCCATTCATATTCTTTCCTAAATGGTTTTTGTTTGGATTTAATAATTATTATGACACCCATTTTACATTCAGGGCCTATATTATTTTGAAACCAACTTCCCTTCATGTTTAAATCATTAATGAAATGAATATGTTACCTTTTTTACCTATGATAGAATGCAATGAAATATTAATTATACCAATTTAATTTCATTGTTATAATTTTATGTTTATAAAACCTATATCTTTTTATGTTTCATGATATGATAAGTGTTTTATTATCTTGTGGAACATGTATGAATGATTTTATTATGATATTTTTGGGATATATATCTCCCTGTAATGCATTTAGTATTGATAAATGTTTTATGAGTTCAAATGGTACATGATATGGCATCCTAATAATGTAACAAGAGTTTCAACGGGAGGACATCCCAAACTTAGAACAACATGATAAACAAGATTAAATCCCAAGATAAAAACAAGAGGGAAATTGGGGGACAACCCATGCCTGAAACAAGAGGGTATACAGGAGAACATACTATCCTCTAATATATAAAAAAAATGGGAGGAAATCCCAAGACAAAAGTAAGAGGGTCTATATAAGATCATTCCATTACCCAAGTAGGTACACTAGTGATTATCCCAAGCCTAACATGTAATAAAGTCCTCGATAAGATTAACTTACATAGGGTTTTTATAGGCATATTTTTCAACCACAATTTCATATCATATTCCCATGTAATGCTTTATGACTTTTTTCTTATGTCTCCTATGATCAATGTCATATAGAATGAAAATATTTATTATGATATGTAACATATATGGTAGGATCTTCATATGTTGTGATCAGGTTTTATAACCATTTTCCATGTTATGATTATGAATTTACTTTATTTACCATTATCGAGCATCTGAGCTCACCGTTTATTATGTTTCCCTTCCACATGTTATGAACAAACATTTTAGATAGTATTACTAATGGTGGAGATCATCATGGTAGTTGTTCAAGATATTTCACCAGAATAGAAGATTTTGTTTCAATGTTTCCAACGACACTAAACTATCATTGTCCTTGGTCATGTATTTTAGCAATGTACTTAATATTAAACAAAAATAATGTAATATCCATGTATGGTAAGCCTGTTTTCAATACACCATCATACTTTCTATTTCATTGGAGGACGTTTTCAATGATTGTGCATATGTATGGAGTACCACCTCGAAAAAGTAATGTGATATATTTTTTATTTACACATAACATAGATGATAATACAGTTATATTACATGATTACATAAAATATATATTTTATATAAAAATTATCCAAATATTTATAATTATTATTTACAATTATTTATTTCCATCTATTGAAAAGTTTCAACAACATTAATAAGTATGTATGGACTGCAATATCCATGAATCATGAAATTTATTTGTCTATATCAATATTTTATCTATGAATATAAATATATAAATATATATATAATGAATATATATTATATTAATATATTTAATAAAATTCTTGAGATGATGCAACCATAATCTAGATGTAAGGACTGAAACTACGGAATTATAACTTATATTATATTAAAATCAGATAAACCCAGGAATAATGTTAATAATAAATTATTATTGAAAAAGGTGTGATAAATTTTTTTAAGTGCACCATTGAAGATATTATTGAGGTAAATATGGTTATGATATTTATTCTTAAAAAATTAATTTTTTATATGTGATTTATGAGAACCTATGTGGAAATTCGAACATGAGGTAAGGGGATACCTTACACAAATTCTATTCAATAGGTTATAATTCAACAAAATTTTATTTTTTAATTGAGGATTATGTGTGAAATAAAATATAAATGAATATTTTTGTATTTCTATATATTTTGGATTTAGAATTGTTACAAATATTCTTTTTATATACTAATTTCTAACTCCAATGATATTATATTTGTAAACGATTTCTTCTTGATTTCCAGTCCAATGAAAAAATATATATATTATCCTAATAGTTAATTCTATTAAGTGTATATACTACACAACTTATATAATTTAAATTAATATATATTTATTGATGATGATTAATGTATCTATAAATGTTTAAAACTCAATGGTATTGCAATTTATTTTTTACTAAGGATGTAAGGACCTATTTTAAAATACTTTTTATAAAATTTATCTTATATTATATAATGTGTAGTTAAATACTTACTTTATAAAAACACTATATTTTTTAATCCTATTGATATATATGTACATTCCATGTTTTCTTAGAATGTTTCATCGATGTTATTCATGAATTGACGACATAATTATTTAAATAAAAAAGTGATATTATTTCTCTCTTTGATCATGTATATTTTTCATACATGTTAATAGTTTTCATAATTGTTTTATAAAATCAATTTATACTAACACAACTTATTTATTATGTTTCATTTATGAAATCAATGCCTATTTTAATAGTTTTAGTTGAATATGTATAATGTTTTCCAAATGGGTAATTTTTAATCACTTTATGACATGGGAAATGAAATATTTTCCTTTTAATGTATACCACATTAATATATTTTCCTAATACCATAACCATGTTATGATATTTATATTCTACTATGAGTTTTCAATTATTTTAAATAGAAATATCATTTAGGAAAAGTTATTTTATTATATATACTATATTATATTTTAAACATATAATATTTAAATTTATATTAAAACATATATATCTCATGAATTGTTCATTATATTTTTTTCTCTTATTAATTTCATGGTCTTTATGCTTCTAAAAAATGTATTGTGATAATATTTAACTGGAAATAACTTTTCCCTTAAACATCCAAATTATTTCATAAGAAATCTAATTATTTATTATTTTAGATACCATTTTTATATATGATGTTTTAATATGAATGTTATTTGGTTATCTAGGGGAAGTACAAAATTTTATTTTATTTACTACATATAAGTATTTATTGATAAGGTGTATTTTTATGAAATAAATTGATCATATATCATATGATGAATTTATTTGATAATAAGTAATGGTCATGGACAAGATATAGATAGCGACATGATGTATAAATTATCTTTTGTGAGAAATTAGTGGGATAAAATTATTAAATTTATTTACGGTTTTTACATGCCCATCAATGAATTTGAATTTAAACAAGGATTTCATGATATAGACATGAAGATGTCAGAGCTCATTACACCCAATATTATACATTTCAACCATTGATAATTTAGTTATTATTATTAATGGTATTACACCATTGATATAATCCATGTAGGTATTCATTTTTCATGTAATTGATTAAATATAATGTGTTTTTAGTTATTTACCATGGAATTTAGACTATTCCATATTAATTAATGATTTCGTTTATCGTTCATAACCAATAATGGGAATTTGATATCATAATTTATTTTATATTCATTTTTCAATTATTTGAAGATAAATATTAAGAATAATATTGAGGATGGGATAGTGTTTCATAGGCTATGTAATTCATATTTAAAATATAATATATTAATCATGTATGTGGATGGTTCATCAAGACTACAAAACTGATTAATCATGCATGGTTAATTCTTTGTATAATATGAGAATAAACAAAAGATAACACCAAATTCGAGTTTCTAGAATTATGGATTCTAAAATTTAATGGTGGATGAATTATGGAGATACATTTTTTATTATTATAAAATTCTATGCCAAGGTATCTAATACATAATCATACCAAACCATCCATTCTTAGTATTTTTTAATTACTTTGAGTTGTAACATTTAAATTAATAAAATCATCAGAAATAAGGATATGTTTATATTGTTTCATCTCACCTGGTATTAAATATTTTTTGAACAATATTTATTTTTACCTTGTATCAAATTATATGTAATGTCTATCAAATGAAAACTATAATATCCTTGAACACGCACAACCATATCCATTGATGAAAGAATAAAATTTATATTTATGTATTTCATACCAATAATAATATCCAAATTTTTTCCTTCCTAAACATACAACAACAAATGGGAAAAAATTGTTTCACTTACACTCACGTGTACATTTTTTGTTTAGTATTTTATATAATTTGTAAAGATAATATTACATAATCAATACCCATGTATTTAAGTGTGGTTATCCCATGTAAGCGATATATTCGTAGTTCACATTAGGTAATCATCACCATCCATATGATACCCTTATATACATAATTAATTCAAGATATATCTTTATAGCATAGAGGAATTGAAACATAAGAAGGGTGATATTAGCTACTCATTAAGGGTTACTGTAAGTACTACCAATTGGATGTTACCATGGATCATATGAATTGCATGAGGTAATGAAAACATAATCAAGTGCATGAGTATAACATAGGAATATTTATATACATAAATACCCATATAATAAAATGATGAGAAATTTTTTAATAAGGGATAGAGTCCTAAGAATCAGTAATAATGATATTTGGGATGGAAATCTTGATAGAAAGGTAATATTATAAACACATAAAAATCATTGATAAAATATAAATATATCATGGGACATCATATTCATCGAAAACATAAAAATATCTTATAATTGGAATAATTATATATCTAACTTGTAATATAAATCATTTAATAACATAATAATTACCTATTTTATTGGAGCACTATTTTGGGAGCACCAATCATATAAGCTATGTCAGTCTCACATGTCACCTATTAGTGGGAACCATCATATAATTATGACCAAGAACCATAAATACAATATAAAAATTTTGAGTTTCATCACAAAACATATAATAATAATTATTTATTTAATAATTTAATTAAATTGTGGAAATTAACTCGTGTCAAGTAATTATATTTGAAAAATAAAAAACTAATCGAAAAGAAATGGCTCCCAAATATGTTACTTTAAAACATGGTTAACATATTGAAAATAAATTGGTGATATTAAAATATAATTAAAATTTTATTAAAACATTTAAAATATAAGTTTCCATAAAAATATCATTGATTCATGATTAACAATTAGAAATTAAATGACTCACATAACAATCTCTTAGAATCATGATGAATGCCTAGATAAGAAAAGGGTTTCATACCAACATATTTGAAATCGTTTCAAACCCACAAAAGAATGAATAAGGAATATATAATTAAAAAATGTCTCCATTATATAATAATTATCAAAATGGTTATTGATATTGAATAATGGGAATACCATTACAAACTCATTATATACTTTTTTGAGGAAAACAAACTTGTAATTTTTAAAATAACTTTTTAAAAACTATATATTAAAAAATTATTGTAAATATACATTTCATTGAAAATAAATGTGGGAAAATATAAATAAATTTTCAATGAAAATAATTGTCATGATAATGTAAAAATCCATTCCAGTTATAAATGTCAAAAAGTAAAAAAATTAATGTTTTTTTAAAAAATGGATATAAACGAGAATTACTATTGGTTTGGAAGAAGATACAAGATAGATATCACTTAAAATTCAGTTTCTTGAGGTTTAATCAATATATTAAGAAATGAAAATTAATAAATGGTAAAAACATTTATAAATAAAGGATAATAAATTAGAACTTGTCCATAAAAATAATATCATATTATTTTTTGAAAAATTAACCTGAACATGAAACATTCTAAAATAAAATAGATTGTAACATTAAACATTTTACACATTGGTATATATTTATTTGTAATTCCCATAAAATAATAATGAAAAATGAAACATTAAATATCCAGAATGTAACGTCCCGGATCCAGAACCCACCCAAAGTCACCCCGTACACGGTTGGTCACATAGCCTCAATTTCTTTTCCCCTGAATGCCGACGGATGCTAACGAATAGTGAGATCATTGGGTGTGATTGTGGGGAAACTATTCCCTCATTGGCAGAATACATAGTGGAAAAAAACAGAAGCAACAGCGGAGGCAGAAATAATCCATAAAAAAGTAAACAACGGAAGACTGAAAGTAAGGAATAACTGGAGCACATGGATATATAAATGATGCATGTTACATATATCAAGGAAAACTTACACACAACAAAATTATGTAATACAATAGTACTAAACTTAAGTACAAAGAAAACATATAAATAACTCCTCAGCATTGGAAGACAAAGCTTGGTCCCATGCAATCTAGCTCTATAGCAAGTCAAGTACCTAAAGTGAAAGGGAGCCTTCCCTTATCTATACCTATAATGATATAATCTGTTTGGGCCCAAAAGCATGGACCAAACAGGGTGTGAAACTAAATCCCATTAGGCAACCACCCGAAGATCTGTTACTAACAGTCAGTGAATATATTGTAGGTAAAAGTACATAAAGTAGTAAACATGAACATGCAGAGTTGTAAACAAACCACAGTTCCAATATCAAGCAACAACAAACGAGCAACTAAGAACAAACAGGTAACCCTCTGGGAAGTACTCATAGACATCACCTCTAGTCCTACCTAATAAGTACAAGAAACCCTCTGGGCAGTACACTCAGCCTAGCCCCTCTAGTATTGTCATACGAATTCATAAAGACTCTCCCATGAATCACTCATAGTAAATTCCCCTTGTAGTCTAAGGTCATTAAGGACTCTATGAGGAAGCATAGAAGGTAAATTTCCCTTATATCCCCAAGGTCAAAGACTCTCAAAGGAAGATCACCCAGCCAATTCCATTTATAGCCCAAGTCATTCAAAGACTCTCCGAGGAAGCTCACACTGTCAATTCCTCTTATAGTGTAGGATGGTTCAAGGTAATTCAAAGTAAAAAAAGGCTCTCTGAGGAATATCACTCGGTATATCTCCTCATAATCTATAATTCTAAAAGACTCTCTAAGGAATCTCACTCGGTCTATCCCCTTATAGTCTATAATACCCAAAGACTCTCTGAGGAAGCTCACTTTGTCTATCCCCTTATAGACTATAATGCTCAAAGACTCTATAAGGAAGCTCACTCTGTCTATCTGTTTGTACTCTATAATACCCAAATACTTTATGAGGAAGTTCACTCGATCTCTCCCCTTATAGTCTATAACACCAGGTTCTCATGGACCTATTCAAGTCAACGAGAATAACAATGCAATATGGCCAAGGTAAAACTTATGAACTACTTGGCTAAAAAGAATAAAACTCAACATCATGTCAGAAAAACATCTCTCCATCCTATAATCACTAGTCATGAGAAATAGGAAAAACAAGACCAAACGGTCGGAAACAAGGCATGCATGGGCTAAACATCCAAAGCATAGAAATTCAACCCTATTCATATCCAATCAACCTCTATGCAAGCCTAAAAGAATGGAAGAAAAAACACAGGGGTAAAATAGAAAACACACAATACCCCGTCCAAGGGTATTGACACAATTACACATAATACTCAAAGAATTTCAACATAAAGGCAAAAACCACTGAACTCTAGAGTTCCGATCAAAATGATCCAAAATCAACTACACCCACAAATTCGGGCACCAGCTTCACGAAAGACCAATCTAAATCTCATTCACTATTATCCACAAGCCTTAAAATCAACATCCAAGGAAAACCCAACACTAGATATACATGAAATAGATGTAGAACTAGAAAACATAGGGATAGGGAAGATAATATCTAGGGGAAAAAAGGAGAAACTAAAAGGAGAGACTTACTCGAGAAGAACCGCCTTTAATCCACCATGAAACCCCATCAATTTGCCTCAAAAAAGAGCTAAGGAGCTCCCCCAAACACTGAAAATTACAACTTCCACGTGAACCATGAGTATGAATAATAATGGCGGAGGAATGGGAAATCCCGAGTGGCCTGTGAATCAAAAAACATAACATTATGTGGATGCATGATTACCCTGAACAGCTTGGAAAAACTGTCTGCCAACCATGTGATTTCTACTGTCTCACCCAGGGATTTCGCATGGATTGCTCACACGGTTTTAAAAACAGTACACTACCTGTGTAGAGCCCACTGTCAAGGGTTGCACAGTTTCCTGGGCTGGCTGTATGGTTTGTTCAGACCGTGCGCCAGCCATGTGCCAACCGTGCTCCCATGCACGACCACCATAATTTCCTCTTTTTTCTCAGAAATGACCAGCAAAGGAAAACATACCTAAAAAGAAGGTCTGGGTTCTTAATAACTTCCCCCCTTAAAGAAATTCATCCCTGAATTTCCCTTTCATGGTAGCAGAGAAGAAGAAACACCAAACAATTCTGGCCACTATGCTCGTACATTGGCCTTCCTCTCCCAAGTCTCATCTTGTACTCGCCCATGCTGCCATAGCACTCATACTAGAGGAACAGACTATCCATGGAGAACATTTGTACTAAGATTGAGAATTTGGATAAGAAGCTCCTCGAATGGTGCACCAACCTTTAAGTCAACCACATCAGGTTGTAAGAAACGAGAGGGGTCTGAAAAGTAACGTTGAAGCCGTGAAACATGGAAGACGTCGTGCATAGCCTGGTACATCTGAGGTAACTTCAACTGATAGTCAACCGGCATAACTCTCTCCAATACCTCAAACAACCTAACATACCTTGGTGAAATCTCACCCTGTCTCCTGATCCTTATGTGCCCCAACCTCGGTGCAACATGTAGAAAATCATGATCTCCAACCTCGAACTTCAGAGGTCGTCTCTACTGATCAGTATAAGACTTATGATTAGAATGCACAATATCCATCATCTTCCTAATTAGCTCCATATTTTATTTGCTCTCTTGGAAAAGACGAGGTCCCAACATAGCTGCCTCTCCTGCCTCCAGCCAACACAAGGGTGATCGGCATGGCCTACCATATAAAGCCTCATAAGGTCTCATCTGAATAGTTGCTTGAAAACTATGGTTTTAAAAAACTCCACTAGATGTTTATGTCTCTACCAAGAACCTCCAAAATCCAGAATACATGCTCGAAGCATTTCCTCAAGCACCTGAATTGTACATTCAGACTGGCCATCTATCTTGGGATGGTATGCTGTACTCAAAAGTACATGTGTACCCAAAGCCTTCTAAAGCCCCTGCCAGAACCGAGAAGTAAAACATACATCCTTTTCTGAAACAATAGAGTGGGGAACCCCATGTAAATGTACAATCTCTTGAATGTACAACTATCATAGATAGTCAACACTAAATGTCTCCTTGATTGGAAATATGTGAGCGAACATCGTGAGTCTGTCAATGACAACTCATACCACATCATTCCCTCGAGGAGACCTCAGAAAACTGTTCATGAAGTCCATCACGACGTCATTCCAAATCCACTAGGGAATGGGTAAATGCTGTAGAATTCTTGTTGGTTGCTGATGCTATGTCTTCTCCTTCTGACAGGTGGAATACCTCATTAAAAACCCAACAACATCTCTCTTTATACATGGACACCAATACTGGTGGTGTAGAAAAGGATACATCTTGGTGACACCAAGATGATCTACCCAAACTGAGGAATTAATGTCCCACATTAGCTCCTCGCGTATGTCTGTTGGCACACATATGCACCCCTAGAAATGCAAGATCTCATCCCCACCTATGAGCCATCCATGAATATATTCTTCTCCTGACACACATTCCTGTAGGAATGGGCATTCAGAATTTGATAACTTCCTCATTTGCACACAATCAAGCAGATTATAAGTAATAGTAATGAAGATAGAAATGTCAGACCTTCTCTACCATGAACCTCCAAATGCATCTAAGAGAACAGAGCCATAAGCTGCCACTCCCTAGTTTCCTCCTGAATGACCAGTATCTGAGTCCTTCTGCCTAGTGCATCAGCCACTGCATTGCCTTTCCTAGGCTTATAAGTAAGCTTGAAGTCAAAATACTATAGGTACTCAACCCACCTCCACTGTCTCAAATTCAAATCAATCTGAGTGAAAATGTACTTGAGACTTTTGTGGTCGGTGAAAACCAAAAAATGATCTCCCAGAAGGTAATGCCTCCAGCAATGTAAGGCATGAACACTAGCAGCCTACTCCAGATCATGTGTTGGGTATTTCCTCTCATGTGGCCTCAACTACTGAGACCCATACGCAACGAATCCATCTCCCTGCATAAGCACATCTCCCAGAACGATAACCGAAGCATCACAGTAAACATTATAGATCTTTCCTGGCTCTAGAAAGACTAGTATCAGTGCTGAATTCAACATTGCTTTCAGCTCCTGAAAGGATGACTAACATGAATCTATCCACAAGAACGTTCTAACCTTCTTAGTCATGCTCGTATGTTGTGCTTCTATGCATGAAAATTCTTGGATGAAGCGTCTGTAGTATACATCCAGCCCTAGAAAACTCTTCACCTCAAAGACTTTCTTCGGCTGCTCCCATGAAACTACTACACTCAATTTTTCTGGGTCTACTGATACTTTTGTCTATGAGATAATATGACCCAAGTCATGAATCTGATCCACCCAAAAGTAGCATTTTGAGAGCTTATCATATAATAGATGCTCTCTCAGTGTACTCAGAATGATCTCATGATGTGAGGCATGGTCATGTCTAGTGTGAGAGTGCACCAAGATATCGTTCACAAAAAAAACGAAAAAAGCATCAAAGTATGGATGAAATACTCAGTTCATCAGTGCCATGAAAATTTCAGGTGCATTCGTGAGACCGAATGACATAACCATATACTCGTATAGACCATACCGGCTCCGGAAATCTATAAGCAGTATTTATTCGATGATCTATTGCACAACAGATGATAACCGGACCACAAATCAATCTTCGAGAACACCTGAGCTCCTCAAAGATGATTAAAGAGGCCATTAATCCTCAACAAAGGATATCACTTCTTAACAATAAACTGGTTCAATATCCGATAATTCAAACATATCCTAAGAGTACCATATGACTTCTTTGCAAAAAGGACAGACGAACCCCAAGGTGAAGTTCTGGGTCAGATTAAACCCTTTTACTACAAATGCTCCAAATTCTTCTTGAGTTCCTAAAACTCAGGTGTAGCAATCCTATTAGGAGGAATGGACACCAGTGCCACTCCTATCACAATCTCAATCGAAAAGTCTACCTCTCTCTTCAGAGGAGAACCTGAAATGTCCTCTAGAAAGACATATCTAAAATGATCCACTACTGGAGGAAAGTCTAACTGTGATGTCCTCTGTCCATCCAGATATAGACTGGCAATCTAGGCGGTAACTCCTCCTTACCCATGATGATCTGGACTCGCACTGCTCACCTAGATATCCCATTTTCCCTTATGATGAAAAGATCCACCCTATCATGATATAAAACTCACCCTATGATGATAGCAACCGATGACTATCTGGAAGGGAAAAAGCCAATCCATTCTGAGGATGACATCATAGCCTTTCATCTCTAGGAAATAGAGGTCGCAAAAGAAGTGACACCCACCAACCTCAATAGGTCACTCTTTTCACTAACATACACTGGATGTCCTCATCCCCAACAGAGTGTCTAACATCAAATTATAAGTAGAGGAAAAGATACAGAGCCAAAGGATATCCATGAGAGAAACATATATAATTATATGGGAATCCCCTGTGTTGAAAAGAGGAGAAGATAAAACTGAGGCAACTAGAATGGTACCTTGAACTGTGGAGGGTATGAGATTCTGATCCTGCTGGGTCTACTCCACCACAAAAGTCTGGCTTGCTCCATGGCCCTATGACCCTGCCTAACTGCTCTGAGCTGATCCACCCTATTGTCCGTGATAGCCTGGCGACTGGCCGCCACTGCCACAACCTCAACCATGGCCTGAATGGCCGGATGAAGTCCAGTTCCCAGACTAGTGAGAAACTAGCGGGGATGATCTAATTTTAGGACTCATAGAAGAACCCATGTCACCATCTCATGGTGATAATATCTGACAGAAATGTTGCAGATGGCCTATATTTCCTCAAGATCGGCACTCCATCGGGTCTCTCTGGAACTGCAGCATAGTATGCCCGCTTCTCCCGAACTTATAGCACACCACCTGGCTACAATAAGATGCGTCATTTCTACTCTGATCTCCTCGTGTAGACTCCCTGTGGCACATCCTGCAATCAGTAGGAGGAATACTAACTCAGGATGTCAAACCGCCCTGGCTCATAGCTCTAAAATCCCTTAGATTGCACACTATAATCAGCTCCTGTTTGACGATGGATGATATCTAAGTAAACCTGATGATGTTCAACTACGATTGGATGTCTTTCCTCAGACCATCCTCAAAATTTTGTGCTAGGAACAAGTCATCTCCTAATAAAATATGTGTGAAGCACTGAAGCTCAGTAAAGTAAGAAAAGTACTCCATAACAAAAAGAGTACCCTGCTCCAAAATAATGAACTCCTGGGCCTGATCGACCCTCATGTTCTCTGGATAGAAGTAATCGTAGAAGATGAAATGAAACTCAACCCACTCCATACTCTGATGGACCCCCGCCAATGAGATTACCTTATACAACCTCTTGGTGGTGTCTTAGAGCATGTATTGTGCGAGCTTCACCCTCTTCTCTAGAGGTATCTCCAGATGCTCGAAAATCATCAGTGTGGCTTCCAGCCATGACTCTACATCCTGGGGTCCACCATCCCATGAGAAAATAGGATGATTTTTCTACTGAAAGACCTATGTCAATTTTCCCATCGATGGGGCATGAGGCTGTGCTCCCTAAAAAGACTGCATCATCCTCAAAAAGCCCTCTCTGAACTGAGCATCAACTCCTGTGTTTGGAAGAACTGTTGGTGCCAAGACTGGCACAATTGGAGGATCTAGAGGAAGTCCATGATCAGCCATATCTGGTGTCTGGTCACTATATAGAAAATTGCATACAACCAGAGGATGTCTTAGTGGCATGACCCTACATGGTCAACTGCACACCTTATATTCAAGATTATAAAGGACTGAAAAGAAGAAGGAAAAGAAGGTAATAGTTGAAAGAAAGCAATCAAGTTTTTCAAAACATGACTACAATGTCTGTACATGAATTTCTCATCCCCTGCCCTAGTACTTCTACACGACTATCCCACATGGTTCCCTTAAAACAAAACTACACGGTGTGTTCTTTCAAGATACAACATGTAAAAAACATGCTTCAGCAACCCGTGTTGTTAGGTACATGGCCGGATACAAGGTCCCTACACACAGTGTGCACATCCGGTACACAACGTGTTCTACTATGATTTTCACAACCCCGTGTCTCTTCCCACACAGTCAGTGACATGACATGTAGTCTAAGTTTTTCCAGGAAGTAAGCCTTAGAAACAACACTAGAATACAGAAAACACTGAAAACGAACATTTAAGTTCCAAATTTTGATCCGTGAGGACCAATACTCCCCGCGAATCAAATCTTGGAATCTTATACATGTTATAACAAAGTGAAGAAGTCAATGATCTATCAAATTCTGGTCCATGAGGGCCCATAACACCTCAAGAATCGTAGTTTGGCATTCATTCAAACAAAACCTCACACAAACAATACCTTATCAAACAACAATTATTTTTATAAAGGAATATATCACAACATCATGCATATTCTACACAACATATATCACAACCACATGTGATTGCTAATGCACCCAAATTGACATGGAAAGAATGCATGACATGTGATTTATAGCAAGTTCCTATATGATGCATGAGATGTCATAATCTCATCTCATCGGGTTGCAAAAAAAATAGTACCTCAATAATATCAATAGTAACAGCACAAGGCATGTGAATCACCCAACAGTGAAATCAAATCAACTATAAAATTGAAAAACCAGAAAACATTCAATAATGGAGGAAATTTAGCTTTTCCATGTACACGAGTTAGCTACTCATGGGAATAGCTTATTACTAATTACCTATTCGATTTTATCCCTTCCTATAGGCTCCAAATAGTAAGTCAAGGGAAATGAATCCTCTGATACCACTTTGTAACGTCCCGGATCTGGATTCCACCTAGAGGTGCCCCATACCCGGTTGGTCACATAGCCTCAAGCGCATTTCCCCAAATGCCAGAGGCTATCGACTAGAAGTGAGGGCCATGGGTGTGATAATGTGGAAACTATTCCCTCATTCGAAGAATACACAACAGAAGAAAACAAAAGCAATAGCGGATGTAGTAATAATCCATACAAAAGTAAACAGTGGAAGACTAGAAGTAAGGAACAACAGGAGCACATACATATATAATTGTTGTATGGTACATATGTCATGGAAAACTACCAAACACAGCACTATGCAGAATAAAACAGTACTAAGCCCATGTATAATGAAAATTGATAAATAGATCCTTAGCATCGCAAGCCACAGCTTGGTCCCATGCTCTCCAGCTCCATAGCAAGTCAAGTACCTGAAGTGTAAGGGTGATTTCCCTTATATATACCTCCAACAATATAATCTATTTGGTCCCAAAAGCATGGCCCAAACAGGGTGTGAGACTAAATCCTAGTAGGCAACCACCTAACGATATGTGCCTAATAGTCATGAATATATTGCAGGTAAAGGTACAGAAAGTAGTAAACAGGAACAAGGTGAGCAGTAAACAAACCACAGTTCCAATATCAAGCAACAACCAACGAGCAGCTAAGCACAAACTGGTAACCCTCTGGTATGTACTCACAACCATCCCCTCCGATCCTACCTAATAAGTACAGGCAACCATCTGGGTAGTACACTCAGCCTAGCCCCTCTGGTTTAGTCATACGAATTCATAAAGACTATCTGAGGAAGCACTCACAACCAATTCCCCTTATAGTCTAATATAGTCACGGACTCTCTGAGGAAGAACACAAGGTCAATTCCCCCTATAGCCCCAAGGTTAATGAATCTTTGAGCAAGCTCGCCCAGTTAATTCCCCTTATAGCCCATATCATTCAAAGACTGTCTGAGGAAGCTCACTTGGTCAATTACTCTTATAATCTAGGATGGTTCAAGGTATTCAAAGTAAACAAGGACTCTTTGAGGAAGCTCACTCGGTCTATCCCCTCATAGTCTATAATCATAAAAGACTCCCTATGGTAGCTCACTCATTCTATTGCCTTATAGCCTATAATACCCAAAGACACTCTGAGGAATCTCACTCGGTCTATCCCCTTATAGTCTATATTTCTCAAAGACTCTTTGAGGAATCTCACTCATTCTATCCCCTTATAGTCTATAATACCCAAAAACTCTATGAGTAATCTCACTCAATCTATCCCCATACAGTCTATAACACTAGGTTCACACATCCCTGTGCAAGTCAATGAGCATAACAATTCAATATGGCCAAGGTAATCCTTAAGAACTACTTGGATAAACAGTCTACAACTCAACAACATGTCAGAAAAACAACTCTCCATCGTACAATCACTAGGCATTGGAAACAAGAAAAACGGGACTAAACGGTCGGAAACATGACATGTATGGGAAAAACATCCAAATCATACCAATTCACCCTTATTCATATCCAATCGACCTCTATGCAAGCCTACAATCATGGAATAAAAAACATAGGGGTGAAACAGTAAACACATAATACCCTGTTCATGGGTATAGACACAATTCCATATAATACTCAAAGAATTTTAATGGAAAGGCACAAACAACCTACCTTTACAGTTCTAGTGGAAACGATCCACAATCAACCACACCCACAAATCCAGGTAAACACTTCACGAAACCCCCCTCTAAATATCCGTCCCTATCATCTACAAGACTTAATGTCAACACCCAAGGAAAAGCCAACACTAGATCTACCTGAAATAGATGTAGATCTAGAAAACCTATATCGAGGGAAGATAAGATCTAGGGATGACCAAGGGGAAACCAAGAGGAGGGACTTACTCAAGAAGAACCACCTTCGAACCACCAAGAAACACCTTTGATTTTCCTCCAAAACGAGCTAAGGAGCTCCCCCAACCTCTAACAATTTCAACTCCCGCGTGAACTACGAGTATGAGGAAGAATGGTGGAGGAATGGGAAATCCCGAGTGCCTCAGGACTCAAAAACCATAACTTTAAGTGGCCACACAGTTATCCCGCACGGTTTGGAAAGTCGTGCGCCAATTGTGCAGTTGCCACTCTCTCGCCCATGTATTTCACACAGCATGCCCGTACGGTTTGAAAAATCGTGCACTACTCATGCGGAGCCCACTGTCAAGGGTTTCATAGTTTCCTAGGCTAGCCACATGGTAGGTAACATAGGTATTTTCAATATATATCATATAAAATGGTAGTATATACACCCCAAAAATTATTATAGGTGAATATCATAAACATATAAATTTGAGAAGATGAATTATAAATGAATACCCCTTACAAAGATTGTACCACTAAATCCAAGAATTAATAAATAAATAAATAATTTTATTCTAATTTAAAGACAAATAAATCAAGTGGAAATAAAAGAAATTATTTCAAACATTCATTAAACACATATTTCTAGAATATAAAATATAATGAAGAAGTAATATAACTTAATAAAGATAAATTGAGTTGTGAAATTCATTACCACTTGGAAACATTATTTAAAATCCCATTAGAAAACATAATTCGAAATGATTGTGAAAATACCCTGAATTATTTTGGATTCATGATATTACATGTAAATGGGTTAGAATATAAACCACAATGATTAAATATGTTGTGAAAATATAACATGTCTCATAGATGTACAAGTGATATGAGAAAACACCTAACTTTAGTCTAGAATTTTCTTTGTATTTATATTAAATCCTATTTAATAATCCTAAATAAATTGATTTATGTTCTAAGAAACATTATGTTTTTGAATCTTATAATTAAATCATTGATTTTATCTCTTTATAACTTTCTTTTTAATAAATAATCAGTTATGTCCATGATGAGTGTTTTGAGGACCTTTGATTCAATATTTGAAAAAAAACTACACTGTGTTGAATATGGTCAAATTGGTAATTATTTAAACATATCCTAAATAATAATCATTAAATACTTAACAATTTTATAAATTAATTATAATTTAAATATCATGAATTATGGTTTTGAAAGATAATGTTTGTTACAATCCATGATATAGTAAACTTTACATACCCATGAGAATTGTTTCAATTTTTTAAAGAACATTATTGAATAGTGCTAAGTAATATTTTAACATTACTGAATGATAATATTATTATATAATCTATATTATTTATTTAAATATACTTATATATAATTGATGTGTTTTGGTGATGAAATGAATGTTGTGTCGCTTCATGAAAGTGATAGTCTACACATACATGAATGATGTTAGCATTTTCTAGTAAGTGAAATAGTAATAATGAAACTGATATATTATCTTTAATTAATGATAAATATGTCAATAATATCATTAATATTTAATATATATAAGAAATATTAATTAAAATAATCTTTAATAACTTACATTTAATTTGTTATTGAAAAATGAATCGCAATGATTCATGAGGTGGTAGTGTTCCATACACACGAACGATGTTATTGTATCCTCCACAAAATGGAAATTAAAAAGTTACTTTTAATATAACAACTATACAAGTATAAATAATTTCTAGACATATTACATATAAATTAAATCAATCATTTTAAAAATTATTGACAACGGATGATGGAAAAAATGATATCAATTATTGAGGTTGTTGTTATCCATACACACGAATGATGGTTTCGTTTGACAATTCGTGGAATATGAGATGGATTTAGATTATGAAATTGTTAAAATAAATTATATTCCTACATTATAAATTGGTTTCATCACATGATTATATTTTATAAACATTTGAATGAGGATAATTGTGAAATAAAATTGAAATGCATAGTCATAAATTTTACCTCTTCTTCGACAACCTATTTAGGATAATAACTAATGTATTCCTATAATGGATTTATAACCAATCCAAGGATTATTGGATGAGTTTATGAAATATTAAAATTTACTTGGTTTTACATTGGGTGATAAAAAAATTTATTTTATGATAAAGATAATATAGGTGGTTTCCATTTATATGTTAGGTGACTGGCACACATGATATTTTGAAAAAAGAAAATCTTGTTAAAACAATATTACGATTTTAAAAGGGTCCAAAATTAATTATTATATACTTTTAGTGATTATATTGAATAAATTAGTTTATGAAATAGATTCTATATATGATTTTATTTTATTTGTTCCATTATCGTTTTAGTTTAACTCCCAAAAAAAC
Organism: Viscum album; assembly: GCA_963277665.1. Taxonomy (NCBI): domain Eukaryota; kingdom Viridiplantae; phylum Streptophyta; class Magnoliopsida; order Santalales; family Viscaceae; genus Viscum; species Viscum album. The sequence goes on along the minus strand of OY728158.1, from coordinate 1,533,613,896 downwards.
TCATTTTCAGCATAATCATGGTAATATATTTTGGTAGTTTTCACTATTGACTATGGTAAAAAAAAATGTTAAAAATATTAGATAATATAAATTATTTTTATTCAATAAATTTAATCTATTTTAATAAATTACATTCATGAAGATGTATAATAAAATTTAAAATTAATCCTAGAGATGTAATGAAATTGCCAGTTATTAAGAAGTGTATTTTTTTAATGAATTATCAATTTAAATTAAAATTAATAATAATAATAAATAATATATTAATTTAAATTAATATTTTTTATTTATTATATATATATTTATTTTAAAAAAATTTCTCATTAGTTATTCTCATAATTAATTATTATGGGGAAAACTATACATGTCAAAATAGTTTTCTGGAAAATATCCTTTTTAAACACACAAAAAAACATATATTAAATTAACATATGACACTTATTCATAATAAATAAATAATGTTAAATATCAATGAATAATAATTATATTAAATTTAATCATATTAAAAACATTAGGTGACTTTTAATTTTCATAATTTATAGAAAGTAATTTTTTTTCAAATATATGTATTTTCCCAATTCAAAGAAAAATAACTTTTCCCAAAAATAGAAAAAGTTCACCAAATTTAAATAGTGATATTCTAATATAAAAACTAATTTAATTAAATTTATTAAATTTTCTAAAATTTGTAAAAAGTAATTATAATATTTTTCTTTAGAAATAGTTAAAATATTTTTTGGTGGAAAAATATTCTTATAGAATAAAATTATATTACCAAAAAATTGATTGAGTATTTAAGATTTTTTCAATGATTTAAATTATGTAATAAATATCTATATATATATATATATATCATAACATATTTAATACATCTAATACCCACCAATTTAAAGACTATCTTATAAAGATTATATATTTCGATCATAGTTATTTGTCATTGTTGCTTATAGAATAAGAGTTTGAACATAGTTTATATTCAAAAATATCGGGGAGTTACCACAAATCAAAAAATAATAATTATTCAGTATTAATTAAAATCAAATGGATTCTATTTATTTATAGGGTAAATGAATCTCTATAATAATTTTCATTATAGAATTTATTTAAATAAATTTAATGTGTTTGATAGATTTCTCCAAATGTAACCCCAAACTGTAATGATAGATAACATATTACAAGAAAATTATTAGGAAAATTAGATGTGTAATAAAATATATAATGTATAATAGTAAATTAGTCGATCAAAATTTAATACATTATGAGTATAAATAATTAATATGATTTAATATTAAAAAAGATTATTGTTTCCCAAATCAATGTTTTCATTTATTTTATATTTTACATTATTAAATTAAAATGACCCTTTTTAAAACACTTTTAAATAAAAAAAGATATATTAACATTATATAATTTTTAAATTATAAAGAAATAATAATAATAAAACTCAGAAAAATCGATTTTGAATATAAATGGTTTCTGGCATAAATTGTTTGTTTTCAATTAAAAGTAACATTTATCAAAAAGTTATTTTAAAATTTATAAAATTAAACTAAATTTTTTATTTATCATGTTAATATTATATTAAGGCATTTTTTGGTTTTCCATAAAATAGATCAATTTTATATAAAAAGTGAAAAATTATGTTTTTATTGCTACTATAACATTTATTAGGTTATAATGATCTAATAATTTTCCAGAACATTTATAAAATGTTTTTCATGAATGAGAAAAAATTAATAGAATAATATTATATGATTATTATTTTCATAGAAATCACCAACAATGATTATTTTACCCAAAATATTTCTGGCCATAAAAATACAATTTTCCTAGAAAATGGGGTTTTACGAGTTATTTGGACTTATCATTAAATTAATTTTTATCAAACTTAGAAATAATGATTTAAATAATATATTTAGTATTTTTAATCATTATAAAAGAATTAAAAAATAAATCTCAATTCATTTTAGTTAACAAATGTAATTTAATTTGATTAATGTTATTTACCCTGTTAAAAACCCAAAATGGTTAATGTTGAAACTACTAGAGTAAACTACTTGAAAACATTTTACACAATTTTAATAAATAAAATATCTTGGATTTCATGAAATTGACTTTTCAAACACTTTATTATTATACATTATTGGATCCATTTGACCATTTAATGCATTCATTTTATAATATATAAATTAAAATTAAAATTACCTGACATATAATTTTTCTAAAACCTCCCCAATTCTCCCCAAACCCCAAGAAAATTATATTGATTTGTAATCATAATTAATAACTCACTAAATATCCCATATACTTACAAGTGTTTTTTTTCTCTAAAAACAAAACACAAAGGCGTATTCGATTTTAGAAGGGTTCCCTTTGAAGGGGTAAGGTAAAATTCTAAATTATGACTTAAAAAATTATTATCCATGATTTATTCTTATACATCATTTAAATAAAATTTAACAATGTTTTAATATATATATTTCAATAATATTATGATTAAAATTATATGATTTTTGTATAATAAATGTTTTCTACCTTCTTTCAAACCATTAAAAAAATAAAATGCTCATTGTGTTACATGCATATTACCTCCCCCATTAGCAGTGTGATGTTGTTTTCATAACCACCTTATATAGATATGTCTATGGTTGAATATATTGAATAAATATTATATATACCAAAATTCAGGATTATTAAAATATAATCCTAATACATTTTTACATCTATGGAAGAGAAGAATAATGCACGTGTGTACGTAGGGACTACTGCCTCCAAAATGTAATGTGTTTCGTTTTGGACTCTAGTTTTTCTTTTTATTAAAAAATATTATAGTTTTATTAAAACCCATAACATCATAAAAATATTATCATTATACTTATTTAATAATAATATTATAACTAAATCACCCCATAATCATTGATGTACAATAATTATATCATGTTCATATTTTGGTCAGTTTGACCACACAAATACAAATGATATAAATTTATTCCACTGATAACTATAGAAACATATTTATTGGTGACATAAAAAAATTAACATTTTTATTCCTTAACAATAGTTTTAATTTACATCTTTTAATTATGTTACTACCCCAAATTTGAAAAAATAATCAAGACAAATTGGTGGCTTACTTCATCATCATCAACCATAAATAAAATACATGGGAAATTAAATTATTAAAATATAATGATTTCTATAAAAATATATTTAATGACTAAAATTATATTTGATTGATTATATTTTAATATATGAACATCAAATAACACAACCTTTTTAAAAATGTTATAGATTAAACATTTGAAGCTTATAACACGTTATGGGAAAAATAAAAAAGAAATAACTAATATATTTGTAATAAATGATTATGAATGATGTTTCTTATCCCAACTAGATTAAGTAATATGATGGGGGTAAATTATTTAATGAAATATTTTTATTACGTCTATGTATATCTTATTTATTTATTAAATAAAACACACTACTATCTTTTTAAAATATCAATGTATGAGCATAAATGAAAGAATAAATGGGACAAAACAATATTTGCTAGGTTCCCATGTAATGGGATATTTACAAGGAGAATAAACATAAATTTTTATTATGTACAAAATCTAGTAATGTTCACTTCTAATTTAATGGTCATAGATTTCTCATTATCTCTCATATTTTACAACCAGTCATAATTTTAAAGCTCACTACTCTATCAAATGAACTATTCTCAACGATCCATTAGATGATTATTCCATTGATCATTTGAATTAATATAGTTTAGAAAACAATGGGTGGATCATAATGTTATACATTAATTCACATAATTTATATCTCTTTCATAACAAATTATTATTCAGTCCCTTTTTATTCACATAAGATTGACCTTCATGAAACCCCTTTCTTAATATTATGAAAACTACACAATTCATCATGAATCCTTCAGTTTTTACAAAACCCACATCACTTCAAATATTTAAAATTTTAGAAAAAAATAATTCCATGATAAAATGATGATATTATGGAAACATTCATGCAAGAAACATCCTTACAGTATTGTTTTTTTAGTTTAGATCCTTTCGATATTTTTTAGTCTTTCCCAGAAAACATTAGGTAGTAGACTACTATTTATTGATGTTAACTCCTAATCACAAAATGGTGAGTCATTTTAAAAAAATTCAAAGAATTATTCAAATATATTTCATGAAAATCCTTTTCTTTACGAAATATTGGGGAAATATTCATTTACGAATATTGGAAGCTTTATGGAAGAAAAATTTTATTGAAATCTAATATTTCATAAATTCTATGTCATTTTTAACATACATGGTCAACACCACCCTTTAAAACAAATTTAATATACCACATTCAAAGTATGCATAAATTTTTATTGATTATTTTTAAACACAAATATTCAATAATAATTATGGAATTCCACAAAAGACCATTAAAACATGCTTTGTCAACAAATATGATAATTCAAAAACCCTGAAATGTATCCTAATGGGATGTTTTCTAAACAAATTACAAAATTTAAAAATATGAATAAGGATATAATATAGATCATTTGGATAATTATTTTTTATTATGAAGTTAGATAATGTCAATACAAAATTTATCTAAAGTAAAGGGTTTTCTCGTTTCAATTTTGCTTCATTAGGATATGATTTGTGTTAATTGGTTGTTACTATTTTGTTGTTTATATAAAAGGAATGGATGAATTTAATCAATATTTACCCAAATATATAAATGCATTAAAATGTAATTTCTTGTTTTATGTTTCATGAGATTTTAAATTTAATGAAAACTATTATGTATGGGTTTTTCTATAATTAAAACCCACTTTCCTTGAGTTATAATGTCATATATTGAACATCATAATTCAATAATTTGTTACTCCCCCCATAAGTCATAATATTATATATTATCATTATCTATATTTAAAATGAATGTTTTTATTCAAATAGTCAGGTACTATTAAATTTATTACCATAAAAGTATGATATTTTTAAAATAATTTTCATTCACTCGAAATAATTGTTTTATTTAATGTTTTCAATTTCCTTTCCAACTATTTTACTCTTATATACTTTAAAAACTGATTATTTATTATATCAGTGGGAACTTCATATTTCTTTTCTACCCTTTTATAAGGTTTTCTTATTATCTATTTTTATGATTTTAGCCATTATAAAATATATTTTAAAATGTAAACATGTTTATTATGCCAGGTAATTTTATTTTATCTTACACTGAAAATTTCAATTATAAATTTATTATATAATATTAATGTAAATATCCTCTAATATTTTTTAATGAAAAAATAAACAAATTTTAAAAATATTAACTTCAACTTTTCGAGAATAACATTTTAAAGTAAATCGTAATGTCTTAATTTTTAGAAAAAGTAAAAATGGTTTTAGAAATACTCATTAAATTTTTCTCTATCTAATAAATTTATTTTTCTATAATGATAATTCTATTTATATAATGATAATTTATATTTTTAATTTTCATTCAACAAAAGCCTAAATTTTTATTATTTTAAAATTAAAATATTTATTTGTTAGTATTTGTTGTAGTTATTTTATCAATGAAATTAAAAATGAATTTTTAATCTTTGTTAATATATTTAATTCTGATTTTGTGAAATTTTTTATTTGATCTTGTACAACCACCAACATTATTTGTTTTGATTAATTATGTAATTTTCTATGGTCGTTTCATGAAAATCTATATCTTTTCAATATTTTAATTATGTGATGATTCCTATATGAATTTTTATTATTACCATGGAACAATTCTCATTGAATATTAATGATGATGAGGGATATATATACCTCAAAATGCATTGGTAATGATTTTACAAAATATTTGAAGATAATATTTAACATGAAAATGAAACAAGTATCATTTTTTCATAGGATTTATAGAGAATGAGGTGAAAGATAACCCAAATAGTTAAATAATTGAATGATTTAATTAATACATCTCCCAAATAGTCACACATTTCAAGGACTTATATGTTTTTTTTCTATAATACCATGAATATAAATCAGTTATATCATAAAACATGAAAAAAATTATCAATAATCAGGATCCTCTTGAAACATTGTAAACAAAACACATGATAAAATAATCCCCATAACATTGGTAATGACAACAAAAGATATTGGTGATATAAAACACCTAGTAAGGGATACACATATCACAAATTATAATATCATAAACATATAAGAGAAGATGATAAATTTATAAATATAATATTAAATATTCAAAAAAAGATGAAAATGTAAAATTTTTAGTTAAATATGAGCTCATAAATACATAATTAGCATAAAAATATGACCTCTCTACAAGTACATATCAATATCTATAAAATATTTGAGAACAAAATAAAAATGAATATTACCTTAAAAAGAGGTACTAAAAAACATTCTATTTATAGTAGTGATTTGAAAAATTTAATTTTAGAATAACTTGATACACAATATATGAATATAGAGAAACATTAAGCATATGAAAATTCACACAAACAATACCAATGTACCATCTTGGGATGGGGATAATCCTCCATTTTACCCATGGGTTTTGGATAAAACCATTAGTGTACTCCCTTTTCTATTAATAAATCCCCCCATGTACCCAATTTCATGATATAAATTCTCCCATATACCCATTGGTTTGGTATAAATCCTCTTATATACCCATTGTCGTAGGAAAAATAATCTTATGCACACTTTGTCTTGGAAAAAATCATCTGTTTTCCCCTATGGATTGAGATAAAATCACCCAATTACCTCCATGGATTGAGATAAATCCTCTATTATACCATATTTCTTTAGGAATAACCGTAAATCATTTTATTATATAGAGATATTAGACCCCAACCATCATCATCCATACTCACATGTTCCACTTCAAAAACCAATATATTATAATTATCCCATTGAAAAATGATGGAATTCATAAACAATAAAAACATATATATAACATAAATATAAAATATCACAGTATATCAAAAAATACCATTTTAAAAAATGATTAATATTATAACAAAATGTAATGGATGATCAAAATTTTACTTTATCGAAGATAAACCATGGTGGTTAGAAATTAGTGAAAACACAAAAGTTATCTCAAAACATATTAGAAATTTTCTTATAAGATTATGAGTAATTTACATATTAAAAAAATTGTATAATTTAATGAGATTAATATTTTATAATCATATTAAAAATGGTTCAAAATAAAATATCCATGAAGATAAATAATGTTTTAAAAAAGGATAAGAAAAAATACAATAAAACTTATTACTCTTAAATGAATCTTTAATAATGGAGACTGATAAAGGAATAAAATTTTAGAAAAAATGTATGTGGAAATAATAAGAAAAATTAAATTAAAAATATTATTTAATAATGGAACCATATAAAATAAAAAAATTTATGAAATTATAATCTGAGGTCGACGATTATAATTTATTACATTGAAAGGATATAATTTTAATACATTTTTTAATATTGTTTTATTAAAAAATATCATTAGAAGGAATAAAATGTATATATTAACTGGAAGTAATTTCAATCAAATGATAACTTGGGATAAAAAATAGATTTTTTTTGTTAGGGATTGGAGTGCATTAAAGGAATTAAAAAAACATGGATTTTGGATTAAGATATATGAATATAATTTAGAATTATTTTGTCATAAAATATATTTAATAAAATAGTATACTCATCATGGATGTATACTTTTATGTGAAACATTTTTTTTACAATAATGGTGTTATAAATTAAAATAATTTCATAATTATTTTGGTGGATCAATTATGAATGATAATTTTGAAAGAATATTATTCATAACCCAATGCAAGTAGTTCAGTCATAAAATCCCCTGACAACCTTCATATCATTTGAATCTAACCCACCTGAGAGTCATAAATGAAATTAGAATATTTATTACAATGGAATACTTTATTATCAAGATAAATATGGAAAAGTGGAAGTCTTTTTAACATGGAATATGAAACATGTGTCTAAAAATTAAACAGGTCTTAAGGAATTTAAAAATGTAACATTGAAACCCTTATAACCAGATAAAACATTTAATCAAAAAAAATTGAAATTAAACATTAAATAATGTAAATAAATCATAATTAATAGAATTTTTCATTAAATATTTAATATACATTACATATTAAATAATTTGTGCTTCATGTCTATGAACTATGTTTAATGAATTCAAATTTAAATAAAATCCATTACATTGATCTAGGTTTGTTATACCAACCCGTTTAACATTTGGAATGATGAATTTAAGATTAATTTATACATTCTTAGTAAACAATTGAATTTATATTTATTTTAATTTGGATCATTTCATATAATATAGAATTTATTTGTTATATTTTTCCTCTTTTCCTTTGCGTGAATATTGACTCGGTGTTTTTATATTTTGGTAAGCATAGCTATAGGATATGACATTTTAATAATTCGAAAAATATAGAGTATAAAAATAAAAGATCCCATAAAATAATTAATTATTTTAATATATAATTTTATTCCTATTTAAGTAACCATTTTTATTTGTAATATATTTTTAAATACTTCCTTCACACTGGTGGATTAGACAAAAAAACTATAAATTGTATTAACTCGATGGGTGATTATGGTAAAGTAGGTGTCATGTAACACATAATATCAGTATAATAGGATAATTGTAAAATCCTAGGTAAAAAAAGAATTATAAATTTTAATCTTTATTAAAAAAAATTTAGTTAAGTATTAATTTAACTTTAAAGGGGATGCTATGTTCGATGGCATACCCGATACACAACAACTGTTTTTTTTATATCTTACGTTACACAAAACGTTGAGTCATATTGAAAAATAATAATATAATATTTTTTTAAATGGTAGTTAATATCTTTCCATTGTATTGGTTAGAATGAATAGAACTAACTATAATATGATTATATACGTTTGTAAAATGTTTTTACATTCATTTAATAAATCTTAATGGCTTCAAATATGAATGAATCTAATTTTATGCAAAAATACTCTAATATTTATTAAAAGGTTGATTTAACTCCTTTAGATGGTGAAGCCTATTTAAATATATTTTTGGTCACTTTTATATGTTATATTTTGAAAAATAAATTTTTTATTTAGAATCCGGACATAAAAATTTACATTGGGTAATTTTTTGGTTTTTTAGATAAAATCCATTTTTTAATGAATAGTAACAAATACTGTATTTTATTTCAAATTTTCCTTTTAACCTAATTTATTTAAATGATATATTATCATTAAAATTGGTTTTAAAGTTTAAGTATATTCTATTTTTACAATTTAATCCAATTTTGGTCATTGGATGTAATTTCACATTAAATTCGACACAATTAAGTGTCAATATTTTAATAGTTATTATTTCTTAAAAACAAGCTTTTTGTTTTGACAACAAGAATTAATTTTCAATAAACTAATGAAACTTCTATGTTTTTAATTTCCTAAAATTGAAATCTTTTTTGAATTCGGAATATCAAATATATCTTAGGCATAATAATTGGTAGTTTTATGAAAAAACTTCAATTATTGTTGAATAGTGAAAACCAAATGTAGTAAATAAAAAACCGACAACTTCATTTAAATGATATTTTACCACTTCTTGTGAATTGAATATCAATAATCCGATATACATGGTTTTTATTAGTATGTAATGTTTCCTTCAATAAGATAAAAATAATTTTTGATGAATAGTAACTTTGGACTTTAATTTAACATGGTTAAAGGTAAATAGGGCATTTCAAGGTAAAAATAATATTATAAAAATATAAAATTAGTTTAACACTTGTCCTAACTTTATTTGATGAGTCATGTCTGACCAATGAAATCCATTGGTGAAATTTTTGTCCTTTGAAAGCCATTTGGGTAAGATAATGACATTAATAACTTTTAATTGAAAGTAAAAATAAAAATATAATAAACAAGTATTATTTTTCTAAAACAATTTCAATTTGGGGTTATATAATTGATATATTTGACTATAAATACTAATTATAAATCTAAAAATATTTCCTAAATCAGTCATTTTTATTTATAATTTTTAGTCATCAAATAAATAAAATTATTTATGACACAATAATGATGTAGTGTTTACCTCATTAATGAATGATTTAAATAAATAATATTATAAAGATTAAAAAAATATCTAAAACCAGACCAATTATTATTGAAAGATTTTATTTTGAAAAAGTGTCATGTTATCATCGACATTAATATGTTTTGAATCTTCAGAAATAGGAAATCATTACGTAATAAAATAATATTTCCAAACATTCCAAAAGAGACCCTCATCCCCCTTATAAAAATCCCTCAAGTCAAACCCATTACTCACACCTCTCAATCCCCTTGGAACATCCATAATCTACCTAAATAATCTCTAAATATCCCTATATTACACCAATTATCCTTTCCATAGGTATAAGCCTCTTTAAAAAATACTTTTGTTCAAACCAAAGGGAGTAACCCGATTTAAAGGTGACATCTACTCTTAGGTTATTTTATATTATTTTACTTCTCCAACCACATAAACTCTTTTTGTTATTTTCTTTTATAAAAACTACATTATACTCACTATAATAGGTTTTTTTATGAAAAGGATTTGAACTAAACATTCACAAACCTCCGTATAATGGGTAAAATCATATTGATTGTGTGGACGGAAAACTACTGCCTCACGGAACGAGGATTGTTCAATCTTCTCCTACCACCTCTTATGGTGGTAATTAAAATGGAACTGTATGTATATGTTATATATATTATATATCTATATATAAATATTGTCTCTATACTTTTTTATTTTTTATTTATAGCATAGCTTTATGGTTTCCATAATGGGTATATACGATAATTTCATTTGAGGATGTGTGAAAAACTGTATCCTCAAAGTGATATTAATCATTCATGTCATACGCGGAACGTATAAAGGATGGAGTTTATGAAATTATATATATGTTATTATAATGTAATTATAGTATATATATATTTATCATTATGTTTTTCTTTCATTAAATATTAAATAGAAATGAAAGTAGTGTTCATGCGTACGTACGGCTTACCGTCTCCATGAACGGTGCATTTTATTTCTTTTCTAAATATTCTATGTACTATTATAAATAAATATATATACTAGATATATATTATACATATGATATCTAGATAATTAATATCATTTTTGAGATAGTGTATGTTTGACCACATGATCAAATTATAATTATAAGAAATTCATTTTTGACTCAAATACCAAATATCGACAAAACAACCATGATTAAGTTAACATATTATGTAATGTTTATAACATGGTAGTAAGTGATATAAATATAATAATAAAAATAAAAGGGTTCTTAATAAATTATAAATTATAATTATTTAATTATTAATAGGATTAAAGAATGAATGGGTCTAGTTGGACACGAGGTAAGGGACTTCATCTCAATCGCCATTCATTGAGGAATACATCGATTTATACACGACATTCTTCTACAAGGTGTATAAAAATCTTTTATATTTCAATTCATTCAATGGGAATATATTTATACAAGGTGTTTTACAAAACGACATAAAATAATGATTCCTTTAACGTAAGTGGTGACAATGAATGTTTCTGCCACCAAGAGTATTATTTGATATATGGCTTCCTTAACAAGTTGTAATATTTTTAAAAGTAAGTTAAATACCATATAATCTTTTACATATTTTGGTATTGAAAATGGTTTTGATAATGGATTTTTCATGTCAATATATTTAAATTATGTGGAAATTCTATCTTTCATTTATATTTTTTTTATGTGTTATGAATATGTTATGGTTCTTGGAAATTGTTTATGTATATTGGTGGTTCCATGAAATACCTAAGGTGGGTGATCCCGAGATAGCTCTCCAATTCATTGGGTAACATGAAAAAGGAAAATTATAATGTTTTTCATAAGAGATTTAGGGAATATATGGTTATGGGTATTCCAAATGTAACTCTCTACGTAGTTGTGAAAACTACAACGTAAGTATGTTTTAGATGCCACAAGATACCTTTATGATTTCTGTTTCATATGTGCTATTCAAAAATATTATTATTTCATGAGTTATGTTCAAAAGCTTATGTTTTGATAAACTATTGTTTTTTTCTTTATTTTATAACCCTCACTGAGCTTTTTATGCTCATCACAAATTTTGAAATGTTTTTTTATAGGATATAAAGATGAATAGGGTAAAAGATGGGATCATGGAAAAGTCATTTTGTCTAAAATTTGGAACTATAAATGACTCTTTTTTTCAAGAGTTTTTATTTTTTGAAAAAATGGAAATTGAGATGAAGTGTCTAATTTTTAATTTTTGATATGTATTTTAATATTTATGGCTTAATTCTAAAAAACTATAAAACTAAAAAGATCCTTAATGTAAATTAAACATTTAATTCAAGATTATGTAATGTTTTAAGGATGTGTACTTATAGTTGGGATAAAAGGTCGGTTTAGAAAACATTAGGATTTAGAATATTCTTAAAATAATGTCCATAAATAAATTTATGGTAGGATTGAAATGATATATCATTTTCAGATTACCATGTTTCTTCTCTAAAGATATTATTGTGTTCAGAATGGGTTTCCATAGAAGAAACTGGGCAGCTATGATGGGATGACATAAGGAGGAAGACATGCTTCTAAATCAGTAACCTGAGATGGTCATAATTTAAACTAAAGAGTTTGTTGTAGTTATGGAACAGTAGAATCATGCAATAAATGAGGGAGGTATCCATACATTAGATCATCTATATCAACCATAGTGGAACATGTTAGTAGTAGAGCATTTCATGAGGCAACATCCCCCATCATTCAGAGGATCATCTGAAACAATGCTAGGATAAGGGTTGATTAAAGCACTGGAAAAGATTTTTGATTTCATGGGGTGTTCATAAAATCAAAAGGTTAAGAATTTTTTTACCATGTTGAAGGTGAAGTTGATCAATTGTGGTCGATGGTGAAATATATCAGGGATAGTGATGAGATTGATGATCTTGATTGGGATGAATTAAAAGGTATGTTTGTTGTGAAATTTTTTCCTAAGTTGGTTCTTCTTATGATAAAAAACAATTCATATAATTGAGGTAGGAGGATGATTTGGTGGATGCTTATAAGAAAAATCACTTGACTGGAAAGGTATGCACTAAATTCCTTACGAGATATTTATATTAAATTCAACCATTTTTACTCAGTATTAAAGCCAAATAATCGAAGGAATTTACCTTATCATGAGTTCATAAGTGATGAAAAAATTGTCTGATGTGCGGAAATGGTGGAAATGGAGTTTTCTGATGATATGGTGTTCCTAGAAAAATAAAATATTTAGAGGTCAAACTGGAAGAAGAAAGGGAAAAAATCTTCTAAAAAGTTTGATGATAAGAAACTTAAGTTTAAAGTTTTTGAAAATTGTGGTAAAATTAATGCTGGGGAATGTCTTTTGAATTCTCATAAGTGCTACTGAAGTGGTAAAATGGGACATAAAGTTTGTAATTTCCCTAGAAAATATCAGGATAATGGTAAGTCAAAATATGACTTACAGACAATAAAATGGTTTATGTTCACCGAAATGGGACATCATGGAAATGAGTGTCCAATGAATTACTCAATTGAGGGAAAGCATCTAGACAACAAGCCAAAAGTGGTGCTGAAATCCTTTTAAACTACTTCAATAGATGTTGTTCTATCAAAATAAGTAGTATTAGTTGCATTGTTTGTTTGTTCAGATTATTCCAATGTGTTGTTTGATTTAGGGTCTACACATTTACTCATTTCTAAGAAGATTTCTAGGAAATTGGGAATTTCCAACAAGATATCAATCCTGAACATATGGAAAGAAAATCGAGGGGAAATGTTGAGATAAAAATAAATTACAAGAACCTTCATTTCCTTGTGTGTGGAAAGAATATACCTATAATCCTTATTGTTTTTCCTCTAGTATAGTTTGATGTTATTTTGGGTATAGATTGGCTTTCGGTTTATCATGATAAGATTGAAGGAAGAGATAAAATGGTATAATTTCAGAAATATTTTTAGTTTCAATACAAGAATGAACCCTTATTTTTGATAACATATTAGGAATTTGAGAAAATAGTAAAATATGGAAATGAATGTTACCTTGAACATATTGTTGAAAATAATTGAATTGTTTTGATTAATGATGTTCCAGTCGTAAATGAGTACCAAGTTGTTTATTCTGATGAGTTGCCTTTTATTATACGTAATCAGGATGTTGAATTTACTACTGACTTAGTTATTGATGCTAAGTCAATTTCAAAACACCCTTATCGAATGGCTCAAATTGAACTTTTAGAGTTAGAGAAGCAATTTTCAGAGTTATTAGATAATGTTTTCATTTGACCTAGAATATCACCAAGGATTGATCTTGTCTTGTTTGTTAAAAAGAAAGGTAGTTTAATAAGACTTTTTATTGATTATAGAGCATTTAATAAAATCAATCATAAGAACAAGTATCCTTTTCCTTATATAAATTATTTGTATAATCAGCTCTAGGGAGCTCATTATTTTTCAAAGATTGATTTGTGGTTGGTGTACCATCCATTGAATGTAAAGGAAGAAGAAATTCTGAAGACCGAATTTCATACAAGATATGGCTATTATGAATTTGTAGATATTCCTTTTGGGTTTACCAATGGACCTGTTGTATTCATTGATCTTATGAATAGAATTTTCTGTGAGTTCTTTGATAAGTTTTTGGTTGTGTTCATTGATGATATTTTGGTTTATTCTAAAAGTAAAAAGAACCATGAAAGTAATTTATGGATTTTCTTTAAAACCTTAAAAAAAGTGTATCACAAATTCATGAAGTGTGAGTTTTTGTTACAAAAAATTTGATTCCTTGGTCACATTGTTTCAAAAAATGGCATAAATATGGATCTTGCTAAATAAAGTTATTGAATAATGGCCAAGACCCTCAAATATTACAGATATCCACACATTTCATGGTTTGGTAGGTTATTACCAGAGGTTTTTTGAAAATTTTTCACTATTATGTATACCAATGACTATGTTAACTCTAAAAGGTTTTATGTTTGTTTGGAAAAAATAATGTGATGATTATTTTCAAGAACTGAAAAGAAGAGTGGAGAATGCTCTTGTTTTGGAATTACCTTCTAGAAATGGTGAGTTTGTTATCAATAGTGATGCTTATTTGAATGGACTTGGTTTGGTCCATATACAGAATGACCGGGTAATTTTTTATTCTTCACATCAATTGAAACCTCATGAGTTAAATTACCCTACACATGATTTGGAATTAGATTCTGTTGTTTGTTTTTTAAAAATTAGAAGACATCATTTGTATGTAGTATGTTTGAAATATATACTGATAAAAATATATGAAGTATATATTCACTCTGAAATAATTAAACATGAGACAAAGGAGATGTGTGGAATTAATCAAGGATTATGATTTCATGATTCATTACAATCATGGAAAGGAAAATAATGTTTCTAATGATTTGGGTCCAAAATGTAATTTTTAATTAACCTTTTTACATTTGGAAAAATATCTTTCAATTAAATACTTGATGAAATTTTGCATAGAAGTTGTTTGTGTATTAAATTATTCTGTTTTCTTTAGGTGTCAGTGAATTAATTCCTATCAGACATAATAGATCAAAAGAAGAAAGAAGACAATGAGTTGTAGAAAAAAGTTATAGGTGGTTTCGAAGGGTACATTTCATGATTTTAACATTGAAAATGATTTTATTTTGCGATTTGGAAGGAGATTATGTATTCCTTGTGATTCGTAGTTGAAGAATGAGTTGTTATGTGAAGCTCATAGTTCTCCGTTTTTAGTTCATCCTTGCTGTACTTGGATATACAGAGATCTTCGAGAGTATTACTGGTCGGATGGAATGAAAACAGATATTTTTGACCTTACTGTGATTTGTTTGACTTATCAACAAGTTAAAGTAGAGAGGAAGTTACCAAAAGGGATACTTCATCCTTTACCAGTGCCAGAGTGGAAATGGGAAAATATTTCCATGGACTTTATTGTAGGATTACCAAAGACATCTCGAGGTAATAATGAAATCTAGGTTATTGTTGATCGATTGGCTAAATATAATCATTTCCTTCCTAGTCGAGATACTTTGTCTCTATATCTAATTTTTCGGTTGTATGTTAAAGATTTAGTTAGGTTTCCTAGAGTTCCCCTGTGTATTGTATTTGATCGTGATACGATGATTAATTCTATATTTTAGAAAGTTCTTTACAAGTTCTTGGGTAATGAATTAAATTTAAGTACATATTTTGACCCTCAATATGAAGGGTAGTCCAAAAAAACAATTCATACCTTGGAAGATATTCTACGTGTTTATTCATTGGATTACCAGGGATGTTGCGACCAACATCTTTCTTTGGTTAAATTTTCTTATAATAACAGTTTTCATTCTTGTATACAGATAGATCCATATGGGGCATTATATAGGAATCGGTGTCAAACTCTAGGTTTTTAAGATGAAGTAGGAGAAAATAAATTTATGGAAATAGAATTGGAAAAATAGATGGCAGAAGAAGTTCAGTTGATTCAGAAGCACATGAGAACAGATCAGATCATGGAGAAAGGTTATGCGAATAACTGTAGGAAGGATCTTTATTTTGAGGTATGTGATCATGTCTTTATCATTGTTTCTCCATGGAATATTTTGATTCATTTTGTCAAGAAGGGAAAGATGAGTCTGAGGTTCATTGGACCCTATGATATCCTAGAGAATGTTGGATCAGTTGCATACAGAGTTGCATAAACCCCATGCTTTTCCCACGTATAAAATGTTTTTCATGTTTCAATGCCGATATTGTATTTGTTGGATTCATCTCATGTTTTCATCCAAGAGGTAGTTCAGTTTGAAAAGAATCTCTCTTCTGAGGAACAACTAATACAGATTCTTGATGGAAGAGAGAAAGTGTTGTAGAATAAGGTAATTCATCAGGTAATGGTTTTGAGGAAAAACCATATGGTTAAAGAGGTAATGTGGGAATTTGAAAATTCTATTTGAGATAAATACCCCCACTTATTTGATAAGTAAATAAAATTGAGATAATTTAATTTTCAAAAAGGATGAAGGATGTAATATCCAATGTAAATAAAGAATAATACATTTTCATTATTTTATAATTTTTGAATTAAATATTAACTTTACTTTAATGTAGATGCTATGTTTTATGGCATACCTAATACACAATAATGGGTTTATTTGAAATCTTACATTGAACGCAACATTGATTTATACTAAAAAATAATAATATAATATTATTTTAAATGGTAGTTAATTTCTAGTTGTTGTATTGAAAGGAATGAACATAACTAACTACAATATGATTATACATGGTTGTTATATCTTTTTACATTTATTCAACAAAATTCAGAGGCTTCAAATGTGAATGAATCTTATTTTAAGCATAAATACTGTAATATTAATTAAAATGTTGATTTACCACCTTTTGATGGAAACCCCTTTTTAAATATATTTTTTTCACATTTATATGTTCTATTTGAAAAAATAATTTTTTTTAGAATTAGGACATCAAAATTTACTATGGGTAAATGTTTGGAATTTTTATGATAAAATTCATATTTTAATGACTGGTGAAAATACTGCATTTTAATACAAAACTACCTTTTAACCTATTTTATTTGTATAGTTAGATTATTTTTTAATTGTTTTTAAAGTGTAATTATATTATATTTTTAAATTTTAATCCAATTTTGTTCATTGAAAATTATTTCACATTGAAATTGTACATAAACATGTGTCAATAATTTGATAGTTATTATTTTTTAAAAACACATTTTTTGTTTTGACAATTAGAATTAATTCTAAATTAATTAATTCAAAATAAAAGTTTTTAATTTCATAAAATTGATATCATTTTTAAATTTGTAATATCAAATATATCATAGGCTGAATATTTGGTATTTTTTGGAAAAACATCAATTTTTTTATGAATAGTGAAAACACTGAGTAGTAGTTAAAAAACAGACTTCATCATATAAATTAATTTTACACCTTCATTGAATTGAATTTATAAAATCAAACATACATGGTTGTTATTCATAAGTAAAATGTGGTTCAATAAAATTTATATAATCTTTGGTCAATGGTAACTTTTGACTTTTATTTACCACGGTTAAAGGTAAATAGGGTAATTCAAGGTAAAAATAATATTATAACAATATAAAATTAGCATAACACTCATCCTAGAATTATTGGATGACTCATGGACGAAAAATATATTCCTTTTGTGAGATTTGTGGCCTTTCAAAACCATTTTGGTAAGATAATCACATTAATATCGTTTTATTTAAAGTAAAAATAAAAATATCATAAACATGTATTGTTTTGCTAAAACAATTTTAATATGTGGTTGTATAATAGATATATTTGACAATAAATATTAATTATAAAGATAAAAATATTTTCTACATCATGTTATTTTATTTATTATTTTTAGATTTCATATAAATAAAACTATTTATGACACAATAATGACGTAGTGTTTATCTCATTAATGAAATATTTAAATAAATAAGTTTATATAGTTTAAAACAATATAAAAAACCTATAGAATTTTGATTGGATGATTTTATTTCTAAAACAAGTCATCTTATCATTGAATTTAATGAGTTGTGGACCTTTAAAAAAAGAAAATCATTATATAATAAAATAATATTCTCATACTTTCCTAAATATCCCCTCCCCCCCCCCTTATAAATATACCTCACTTCTAACCATTAATTACACCTCTCATGAACCTTTCCATGTACCAAGACTTCCCAAATAATCTCTCAAGAAACCTATTTTCCACCTAGAAGCCTTAACATTGGTAGAAGTCACTTCAAAAATCCTTTTGGTTCAAAACTAAGGGAGTTACCCGATTTAAGGTTAATGACTTCTCTTATATTCTTTTATTTTATTTTACTTATCCAACCACATAAACTATTTTTATTCCTTTATTTTATAAAAAAATCAATATTCTCCATATACTAGGTTTTTTTATAAGAAGGATTTGAACTAAACTTCCGCACACCGTCATCTAATGGGTAAAGATCATATTGTTTCTATGGACATCAAACTACTGCCTCACGAAATGATAATTGTTTAATCATCTCCTACCACCTCTTAAGGTGTCCATTAAGATGGAACTATTTTTATATGTGATATATATTATATATATATATATATATTACCTCTATACTTATTTTTTCATTTATATCATACCATTATGGTTTCCATAATGGGTAAATACGAAAATTTCATTTCAGAAAGTGCGGACTACCACCCCCTCAAACTAGTACGACCTGTTCATGCCATACGTGGAACGTATAAAGGATTGAGTTAATGAAATTATATATATGATATTTTACTAGAATTATAATATAACTATGTATCATTTTGTTTTCATTCCATTAAATATTAAATAGAAATGAAAGTATCGTCTATGTGTACGTACGTCTTACAATCTCCATGAATGGTGCATTTCATTTCTTATATCTAAATGTTATGTACTATTAAAAATAAATAAATATATATATATATATACTGGATATATATGATATATATGATATTTACATCATGAATATCATTCTGGAAATAATTTAATTCTGACCACATGAACAACTTGTAATTATAATAAGTTCATTTTTGACTCAAGTACCAAATAGCGACAAAATGACCATTATTAACTTAAATGATTACTTAATTTTTATAACATGGTAATAAGGGATATAAAACTAATAATAAACTTGAAAAAAGTTCTTATGAATGTATAAATGAAATTTAGTTTATTATTCATGAGATTAAAGAACAAACGGGTCAAGTCGGACACGAGGTAAGGGACTTCGTCTCAATCCAAATTCATTGAAGAATAATTTGATTTATACAAGAATTTATTTTATATGGTGTATAAACACGAATGACTTTTCATTTCATTAAAATGGAATATTTTTCTACGAGTCGTTTTACCAAAAGCCAAAAAATTAATGTCTCTTTTAACGTAAGCAGGGACAACGACCTTTTTCTCCATCAGAAGTATTATTCGATATATAGATTCCTTAACAAGTCATAATATATTTAAAAGGAAAATAAATAACATATACGCTTTCATGTATTTTAGTATTGAATATTGTTCTAATAATGATTTTTATGTCAATATATCTAAATGATGTTGAAATGTTGTCATTCCTTTGTTTTTTGTTTTTTGTGTTATGAATATGTTATGGTTCATGGGAATTGTTTACGTATACGGTTGGTTACCTAATAAACCTTGGGCATGTGAGCCCGAGATATCTCCCCAATGCATGGGGTAACATGCTGGAGGTTAATGATAATGTTTCTCCTAGGATATTTATGGAATATATTGTGATGGGTATTCCAAATGTAACACCCTAAGTAGATGTGAAAGATACTACGTAAGTATGTCATGGATGGCACAAGTTACCTTTATGATTTATGTTTTCTATGTGTTATTGATAAATATAATGATTTTATGAGGTATGTTAAAAGGATTATGTTTTTATGGACTAAGGTTTTTTTTATTTATTTTATAACCCTTACTGAGCTTATAATGCTCATCCCATGTTTTGAAATGTTTTCCAAAGGACATAATGATAAATAGGGTCAAGGATGTGATCAAGGAAAATTCATGTTGTCTATAACATTGAACTTGACAAGACTCTTTTTTCGAAGAGTTTTTAATTTATGAAAAAAATGGAAACTGAGAATAAGTGTTTTCTTTGTAATTATTGAGATGTAATGTAATAATTATGGCCTAATTCTCAAAAACATTAAACCCGAAAAGATCCTTAATGTGAATTATCCATTTCATTCAAGATTATTTAATGTTTTAAGGTTTGATACTTATAATTATAATAGAATTTTTTAATTTATTTTTTATAATGGACCATGTTTTTACACTTTTGGATAATTACTGAAGAGCTAAAAAGAATATGAAAAAAACTATTCTTTATGGAGACTTACGTCCCTTCACATACATGATAGAATATCCAATGTTTTAAAGGTGTTTGGAAATATTTAAATATTACATGTATAAATAATATGAAAACCACAAGTAAATTATGTAAATTGAATATATTAAATTTTTATTGGGATAGTTTTTTTAAACAATAATATTAAGAAGAAGAAGAAAAAGGATAAGAAAATTCTTGCATTGGTGGCTTGATCATTTCTTGGACATCTTCTTCAAATTGATGGTAAAGGGTAAAAATGTGGGACATTGGGATTATGTTCATGTTGGAGGGTTATAATATAAGTTATATTTCATATTTTCAGGTTGTATATATATTTAAATGTGTATTTAGTGATGGGGTTTGGTGAAATTGTTTTAAAGGAGATGATGTGAAAATATCAGAAAGACCTATTAAATTTTATTTATTCCATGATGCAATTTCAAGGTAAAATATTGTGAAGAATATACATAATGTTTTATGAGGAGTATTGAGTTTTTGAAGGCTAAAAATATGATTTAAATTCACGTTTCAATCATTTTATGGTGGTTTTACCATTAAGTGTTTACATTTTACTCTTTAGCATTAAATATAGGTAATAAATGTTAACTCTGTGAATTTATATTTTATTAAAAATATAACATAACCCATATAACCAAATTTTGGTAGGGAGAAACTAAATTTAGCTTTTATTTTATATAATTGAATTTTTTAATCTTAAAAAAATATTAAAATTAAAATAATTATTTCTGAAAAAAAAAATTTATTAGAGAAATGCCATTTTGAAAAAAAAGGATTCTTAATTTTATTTAATATTTAATACCCAGTTAAATAATATTAAGAAAATTTATTATGTTTCTATAAAAATTATTAATTTATTTATTAAAATTTTATAATCTTTGTAATTATATATATATTCCTTTATTTTAATAAAAAAATAAATTTTTAAATATCTATTTTATTATTATATTGGTAATTAGTATTAATCTAAATAACAAAAATTTTACAGAAGAAAATAAAATTTTCCATATAAAATAATATAAATATTATTCTCAAAAATATATGAATAATTTTATAAATTCAACTATATATTTATAGTAAATATAATATTTTATTTTCCATTGGGGATGCATAAAAATTCATTTCCCAGAAAAGTTTAGTTTGAAGCATAATGTTTATGTATATGAAAGAATAATGTTTTTTATTATAATGATATTTAATAGATTATATTTTTTCGAGATATTTTCATTTTTCAATAGATCTAATATCAAAATCTAATTTCACCATACAAAAATTTAATTAAAGAAAAAACCGAAAAATAATTTCCATAAAATTTTATTTGACATTCGTAAATGATATTTGTTGGTATTATAAAAATAAAATTGGGATTTTAGTTTATTAATTTTAAATTTTAAATATATATTCATTATATATAAATAAAATTTAACAAATTATATAACATTTAAAATAGATGATATTCTAAATATAAATATTTTATTACAATTCATATAAGAAACATCTATTTTAAGAAAATCATAAAACAATCTTCATATAATTCTACATTGAGGAATTAAAAATTGAAACATATAATGTCACATTTAAATATAAAATTTGAAATTTTAATTTCAAAAAGAATATATATATTACAATTATATTTTATTTTACTAAAAAAATATTTTCTTTATTATATTATTTTATCAATTTTAATTCTTTAGGTAATAACTATTAATGGAAACCATGTCAGTGTTTATTGTACAGTTAATAGAAAATTCAAACGAATATATTTTGTTTTTTTACATTCATCAATGTGTGTGACATGGGTTATAAAACATAGTTTGTTTCTTATAGGATCCAATATCTTAGGTTGTTATATTCAACTCCTAAATATATTTCATCCCCAAAATTTTAATTACCAATTACTAAAATTAATCAATATGGGTATCTATAAGACTGAAATTAATAGAAAATTAATTTTTTAGGTGCTATTAAGTGTTATTAATCTAGTGAGATTATGAATCTCATATATTTATTCCTAAGAGCCAATATCTATTATCATGTTTCTTTCAAACTATTTGAGATAAGTATAACTGATGATTGATTTATTTAGAGTATTTATAGTCGTCACACAACTTATAGATACATTGATTAGGAATATGAATTATGAATTGTTTATTATAAAAATTAATGAGGGGTTTATGTAATAATTATTGTATAGTTTCTTACATAGTATTACCTTATATATAACGAACAATTAATGAAATTCCCATGAATAAAAATCACATAAGCATTATACATGGATAAAATAATAATAGAGGATAATATCATATCAATAAAGGTTATTTTATTCGTATAATAAAACATCATAGTCCAACTAACTTTGATAGAATTATATTCTAATTGAAAATCAACAAATCTAGAGTGGATGGTGAATTTATCATTTTCCCATCATTATCCTGATATACTTCCACCAATTTTTATTGTATAAGATTTCCCTTGTTTTCATAGAATTTAAGAGGTTGTTGTTTTTTCTCATTAGTTTTTGGGGTTGGAAAATGGTTTTGTAATATGAAAAGATCTCAAAATTTGAGGTATTTGACTTTTTAAATGTTTTTTTCAATTATTATGTTCTCGATTCCAAATTGAAAATCACGAGTTCTATGGCCAATCCATTAACACATGAAACAAATTCATGTTTCCCTCAAATATTCTATTATATACTTATTAACATACTTTATAAGTGTTGGAATTAAAATGGCTTTCCCTTTATCACCATCATCATAATATTTTCCATGAATAACTATCATTATCATTAGTTGTGAGTTCAAATACTTGTAAGGACTCGAAATGTTATTCATATGTGAAGATAGTTGTGTGATCATAACCACAAGGATTTTAATTATATCTTATATCCAATATTGATTACCATTACTATATTTTATATCATGTCAATTATCACATTTTATTTCCATGTTCTATGCACATAAAATAATAATACGGGTTATAGATGAGTGTTCAATATTTAAATCATATAGAGTTATGATAAAATAAAATTTTAATGTGTTTCCAATTGAAACCATCACATTATTAATCAGTTCAACCAAAATCACTCTTTGTATAATATAGGTTTTTAGGTTTCATTCTCTCATATTTCAAATCATATTTCGATAAAATAACAAATATATTAAAATTTCATGTATATATAATTATATTAACCAATGAATATCCTAGGAGGGATTTAATCAATGTTTATAGTTAGTCATCTTTGTGGTGAACTATATGATAATTAAATTTATAGTTATAAAAATCTCTTCTGGGTGATTACCCATGTACATATATTGGTTACATCCCATATCCCATTTTAGTATCTAGAAAACTAGGTATCTCAATAAAAAAATAATCTACATAAAATTTTACGAATGTTTTTGGATATCATTCATTATAGAGAATCATCCAATTGAATTTTTTCAATCATTTACACTAATGTTTTCTAAACTAATATCCAAAAAAATACTAACTAAAATATAAATATAAATAAATAGTTACCTTCATACCTACTACATAATGCCCTAATAAACATAATATTCAATAGAAAGTACTCACATGATTTAATTAATATATCTCACACATTATCACACAATTTTTTGACTGGTTAGTTTAGTGTTTAGGAGAATATTTACAAAAATATTATATTTTACAACACTTGTAAAAATTTATGTATAATATTTTTCATGTAGACTCATTTTATAAATCTAATATGATGAAATAATCCTCATAAACTGCAAATTAAAACATTAAAAAAGGTTCAACCCACACAATTAGTAATGAATAATCATATTGTAAATTATGTGAACATAAACATGAAGGGTAACTTGAGTAAGACATAATTTTCAGAATAAAAGATCAAATTACCCTAGGAAATAATCATAAGTCATTATAAAACAAAATGATATCATAAATAAATCATTATAATAAAATATATGATAATCCTCGTAATAAATATCAATAATCAAAATACATATGACCATGAACAAAATCATTAAAAAGATTAAAAAGAAATAATAGTTAGGAAAACATTAAATTTATTGGAAATTAAATAAACCGTTAAAATTTGACATGACATGATTAAAAACATGACAATATTGAAAAAACAATCATTAAAAGTTTTTTAAAACAAATTATCTGTAACTTTATGGGATTTAGATATTACTTCTGTATACCCTTAATCTTCTAATAATGAAACTCAAGTTCTCCTTTATATTCAGATAAATTTTCCCATATAAAATTTTTCATGGGACTATTCCTCTATTATATTCAGTAGCATGGAATAAATCATCCCACGTATAATTTTTAAATGTATAAATAAATTATTGTTCCATTTTTTTATAAATCCTCCCATGTACCCTTTGGGATATGATAAATCATTTTTTGTACGCTTTTGTCATGGGGAAATACTCTTGTAAAATAACAAGATTTGGACATTAAAAAATCCATCAGATGGTGATATATGATTTGACACATCACTATCTCTATAAACCTATTCCAAAAATCATAAAATCCTTAATATATACTACTAAAACCATAAAAAAGAATAATATTATTAAAAATTAAAAAAAAACATTACATTGTGTAAACATAAATGGTCATTTGAAATCAAAAAAAATATAATTTTATAAATGGAATTAAATCATAATTAAAAAAAATGGTGGTTAAATTCTCAACAGAAGATTGATAAACACTCAAGGGTATATAGAAGTAAAAAAAATTGTTTTCAAAATTATTTTAAAAACACTCATTAATTATTATGTGTAAATTAATTTAAAAGAATTTCCTAGAAGGAAATGAAAATAGTACCGTAGAAACATATTTTAATAAGATTAAAATAAAATATCACTCAAAATACATAGAAGGATTCAAAATAGTGATGTAAAAATAATTTGACATTTTTAACCATAAAATAATGATTAATAATAAAGACTTGTGAAAAAAATTATTTCATATAAATGGATGTCAGAATACATTAAAAAATTAAATTTTAAAAATAATATATAATAATGGATTAATGAAAAATATATGTGTGTTGTTAAAAGAAAATGTGGAGTGGGTCATTAAACCACCTTCTTTTCAATGGAGTAAAAAACATTTTGAATATTTTGAAATAAAATTTGTTTGAAAATGAAAATTTAAAAATGATAAGAAAAATTATTCATTAAATTGAATTATGTATAATAAAAGAATCATTTGTTATATTTATATTAGACCATATTAGAGAATATAGTATATTAGTGGACTATAAGAAGGCATTTGTGGAAGCAAATCAATGCAAATAATTCTGAATTATTCTTAAAAAGATTATTTTAATAAAATAGTAGAATAATCAAGGAATAATAAATTTATATGTATCTATCTTTCCTTTATAAATAATGTTTAAATAAAAAACATCATTTTAGGTTACATAGATCAATATTGAATGATAACTATTAGATAATTTCATTTATAGAATAAAGAAATTATTTGATTCAGTAAAACTACTTACAAATTTTGTAATTTTTTAGTCAAACCCACAAGATATGTATAAAATTAAAGAAAAAATTTAATATAACAAACTATTAGGGTATTAGGATGAATTATATTAATTGTTAATTTATTAAAACATTAATAAATAAATATGATGAACACATTAAACATGTCTTTAGAGATCAAATTTGAGAAATGGAAATCCTTATGACCTTTATAAAAAATAAATAAAAACCAATAAAAACAAATATAAATATTATTTCCTAGAATTATACATAAAATGACATGAATTAAAAAAACATCGCAGAAATTTATATCAAATAGGTAATATAAACAAAATATAAATAATAATTTTTTCATGATTATGAAATATGTCTCAATAAATGTAAATTGAGATGAAATCCCTTACCTTTTCCAGATTTGTTCTACAAATGCACCTAACATCGTGAATTAAAAAATATTTTTTTTAAATATCATAATAGTAACCTTATCCATATATATTTAGTTTTATATGCCCAATTTATGATCAGATTCTATTTATTAACTATATAATTACTCTATGAATTTTCATGAATATTGAATTAGGGCTGGAATATATTGGTAATGTTAGTGACAGAGGATTATATTTTATAATGATGTCTAAGGATTTATATATATATTAAA
Source organism: Viscum album (assembly GCA_963277665.1). Lineage (NCBI taxonomy): Eukaryota > Viridiplantae > Streptophyta > Magnoliopsida > Santalales > Viscaceae > Viscum > Viscum album. The sequence continues at coordinate 1,533,586,660 of OY728158.1, read as the reverse complement.
GAAAAAAAATATTATTTATTATTATAATATAAAAATACAATTATTTAATTTCCTATATCCATCAGTGGTATATTTTTATTAATTTTTTCATATTGGTTGTTAAAATTACCCAAACATCTACAAACATTTACTAGATGGTTGAGTATTGAGAACTTGGTGTTATGTATGAAATAAAATCATTGTAAAATATTTATAATGGAATTTATTATTTATTTATAATGGTGAATTATTGTTGATAATTTATATATAGATAATGATACTGTAGAAATAAAATTGTAATAAACATTTTTTATGGAGTTGGTAATCCCCAAACATGAACGATTGGTGTTTTATTATTTTTATATGATGATGGAAATGAAACAAAATCATGTTTTACTGTTTTTATTACATATTTTAATTATGATAATTACATGGAAACTATAATATTATTTGAGTAATAAGATATTTTATATAGTAATAATATAATGAAAAACATAAGTAGAATATAATACTTATATTGTAGGGTTGATCACTTCTTTGACGTCATCATGATATTAATGATTTTTTGAAAAGTATGATAAATCGAGATATTATGTTCATAAAAGATAGTTCCAAGTTTAATATTATGGTATTTTTCCACTGAGAAAATTGAAGGAGAGTGTCATGTTTGAATGGGTGTCAGTTACCCCTATTTATAAGAGAGAAAAATGGTACTTTGGAAACAAATATTTATATTTTACTAAGTCTATGTCAGTACATCATCGTAAATAGTGAAAATGTTTCTAAATTATAGAATGTAAGGTGTCCTGGGGTAGATAATGATTTAAAAAAATGCCTTTCACAAAAGATTAAAATATCATATATGATTTTTACATTATTTTTAACATATTACTATTTCTCTTATAAACTATGAAACTAGTTTTTAAATATTAAATATATTGTTTTATTAAACATATGAAAAAATATATAAAATTTTTCTTTTATTTCTATGGATCTAAAATTATATTATATTTAAATGAATTAATTTTCTATATTTGTAAAACAAATTATTTTTAAATTAAATCTAATATTGTGTACAAATAGTATTTTAGTAGAAATATTATATTTTATCCATTGTGGATTCTTAATCAGATTTACTATTTATTACTATTTGAATGAGTCTCAACATATTTATTTTTGTATTGATACATAAATTTTTTTAATTATTGGATAATTTTGAATTTAATTAATTGGATACATATTTTTTAGTATAAGTAAATATATAATTTTGAAATAATTATTACACAAATTATTATTTTTAATTAGTAGTAATAAAAAATCCATAATTTATCAAAATTAAATATTAAATTTTAAATATTATGCAAATTATTATATCATTTTCAAAAATCTTTTTTACAAATATACTCTTCATAAATATGAAAATAAATCATAACGTTTGCAGATGTAAACCATAAAAACATGTTTATTATAAAATTATATTTTATGAATATTATTTATATAGTGGAAACAATTATCAATGTTATTTATTATAATAATATTTATATTATTATAATGGTTTAATAAAGTGTTACATCGCACTAAAATAATATAAAACATAATTTGCACATGGAAAAAGTAAATTCAAGATGTAGATGATTTTTTTTATAAAATATTACATGATTTTCTAAAATTATATCACAAGGTTCCAATAAATGAAAATAACAGATTCAGAAAAATTATTTTATATTATAAATATTTTTAATATAAAAAACGTTAGAAAAAATTTAGTGAAATATAAAAGTGATATTATTATCATATTCTTTATTTTATTAATATTCAAAAAAAATCATTTTATTTAGAGAAATATAATAAATACATCATAATATAATTTTATTTTTAAGAGTGGAAAATTTAAAATTTATCTCAAGATAATTTAAATTATAAATTTGTAAATTTAATTTTTTGTAATATATATTTTATAAAAAATAAATATTTTTTTGAATATAATCTTTTCATTATTAAGTAAAAGTGATTATTCATCGTATTATGGAAATAAATATTAATGGGTTATATCATACTGTTTGTTATATATTTATTTTTAAATTATTTTTAATATTTTTTATTTTTTATACTTTGTATGACATGTAAGAAAATTTTTATAACATATTATATATTTTAAAGGATAATAAATAATATTAAATTGTATATAATATTTTTAACATATTCTATATATATTGATAATAAGTTTTATTGAATCTGATGTAAGTCGATTTGTTAAATTCTTTTAAGTGAATGTGGTGCTGAATTCGTTGTTCATAATTGTTTTTTGAGTATGGTGTGAGTAGGTTTTTCTTCCAGATTGTTATGTGACTATGATATGGTTAGTATTTTAAAAAAATGGAATGATTATATTGGATGTATGTTACTTAAAATTGTTTTTTAGTGAATGAGATGTAAGTAGAATTGCCCTCAAATTTGTCATTTGAATGAAATTAAAGTATTTTTTATAGGTTTGTTGTGAAAACGTGATGATGTTACATATGGTCACATGTTTATGGTGTGAATTTGATGTGGGTAGATTTTTTCAATGGATTTTTGTGTGAATATAATGTGGGAATTTCTGTTAACAATCTTTTATGTGACAATGATTTAGGTTTCAAGGGTTATAATATTTCCAATGTTTGTGTTATTATTAAAATATTTAAAATAAAAGGTTTCATTGACATGAAATATTTCAATATACCTATAATTAAGTCTATTGGATCATTATTATCTTCTCAGACTCTTTTACTATGGTATATTATTATTCACATTAGATTACAAATCCTTCTATCATGACTTATCGATAGATATTATAGTTAAATTTTCTTATTAACAAGGTATTTTTCCATCGATCACATTTTCCCACCCACATATGATTTTACCCTTGATTTCATTTTATGGTGTCTTTTCTCTAATTGAGTGTTTGAGATCATCTCTTTTTTAAGATCACATTTTCCAGGTTCTAAATATGTGTACAAAATTTGATAATTTTATATGAGAGTATATTTTCAATTAATTATATGGGAAATTTCAAGAGTATGGTAAATTAAAATACTTCATAACGTTTTCTTTAAAGACACTAAAACATCCATTAATGTTACTAATAGATTAATATGAGATGTAATATTCAAATTATGACTATAATATATGTTAAATATATGTTTATACTAGGTCATCCTTCTTTGTATAAGAGATTATATGTAATGTTTATGTTTTAACACTAGACAATGTAGTGTATTCCATTTTCCTAGAGAGCTCACTATCATATTCTCACACACTAATATAAATTAAAAATTTAAAAATAATATATATTTTTTCCCAAGCCAAGAGTCCATTATCAATCAAAATTAATATGCATCAAAACTACCATAAGAAAATTTATCACCTATGGGTGGATTGTGATTTTACTCCTCACTATGTGGTCTTTATATAGGGTCTCACATATTCCCATGACTATTTACAAAAACAGATGAGAAATTTATGGGATGTTCCAAAAAAGATCAAATAAAACCCTATAATAATATCATATAAGATTAATAAACCCATTTGTTCATGATTTTATTATAATCCTAATAGTATTTAGAAATTGCGTCAAAACAGGAAACCAATAAGGGGCCCAATATTTTTTTGAACCCAACATTACCACTTTAAAGGGGGGTTAATATTAACCCAACATAAATGGTAATTCATAATTAAATATGAGATATACTTAATATATGACATCATTAATTGATGATTTCACTTAGAAAAATAAAGATATCTAAATAGTTCAAGAATACTTGAGGTCAAAATGAATAAATTATTTTCCAAATGGCATAAAAATTATATTAGAAAAGGTACTATAAGTTTTCACATTGAAATAGTGTATATAATTATAATATAAAATAATTTAAATTCCATCATTGCATACCCAGGGCTAGTAACCAATAGAATTAAGAAAAAAAATCATAATAATATTCTCCCATATTGTAAATCTCATATAAGAATAATTCAATTAAAAAAATCATATAATTAGTAATAAATTATAAAAAATACCAATTTTCTTATTTGTCAACTGCATGATATAAATTTATTTCATGTGAAAATTGATATATATACCATGGGTTCTCGATGTATCATCCAATGTTCCACTCCTAAAAAATGACATAGGGTATCATTTTAATAATTTTGTAACTATTATAATAAAAACTTGATATGAATATTTATGGGGTCTCAGGGTGATACAGAATTATAAATATTATAATAATAATTTCATATGAATTAATATAACCATTTAAAAATCCAAAAATTAAAAAAAAATATCTAAATAATTATTGAGTAATGTATACTAAACATTTATGTGTTTTTAGTACAACATTATGTATTACATCAAAAAATCAATTTAGTAGTATGTCCATCAAAAGATTCATAATTTATGAATAAAAATAAAATATATAAAATACTATAGTTATTATAATAAGAAATATATTCCTAAGAGGAAAAAATATACTAACACTACCTCGAAATATAATTTGAACACCATTCATATAGGCTCAGTCATAAAATTTTAAAAACACAAAAAATATATATATATATAATAAGTAATAAATTAACTAAAAATGTTTAAATACATAGGGGATCCCAGTAGGCTTCAAACCATCCCCTAAAATGGGATAAGTATTGTTTTTTAATAATTATTGGTCCTTTTTCTACCATGATCATAATATAATAGTATCACTATGAATTGATTCTATCATAAAACTATTAGATCAGATATTAAATCATTTTGAAATCCCCAAATAAGGGATACAGTAGAATAAGTTAATAGAAATAACAAAGGGGAGTTGTTAACATATATTTTATGATCAAAAACCACTTGAATCAGTATATGATGAAAGAACAACTAATTAAAATCAATGGGAGATGATAGAGGGAATGTAATAGTAGAATTAGATAACTATAACCCCCTTTAAAATATTATATATTTTTAAAAGACTATATACTTCATGTAATTTCCTATAAAATAATAGATCTCAGAACGAATGGGTAATTTGGGGATCCATCCTACCACAATTTCCACACAATGTTCTCTGTATAATGAAATCAACCATTGAGTAGAAAAAATATTTGACTCTGTTATTATGCTATAAATGTTTTTTGTTATTTTTTTAACAACTTCCTATGTTGTCACATTATAAAACCCTTCTATAATACCCTCATTTGGGAATTTATACCCACCATACCATATCAAAATATCCACTAAAAATAATGATAATGATCAACATATTCTATCAATATTTCCATATATGAATAATTAAATTATCAATAATTATACTCAATAAAATTTTGAATTCATCTTATTAAATAATACCTAATCAAAAATAGTATTAATAATATTAAACATGAATATTTTCAGATATTAATCATGAAATTACACTTCCATTAAAATTTATCTTCATATCATAGAAGTAAACTATTTTACTGCATATCACATATTATCACAAAATTATTATAGAAATACATAGATACAATTAAATATATAGTTTCTATATATATATATTCTGAGTGTTCTTAAGGGGTGAATTATATCTTTATTTTATTTTTTTGTTCCTCCATGTAATATAATTAACTAAAATTTCACATGAATGACATATCTATTATTTTAACATCAATAGATTTTATTAAATAATTATTATTTTGAACACATATTTCACTAGGAAAACACCTAAATTGGGTAGGACATGGTAGGTAGAACGAATTTCATTTTTTAACATTCCATATTGATGTTTATATAATAAAAATGATAAGAAAATCAAGATACAACATGATCCATAAGCTATAATGTATAAAAGGAGAACAAATTATCCATCGAAATCATGATAAATCCAAATATCTATTGATTGATGTAACATTCCCCAATGTAGCCAATGCGATAATTATATAGAGAATGGATAAATATGGTATTCAATATATTTTAGGAACTTTAAATTTTTTATGAACTCCTATATCTACTCAATTCATAGAAAATGTAATATGTTATCAAATAATGTGATAAATAGTCTATAAGAACCAATGATTTTTATTATATCTTCATATTTAAATTATAATGAACAAATATGAATTGAATTTAAATAAACTTGTATATTCTTATAAAACCACTAAAAACCCATTTTAGTCCACATAAACTTCAATAGAAATAAAAAAATTCTAAAATTTAATCTGTTTAAAGATAATGAATTTAGTTGTATAAAATTGTCTACACCTCCATTATTCTTTTGATATATTAACATTCTTATTCTTCTACTAAACTTATATAATTTTTTAAAGCAAATAGACCTTTAATATCACATTATGTACTATAATTAAATGAAGATATAAGTTTTCATATTAAAAAACCCCAAAAATAAATTAATATTTGAACATATTCTATTATACTCAGAACCATTGGATCAATCCATTTATCCCTCGTATGTGTGGTATGATTAGAATCATAACGAATAAATTTTTAGAACACTATGAGGTAATAGAAAATCCACATCTTAAAATAAATCATAATATTTATTCCCTCGATTAGCATGGGGTGGAAGAGTATTAATAAAATTTAAAGATCCTTTAAAAGAATAAGAAATTGAAAACTATAACGGAACCATTGTTAAACGTATTTTTTAATAATACAACACTTTCCCTTTATTTCATCCCCTATAAGGATCATATTAATAAAATTAGTTTCATAATCACAGATCTAGGTCCAGAACCATTCATCATTCAAAACATTAACAAATTCATATGTCCATGATGAAGTGAAATCCGTATTTTAATTCATCTTCAAAAAACCTTGACCAATTATATATATATATAAATTATATAATAGAACTGTACCACTCTATGTTTAAAAAAGGAATACCATATCAAATATACTATATAAGATAAAACACAAATCTTATAAGATAATATAATTCCTCAATTCATTACTTATTAAATTAAATTACATCTATAGAATATGATGCACATAATTCCTAGTTTAACTGAAACACAAAACTCAATTAAAATATTTTAATTTAAATATAGCCATTATAACCTCACCATTAATATAGATTGTATGAATAAAAAATTTTAAATTATGAAAACAAATTTTTTCAATTGTATGAAATAAATTGAATGGTTATGTTCAAATTAGTAATAAAATAAAAACCATTTAGAGGAGAAGTAAATTCCCTCTAAAAACCTATAATTTTTTCCCAAAAGTATGATTTGTTGGGATTTGAGTACAAATTTTAATACTAATTTTTAACACATTAAGAAAATGTATTTTCCCAAACAAAAAGAAATTAAATATTTCAATTTTATTTTATTTTTTTGATTTGCTTTGAGAGTTTTTTCTTTTGAAAAATGATTAATTATTAGTTCATCATTTTAATTATAAATTTAATTAAATAAACTATGCGAATTAAATTTGGAAAAAATATTCCTTATCTAAAATCATAATAATTTATATTATCTAATATGGTAAAATTAATTTTAGACTTTAATGATTAGTAATGTCATTAAAAATTAATTACCATTGTTAAGCTAAAGATGGGTTTATTTGGGCTACAACTATGAAAATTAGGGATAAAATGAACTACAAACATGTCCAAAATATTTTTAAAAAAATAAATCGACCTTTGTCACCTTTTTATCAATTTTAAAACATTTTTGGACACTTTTTCAATTATTGTGACTAACATAATAATTTTTGTAAAGAAAAAGAGAAAATTTCACCCTCTTTATTTTAAATTTAAATTTTGTGATGACATATGGAAAAAAAGAAATATGTGAATGAATATGAATATTATTTTTTATAATAATGAAATTAAGTTAATTAGGGTAATTTATTATTAATTTTTTATAATCCTATAATTACTTTTAATTCATAAGAATAAACTTCAAAGTAATTATTTAATTGATAGAAAAATATAATAAATGATAGTAAAAATATTAAAACTAAACTAAATTGAATTAATTATTTTGTTCTATTAATTTTCATTATTAAAATATCAATTTATAAACTGTTTAACATAAATAAATCTAATTATATCAATTTCATGATATTTTCTAATTTAAAGGTAAAAAATGTGAATGTTGAAATTAATTTTATTTTTTAATAAATGGTATTTTATTAAATGATTTAATTTTTTTAAATACTAACTTGTACCATGTTTTTTGAAGAATATTATTTATAGGGAAATGGTCCATTTTTTGACCAATAAGACCTTTATAATAAATATACTGACCACTGAATTGTAAAAACTAAGTTTCCATTATTAAGGTTGAAACATTATTTCTGCACATTTCTCACACTATTTTGAAAATTAATTTTCAAAACTAATAGGATTTTAATTTTATAAATTTCATTTCTTATTTAAATTTTGTGAGTTAAACTTATCTATAAAATATATTTTTATTTGAGGATTAATATATAAATTACCTTGGTTAAAAATACTAGTCACTATAGTGAAAACCCAAAATCATAAATATAATGTAACATTGAAGTTAAGGAACAATATTTCTATTTTTTAATATAGGTTTGGATAGACAACACATTTCATGTCTCGTCCCCTGGGGCCCGTGCTGTGACTACCCCAAGCCCGCCTTCCATAGGCCAGGGGCTAGCGACTAGCGCAAAAGGAGTAAATCTCTAAAACTGGGAATGCATTGCCTTTATAAAGTGTAAACACACACAACAGAGTACGAGTTGAAAGTAAAACACTAAACTAAACTGAATACAAAGGATTTATGAAAAGTAAAAGGGGTCGGTATTACAATCCCAATATGAAAGTACAAGTACAACTTAAAAACAAGTACAACTAATGAAAAGTAAAGCAGCTACTGGGCCGTCATGCGGGAATTTCTACCTGAAGGGTAGGTACAAATAGCATCCTCAGCACTCCATGACTATCAGTCTCTTCTGTATACCGACTCATCGTAAGGTATTCCTCCGTGTACCATCTAGTCTTGCTACACTAACCCTCATTCAGCGATGTCTATCCTCTACAACCAATACAATGAGTTGCAGACATAGCCCGTGCAGGGGTGAGTATAACGATACTCAGTAGGGACCCCGAGACACTCAAGGTCTCACAAAATCCAATAAGGATAAACCAAAAAGTATTAAATCAACAGATATCCTCACTTAGGTATATTTCCATACATATACCTAAGTTACCATGTAAACCATCTCCATCATATGGTAAACACAAAAGTTACTGAATCAGCTCAACCACGATTTTATTCTTGGGATAGTATAAATCTGAACCATCGGATTCTAGAGAACTTCTCCTCTATAGAGTACAGTGGACCTGCCATGTCACACAGAGGCACTTCCCACTAACCATGGACTGCCATGGTACCCCTTCTGTCGAGTACCATGGGTCTCCTCAGTCACACAGAGGCACTCCCCACTATAGGTATTCCTCCACAACCAGGCGCTCCCCCTCAAAGCCTATAGAGGAACTCCTCTTGTCGAGTACCGTAGTTCTACCTCCAAAACTAGGCGCTCCTCCGCTATGGATCTTCCACCACAACCAAGCACTTTCCTCTAGGCCATACGAGTCACTCTGAGTCGCTTGATCAACAGTAGTCAAGTATCAGCCAACTAATAGGTTCACACACAAATGCCTTCTCACCTCTCAAAGATCTGATCCAAAAGCTAATGGTATATACTACAACTTTCACAAATTCCCTCATAGAATTATCTCAAAGGTCTACCTTGTCATAGGGGTCTCAACGAAACATATGTCACATCAATCAGATGCTTGGTCTATGAGTTATTAGATTTTTAGTCCCGGGGGCCGGTTGGATTCGTATACAATCCAACCAGACCGTAAGTCAACTAAACACCAAACTCTAGTTGGGTATACTCAGAGGGATAGTTGTGCTCCATGAAAGCTAGAATCAATAAAATTTCATGAAACGATCATCTGGTGCCAAAGATATGGCCACAGAAAGTAAAGGGTCGGTAGAGGGCCTGGGTCCGGTCTGACCTGGTCGGACCGAGTCGGCCCAACCCAGTCTGGGACAACCCAGTCTATGACGACCCTGTTAGACCTGTTTGGTCTGGCTCGGCCCAGTGGGCAGGCTAGGCTGTTAGGTTTGAACCGGTCTCCTGGGCCCGAATGAGCGGACTATGAGGGAAGTACTGCCCGGAGGTCGCCGCATAGGTGGCTCGTTCCGAAGGTCGGTGCCGGTTCAGCCATCACCATGAGGGGTGGGCTCGGGCAGCTCGGGATTTCAGCACGGCTCGGCCGGTTCGACCAGGAAACAGGGCACGTCCGGGCAGGGCCCCGAGTAGGTCGGCAGGATGCCAGGAAGGCCGCAATAGCGCGCGTAGGGCATAACTGGCCAGCAGGGCACCACGTAGGGTGCACGGGGCGTGGTCAGGCCGGCGAGGTGTCGGGCAGGCCGTAAGTAGGGTGCGCGGGGCGTAGGTGGGCCGGCGAAGAGCCGTACAGGCTGCAGGCGGGGCACGCGCCGGGCGCCAGGCAAGTTGTGGGCATGGTGCACGGGGCTCGGAAAGGCCGACGGGTCGCCAGGAAGGATGTGGGTCGGTGGGCCAGCGACCAGGTGGTGGCTGGGTCGGCCGGTTCACACGCGGCTCAGGCCAGCATGGGCCGATGTTGTTCGGTCGAGAGCACCGGTGCACCACGTGGATGGCGCAGTTTGTAGAGGCTGTGGGTAGCATAGCCTTTGTCGTCGCCGCCTTCGTCGCCTCATTTTTGTTACGTCACCGTGCTGAAGAATTCCACAAGAAGAAAAATCAACAGAGGATGTCAGTCAATGTTAGGTTATCCCATATCCTTCGTGTTTATGGTGATAGTAGATGGTGCAATAGAACAAATCTCAACAACATTCATTATCCAAAAAGGAGGGAAGAACAAGGCACTCAATGTAAACATCCTACCTTTAATCATCGATCGTCGATGGTGAAGTCATCAGAAGAAGACGAAGGTTTTTTGCATCGCTTTCGCTGCACTCTTCCACTCCCGAATTCACACGACTGTGGTGGAAGATATTCCACGTCAGTAGCTATCTAGGAAGAAGTCGAAGAAGGATCATCAACGGTGTTCTTCATTCTTCGTTGGCGATAGTTCTTCTTTGGAGGATGAGGTTCCCCATTGAGGTCTTTCCCTTCAATCACCGAAGTGATTTCGTTGTGCCAAATAATAGATTACTTAATCTATTATTTAATTGGCACAAATTAAAAATGGTGAATTAAAATTAAAAAGGCTCCTCCTCATTAATTCATGTGTGTTGGCACATATTAATTGGGTAGTTGGCACCAATTCAAAATAGAGTAATTAATTAGGTAGGCACCCCCTTAATTGTGGAGGATCGGAAAAATTAAATGCTAGTGGAGGTTAAGAGTTTCCCTTAAATTAAAGTGAATCTTGAGAGTTTTCTACACTTTAATGGGGAGTTTCCAGGTGTTAATAGCCTAGGTGGTCCCCACCTCATTTATCCTCACATGGGAGGTTGAGTTCAGGTGGGACCCACAACATTAACATCTCATGGGAGGTTAAGGTGTGGTGGCCCCACCTCCAACTTCCAAGAGGAGATTTTACCCACCCATCACTCACTTGGTGGTTCAAAATAAAATAAAGTGCAGGTCACTTTATTTTATATTTTTTCAATAAAATCCAAAAACTAAATTTTTTTCTCGAGCAACTATCGTTGAAGTGAAAGTCTTCTTAATAGAAAACTGGTCCTACGAGTTCAATGATTCCCTCATATTTTAATTCCTAGCACAAATTCAAAAGTTATAAAAAACCTGATCGTATGTTTACTGAATGTACTTGAAAAAAACTTCAGAAATTGATTTTGGGAACACTGGGCCTCGGAATCATACGCCGTCAATTTTCACAGACTGTAAAAATTCCCATGTATTAAAATACATTCTACAGGATTTTTGGGTCTTTACATTCTCCACACCTCAGGTCTTTACGTCCCTATAAACTACAAATCGAACTAAGGGAAGAAATGGGGGTACATAGCACGCATCTGAGCCTCTCGCTCCCATGTTCTCTCCTTGAGGTTCACGTGATGTCGGTTAATGTGCACCAGAGGTATCAACCATCCACGTAAGAACCTCTCTTGTTGATCCTCAATCTCCACTAGAACCTCCGTAAAAGTCGCCCCATCGGTGACGTCCAGCTCTCCATGGATGATGATGTGAGATGGGTCGTGCACGTATCTCCACATCTAAGATACGTGGAAGACGTCATGCACCTAGTGCAACTGAGGTGGAAGAGCTAAGTGGTAAGCCACCTCGCCAACTCTCCTGAGGACCTACAAAGGTCCGATGAATCTCGAAAATAACTTTCCACCTCGGCCAAATCTCTGTAGACCTCATCGAGGCGAGAGCTGTAGAAAAATGTGGTTGCCATCCTCAAACTCTAGAGGTCTTCATCTTCTATCAGCAGACGACTTCTGCCTGCTCTTTGCAATCTTCATCTTCTTCTGGATGATCTGCAACTTCTCTGTGGTAGCTCGTACCATCTCTAGTCCCAACAGTGGTGACTCCCCAAGGTTTTTCCAACATAAGGGTGATCTGTAAGGTCGTCCGTACAGTGCCTCGAAAGGTTCCATCCTAATGGTGGAGTGATAAACATTGTTGTACGCAAACTCCACCAAATGAATGTGATCCTCCCAGATGCGACTGAAGTCACAGATACAAGCATGTAGCATGTCCTCGAGGGTCTAAATAATCCTCTCAATCTAGCCATCTGTCTGAGGGTACAAGAAGGTGCTCAGACGTAGCTGCATCCCAAAAGCCTCCTACAACCCCTTCCATAGCCTGGAAGTAACCGTGCATCATGGTAAGAGACAATAGAAGAAGTCACTCCATGTAGCCACAAAATCTAATGCACATAGAGGCGTTTCAAGCTCTATACTGAACCCTACTCTCTGATTGGTTTGAAGTGGGCCGAATTGGTGAGAAGGTCCACAATCACCCAAATCGAGTCATAACCCCTTGATGTATGTGGAATATCTATCATGTTGTCCATGGATATCCCATACCACTTCAACTATTGGACCTTTAAAGGGTGAACCAAGCCTACTAGTACCTGGTGCTCTGCCTTTACTTGCTGATAATTATGTCATCAAGAGACAAACTCTGCTACTGCCTTCTTCATACCTGGCCACCAGTGCTATCGTCGAAGGTCCTGGTACATCTCCTCCACTCATGGATGTAACACTAGAGGGGATGTGTGGAACACCCTCAACAATTCTTCCTGAAGCGATACTAGTACCATAGTATGTCTTCTGAATATGATGACGTTCTACCCATCTTCAGAAAATCCATCAGGTGTCTATCCTTTGGATATCTGAGCACGTCATATCTTGCAGTCAGCATCCCCATGCTGTGCCTCCCTGACTCATGGAAGAAGTTGGGGAGTGACTGTAAGGTACTGAAGGAAAACTACTCCATATCTATCTATATATGATATCTTCAAAGAGGCCACATTCTCCTTCACTTTGCATAGCAGCTGTATACCAGATCTTCTACTGAGTACATCTGCAACAACGTTCCCCTTCCCAAGAGTGTAGACTATCTCAAAGTTGTATTCCTGTAAGAAATCAAGCCAATGACGTTGTCTCAGGTTCAGGTTCTTCTGAGAGAAGATATAACTGAGACTCTTGTTACCAGATTACATGGTAAAACATTCACCCATTAGATATTGCCTCCATATCCTCCAGGCGAAGACCGATGCTGCTGACTCCAGGTCATGGGTATCATAGTTTTTCTCGTGATGTCCTAGGATGTCGAGAACCATATGAGATCACTGTTTGCTCTTGCATTAAGACACACATGAGTCTGGTCCCTCATGCGTCATATTAGACTGTGTACCCTATCTTTTCCTATAGAAGCTTCAATATGAGGGTAATAGCCAGCCTCTTCCTTAGCTCTTGAAAGCTGTGTTGGCATCTTTCCGACCACACAAATGGTTTCCCATTCTTCGTCAAGACTGATAGTGGTTCTTCAACTCTGGAGAAGTCTGGCACGATCCTCCAGTAGTACCTAGCCAAACCCAGGAAACTCCATACATCTGTCACACTCTTGGGTGGCTTCCAAGAAAGTACCACATCAATATTCACTGGATCTATTGCAACTCTAGCCTCTGAGTCGACATGTCCCAAGAAGTGAACCTCTCAAATCCAAAACTGGCACTTCGAGAGATTTCCATAAAGCTGTTTCTCTCAGAGTGTGTCTAGTACTACATGGAAATGGTAGGCTTTCTCCTCCTCCATAGTCGAGAAGATCAGTATGTCGTCGATGAAGACTACGACAAAGCAATCAAGGTAATGCAGGAATACCCTATTCATGAGTCCCATGCACATTGTTGGATTGTTGGTTACACTGAAAGGCATAACCAAGAACTCGTAGTAGTCGTAACAACATTTGAAGTCCATCTTATGCACATCCTCATCTCAAACTATGAGCTGGTGATATCCTGATATCAGGTCTATCTTTGAGAACCACTATGCTCCCTTTAGCTGATCAAAGAGGTCGTCGATCCTCGAGAGTGGGTACTTATTCTTTATGGTCACCTGATTCAGGCGACAGTAGTCGAAACAAAGCCTCAATCTCCCATCCACCTTCACAGCAAACAGAATCGGGGCTGACCAGGGAGAAACACTATGTCAGATGAATCCCTTCCCCTGCCAGTCCTCTAGTTGTACCCACAGATCATGAAGCTCCGCGGGAGCCATCTAATACACTAGTGTTGATATAGGTGCCATATCGGGGTATGGATCAATGTAAAAAATCCACCTCTTTTTTAGGAGGTAGACCTGGGACATCATCAGGGAAAACATCCACGTACTGGTCTACCACTATAGGATAGCTCAAAATCTATAAATCTACAGCTCCAATGGTATGGCAAGCCAACTGATGAGTGATCGGATGCACCCTCCTCTGAGTAAGTTAGTCATGTGCTTTAAAGGATCCCTTCTCGCTGGTAAAGGTGATCTTTGTCCCATCCGTGTGTACACACCACAATTTGTGCCTAATACAGTCAATATAAGCTTGGAATGTAGATAACCAGTCCCTACCTAAGATGATTTTGTAAGGCCTCGACTCCACAATGATGAGATCGCAACCGAAGCTCTCGCCTCATTGAGTAAGACCACACTACCAGAACTAGTCCGTTATTGTCGATTCTCCTCTCATAGAAGTATATATCCATAAAGAATGAGCCAACGACTCCATCAGAATCTCCGTTCTTTAAACGAGGGCAGTGGCAATGAAAGATTGACAGACACCTGTGTCTATAAAAACTGCAACTATGGTGGAGTATACACATATCATATATCGAATCTTATTCAGAGAACCATGATCATATGCCTCACCTTCCTAGAGCTGAGCTCTCTCCTGTCCACCTGCTCCCTGAGGTCGGGGTGGACCTCATGGTGGTGGTGGTGGTGGTAACACCTCATAACGTCGTCCACCGCCAGCTGCACAACCAGATCCTCTGCCACATCCGCCTGATCCCTACAGACCACCTCTATTGAACCTGTGCCTCTGCCTTGGAGGTCCCTCAACTGTCTACTGATCATCCGAATGGCGGGTCAGATAGTCACGAGCCATGTGACCCTGTCTACCGCATGAGTAACACTGCTTGCTCCTGGAATGTCTGTATCTACTTTGGGTGCCCCACACAACCAATCCTGAGTCGTGTGGTTGTCCATCTGTAGTTTTGGTGCTCTTGGACCTCTACTTCATCTATCTACTGCCAGCTGTAGAAGACTTCATTGCATGTCGACTAGCAGTTGGTCTCGCTGCTGGAGGCTTCTCAGCAAGAAAAATATCTACTACGAGGGCTCTCTCTAGCACGCCAGCCTGCATCGGGATGCTGAGTGAGATAATCAGAGTTCTGATCTCCCTTCTAAGTCCCTATTCGACTGTCCGAGCCTTGAATAATGGGTCTCATACTATATCCATGGAGTAGTGAGAGAGGTCGGTGAAGCTCTCTGAGTAATGTGCCACTATCATGCTGCCCTACTATAGATGAAGAAACTTTTGAATCCACACAACACAGAGAGTTTTTGGAACAAAAATCCTCCAAAAATAGGCTCTCGATGTCTGCCCAGAGTAGCATCCTCTCGTCGTTCACCTGGACCATCAGGCTCCACCATCTGCCCACTGCTTCATGTAGAAGGCTGGTAGCAAGAATCACCATGAAGTTGGCTGGTGTCCCGACCTGTCTGAAGACTCTCACCACAGCCTTCAGCCAATCCTCAGCTGTCTGTGGGTCCGTCTCTCCTCGGAACCTAGGTGCAATCTGGCGTTAGAGATCGTGCAATGTGCTCAAGCAGCGTGCATCGTCTGCTGCTAGGGATGGTGGCATCGGTGGCCCAACAGGTAGTGGTACTGTTGGTGCCTCCACTAGAAGAGGGCCTTGCATCGAGGCCTCTTCGCTCGGTGGGCTATCTGTGCGTACTAATCTCAGGGCTCTAACTGATCATCTGAGGGGAGGTATCTTGAAAGAAAAAGATGTGAAACTATCAAAAGACTATACCTGGTGAGTTGACATAGTTGAGCTAACTTAAAGAATTTTTTTTAAAACACACATGCAATTAGTGTTTTCATGCACAGAGTCGGTAATCATAAGTAAGGGTCCTGGAGTATTGATACGTCGGCTACCGCACCAACACTAGTCTCCCTGAATTGAAAACCACACTCAGTACACTTAACACTATTTCTTAAGAGAAAATAATGATCGGAGTCCTAATTTCAGCGGTTGAACGGACTCCTCTGATACCAATTTTTCACAACCCATCCACCGAGGCTCGTGCCGTGACTACCCCAAGCCCGCCTTCTATAGGTCAGGGGATGGAGAGTATCACCAATGGAATAAATCCCTATAACTGGGAAGGATTTTCTTTTATAAAGTGTAAAAACACACAACGGAGTATGAGATAGAAGTAAAAAACTAAGCATAACTGTATACAAAGGAGTGCTGAAAAGTTAAAGGGGCCAGAAATACAAGCCCGACAGGAAAGTAAAATTACAACTGAAAAACAAGTACAAATGAAGAAATGTAAAGCATCTATTGGGTCATATTCTAGGAATTCCTACCTGAAGGGTAGGTACAGATAGCCTCCTCTTCGCTCCACGTCTGTCAGTCTCCTTCGTGTATCGACTCGTCCTATGGTCTACCTCTGGGTACGTCCTGTCCTGCTACTCTGATCCTCAGTCAGTGTTCTATGTCGTCTTCAACCAACAAAACGTGGTACAGGCATAGCCCTTGCAGGTGTGAGTATAACAATACTCAGTATGGACCCTGAGACCCTCAAGGTCTCACAAAATTCATCATGGATAAACCAAAAAGTATTAAAATCAACAGATAACCTCACTTAGGTATATGCCCATACAAATACCTATGTTACCAAGTAATCCATCTCAATCAGGAGGTAAACACAAATGTTACTGAATCAGCTTAACTAGGATTTTATTCTAGGGATAGTATCAATATAAACCCTCAGCTGTTGAAAAAAGCTTCCTCTATCGAGTACATTGGCAATGTCGTGTCACACAGAGGCGCCTCCCACTAACCTTGCACTGTTGAGGTACTCCTCCTATTGAGTACTGTGGGCCTACTGCGTCACATAGAGGTGCTCCACACTATAGGTCTTCCGCCACCACCAAGCGCTCCCCCTCATAGCCTGCAGAGGTACTCTTAATGTCGAGTACTGTATGTCAGCCTCCACAACTAGGCACTCCTCTGCTGTGGGTCTACCACCACAACCAGGCCCTCCCCACTGGGTCATACGAGTCGCTCCGAGTCTCTCAATCAATAATCGTCAAGTCTCATCCAGCTAGTAGGTTCCCACACAAATTCTTGTTCGTCTTTAGAAGATCCGCTCCACATGCTACTGGTAGATACTCCAACTGTCACGAAGTCCCAAATAGAAGTATCTCAAAGGACTGCCACATCATAGGGGTATCAACATAATAGAAGACGCGTTAATCGGAAACTTGGTCTGTGAGTTATTGGCTTTTTAGTCCCGGGGGCCCGGTTGGATTCATGTACGATCCAACCTGGCCATAACTCAACTAATCTCCGAACTCTAGTGGGGTATACTTAATGTGATAGTCATGTTCCAAGAATGCCAGCGCTGCTGACGGTTCGTCAAATGGTCATCTGGTGCCAAAGATATGGCCAAAGAAAGTAAAGGGTCGGTAGTGGGCCTGGGTCTGGTCCGACCAGGTCGAACCGACTCAGCCCAACCCTTTTTAGGCCGACCAAGTCTGGGTCAACCTGGTCAGACCAGTTGGGTCTGGCCTACCGATTGGGCGGGCCAGCCTGTTAGGTTCATTCCGGTCCGCTAGGCCCGACCTAGCGGGCTACAAGGGAGGTTCGCCCCAGAGGTTTCTGCGTAGGTGACTCGATCCGAAGGCCATGGCCGGTTCGTCCAGCACCGCGAGGGGCGCTGCTCGGGCAGCTCGGCAGGTTGGGGCAGCTCAGCCAGTCTGGCCAAGAACCAGGGTGCGGCCAGGCAGGCCGGGTGGCTGCCGGACCGGGTACCGGGTAGGCTGGTAAGATGCCGGGAAGGCCGCGGGATGGCATGTGGGGCCTGGGTAGGCCGACATGGCGCTTGGCAGGCCACATGCTCGGTGCGCGGGGCACGAACAGGCTGCCGGGCAGGCTGCCGGCAGGGCGCGAGGGGCACGGGTAGGCCGGCGAGGCGCCGGGCAGTCTGCAGGCAGGACGCGCGGGGCGAGGACAGGCCACGGGCAAGGCGCGTGGGGCGCGGGCATGCCACGGGTAGGGCGCGCGGGGTGCGAGCAGGCCGGCATGGCATGTGGGCCACGAGAGGTCGGCAAGCTGTTGGGCGGGCCACCGACAAGGTGTGCGGGGCACAGGCAAGCCGGTGGGGTGTCGGGCAGGCCTTGGGCAGGCGGCCCGGCGGCCGGGTAGGCCAGTTCCACGCGGCTTGGGCCGCTGCGGGCCAGCGGTGTTCGGCCGGGATCACCGGTGCGCCACAGGGGCAGTGCGGTTTTCGGAGGCCATGGGTAGCATAACCTTTTTCATCGCCACCTTCTTCACCTCATCGTTATTATGTCTCCATGACGAAGAACACCAAAAGAAGTAAAATCGACGAAGGATTTCGGACCATGTTAGGTTGGGAAGTATCCTCCACAATTATGGTGATAGCAGACAGTTCAAAAGAACAAAGTTCAACAACCTTCATTATCCAAAAAGGTGGGGAAGTACAACGACTAAAATTTAACCCCTACCTTTAATCGCCGGTCATTGATGGTGAAGTCGTGGGAAGAAGATAGAAGTGTTGTTCATTGCGTATTCCACACTCATTCACTCTTGAATTTGCACGACGGTTGTAGAAGAGATTCCACATCGGTAGGTGTCCGGGAAGAAGTCG
This sequence comes from Viscum album, assembly GCA_963277665.1. Classification (NCBI taxonomy): domain Eukaryota; kingdom Viridiplantae; phylum Streptophyta; class Magnoliopsida; order Santalales; family Viscaceae; genus Viscum; species Viscum album. The sequence goes on along the minus strand of OY728158.1, from coordinate 1,533,567,256 downwards.
AAGAAGGATCCTCACCAGCTTTCTTTATTCTTCATTGGTGAGGGTTCTTTGTTGGAGGATGAGGTTCCTCATTGAGAGCTTTCCCTTCAATCACCCAAGTGAATTCATTGTGCCGAATAATAGATTACTTAATCTATTGTTTTGTTGGAAAAAATTCAAAAGGGTGAATTAGAATTGAAAAGGTTTCTCCTCATTAATTCATGTGTGTTGGAACTTATTAATTAGGGAGTTGGCGCCAATTCAAAATGGAGTAATTAATTTGGTAGGGTCCCCCTTAATTGTGGAGGATTGGAAAAATTAAATGCTATGGGGTGAAGAGGTTCCCCTAATTTAATGTGAATCCTGAGTGTTTTCTCCACTTTAATGGGGAGTTACAAGGGGCTAAGAGCCAGGGTGGTCCACACCTCATTTATCCTCACATAGGAGGTTGAGTTCGGGTGGGACCCACCACCATAACCTCTCATGGAAGGTTAAGGTCTGGTGTCCCCACCTCCAACTTCCAGAAGGAGGTTTTAACTACGCATTACTCACTTGGAGGTTCAAAATAAAATAAAGTGCAGCTCACGTTATTTTATATTTTTTAAAAAAAAACCCAAACACTAACATTTATTGAAGACAAAATATCGTCGAAGTAAAAGTCTTCTTAAGCGAAAACAGGTGCTGCGAGTTCAACGGTGCCCTTGGATTTCATTTCCGAGCAACGGTTCAAAATTTATAAAAAACCCACTAATATATTTACTGAACGTACCCAAAAAAACATCAGAAATTGATTCTGGGCACACCGGGCCTCAGAATCATGCGCCGTCAATTTTCAAAGACTCGTAAAATTCCCATGTATTAAAAAACAAATTTCCCTAGGATTTCTGTGTCTTTACAATATAATACCTTCACTAATATATATATCAGAATTTTATCCAATTGGGGTGGGATTTAATTTCCATTATTGAATAGTTTTGGTTATTTAAAAAATTCCACTCTTCATCAATTATAAAAGTCCAGTCACTCACATTAATGATTCACACCTATAAATCTATTTACCTTAATGAAACCCTACAAAAATACTTCCCCTACATCTATATTAACATTATATAGATTTTGATCATTCAAAAATAACATTCCTTTTTTTATTAAGAATATATCTATAGGAGATTTCCCAAATAGATGTTTTTTTTCTTCACTAATCTCATTCATCTCTATTCTTATATTAAAAAATATAATTCTTTATTAACACATGTAATGTATTAAAATAGTTATCTAAATTGTATTGTGATTTTATTATATTTATGGAATAATATTTATACATATCAACTTTCATAAATTATAAAATAAATTTTTCAGAGTGTGTGTATGGTAGACTACTGCGCTGTTAATTGAGGTAAGTCATTATTTTTAAAATAACATCTCACGGTTAGATATGATGATTAATTTAATTTATATATAAAATATTTTTGAAATAATTATACAAATAGTGTTATTATATCAAATAAAATATCTTTAATTCAATTCTGTTTAAAATATGATAACGTCGCTCCTGTCTTAGGGGGACTACCACTTCACAAAGAAACGCGATTTTTTTAATAAATATTGATATAAAAAGTAATAATGATAAATTAAATAAATATTATATATATATATATATAATGATATAAATTTTTTAAAATTAATATATCATAACCTACCTTATCCTTTCACGCTTCATGAGAAATGATATCGCCCCTCCTGCGTATGTACGACCTACCATCTACATGGAGCAATGTGACTCATTTTATGTAACCAATTTAAACTAATGGTATATGGGCTTTAGTAAATAAATAAAATTCAAATCATTTTGGTGATCATTTAACTATATCCTATTCACAATAAAAAATAATTCTATTGCAAAAAATTGCATGAAAAGTTTTAGAAATTAGCACCTAAAATAATGAAAAAAATGAAATATTATTAACAAACATGTGGTAAAATTTTATAAGTGAATATTTTATGGTATTATATATATTATTTTGTTTCTATAATAGATGTATAATAAACCTATATTTTTTATTTTTGATCTTCAAACATGTGTGAATGAGGTCAAACCTGAGGTAATGGTTTCTCATCTCACTTTTACTCTCTTATGACATACCCCATATTTTCCACTTATTTCGTTGTGTAGAGCATATAAATCACATATTATATTTTATATCATGAATATATTTTTCATCATGAAATTTATTATTCTATTTGATTATTACTTATTTTATAGGGATTTCGATTTAGAAGATACCATTGTTTTAAGGGTGTATTTTATGATATCATCATTATTTATGATTAATTTTTAAGTCTCCATTTGGGGAATTATATTATAATTATATCATAAAAATAGCCTTTTTCATTTAGATATTAATTAAAATTTTCAATTAATATTATGATTTTACATATCTTCTTTAATTATAATAAATAATAAAATTTCGTTATGAATATATGATATTATTTATCCCTTCAATCAAAAATTCTATTATCGAAAACAATTTTTTCCTAAAATGTTTCAATACCTATCAATATAATTTTTAATGAAATTTTCACCCTTTTATGAAATTTTAAAATAATTTTTGAGTGGAATACTATTTTCATTTTTCATGTAATCCTTGGTTGGTATTTTCCAAAAATGTGAAAAGAATTATTTTTTTAAAATTCATTTCATGTATTGATTTTCCTCCATAAACACTCAGTTATTCATATAGTATTTTAAATTATTCTGAATTTAATTTTAGTAATAAATTAATTCAAAATTTTTTAGGACAACTAAAAAAATTAAAATGTATTTTTTACTTTAATAAAAATGGTTTTCATAAAAATTTTATGATTTTTATATTCCTCTATGACATAAACCATTTGTTTTACATTTTATACACTTATGATATGTTTTAATGATATAATTGTTATTATTTCTCTGATTGGTTTATGTTTTTTATGATGGAGGACATAATATTTTATTACCATTCATCATATTACTTTGATTGTATTATGTACTACATTTATTCTATTGGGGGTAAGTGTTAACATTTTCGATGTTATTTATTAAATAAAAATACTTATGTGGATTATTTTTTACCCATTTAATATTAGGAATGAATTGTACTTATTTTTAATGTGTAATCACAAATAATATATATCTCCTCATTGCATAGACATGTATAACTAGACAAATCAGTTTTCCAAATAAGACGGGTTTCTTCCAATAAATTTAAAATGCATTGTGAATGGACTTGGAATTATCAGCTGTTTGGAATTATGTGTTCCCCCGATAGAATATAATTAATTTTTATGTGATTATTATATTATTTATGATATCCATGTATATTTTTTAAGATTGTGGCAGTATTTATGACTTTATTTGACCACTATTTATTCCTTCCATATTATGCTCAATTTTTTATTAAATGGAATGTGTTTTAGTTATCTATATTTACATATTGATTATGCTTATTTATTAGTTATAACATCTTCTATACGCTGACCCTTAATTAGAATATATGCTCACCCCTTTCTTATTTTTTATTTTCCCAAACACACTACTAATTATTTTGTGATAGATATGAAAGGTTGAATTATCATGAATAATAGAAATATCAATGAACAAATTTTTTAATTATTATCTTCAATGTTTTTCAAATTCATGTATGTACCTATTTTACCAAGAATAATAAACTATTAGGACTTTGTTATTCAAAAACATGTATATAGTTTCAATGTAACATTGTATATAGCAATTATGGATTACTGAAGTTAATGTTGTTTTAAATGGTGCAAATGAATGTTTATTAGAATCCTTAGGAACTGGATTTAGGAAATCCTATATTAGGGGGAATAGACCAATAATAAATATTGAGTATAATTATAAAATAACACCCTAATGTTTTTTAAATATATAAACTACATTTTTACATATAAATACATCCATACCTAAATATAAAAAGCGGATGTGGTTCTTGTACATATATATCACGGGGTAATGACTCTGAAAAAGGTTCCTCAAGATTAACTCAACCATTACATGGTATATAATAACATTCATCACTATTCACCTTATTTGATACTTTTATGGTATATTCTTATGAGAAGTAAAATGTTTATTACAAATAATTATAAATTATTTGAAAATATTTTGATGATTATGGATTTTTTCAAGATAACCCATTTTTGTGATTATGATAGTATCCCTGATACTTTTTCCTATTTATATTTTCTATTTCTCTTGTTTTGTGATTATACATTATGATGCATAATATTATGATCAAAATACAGTTTATTAAATTGTTTATAAACATCACCTAGAAAATATAATTGGAAATGTAGAAATGCACCAAATCCAAGGAGTAATAGTGATCATTTATATGATTTTCCTTGGACAATATTTCTAAGGTAACTAGTATAAAAATCAACCTATTTAGACATATATCAGATTTTTTTGAGGGAGATAAATAATTATATATTTATTAATTACTTTTATAGAATCTTGATAATAATATGATATATAAGAAAATAGGTATAAGGGGATGATGGGAAATAAGGGTTTTCCCACATTTGACAATTATAGAAATAAAAACCCAAGAAAATTCATGAAGGTAATGGGAGTGTTCTACATGTATGGAGAGAAATGGAAACATTCTCAAAATTAAATGGTATAGAATAAAATAACCAACATTTTATAATTCTACTATATGTAAATGTGGAAATATGAAAATAAATTCCCCGCGATTCATGAGAATATACATTAGAAGAAAATAAGGGATCATGTTCAATGTTACTATCTTTCTACATACAAAGTGAAATAATTAAATTTCATAATTATTTGGATTTAATTAATATATAATATTATTATTTTTATCAATTATAGAACAATTATAAGAATCATAAATTTTATAGGGATTTTACAGTAGTATATTTTATTTACATATCTGAAAGAATATGGAGAATAGTATCAAAAACAAAGAATAGGGATTCAGTTGAATGTTGATCATTATTGGAAATGCATCATTAAGGGAAGAAACCATAATATTGTTACTGATGTAGGGACTATAAAGATATACATCTATTTATGGGATATAATGGGTTGCATTGAATTATATTAGGAATTGATGTTTTAGGTTATCTTTTCTAGATTTCATATTATATTTGGATCTACGTAATATATTCTATAATATGAAGTTTTATTTTAGTAAGTACGAATTTATTTAACAAGGGTTTGTGGTCTCCAAGGTATTAATACATTTTCTGAGAGACATTAAAATGTATTTTTATTATCTAAGAAATATAATGATGATTTAGTTTCCTTCATTGAAAACTTTTAGACATTAGAATTAGACAAATATATTTTGGATTATTAAAAAGTTTAACAAAATATTGAATTAAATAAGTTCAACAATAGGTGTTTTATGATAAATTTTTCTAGCCATTTTAGTTTTGGGAAATATCTATTTCCATGTGTAATTAATTTTTAATCAAATTATCTATTATATGTTCTTCATGTTGAAAAATTCATTTTTGTAATTCATTTTATAAACTATAAAATGAAGTCGAAATTGAACAAATCATTTCAAAAAGATGAAATTGTTATTATAAAATAGAATTATATCAAGTATGTATAGTTTCATATGGTCTCATTAAAGAATTACTCGACTCTAGAAAAATGATATTCGATAAAATATATTTTTTAATCACATCATTTTTGTTGAACCAATTGTCTTTTCTTCCATAATAGATTTATGGTATTTTGGTGAATAAATTTTCAAAATCATTCGTTATATAGTGATCATTGACTCTACCAATGTACATAATTATTTACGTTATTATTACTTGACCATTAATTCCCTTTTTACTAATGTTCCCATGATTGGAAACATAGAATGTGTTATTCTAGATAAATTTTATAATTTCAATCCTCTATAGTCATGTGTGTTTTTTGATTCCCCTTTTTACAATATTGCCTTTAAATATTGTTTTTTTTATTTTAAATCTCTTTTTTATAGTATTAAGGTTGAATTTAGAAGATTAAATTTAATTAACTGTGGAATAATGTGACCCCATGAGATATTGAAAGATTAAATTCGTGTTTTATAACATGTAAGTCCCAAAACACCAAGCATGGAATATCATATAACTCCATATGACATTACAATATATCTCAATAAATTGAATCTCTTTGATAACAAGTGATGCATACAACCTAGAGTTTAAATGTAATGGTATACTCTATTAAAATATTATTATTTTTTAAAATTACTATTATAGAATGACTATTAATTTGGTGGGGTTGAATAGTAATAAAAAACAATGAAAATTATTTTTTTTCGTAGGTGTAAAATAAATTGAATTCTTATCTATTTAATAATAAAAAAATAAGAACCATATGAAAGAGAAAGAAATTGTTTCTAAAAAGAAGTATTATATTGAAAGGTGGATTACTCATGCTTTGAGAACATAATTTAAAATTAAATTGTTACAAATTTATAAATATAACTTCACCAAATAAACATAATTTTTTACATCTAAATTTTGAAATTATTATCGGGTTAATTTCACAAAATTTTTGGGAATTATTAATTTGTTCAGGAATATTGAAAATTATAGATATTTATTAAAAACATACTTTTTAAAATTAATAACAAGGTTAAATTATATTTTAATATGTTTTGAATGTAAAATTCAGTCAACTTTATTCGAATTTCACTAATTTATTTCATTTGAATTATTTTTCATGTTGAATTTTTATATTAACACTTTCTATTATTAGGGGCATTTTATCTTTAAAAATTCACTCATTCATTGTGTCTACTAATTAATTTTAAATAGAACTCATAAAAATGGTGAAATTATTTTTAAAAAATGTATTCTACATTTTTTATCAGGAAAATATTCATTATCGAATAGGGTTAATATAATTTTTTACTATTATAAATAATGATATCAGTAAAACGTTATTACAATATTTAATATAAAAAAGTGTTTATAGGGGTTAAACATTTATGATAACAGTTAAAGTGACCTACTAACTTGTCTAAACCCCATTATATAATGATTTATATAATGAAGAAAAATACCACCATATTTCTTTTAAATTTCAATTCTGTGTCTTGATAAAGACAATAAAAGTATATGATCAAATATAAATAGTTATTTTGAAAATAATTAAATTATTTTCTAGATTTATTTTTTTTAAATATTTACTAAATACATAATTTCTTAGAATGGTTAATAAATTCTAACACGATAGTTTTTTATTTAATAGAAAGATTAAATAAATTATACTAGGAATGTTAAAAGATAAACAAATTGAATGAATTATTTCTCTAGAATAATTATATATATATATATATATATATATCATTTTATATATTTTTTAATATAATATAATCAATTTCCATCAATTTCTTTATTTTTTTTAAAATTTCAATTAAATGAATAGTGCTAAATTTGACAAAAAAATTATTTTTTATTAATATACATAATGTACTATTTTTAAAAAAAATTAAAAAATTATCTGAACTCGATATATTATTTAATTCATAAAATTTTCAAATATGGTACATTTATATACCAATAATTATTTTATAGTGAATATATTTATAAATAATTACTAAATATTGGATTACATTTGTAAAGGTTAAAATGATATTTTTATCACGTTACAAGAGATTATGTAAAAATTAATATTCAGAATATATAGAAATCATTTTAGTTAATTAGTATTTCGGATTTATTATACGTTTTTTCAAATTATATATTACGACTCATATTATTTTATTTTTCAAGGATAAATTACCTAGTTTAAAAATAATAGATACTAGAGTAAATCCAAAATGGGAAAGTAAGAACTCTTATATGATAAGGAAAAAAATGTTACAAAATTGTTTTTGGTGTGGAAGATGTTGGTTCAATAATATATTGCACCAAAACCATTAATTTTAATTTTTGGAGATGCATTTTGTTATAGTTACTTGCCACTATTGTATTCTGTTAGGTATTTAAAAAAATTCCACTCCTCAATTATAAAAGGTCACTCACTCTCATATTTTCTTCACACCTCTCTTGAAATTTTTCTCAACCAACACCTTAAAACCCCATCCCTACAAAATCCTTAGAAACATTCTATGGTTTCATTCCTTCCAAAACGACATACCCTAGAGTCCTTAATAAGTGATTAAAATGATGTTTCACTAACCATAATCCATGTTTTTATATTTTCATGTTACAATTTAATGGATAAGTGTAAACCCACCAAAAATCCAACCAGATACAAAATTATAACTCTCCACTACAATCAACCAATGAACCATGCCCAAAAATTTTTAAATTTCAAATTTCAACTTTCAAATGAAAAAATCCCCAATCTCAGGTCATGTATAGCCCGCTTCACGTGCCCCAACACTTCCACCTCCATCCATCTTCATCGCCGCCAAAGAAAACCGTCGTTCGAGACTCGCAATCATCGCACCACCGACCTTATCCTTACGACACTGAACTGCTGTCACATCGATCCATCACCGTCGACAACATCATCGTCATCGGCCACTTCACCAGTGATCGGCACCAGCACCGAACATCATCTTCGACTCCGATCCGTAAGCACATCTTAATCGATGTTTAAACACCCCACCAGAATACTGAATCCCATCGCCATTATCTCAATATATCGACACCAATGACCAACACCATAAAAAAAATCACCATCGAAGAGCACAAACTGCTTGTGAGGAAGAAACTCAAAAGATAAATCAAAACCTTAGTAGAACCCAAGATAAAAAAAATAAGAGGACTGAGAGTTGATGCTCAAAAGGAAGAATAACTGGGGTTGAAACCCTAAAGAAACTCGGGGATGAAACCCTACAAGGAAAGCTCCAAGATAGCCGAAGCATAGACCCAAAACCACTGTGTATCCATTGCTCCATAACTGACCTGAAGAGGAGCGGTGGAGCACTTGGTCAGAGCAAGGTGGGGGCGGCCGAGGTAGAAAACCTGAGATAAAAACCATGGTAAGAAACTGAAAAATTAAAAGAAAGAAACTATGAATGAAACCCAAACAAGAAGAACCAATTCTGAAGGCACCTAGAAATCTGACTTCTACAAAACCTTTTCCCAAAACCTCAAAGTATCCCTCACTCCAAATCTGACTAAGATAGAAGCCGAGGAACTCATGGTTAGAGTGTCGTGGAGGTGGCCGTGGGGAAACCAAAATGCCTAAAAGGACCAGGGCGGAGGAGTCGTCGCTGCCATTGGGGGTCGAAACCCTAAGAGGCGAAAGTCTGAAGGCGAGCTGATAGATTCAAATCTCCAGGAGAATGAGGCGCCATCATAAGATTTTGTCCGCTCCTATATCTAAATGAGTTTTCACGAAGAGAAGTTAATTTCCTTCACAAAGATCATTCTTTTTTTCTTATATTACATCCTTAAATTATTTAACATCACATTCAATAAAATAACCTAAGAATATACCATAAATTTATGTTATTATGTTTATGGAATTAAATTTACACATCACCATTTCTATCAAATGGGAAACAAAATTGTCAAATCATATGTACGGTGGACTACCACTTCATGAACTGATGTAACTTATTTTCACTAAAAACATATAATGGATGGATATAGTGATATATTAAATTTATATATAATATTTATGATATATTTATACTACTATAGTTATAATATCAAATATAACTTTTTTACTTTTTATTAAATTTAATACATTATTAGATCGCTCATCTATACGAAATACTCTTACCTCATGAATCTATGTGATTTGGTTTTTAGTTAATATATACATGGAAAGTAATGTGGTTAAATTAAATGAACTTATTTCATGTATGTTACATGAAATAAATTATCTTAAATTAATATATTATGAACATTTTAACCCTTTCACCCATTAAGGGAATGATATCATCACTTGTGCTTGTGCACTGCCTACCTTTTCCACAAAGAGATGTTATTCATTTTGTATGTACATTATTCAGTAATAGTAATAAGCGTGTACATAATTAATATAATATTATTTATAACCTTAATAAAATTATTGTTATTATTTAACTATAACCTGTGTAAAATTACTACTTCATTCATGCCAAAACATGTATGAAAAAAGTTAATTAACACCCAAAACAATGAAAATAATTAAATAGTATTAAAAAATGCTTGGTAAAATGTTATAATAGTATTGTATATGGAATGAGATTAATAATTATGGTTTATTTAAGATTTATAATGAACAAATATATAATATAAAAAAAGCATCATATACATAAGAATAATGTCAAACATGAGGTAATAGTTTTTCATCTCACTTTCCTTTTATGAGACATACACTATATTCAACAGTTTTTTCATTTTATTGTTTATATATTACCCCATTAATATTTTTTTTATCATGAATCTATACATACTCAATGTATTTATTTTTCATTTTATTTTTATTTCTTATATGGGACTTAGAATTGAAATGTTACCAAAAAGGATTGTGGTTTTTTTCAAAATCTCATCATTATTCAATATTGCTTTTGAATAAGTCTCCCTTAGTGGAATTATTTGGTATTTATATATATATATATATATATTTATATATATATCATTTTATATATATCATTTTTTCCATTTAATATTACCAATTTAAAATTTTTTTACTCAGAATTATTGAGAAACCGTTTTTATGAAAATAAAACATACTTTCTATGTTTGGTTGAAAATCCATTTATTCAATAACCATGTTTTTTCTAAAATCATTCGAATTTATTGGTATACATTATCTGATTTATTTATTAAATAAATTTATATGCATGTTTTAATATTAAAAAAATTAATGTAATCTTATTCTCATTTTCAAATATGAATCTCTTTCATTTTAATTAAAATGTGAAAGGAGTCATTATTTTTTTATGTAAGGTGTGAAATGAATTTTCTTCTCTACATACCACTAAATTATTTGAAGATTATTTTAAATGTTATAAAAAGTAATTTTCAATGAATTTTATTTTCAAACTATTTTCTGAAATATTTTTTTAAAAATTATTTTCAGAGTGAAAATATTATTTTCCTCTAAAAGATGTAATTATTATTTTTGATGTTTCTATTCATCAAAAAGAACAAACCCATTTTTTACATTTGATCCATGGCTAATAATGTGTAATTATATCATAATAATTATTTATTCAGATGGTTTATGATTATATTTACTAATGATGTACAAATTTATTACCATTCACCATATTACTTGAGATGGATTATGATTTTTTATATGATTGTGGTAAGTATTAATAATTCATATGTTACATTTTCAAAAATAAATGTATATATTGATTCATTATCACCACATTTATAAGAGGAATGAATTAAAAATACTAATTTATGAATTGTTTTACATTTTATATAGCTCCTTGATCTGTCAATAGGACTCATGAGATAAATTAATTTGTAAAATTTAATGGGTTTATACCATCTTATTAAAACTAAATTGTAAATGTTTTGGATATTTTTTGTTTTTCAAAATAATATATTCTTTAATTATTTGATCAATTATATCCATTTTATAATTATATCATTTAACATATTAATTTATTGTTATCAATGATATGATAATACTTATATGTATTTATTTGATCATCATTTATTTCTATGATATTACGCTATATTTATTGTTTATATAGATTGTGGTTTACTTATTTATCCTTTTATGTTATGTATTACTATTCATTAATTATAACATTGAACGTACCCATAACATAGATATGAATTTTATCTCACCACATTCTTATGTTTTATTTTCCATTGGATATATGAAGTGTTTTGGGATTGATTTACAGGGATACGCTGTGAGGAATAAAGGATCACTTAAAGAAAACACATTGTGAACATGATTTTTACAAATGTATATTAAATTCATATATGTATTTATTCTACTAATAAAAAAATATTATATCCTTTGGAGTGTGATACACTATATCGTTTTCCAATATAATAATTTTCACAAAAACATTAAAGTACTATAGTCAATATAGTTTTGAAAACAAAATTATATGAATAGGGATTTTGTAACAAATGCATTGTGATTATGACAAATAATGGATTTTTTGGGCCAGTATAATCTTTTTTCTTGAGAAGATAAACCATGGTATGATTCTCACAACATGAAATAATTATAAGAACCATATATCTAAATTTCTCTAAAAATAACACATAACATTCGCGATTAATATAAAATATCTAAAATTTACAATTGATATATATCTTAATTAAATTATTATATTTCAAAACACATGATGTAAAAATAATTAGTTGTAAAATTTTATAACAATATACAACACTAAAATAAGATGTCACATCGAGTTAAATTCTCGTTAAACCAAGAATAAACATTTTTTAAACAAAAAATTCCCAATCCACCTTAATTATAAGTCAAATTTGTTATCTATTAAATCTTCCCATTTATATATTTTTTTAAATATTTATGAATAAAATATTATAAACCATAATAATGAATCATCATTAAATAATTATAAATTTCCTTTATTGACACAACATAGTATCCATGATCTATAAACAATAATGTTAATTTATTTAATAATATTAACTCAACTTCACATACCATATCACCTATTATCCATAATTGGTCATCTAAATTTATTCCTATAAATAAAATAACCAAATCAATGTCATATATAATTAGTATTAAAATATAAATAGTTCATACACCTATAAAAACCATGATTATGTGAAGCATTATATCAAAATAATTTAATCTTTTTTATATTTTATATAACATTAAACACTTAATTTATCTTCAATCATAAGAAACACTGAGTTTGGAATGTGTTACAAACAACAATTATCCTACACAAAGCATGAAATATATTAAAAATATTGTTATTTAATATAATAGTTATCAACTAGATGATGGAATAGTAGGAATAAATAATATTATTTAAAATATATAAATAGGTTTTAGGTATGTATATATACTAAATTATTTGGTGAAAATTTAATAAGAAATAAAAATTAATACCATTTAAAAGTAAAATCAAATATATTATTTTAAAAAAATATTTGCACAAATGTGTTTTATGTAAATAAAAATAATTCTAAATTATATTGATGAAATTTCTAAATTATTAAATAAGTACAGTTTTTGTAATTAATATTATGTGTTTTATACACAAGAGATAATAATAAATGTGAATTTATTCCTAAAACATTATTTTTCCAAAAGATAGTTCTGATGATTTTAGAGCACTTAATTTAAAATTACTTTTTCCAATTTTTGAAAAACATATAAAATAATAAATATATATTTTTAAACAATAGTATAAATATTATCTTATGGTGAATTTTTTTGATATTACTGAAATATTTAAATTTTATTGGAATTGTGAAAAATAATGAATTTAAATTGAAAAATGCATATTATTTTAATTTATTTATAAATGTATATTTTATTTTAAATTTATTTTAAAGATAAACTAGTTCAATTATAAATCCATTAATCCAATTTTTTCATTGGAATCAATTTTATATTTAAATCAGATATAAAAACATTATAAACATTTGAAAATTTCATCATTAAAAACCCAATTTATGATCATGTCATCGGGTTTAGTTATGAAATATTTTTTTTTCAATTATGTGAATGTAATTTAAAAAATGGATCCCATATTATTAATCTAATTTATTAATAATATCTAACAAGGTCAACATAGTTTTCTAAAATATTTAATACTGATTGTAATAGAAATTAATTTCCTTGGTTACGGTAAAAAATGGTTTACATCAAGCACAAACTAAAACTATGAGTGTAAACAAAACCAATATTCATATCTAAATTTTCTTGGAAATAATTGGACCATTAAACCTATAATATTTGATAATTTCTCAATTTTCCCCAACTACGGATTAAAAATATTGTATCAACCAATTGTTTTCAAAATTAATTTTTGTTTCCCCTCCCCCACTTAGAAATGGCCACCCACTATCCTTTATCCATCACACCGAAACAATTTTGTATTTCTAATACACATTCATTCCAATTAAAAAAATGAATTACCTCATAATAAATTTCCTTTTTTGTAATAAATACATCATAGAAAGGGTTTTAGTGCAACCATAACGAGGATTCCCTAAGAAGATGTAACATTCATTATGAGCATTTTAATTTTATTTCTTCCCCCTAAATCCTATAATTATTATTATACAACATTATATAATATAATTAGTAACTTCAATAATTATATATTTTTTATATTATTTTAATAACCTAAAATATATCAACATCCACCAAATGGTTTAAAAAATTATTGTTTATTCTATACAAAGGACTTCCGCCTCGCGAACTAATGTCATTATTTCTTCCATAACCACCTCACACAATTAAATTCAATGAATTATTTATTATTTTTCAATGATATTTATGTTTTATTATGATTTTTTAATTATTATATAAAAATAATATTCCATAATACAATATTTATTTTTATTATTTTAATGATATATATACATATCCACTTCCAGCAAATGGGTAAAAAATTAGTATTTGTATGTATGGAGGACTACCGTATCATAAACCAATGTCATTATTTCTTCCATTAACTCATAACATGGTTAAATTTAATTATTGATTTATTGAATATATATTTAACTTATTATTTTATTATTATTCTGTAATTATTATATAACACATAAAATCATTCTCTCCATTTTTTGGAAATACAATAATGTAAGTCTCGTGTACAACGGACTTCTGGCTCGTGAAGCGGTTTGATTTTTTCATTATTTTCATCAAATTTATTAATTATTAGTTCAATAAAAAATTATGATACATAATAAACAATAATTATTCTGTACTAATAATATATATAATTTACTTTTCTTTCCTTCCACCTGAAAAGAAAATCAAAATAGTGGTCATTCGTACGTATGGCTAAACTTCTCTATGAATGGTGTATTTTATATTCCATCACAAATTTAATGGATTAAAATAAAAATATATATAATGAATATGTATTATATTTATATCATGGTTTTAAATATATATATTATTGAAGCAATATCTAATTTAGAGGTCCAAAAATATAACATATCAAAACATAAATAGAAAATTATACGGTTATTACCTGAAACGTAACATCAACATGGAATCGTTAATAATGGTGTAAGAAAATAAAATATGAAGATTATATATGTAATTAAAAATATGAATACTATTCTTTAATAGATGTATAATAAACTTATTATTATTATGAAAGATATATTTCTGATAATTATGGATTTCCAGACAAAAGTTAAGGGGGTTTTGTCACCCATTTCATATATGTGAGACACATTCCATATTCACCTCATATTTAAATTTTTTGGTGTGAATAATTAGAATGAATTTATTTTATGATGATTCTAGATAAAACTATTAATATTTTTATATATATTTTATAACCTAACTTTATTGGTATTTTATCATTCAATTATTTCCAAATCGATAAAGGATTTATGTCTCACTTTTTACTTTTGTGAGACACATTCCATATTCACAGCATATTTCCATTATTTGGGTTTATATACTACTCATTAATTAATTTTATAAATAAAAAACCTAAAATTATGGGGACTTACATATCTCTTTTATGATATCTCTTTCATTGTGTTATCATGTCAAAAGATATCGATACAGTAGGGGATTTTGGTCTCTAATACTATTTTTTAGATATACATTATGTAATGAACTTAGATTAATTCATGAGGTTTATATATAGACCCTTTGAAAATTAATATAATGAATTTATTTTTCAAAATTCATTTTTAGGGTTTTTAATATGCTATTCCATCACAGGGCTATGATTCTTGGATACCTATGTTATAAGGGGTTTTTGTTACAATCTAATCATTTTTCTAGATTTTTTATCATTAAGTAACCAATGTTTATAGACCATGATCTACCACTACATAATTATCTTAAATTTTATTTTAATCTTGTGATTCATTATAACATAAAATAATATTTCCTTTTTTTACTCATTATTAATTGAAATAATTATGATTTTGTTTTTGAAAATATTACATTATTTCTCTCTCCAGTCAGAATTCCTTTTTCCAAAACCATGTATTCTTAAAATAAAATGTTTTTTTAACATTCCTCAAATTATTTTTTAATTTTTTCCAGATTTGAAATTTTAATAACATGTTTCAAAAAATTAATCATTTTATATTCTAAACAATAACCCTTTGGTTTCTACTAAAATTATGAATTAATGTTTTTTAACATGCATGACATTAATTCATATTTCACTTTTCGAGACTATATATTTATTTGCAGCTTACTATATGTATGTTTTCATGGTTATTTTAAGAGAAAAATATTTTCTAAATGTTTTATGTTTAAATTTTTTTATTCAATGGAAAAAATATATTTTCTTTAATAAATTTATTTAATGAATTTATGTTTTCATTTACAAATTTTCATTGTTAATTTTTGTGAAAGTAAATTTAAAAAAAAAATTTAAAAAAAATTATTTTAAATGAAAATTATTTTACTCAATAAACATCCATGAAATATTTCATAGTTATTTTCTATACAAGATGAAAATTATTGATGTTAACTATTCCTTTCATGGGATATAAACCATGTATACCATTATTACTCTTCCATTTAATGATTTGTTATTAAAATAAATTTATAAGACTATTATCTCTTCCACTAATAATACCATGATAGTAATATTTTGATGTCAAATTATTCTCAAGATTTATTCTCTTTTAAAATAGTGATCTTATTATGTTACTTATATCTTTTATAGAAAATGAAATATAATGAAATTTATTTTGAGGTCCACATTATTTTATAGTTTTTTATTGGATGAATGTTTTATGATATTATGGAACATTTGTGTTTTTTTTATTATGTGATGGGTGAGGTATATATATCCCTCTACTAAATTAAGTAATAATTTAAATATCATGTGATAAAAATTGGAAACATTATAATGGGATTCATTCACTATGGGGAAAACATGTGTTATTTGATCCACTATTGGAAATATGTGGGTCCTAATCCAATATGGGATACATTATTTCCGAAGTCTCTATAAGAAACAGGTGTGTCCTTCTCCACTATGGAAAACAGTTGTGTCAAAATCCACTATGGGAAACAGGTGTGTCCAGATCCACACTGAGAAATTTGTCTGACCTAATCCACTATTGGAAATAGGTTATGTGTTCAGATCCACTATATTTATGGTTTGGTTAATTAACCATGATATATGAAATGATTTTTATTATTTTTATTATTAAACACTATTATGAGATGAGTATAAGATTTATGATTGACTGATGATTATTTATTACCCTTTTATACAATGTTTTTAAAAATGGAAATGTTTTATTCCATGAATCATGTTTGTGATCTATGAAATGTTGGGTATGAACGTTTTATGTTATATTAATTATCACATATACTTATTTTTATCTTATACTTTTTGATGATCATAGAGTGATATCTCTTATATTTACCGTTACAAATAATCTAGGAACACTATTAATTATGTTTCCTTTCATAGGGATATATCAAAAGGTTTTATATAGGGTTTGTTAATGATGAGTACTCATTGAGAAGATCTTTGATGAAAAAAATGAATATCAATTTGGTTATTCTATGATTTTATTTGATTCTTTTGAAGTTACAAAACTATTGTGGTCCCCAAGTGTGTGTTTGTTAAATGTAATGAATATTAACCAAAATATATATATTATACATGTATGAAGATCTTGGGAAATTATTGTTTTAATAATATTAAAGTATTAGTCAACTTTTAGAAACTAACATAAGATGTGATTATTGATATCTATAAGTAATTATCTTATGATTAATATAAGGTTGATTCGTAGTGTAAGAAATTTTTCTTGAAATTTGGGAATGGATAGAGTGTTGGATTTTAAAAAAATTACATACCTTTTGGATTATAAAAGTCAATGTGGATCAATAATAGACGTACCTTTGTGTAAAAACCTATAAAAAGAAATATTTTTGGGTCATGATCAAGAAACAATGTATTATAATGAGCCTTGTTACAAACATATTTTGAAACACCAAGGGGATATGCTTTTAAAATTCAAAAACTCCTTAAAACCCATCATGATGGATTTAAACTGATGACTACTATGAGGGGCCTTGGATAAATCTATTATTATATAGAATTAAAAGAATGAGTCTTCATTTTGACATTCGAAAAATTATTTTTCAGACAATGTGGTTTTCCACTATGATTGTTGTTCCAAAAACAATGCCTTATGGTTTTACCAATGTCATTAACCAAATGGAATTGTATTCAAATTCAATTTGAAAGATTGTTTTTTAAATAGAATCTAAATGGAATTATGATTATATAAAAGGATGTTGTGATTATTCATAATAATTTTTCATGGATCATGAATAATGTCATATACATTAATCAACTTGTATACAAACCATATAATAAAAGGAAAGAGTTCACTGATCATTTGGTTAGTGGAGAATATTGAAGACAAAAGATTTAGTTTCTCATATGTTGAGAATATGAGAATAAATACCCATATAGATGTATTATAGAAATGACAATATGTTTGGGCATTGGAACATAAACAAAAAAATTACTATAGTGGGAAAATAAAAATTTTAAGTAATATAATAGATAAGAAATGGTATCGCTATGATATCAGTGACTATTGAATAATTAAAATATTGAATTCAGGTCCATTATGTATATTTATGTCCAAAGGAGAAATATTTTGGAGAATATAACAAATTATGTAAGAGTAATGGTTATATTGTTGATGATGAAGGGAATAATAATTAAATATCCAATGAAATAGGTTTTTAGAAATAAGATTATGAAGCATAGTTTGTGGTTTGAGAAAAAAGTGGTGTGAAAGGAGTATTTATTTATTAAAATATAATTATTATGTTATATGAATCATGAAATAAATACGTATTTCGTAGTATAATATCTTCAAAAAAGATATGAAAGAATATTTGGAATGTTGTAGATGGAATAGAAGAGAAATATAATGGAAGGTTCATATTTTTATTAAGGGAAGGATAACCTTAGAATATTCCTGATGTTGGGACTTTTTTTTACTTTTGATAATGAGATGATTGATATAGATAAATTAAATTATATAGTATTGATGACCTGAAAACGGATAAAAATCTATGTTATAATATATCGAGGATTATTGTTAAGATTATTTTGAGAAATTTAGTGGACATTGTTCTAATGTTTTTTATTTTAATCATTTCTCTAAAGTTTGAAGGTTAACTATTTATTGAATGATCTAAGTTAACATTTTCATTATGTTTTAGAGATTAATTTATTCTTTAACCATCTGATGAGTAATGAAAAACTTATGTTAAATATTTTTTTGTGGTGAAAACTAAAGACAGAAAGATTAAATTATCAATTTATTAATGGATCTATGATACATTAGTGATTAAATAATTCAAAATTCACCTTCATTTCATAGAGTGAGATACGATTTGGAAAATTTTCAACATAGAAATAAAGGATTAAATTGTTCTTATGAAATAGAAAGATATAAAATAAGTAAATTTTAATATGTTATTAGAATTGATAATAAATTTATTTCTCCAATATTCTGAAAAGATTATTCAAATAAAATATTTTCCTATTATCATCAAATTTTATGATATCAATTAGCATTTTCAAACCTATTTAGTTTATATCTATTTACGAATTCAGATATCTCTAGATCACAAATTTATTTGTGATCAGTGAACCTTGTCACTCCCTATAAATGGTTTCATTTTTTAACCATGTACAAATATTCCCTTCTCATATATGTTTTCTAATTTGGAATCCTATTCTTTCATTACCGATGTCTTTCACAAGTAAATTTCTATTTTTCATGATGATGTAATATGAAATATTTTTATAATGTGGGTTTCTATGATGTAATTTATAAATGTCTATCAATTGAGAATGAGATGAATTGTGAGGGAGAAATTCAATTTTGGGGGTTAATATAACACACCGAGATTTTATAAAATACATTCTCAGATTAATTCACTCCAATAAATATCATGTCATACAAAAAAATACAGATTTTAGATATTGATATATTTAACACAATGCATATCACATATTATGACTACTTCTTTGGTGAAAAAATAATATGAAATTAAAATCAAACCAATTATAAAAAAATAATCATTTTTCTGAAAAAAAAATTTATGCACCCACCTGTGTTCGACATCAATAAATCATTAAAAAAAATTTGTGAATTATATTAATTAAATTAATATATTATATATTTGGTTTATTTTTTAACATTAATTTTAAAATATTTCTATAAAGAAGATAAGAATAAATCTTATTTTAGGCTTAAAAGACTATTTTTCTAAAAAGTAGTTTTTTCATCATTATAGAACTTATTTAAAATTAATTTTCAACAATTTTGGAAAATTTATATAATATAAACACATATTTTATGAAATCATTCTATAAAAATTATCTTAGAGAGATTTTTTGTGATTTTGAATAAATATTTCAGTTTTTATTTATTAGTGAATAATACTGAATTCTATTTTAAAACTACCCTTGTAAATTTTATTTATAAAGGTAATTTTACTTTTAAATATATTTAATGATAAATTAGTCCTATTATACACCAATTAATACTATTGAGGTCATTATAATAAATTTAATAATTAATTTTTAAATGAAAATATTGTAAACGTTTTATCATTTTATTTTTAAAAACTAACTTTCTCATAAAGTTTGTAGGGTTTATTTCAAATGAATTTCTCAAATTATGTGATTTTAATTTTAAAAAATTGATATAATATTTTTAATCTAGATAATTTAATATATTGAACAAATTATACTTAATTTTGGACCAATATGAATAGTGAATGCTGAGAAAATAACATATCATGGTTATAGTAAAAATGTCTTTATTGGGGGTTAAATAAAAAACATATCCCTCAAAATAAGCTATATAAATTTATATAAAAAACATTTATGGAACTATTTTGAACATTAACACTATATGGCTTTATAATGACTCATTTTAGAGACTTATGACATATAAAAAAATGGGGGAGTCGTAACTTGTTCAAAAAAATACAAAGTGTGTCCTCTCCCCCTCTTATAAAAGGCCACCACTCAACTCAATTATTCAACACATAAAACACAATTGTTTCTAATACATACCAAAATTGCTTCCTAAAATCCCTTCCATCATCATATAATAATTATTTTTCAATAAACCCATCATAAGACACATTTTAGTCCACTCCTATGAAGGACACCAGAATTAGTGGTAATGTTCATCAATGAGTGTTTTTTTATTATTTATTTCTCCCCATAAATTCATTTTTATTATACTAGGATTACATGATATTCATATTATATTATATATACAATTATCTTTTTATATTAATGTCATGACCTTAACCCATTTCCACATTAATCAAATGTGTCACAAAATCATCAATCGTGTTTACAGAAGATTACCGCCTCGGGAAATGAGTTTATTTTTTCATTTCCTCCTCTAAACTCTATATTTTATGATGTTTTTACTATTTACATATCATATTTATGATATTTTTATGATTTTGGATTTATTATATCACACATATATATAAAAACTCTATTTTGTGGGAATACAATAATGTTGATTGTGTGTATGGCAGACTACAACCACAAGAAGTTTTAAAATTAATTCATGATTAACATGGAATGTATAAATGATGGGTTTAATAAATTAAATATATATATATGAAATAAAAATTATTCATAAATGATAATGTATATCATTTTAATTTCATTCAATAAATACTATATGTTTATGGAAACAATGTTCATGCATGCAAAGGGTCTACCATCTCTACATAGGGTGTATTTAATTTTCAATCTAAAAATTAAATTGATTACAATATATAAATATATTCTTAAATTTATATTATAAATATATAATTGTTAAAAAATTTATATAAAGTTACCATAATCAAATTTGAAGTACAAAAAATATAAAAAATCAAAACATTCTTGAAAAATATATCAGTTATTAACGGAAACATAACTATATTAAGGAATTCTAAACAAATAGGTAAAAAATGATCATCAGAAAATAATTTATGGTATTCTATATTTTAATATGTCTATTTAATAGATTAATAAAAATCTTATATTTGTTAGATGGGAGGTTTTAAAGAGTATGATGGAATTCACAACTTATGGTATGGGGATTTTCATACTGCATTTCACTTCTGTGAAACATATGCAATATTAACCACATATTTCATTTAGGTGGTGTTTATACTCACTATGAATATATTTTATGATTATTCTAATAATTATAATTTCAATTTAAATATAAATTATAGGATATATATTTTATGGTGTTTTATTATTTAAATGATACCAAATTGGTAAGTGATTTTTATCACACATTTTTCTAATGTGAGACACATACCATATTAAAAATATATTTAATTTTTGTGGTGTATATACATCCCAATATTTTTA
Source organism: Viscum album (assembly GCA_963277665.1). Taxonomy (NCBI): domain Eukaryota; kingdom Viridiplantae; phylum Streptophyta; class Magnoliopsida; order Santalales; family Viscaceae; genus Viscum; species Viscum album. The sequence continues at coordinate 1,533,544,724 of OY728158.1, read as the reverse complement.
TGATCTTAATAATTATAATTATAGATATTTACATATCCATTTTAGTATCTCTCTTTCATGGGGTTTACGGTTCAAAATATACAAAATCAATAATGGATTTTTGTCTCAATTTTCCTTCATTAGGATGTACATTATATTATGAACATATATTAATTTAGGACATGTGTATAAATACTCATGAAATTTAATAACATGATATTTTTTAACCATATGATTATTAAATTTCCATTTTATTTTATACAATTTTTGTTCTTTTTATTCAACATTTCCACATTTTGAAGGGTTTTATGTTTCAATCTCATCATCTATCAATATTGATTTTGATTAATTATCCAATGTTGATATCTCATGACCTGAATATCAATAATTAAACTATATTTTTATATACTATGGTTATTAGTGATATATTCATGAAAAAATACCATTTTACCATATTTTTTATTTAAAATACTTGTAGAAATTGTTTTACGCAAATCTAACATTATTTCCCTTTTGGTAGGAAATAATTCTCCTTCCAATACCATGTTTTCTAGTAAATGTTTTTAAAAATGTTTTTAAAATTTCTCAAGTGATATATAAATTTCATTTTAATCAATTATTTTAATATTTAACAAATAATTTTAATGGATTCTTTAAGAAATTTTCCAAAATAATGCATGTTTCTCTTTTACCAAATTTGGAAAAAGAATATTTGTTCTGATGTGTACCTCGTTAAATAACCTTACCAACATCATATATATTGTTTTATGTGAATAATAATTTATATAATTCAGGGTTATTTTCATTGATATTTTTAAAATATATATTATGTTTTTAAATATTTTTTTAAATCAGAATTTATATCTGTTTTAAGCTATTTTTTAGGGATTTTTAATGATTCCTTCACTTGTTATCGTGGTTATTTTCAAAAACAAATATTTTAAAAATTTATTTCAAATGAAATAATAATTTCTTCAATAATATTATAATGTATTAATTAAACAATATTTCCATATATGATGATATATGTTGATGTTAATTGTGCTTTACTTGTGATATGAACAAATGAAACCAGTAGGACACTTCCCTAGAATGGTTTATAACGATAAAATGTTTATGAATACCATTTCCCTTCCATGTGTAATTCTATTATATAAATATTATGAAACCTAAATATTCATAAATATTATTCGATCATATTATGTGTATCATTTCAATTATATCATATTTCTTCGAAGAGATATAAGTTATTCTATGATGAAATGATGAAAAAATAATGAATATTTCCTCTTTTCCCCATGTTATTATATTATTATACAATTAAGAAATCCATTAATTTTATGTGTTATAATATAATTAATGTGTTATGATATTTTAAAAAAATGTATTATTTTTTTATGTGATTGGTGGGATAGATATCTCCCCCCAATTCATTAGGTGTATAAGGCCTCAGCCTAAAACCTTACTTAATATTGAATTAAATGAATAATTCACATTGAGGATCTTTTCAGGTTTGTAGTTTTAGATAATTAGGACATAACAATTACATCTCAAAAGATTACAAATTAGACACTTCTATTAAGTTTCCATAATATAAAAAAATCTTAAAAAGAAACATGTCTAGTTCCATGTTTTAGATAACATGACTTTTCCTTGATCCCATCCTTGACCCTATTCCACATTAAGTCTTGTGAAAAACAATTCAAAAACATGGAATGAGCACAAAAATCTTAGTAAGGGATATAAAAGGACAAAATGAAAACATTAGTCCATGTATGAAATCATACTTTACTCATAAAACATAAGCATTTTAACATACCTCATCAAATCATGAATAAATCATAGAAATCATAACACATAAAGGTAACTTGAGGAATTCATAACATTCTTATGTAGGGAGTAACCCTCATGGTTATGTTTGGAATACCCATCACAATATATTCACTAAATCTATTCGAAGAAACCCTAATGTTTAACTCCTTCGCGTTACCCAATGCATTAGAGAGCTGTATCGGTCTCACCCGCCCATAGTTTATCACTGAACCCGCCGTCTTCATAACAACGCCCAAGAACCATAACATAATCGTATCATATAAAACATGCATAATGAAAACATAAAATTTCCACATTTCAATCATAATATATCAATACAACACATTGATATAATAAAAACATTATGAAATCCATTTTCAATACCAAAATAAAAGAAAATTAATAAGTGGTATTTATTTTTCATTTTAAACAAAAGTTAGGTTATGGCTTATAGAGGAAGTCGAAACTCAAATAATGGTCACGGCGGTGGGGAAGTCGTTGTCGCTGCATAAGTATGACAAAAAAACATTTCTTTTTTAGTTTAGTAAAATGCTTCGTTTAAAAAAATATTCCTTTTGAATAAACATAAAAGTCAAAGGGGTTTATACACCGTATAAAAGAAAGTTGTGTACAAAACAAAATATGCCTCAATGAATGGAGATTGAGATGAAGTCCCTTACCTCATGTCTGACGTGACTCGATTTCTCTTTAATCTCCTGAATAATAAAATTGAGTTAATTTATAATTTCTTAATAACCTTTTTCAAGTTCATTATTCCTTTTATATCACTTATTACCATGTCATGAACACTATGTAATTATTTAAGTTAATAACAGTCGCTTTAACGATCATTGGTACTTGAGTCAAAAATAAACTCTTTATAATTAAAAGTTGTTCATGTATACATTATATCCAGAGTTATATTCATTATGAAGATATCATATATATCATATATATCCAGTATATACATGCATTTATAATATTATATAACATTTAGAGATAAGAAATGAAATCCACCGTTCATGGAGATGGTATGTTGTACGTATGCATGAACGTTACTTTCATTTCTATATCATATTTTATGGAATGGAATCATAATGAAATAATGGAATATTATAATTCCAGTATAATTTCATATATAATATCATTTACTCAATTCTCTATACGTCCCACATATGGCATTAACAAATTAAATCACTTTGTGGGAGCGGTAGTCCGCACTTTCTAAAATCAAGATATCGCGTATACCCAGAATAGAAGCCATAAAGGTATGTCATAAATGAATAATACAGAATATTAAGGAAAAAATAAACATATTATATATCATAGATAAATATAGTGTCATCTTAATGGACACCTTTGAAGGTGTTAGAAGAATATTGAACAATCATCGTTTCGTGAGGCAGAAATTTGCCATCCACGGAAACAGTATGCTCTTTAACCATTAGATGAAGGTGTGTGTAAGTGTAGCTCTAATACTTCTCATAACAAAATGCTAGTATATTGAATATACTGGTGTTGTTACAAAATAATGGAATAAAAAGTTTTTAAGGGGTTGGAGAAGCAAAATAAAAAATAAGAACACAAGATAAGACACTGCCTTTAAAATGGGTAATACTTTTTGATTTGAGCTCAAAGGCTTCATTCGAAAGACTTCTGCCCAATGTGATGCCTCTAGGAGTAATAGAGGGATGTGTAGAGATAAAATGGGTAGGGTTTGGCCGATCCAATGGCTTGAGAGGTGTGGGTAAGGTGGTAGAGGTGGGGGCCTTTTATAAGAGGAGAGGAGGAGCACTCTTGGAAAGTTATAAAAGGGTACTTTATTATAATATGAATTTCAGATTTTAAAGGTCCCAAAATTATATATTTCGCGGATAAGTTGATAAGAGTTCTAAATCCACCCATCCAATAGGTTTTTTACAAGTTTAGTTCTTATATTGTGTATTAACATTTCATTTTATTTAAATCATTAAATAATGAGGTAATCGCTGCATCATCATGGTGTCATAAATAATTTAATTTATTTAATGTCTAAAAATTATAAAACAAATATCATGATATAGGAAATATATTTAGCTTTATAATGAATATTTATAGTCAAAAATATGACTTGTATGACCCCATTTAATGTTTTTTTGTAAAACAACTCATGTTTGTGACATTTTTATTTTAACTTTAAATAAAAAGTTATTAATGTAATTTTCCTACCATTGTGGCTCCATGGGGTCCCCAAGTTGACTCATGGATTTTCGTGGTCGGCCAGGACACATCCAATAAGGGTAGTACATGTGTCAAGGTAATTTCATATTATTAAAACATTTTTTTTACCTTAAATTACACTAATTACCTCTAATCGCTATTAATAACATAAAAGTTAATAGTCACCAAAAAATTATTTTAATTCCATTGAACCACATTTTCCTTCCTAATGACAACCATGAGTGTCAGATTTTTGAAATTCAAAACACAGAGGTGGTAAAATTTCATTTAAACAAAAAATCATTTTTTTTAAGTACCACTTAGTGGTTCCACTATTCATAAAAATTTGAAGTTTTTCTAAAAAATACCAAAACATCACCCTAAGCTATATTTGATATTCCGAATTCAAAAATGATGTCTATTATAATAAATTAAAAACATATATGTTAAATTAATTAATATAATAATTAATTCCCTCTGTCAGAACAAATAGCGTGTTTTTATGATTCAATATATTTCAAAAGATTGACACTAGTTTAAGTAAAATTTCAAAGGGAATTTAATTCCAACGAACACTATTAGATTAAATGGTAAAAATATATTCTAATTTCACTTTAAAATAAATTCAAAATAGAATATAATCATATAAATAAATTATATTAAAAATAGGTTTTAAATTAAAATACAACATTTTTCACTATTCATTAAAAAAATAAACTTTATCGGAAAAATACCAAAAATTTACACAAAGTAAATTTTGATATCCCGATTCAAAAGAAGAATTTTTTTGGTCCAAAAGAATGTATAAGATTGACCAAAACTATATTTAATGAGGGTTCTCCATCAAAAGGGGATAAGTGGACCTTTAGTGAAAATTAGAGTATATATGCCTAAAATTGAATTCTTTTCATTTTTTAAGCCTTTATCCTTTATTGGATAAATGTAAAAACATTTAACAAACTTATATAATCATATATTAGTAATTACTATTCATTCTCACCAAAACAACGACTACGTGTTAACTACCATTTAAAATAATATTATTTTATTACTAGTGTGCAACATATGATTTCAAAGAAACTCTTTGTTGTGTATCAGGTACGCTATCGAACATAGCAACCCGTTTAACGTAAAATTAATATTTAAATCGTAAATTTTAATAAGTATAAAAATGTATTATTCTTTATTTAACTGGGATGTTACATCCTTCCCCACTTTTGGGAATTGTGTCCTCATAATTTTATTCACTTATCAAAATAAGTGGGGATATTTATCCCTCATAACATTTTTAGATTCCCACATTGCCTCTTCAACCATATGGTTTTTCCACAAAACCTTTACCTGGTGAATTACCTTATTCCACAACACTTGCTCTCTATGGTCAAGAATCTGGACTGGTTGTTCTTCATTAGATAGATTCTCTTCCAACTGAACTACCTCTGGGCTCAAAACATGAGATGGATTTGGCATATACTTTCTCAACATCGAAACATGAAAAACATTATGTACCTGAGATAAACTCGGAGGTATAGCCACTTGATAAGCAACCGATCCGACTTTTTCAAGAATTTCATATGGTCCAAAGAACCATGGACTCATCTTTCCTTTCTTACCAAATCGCATCACACTTTTCCACGGTGAAACTTTGAGAAAAATATGTTCACCTACCACGAAATATAGATCATTCATCTAATTATCCGCATGACTCTTCTGCCTGCTCTGAGCTGTTCTCAGGTGTTTCTGAATCAACTGAACTTTTTCTACCATCTCTTCTACCAATTCTGGTCCCATCAGCTTCCTTTCACCCACTTCATCCTAAAAAGCTAGAGTTCGATACCGCTTCCAATATAATGCCTCAAACGGTGCCATCTGTATACTAAAATTAAAACTGTTATTATATGAAAATTCAACCAAAGAAAGATGTTGGTCCCACCTTCCCTGATAATCCATCGAACAAGCACATAGCATATCCTCCAAAGTCTAAATTGTTCGTTCTGACTAGCCATATGATTGAGGATGAAAATCTATACTAAAATTTAATTCCGTACCCAATGACTTATGAATGCCTTTCAACGAGTTAGAAGTAAAACTGGGATCACGATCAGATACAATAAATAGGGGCACTCCATGAATCCTGACTATCTCTTTAAGATACAATCAAGAATGTTGATATAGAGAAAAAGTATCTCGAATAGGAAGGAAATGAGCAGATTTAGTCAAGCGATCAACAATAACCCAGATTGCATTATTATCTCGAGATGCCTTCGATAATCCCACAACAAAGTCCATGGATATATTTTCCCATTTCCACTCTGGCACTGGTAAAGGCTGAAGCATCCCTTTCGGTAACTTCCACTCTGATTTAACATGCTGACAAGTCAAACAATTCACAGTAAAATCAGCAATATCTTTTCTCATTCCATCCTACCAGTAATACTCCCGCAGATCTTTCTACATCTTATTATTGCCAGGATGAACTGAAAATGGAGAACTATGAGCTTCACATAACAACTCTCTCTTCAACTTTGAATCAAAAGGCACACATAATCTCTTCCCAAATCTCAAAACACAATCGTTATCAATGTTGAATTCAGGAAACTTACCCTTCTGAACTAGCTCTACCTTTTTATGCAACTCACTGTCTTGCTTCTGTGCTTGATTGATTCTGTATAATAGAGAAGATTTAACTGATACATGAAACAAAACAGAAGGACATCCTGCACTAACAAATTTTATTAAAAACATCATCAAACCCTTAACCAATGGATCATGTTCCAAACGCAACATTGTTAATGAAGCATTACTTTTTCGACTCAAAGCATCATCCACTTTATTTTCTTTTCCCAGATGGTAATGAATTGTAGAATCATACTCCTTGATTAATTATAGCCATCTCCTCTATCTCATGTTCAATTAATTCTGAGTGAATATATATTCTTTAAACTTTTGTGATCGGTATATATTTCACATTTTAATACATACAAATGATGCCTCCAAATTTTTAAAGCAAAAAAACAGTAGCTAATTTCAAATCATGTTTAGGGTAATTTACTTCATGAATTTTCAACTGACGTGAAGCATATGCAATTACCTGATCATTCTGCATAATGACCCAACCAAGTCCCTTCAACGAAGCATCACTGTTTAAAAAAACTCACCATTCCAAGAAGGAAGTGCCAAAACTAGAGCATTCCCCAATCTTCTTTTCAAGTCCTGAAAACAATCATCACATTCTTTTGTCCAGATAAACTTAACACCATTCTGAGTTAGCTTAGTCATTGGACTAGGTAACCATGAAAATTTTTCAATAAACCGTCAGTAGTAACCTACCAAAACAAGAAAACTATGGATCTCGATTACATTTGTGGGTCTTGGCCATTCTTCAACAACTTTTGTTTTTGCAGGATCCACAGTTATTCCATCTTTAGAAACAATATGACCAAGGAAAGAAATTTGTTACAACCAAAAATCACACTTTCTAAATTTCCCATACAATTTCTTTTCTTTTATGGTCTGAAAAATAACCCTTAAATGTCTATCATGCTTTTCTTTACCTTCAGAAAACACCAAAATATCATCAATGAAAACAACCACAAACTTATCCAAGAACTCATGGAAAATTCTATTCATAAGGTACATGAATACAGAAGGTTCATTGGTTAGCCCAAAAGGAATTACTACAAATTCATAATGGCCATATCTTGTACGAAATGAGGGCTTCGGAATATCTGCTTCCTTTACATTCAACTGATGGTACCCCGATCTCAGGTCAATCTTTGAAAAAAAACTGAGCTCCCTAGAGCTGATCAAACAAATCATCAATATGAGGCAAAGGATATTTGTTCTTAATAGTGATGTTATTCAAGGCTCTATAATCAATGAAAAGTCTCATTGAACCATCTTTCTTTTTAACAAATAAAATTGGGGCACCCCATGGTGATGTTCTAGGTCGAATGAAACCTTTCTCTAATAAATCGTGAAATTGATCCTTCAACTATAAAATTTCAGTTTGATCCATTCGATAACGGGGTTTTGAAATTGGCTTAGCATCAGGAACTAAGTCAACAGTAAATTCAACTTCCTGATCAGGTATTATTTTAAGAAACTAATCAAGAAAAACATCAGGATACTCAATTACCACTGGCACATCATTAATCTGAACAGTTCCCTTGTTTTCAATGATATGTGCATGGTAACATTAATTTCCATCTTTTACAATTTCCTCGGCCTCTTGATATATTATCAACAGTAAGGGTTCATTCTTGTACACAAACTAAAAAATTTTCTGAAAAGAAACTTCTTTAGATCTACAGTCAATCTTAGCATGGTAAATATAGAGCCAATCCATGCCCAGGATAACATCAAACTCTACTAGAGTTAAAACAATAAGGTTTTCAAGTAGTTTCCTTCCACAGATAAGGATAGTAAGATTCTTATAAATTCTGTTTGCCCAATATTTCCCCCAGGTTTTTTTACCACAAGTTCAGGAGTCATTTCTTGAGATGGTATTCCCATTTTACTAGAAAAGTTTTTAAAGATGAAAGATTGTTTAAACCCCGAATCAAAAAACACACTAGCATAATCTGAAAAAACAAACAAAATACCTAATACAACTTCATTTGATGGCCCGACATCTACTAAAGTAGTTGCAAAGGATTTCACCACCCCTTTCTGCTTGTAGTCTAACTGCTTCCCTTCACTCAAGCACTTTTTCAGAAACTCGTTTTCATAGTGACCCATCTCATTGCACTTAAAACATTTCACTACCTATAAATCAAATTTGGACTTACCATCACCTTGATCTTTTTTAGCGCAATCACGAGCCTTATGTCTCATCATACCACATCGGTAGCACTTTCTATAATTCTGAAGACATTCCCGAGCATTCCTTTTACCACATTTATCACAAACTGGAAACATAGTTTTCTTACCATCAGACCTTTTTGAAGAATTCTTTCTTTTCTCCGGCCACCTTGATCTCTTCTTCTACTGGTTGTTATAGAACACTTGATCATCAGAAAACTCCATTTCCACCTTCTCAGCACATCGAACAAGCTTTTCATAACTTTTAAACTCACGAGAAGCTAAAGCCCTTTGATATTTTGGCTTTAATCTTGAGTAAAAATGATTGATTTTACTATCAAGGTCTCATATAAAATTTAGAGCATACCATGCCTATCGAGTGAACTTTTATTCATAGACATCCACTGAGTCTTCCTCTTGCCTCAATTCTAGGAATTATTTTTCCATCCTAAGTCGAACAACCTTAAGAAAATACTTCTCAAGAAACATACCTCTGAATTCATCCCAGTCGAGAGCATCAATCTCATCAGTATCCCTGATATTTTTAACCATCAACCACCAATGATCTGCTTCACCCTCCAAACGGTAAATTGCAAGACTAACCTTTTAATTTTCTGAACACCCCATGACATCAAAAATCTTCTCCAGGGCTTTAATCCACCCTTCAGCTAGCATAAGGTCACATGATCCTCTGAATTATGGGGGATGTTGCCTCATTAAATGTTCCACCACTGACATGTTCCTCTGTGATTGATCAGGTTGGTCTCGTGCATGGATACCGCCACCATTTATCACTTGAGTCAACTGTGCCATTACTACAACAAACTATTCAGTTCCAATTTCGACCATCTCAGTATGCTGATTCGGAAGGTTATTTCCTTCTGTATGCCTTCCTAGCACTGCTTCCTTATTTCCTCTGCGGAAAACCATTATGAAAAAACATGTCATGGATGAAGCAACATGGTAATCTTCAAATTCTATATCATTTCAATTTGACCATAAAAAAATATATTTTTGGATAATCATTTAATATAATTTTAACTCTTAAAGTTTTCTAAACCGACCTCTGATACCAACTATAAGGCCCCGACCTTAAACCTTACTTAATATTGAATTAAATGAATAATTCACATTGAGGATATTTTCAGGTTTATATTTTTAGAGAATTAGGACATAACTATTACATCTCAAAAGATTACAAAGTAGACACTTATACTAAGTTTATATAAAATAAAAACTATTAAAAAGAAACATGTCTAGTTCCATGTTTTAGATAGCATGACATTTCCTTGATCCCATGCTTGACCCTATTCCACATTAAGTCATGTGAAAAACATTTCCAAGACATGGGACGAGCACAAAAATCTCAGTAAGGGATATAAAAGTACGAAATGAAAACATTAGTCCATGTATGAAATCATACTTTACTCATAAAACACAATCATTTTATCATACCTCATCAAATCATGAATAAATCATAGAAATCATAAGACATAAATTTAACTTGAGGCATTCATAACATTCTTACGTAGGGAGTAACACTCATTGTTACGTTTGGAATACCCATCACAGTATATTCCCTAAGTCTTTTCAGAGAAACCTCAACGTTTAACTCATTTGCGTTACCCAATGCACTGGAGAGCTATATCGGGCTCACCTTCCCTAAGTTTATCACCGAACCACCTGTCTTCATAACAATGCTCAAGAACCATAACATAATCGTATCATGTAAAACATGCATAATGAAAACATAACATTTCCACAATTCAATCACAAGATATCAATACATAACATTGATATAATAAAAACATTATGAAAAACATTTTTAATAGAAAAAGAAATGAAAATTAATACATGGTATTTATTTTTCATTTAAAAAAAAGTTGGGTTATGGCTTGAAGAGGAAGCCAAAACTCAAATAATGGTCACGATGATGGAGAAGTCGTTGTCACCGCATACGTACGACAAAAAACATTCCTTTTGTCATTTAGTAAAACGCTTCATATAAAAAAATTATTCCTTTTGAATAAGCGTAAAAGTAAAATGGGTTTATACACCTTATAAAAGAGAGTTGTGTATAAAATAAAATATGTCTCAATGAATGGAGATTGAGACGAAGTCCTTTACCTCGTGTCTGACGTGACTCGATTGCTCTTTAATCACCTGAATAATAAACTTGAGTTAATTTATACTTTCTTAAGAACCTTTTTCAATTTCATTATTCCTTTTATATCATTTATTACCATGTCATGGACACTACGTAATTATTTAAGTTAATAACGATCGTTTTAACTATCATTGGTTCTTGAGTCAAAAATAAACTCTTTATAATTACAAGTTGTTCATGTATCCATTATATCCAGAGTTATATATATTATGTAGATATCATATATATCATATATATCAAGTATATTCATGCATTTTTAATATTACATAACATTTAGAGGTATAAAATGAAATGCACCGTTCATGGAGAATGTAAGCCGTACGTACGCATGAACACTACTTTTATTTCTATTTCGTATTTTATGGAATGGAATAATAATGAAATAAAGGTATATTATAATTACAGTATAATTTTATATATAATATCATTAACTCCATCCTTTATATGTCCCACATATGGCATTAACGAATCAGATAACTTTGAGGGGGCGGTAGTCCGAACTTCCTAAAATGAAGATATCGCATATACCCGTAATGAAAGCCATAAAGGTATTCCATAAATAAAAAATACAGAAGATTAAGGAAAAAATAAAAATATTATATATCATATATAAAAATAGTGTTATCTTAAAGGCCACCTTTGAAGGTGTTATAAGAATATTGAACAATCATCGTTTCGTGAGTCATAAATTCGCCATCCACGGAAACAATATGCTCTTTAACCATTAGATGAAGGTGTGTGTAAGTGTAGCTATAATCCTTGTCATAACAACATACTAGTATGTTTAAGATACTGGTTTTGTTACAAAAGAGAGGAATAAAAATATTTTAGGGGGTTGGAGAAGCAAAATAAAACATAAGAACACAAGAGAAGACACTACCTTTAAAATAGGTAACTCTTTTTGATTTGAGCTCAAAGGCTTCCTTGGAAAGACTTATGCCCAAAGTGAGGATTCTAGGAGTAATAGAGGGATTTTTATAGACAAAATGGTTAGGGGTTGGCCAAGACAAAGGCTTGAGAGGTGTGGGTAAGCTGGTAGAGGTGGGGGCCTTTTATAAGAGGAGAGGAAGGGCACTCTTGGAAAGTTATAAAAGGTTACTTTATTATAAAATTATTTTTGGATTTTAAAGGTCCCAAAATTATATATTTCGAGGATAAGGTGATAAGAGTTAAAAATCCACCCATTTAATAGGTTTTTGACAAGTTTAGGGCTTATATTTTACATTATCTTTTCATTTTATTTAAATTGTTAAATAATGAGGTAATCAGTGCATCATCATGGTGTTATAAATAATTTAATTTATTTAATGTATAAAAATAATAAAAAATATATCATGATGTAAAAAATTGTTTTATATTTATAGTTAAGATTTATAGTAAAAAATATGACTTGTATAACCCAATTTAAAAATTTTTTTAGTAAAACAACACATGTTTGTGACATTTTTATTTTAACATTAAATAAAAAGTTATTAATGTCATTTTCCTACCAAAGTGGCTCCATGGGGTCCCCATGTTAACCCATGGATTTTTTTGGTCGGCCATGACACATAAAATAAGGGTAGGATATGTGTCAAGGTCATTTCATATTATTAAAACATTATTTTTACCTTAAATTACACTAATTTCCACTAATCGTGATTAAAAACATAAAAGTTACTATTCACCAAAAAATTATTTTAATCCCATTGAACCAAATTTTACTTATTAATGACAACCATGAATTTCGAATATTTTAAATTCAAAACATAGTGGTGGTAAAATTTCATTTAAACGAAAAATCAGTTTTTTACGTACCATTTAGTGGTTTCACTATTCATTAAAAATTAAAGTTTTTCAGAAAAATACCAAAAATTTACCCTAAGCTATATTTGATATTCCAAATTTGAAAAATATGTCTATTTTAAAAAATTCAAAACATATAAGTTACATTAATTAATTTAATAATTAATTCCCGCTGTCAGAACAAATAGCGTGTTTTTATGAAACAATATATTTCAAAAGATTGAAACTAGTTTAAGTCCAATTTCAAAGTAAAATTAATTCCCATACCACTATTGGATTAAATGGTGAAAATATATTCTAATTACACTTTAAAACCAATTTAAAAGATAATCTAATCATATAAATAAATTAGATTAAAAATAGGTTTTGAATTAAAATACCACATTTTTCACTATTCATTTAAAAAAAACTTTATCGGAAAAATATCAAAAATTTACACAAAGTAAATTTTGATGTCCCGATTCTAAAGAAGAATTTTATTTGGTCCAAAAGAATGTATAATAAATACCAAAACTATATTTAAAGAGGGTTCACCATCAAAAGGCGATAAGTGGACCTTTAGTGAAAATTAGATTATATATGCCTAAAATTGAATTCTTTTCATATTTTAAGCCTTTATCCTTTATTAGATAAATGTAAATACATTTAAAAAACATATATAATCATATTTTAGTTATTTCTATTCATTCCCGCCAATACAACGGCTACGTGTTAACTACCATTTAAAATAATATTATTTTACTACTACTGTGCAACGTAAGATTTCAAATAAACTCTTTGTTGCGTATCAGGTACACAATCGAACATAGAACCCCCTTTAAAGTAAAATTAATTTTTAATTTGTAAATATTAATAAGTATGAAAATATATTATTCTTTATTTACCTGGTATGTTACAAGGTGAATATTTATATTTCATGATATACGAATTAAAAATAAATATATTTTATTGATCCATTATAGGAAATATGTGTGTCCTAATCAACTCTAGATAACATTTCTGTCCTAATCCAGAATGGGAAAATTGTGTCTCTATGTCCACTATGGGAAAATGGTGTCACCTAATACACATGAAAAAATATGTGTTCCATGATTAACTATGGGAACATGTGTTTCTAGATTTATTATGGGGAACAAGTGTTTCCTGATCCAAAATGGAAAATCAGTTATGAATCATGATCAACTATTCTGATGGTCGTTGTAGTTAACCATTACATAAGAAAATTTTAACAATATTTATATTGTTTTAGCACATTTCTGGTATGATCTTATGGTTTATGATTTATTTGTGATGATATAAAACCTTTATGAGATCTATGAATGGTTGGGTATGAAATTTGAATGTTATTTTAATGGCCACATACCCCGATTATTATCTTATTTTTTTATATGATTATATATTTATATTTCTTTTGATTACCCTTACTATGAATCTAAACTTATGTTTTTTTCCTTATATATGAAGAATTTGTTTGTGTATGGTATGACAATGAAGAGTTGTAAATGGGACAACCATTTTGAGAATCATTGAAGATTATTCAAAAGATTATAAGATTTTGTTCATAGTTCCAAAAGAATACTAAATAATTATGGTTCTCATGGGTCTATTTTTGTAATGAAATTTTTCGTCATCTAAAATTATATATTATCCATATATGATTATCGTAGGTTGTTATAAATTTCCCCAAAGGAAATTTTTATTTAACCATTGAAAACAATGACTAGATAACCGAGTTGATATCCATAATTAAATTCCTAAGGATGATTCTATGGATGATTCATAATATATGAAAATATCCAAGATTGCTGGAAAACGATAGACCTAGTTATTTTCATGAAATTTCATCCATGTGTTGTATAATAAAAGTGAATGTAGCTCTATAATAGATTCACTAAGGTGTAATAACCTTGATAATAATTGATTTATTGGGGATTGATCAAGAATTTTTTAATGAAAATTGAGATTTTATTACACATTGTTTCACACATCATGGCGATACCATTAAAAATTAACAAACTCTTTATAAACCATCGTGATAGAGTTTAATATATGGAAACTATATATGATCGAGGATAAATGTAATGTTTCTAAGATTTTAAAGATTGTGAGTTGATTTATACCTTCTATAAATGATTTTTACAATCCTTTATTTATTTAATGATTATTGTTTCTCACACAATTATTATTGGATTTATTCAATTGAGAGTACCAGGAGGAACTTGTAAAAAATTGAATGTGATGTAATATTTTATAATGAGTAGACAAATATGATTATGACTGCACTGAAGGATGTTGTGATTATGCCAAATCAGGTTTTATGGAATATGATAAAAAATAAGAATCGTAACCGAATTTAGGAATAGAAGGGAATAGTTCAGTAAGAGTTCTGGTAGTGGATATAAAAGAGTAATGAGGATATGGTTTCCAATGAGTCATGAATATGGGAAGAAACCCCAATTTGTATGTCTTAGGGTAACATGATGATATTTTAACTATTAATAAGATGGATATAAAAAAGTAATTATGGAGGTAAAATAAAATGATTTACTAGAGTAATATATGAGAATAATGATCTCTCTATGATTTCATTAATTGTTGAATTATTTAAATGTAAAATGTATGATCATTATGAAAATCAATGTCTTGATGGTAAATCTCCTAAAAAAATCAATAGTGTTGTAATATTTATTTTTATATTGTGGATCATGATGAGAGTATAAATGATATATGAGTGATATAAGGTATTAATGAATGATATGATGAATTATATTTACTAGTTAGTGAAGGAATTTGAATAAATGGAGTATTTATGTATTCGAATTCATAGATTATGTAATATTTTTAATGAAATTCATATGAATTTTTTAGTATTATTTTTTGTTATGGATTTGAAGAAATATGTTAAACGATGATGATGGATTGAAAGATTGATTCAATTTTAGGTAGAAATTTTTGTTATGGGAAGGTAAAAGATAATTTTTATCTGATTTCAAGAAAATGTAGTTTATTTGGGATAAAGAGATGATTAATATGGATGGATTAAATCAGATTGTATTGAATACCTCAGAAATGGAAAACAATTTTTTGAAAATTGGGTTTTTGTTATCATTGTTAGAGTTTAAAAATTTATTATATATATGGAATAAAATCAATAATATATAGTTTTATTTAATTAATGAAGATTGATTCATTTTTTCATTGATTTTATACAAAAATTATGGTTAATACCATGTTTAAGAGAACACATTATAAATGAATTCACATGTCTGGTGCGTAAAAATCAAGAGTTAATTTATGATATTGGGAGGATTAATGTAATGTTTATTTTGATTTATTTATTAAAGTTATTTTCGAAAATTACTATTTTTACCATTTCTAAGGGGAATGTAACACACTAAAATTATAAAATATGGACATTGTATTTGATATCATGTATGACATGAAACAAAAAGTACATAAGGGGAAATAATATCCCAAGATATTATAGAATATTTACTATATCAAATAGTTTTAATATATTAAATATATTGAAATTAACAAAACACAACTTTTATCATTCTCTATGTAGAACATTGGGGATATATTATGCAACATGCAATAATTACATTCTTGTAGTTGTTTTTTGAAATTGTTGTGTGATTACATGTACATTATGTGCTACTAATGATTATATGTTATTTCTATATATATATATATATATATATATATATATTATACCATTCTATGTATCCATTTTTTATTTTTTATTAGTGTCAAGATAGGTGGATGGTCAACATGCATTATCCTTTAGAAAAGGGACACACAGGATTGATGATGAGGGTCTGATGCAAGGGGATGGCACATGACGATGCCTAGGGGGTGTCGTACAGTGGACCATCATGACTTGTGTTATCCAATGGAGTAGGGATGCACATGATTGATGATGAGGGTCAAATACACGAGGATCGCACATTGTGATACTTGGGGATTCCGTGATGTGGACATTGATGACTTATGCAATCCTTCATGGGAGGGTTGTATGTATAAAGGATGTCGATTAGCTCTCAGTCCTCATTATATAAAAACAATGATTAAGGTACGGTGATCATATCTCATTTCCATTCACATATAGAGAAACATATATTCATGTGAAGAATTAATATTGTGTCTTAGGAAAATGCTGAGAATCATGATTCATTAGCTATGTGTCTAATAGTGGGTTCATATGACACCTTGGTTTTCCATCCAGAATATAGTCGAAGCATGTATGGTTGGGGGTTTTGGTTGCTTGGTTAGTGCAAAAATTTTTAGTTTTGGATTGTGTGATTATTGCACATTATTTATTATTTCATACACTAGTTTTATCACACCAGATTGAGGAATCATTGTTGGTTTCCAACTGATTCTTATACTCAAACCCTACCTGGGCATTTTAGTTCACATATTTATTTCTTCACCAGAGATCTGATGAAGGGAAAGGGACCTATGAAGGATAGTTGAGCTATGAGGTAAAGATCTAGAGTGGTCTGAAATTGGAATCAGAGCACTTCACAATTATTTTTAATTTACTTTATAGTTTTACCTAATGATTACATGGGTTTTCCTTCCACATTGGGGGTTTGTTAAATTGTTTTTATGACATCATTATCATTTTAGAATTTACTCAGATTATTTGTATTGTTTTTTTATTATTGATCTTATAACTTGAAAAATTGGGTATTGTCTTCCCAAAGAACAACATGAGACCCTCACTGCTAGTAGGCTACCTCTTGCATATGGGGAGATGCACATGAGGTCTTTTAGAAATCCATCTCGGACTCGACGATTTGATTTTGGACATTACAAAATGGTATCAAAAGATTGGTTTTTTACTAAATTTTTTCTTATTTTTTGGTTGGGGATGTTAATATAGGATCTAGGATGGTTGGGATGTGGGTTGGTGAATTATTCCAGTCTCTGGCTATAACTACATAGTGGTCCTCTGAGTTTCCATGAAGTGGGAAATTTTATTTTTCATTATTGTTGATTAAATTCACTCAAATGTGATGCACATGATTTTATATGTGATTTATAAGATTTATAGTATGATAAATTATCGGGAATATACATATAGTTTCACATTCTATATATACACCTATTTTTTTAATAGGAGTCCATTAATTAAATGCCTTAATTGGTACAATCTATTCAGTTAGTGTGTTCTGGGTGATATATCTATGTTTTCATATTGTGTGATATTTATTTATTAGAAATATTTAAGTGAACTGATCATGATGTTGTGTAAGTATATATATGATGAATGTGATTAACATACAGGGATAGAATCATAGGTTAGTGCTAGGAGAGTTATACCACAATTTAAGTATAAACTCTTATTAAAACCTTGTTTTCTCCCATATACTGGTTAAGAAAAACAATGTTTGATCCCACTGAATAAATAGAGTTTATCCAAAAAACTGAATTCATTAATGAATAATTTCTTTATTTTATTAAATATGTTTCCTTGATTTGGTTTATAGAACTACATGGGGAGTTTTTTGAAATATTTCAGCAAAGGGAAAGGCATCAACATTACCATTGGATGCTCATGATAATGAATTTGATCTTTATCCCACACCTGGTCTATGGTATATGATATAGGGCCACCATAACTTGAAGTCTCTTTCTTAATTCTTATTCTATGCATTGAAGTTTAGAACTATAGTTTAATATTATAAGATTTTTAACTCCACCATTATTCATCTATTTAGAGCAACGAAGGCTCTCATGATTCTTAAGAAAATGTTTTGATATTTTTTTGGGAATTTTTTGTCCTTGTAGAGACTCTAAAGGACTGACACGTTAAGCTGAGTTTGAGATCATTCCATGTGCATGGAATAATTCAGAAACCCCCATAATTGTATGGTTCCAACTAATATGATTTAACTAAATTTTCTTACTAATATCATATAGAAGATGGTACATATCAAGACTACTATTACACTGTGGGGTGTACGGGTTTTTTTACCCAAAAAGGAAGATGGTGGTCTTCGACTATGCATTGATTATCGAAAGATAAACTAGGTGATGTAGAAGAGCTAATACCTTTTTCCAAGGACAAATGACCTATTTAACTAGTTACGATGAGATTGGTGTTTCTAAATGATTGATCATCGAACAGGCAACCACTGGTTGTGAGTTAGGGAGGAGGATATCACAAAGACAGCTTTTCAGAGCTGATATGGGTGGTATGAGTATTTGGTAATGCCATTCAGACTGAAGAATGCCCCAGATATGTTCATGGACCTTATGAAAAGAATCATTCACATGTACTTAGACTCTTTAATCATTTTTTTGTTGAAAATATCCTCATATACTCGCCAATATCATAAAAGAATGCTAGGAAGATGGATATATTCTTGAGTATTCTTCGAGCTCACAAACATTAAGTTAAACTTTCAATATTTTAATTCTTTAATGATGAGGTGAATTTAAATGGACATGTGGTTTTTGACACTAGTATATTAGAAAACCCAGAGAAGGTTGAATAAGTTATTTCACAGACACGTCCCTGAAATTTGTTTGAGATCAGAAGCTTTTGTATGTTTATTTGGATATAATTGATGGTTTATCAATGACGTATCCCAACTATATACACCCATAAAATTTTTTAAGAAGGAGTAAATTTATAGTGGTTATAACATTGTGAAGAGGCCTTTCATGAGCTAATGAAAAGGGTGGGGATAGCTCCCGTACAGACACTATTATAGTCTGGGATTGGTAATATAGTTTATTGTGATGCATCAAGAGTGGTTCTAGGAGCAGTAATGATGCATGGAGAAAAGCTAGTAGAATATGGGTCTCTTTAGATATGAACCCATAGTAATAAATACACTATGCATGTCATGGAGCTAGTAGTAGTGGTCCTTGCACGTAAATGTTGCATACATTATCTCTTTGGTGGGATATTTATTGTTCATATGGACCACAAAAGACTTCACTATATAATCACTCTATTGGATTTGAATTTGAGTCAGAGGAGTTAGGTAGAGTAACTACAGTCATTCGACATAAAGAGGAAATATTCCCATGGAAATGGAAATGTCATTGTGTATTCACATAGCTGTAGGTTCCAAGAGGAGTATGAACATGGCGATACTTCCTCATAGGACTAGTGGGGATTGATGTGCTTATTGGACGACTGGATGGTTGATGTTTCGGAGGAACAAGGATCTATGATTTTCCCCCTTGTAGATTTAATCATCCAATATGGAAAGGATGAGGACCATTCCAGAAACAGACCCAGAGTGTTCTATGATGAGATAATATCTTACGGGGGTGACTCGATTCCAAGATAGTCGATAGACACTAATGACATAATCTTTTTCCATGGAAGAGTATTAGTTTCTACTTATAATAGATAGAAGCTGACGAGGTATTACCATAAATATAGTTCCATGCTACATCATGGTATAAAAAAGATATACCATGACTATAGATGATAGTTCTGGTGGTAAAGGATGAAGTTGAACATTACAGGTTTTATCTCTCAATGCCTCACCTGTAAAAGGTTTAAGGCTGAGCACCAGAGTCCTAGAGGGTTGTTGCAGTCACTCCCTATACATACGTTAAAGGGGTTGGAAATTAATATGTAATATTTTATAGGATTACTTAGGACCACTAGGTGGAGTGACATAGTTTAGTTGATCTTCGTTCTATTAATGAAGTGTTCTCAATTCTTAAAGATTACAGAGACTCACTCGGAAGAGGTGTTGGGAAAACATTATATCTGAGAGATTGGGAAATTACATGGAGTTACCTTGAGATTTTTTTTAAAAAGTGATACACATTTCACATCATGTATTTGGATGGTAGTATAGAAATTCATAGGTACTTAGATAATATTGATCATGAAATAACTTCCACTGGTCAATGGATAGGTTGGTCATAATGAAACATTTCAGACAGCTACTATAATTGTGGGAAACATGGTGATTATAACAGCACTTACAAGATGCCACCAGTAGAAACCCACCATTGTGGAAAGATTTTCCATATTTCATGCTTCATCTTAAGGTATTCATAGAAGTTTTCTATAAGGTTAGGATAGTCTATGAATGCAGAAACCTAGAAGAGGATACAAACACCCCGGATTACAATGACTCATGAAATTCATGGGCATGATCATAGATCTATGGTGGGAAATGTCTATGGAATAGACTTAGCACCAACTGATGGTGATAATGATCGTTTTTTTGTACAAGGAATAGTCTAAATCATGTCCTTTGGTCTTATCAATTTTTTAAATATGGCTATTTTTCTATATATTGTTTAGCCCTGCCTGTACTTGATTTACCAGTAGAGTTATGCTTCATTGGCTTAACTTTCTCTAATATGACCAGAAATTATAAAATGGGACCTTAGTATATAATTGAGAGGTGGTTATTACTTATTTTTTTAATATTAATATGGGACTTAACCAATGGATATGGGTAAGGGTGTATCATCTAGACCTCCCTTATCACTATTGAGCTATGTACGACATGTTTCATGTGTCACAACATCAGAGGTGCATACTCGACCCTACCCGTGTCATAGATTTTGAGGATGCTGAGTTGGGGATTAATTCATATTGATAAGAACATTAGTGTGGAACATATTTTGAATTGAGGAGGTATTGAGAGAAAATTTGACACCACTAGTACAGATTCATAGGAAACATTTACTAATATTAAAAGAGATATGTGAACTTGTGTATGATCTTCAATATTAGTGGTATGAGTTGTTCAAAAAAGACCACTAGATATGTATCTTTTTGAATAGAAGTTATTATAGGGGGATAATTGTAACATTATGATTTTTTCTATAATCATTAAACCCTCTTATGATAAATTATTAAGTGGAATAAAATGATTTATCAGCAAAAAAATATCACTTTTTTAAATTCATTACAAAAGCGTAAAAATCCTAGTTTACACTCTGGAATATTCAATTGAATATTTTTAGAGTTAAGCTTTTAGTTAGTGAATGTGTTTGATGTCCTCAAATAATCAGTGAATACTTAACATAAATATAAAATATTTTATTTTAACCAAGGGAAATTTATTCAAAATAAATAAATATTTTATAAATGGGGCATTTAATTGGAAATCTAGGACCATCGACAGGTCTAGGACGTAGGTTTTACCCTTGGCAAGGTATAACATTTCTTTATGTGGGATATTTGGATGTATCTCTAGAAAAAATTACAATTTTAATATTTAATTAAATTTTAATCCATTTTTTCATATTAAATAATTAATATCTCTCAAACAATTTTTTATATGTAAAATATGAGACCACCTTCATGTTCGGAATATTGTTTTTACCCTAGTAATGGTAGAACATTTGATTGGAGTGATCATTTGGATTCCCTGATCACAAGATAATGTTTTCAACTAAAATTTTTAATATATAGAACTATTGAAAATATATTTATGTCACATAAACGAAGGATAACACTAAAATTTATACACCACCATTGTTCTTAGAATGAGGGGTATCCCCTTTGGGTAAAATTTTTATGTTCAACTGGCACTTTGAACACTTTATAATTGATTATTTATCAATACAGATAGGGGAAGATGCACACAGTTCCCACATCTCACCTGGAGTATTTTACTCTATTAATGAATGATGATTTTCCAGGAATCTTTATTTTGTAACATTTTGATAGTAGGGAAACATGAATCCATATATATGGGAAAATTCAATCACTCCACCATCAATAATTAGTTGAAACAGACACCAAACACAGAGATTTAATTTGAGGTTTTTTATGGTCACACAGTTTTATATTTCTATATAAACGAACTGATTTTATTTGTTTTATAGTATATTGGGCTGCGTGAAAGCATCATAATACCTCCATTGTGTATGCTAGACATTTATCCACCTCTTTCTTAAAGACTCAGTGCATGACCCTCCTACTATGCGACCCTCATGGTACGCCTCAAGTAGGATATATCTCATTTTTTATTATCTAATTATTTTATTAGCACTATTTATCCCTTTTTTTACAATTATTTTGTTAAAAAAACATGTAGAATAGAAAAAGTTAAAAAAGAGGATTGTTTTATAAAATGGAAATTCTAAATTATTTCAAATGGTAATTTCATGGAAATAAAAAAAATATCAAATAATAAATTGATGAAATTAGAATTTACTAATTATCATTATGACATATTGTTAAATAAATTTCTTAAATAATATAAAAGTATAATTTATATGATTTAACGAAATATTATTTTATCTGTATAAGTGATAAATAAAAAATTTGGAAATTATAATTATTATAAAAGTTTATTTATCTAAAAAATATATTTCTCATCATGCATAATTATAAAAATGATAAAAAATTAATTTAATTTATTATCACACATGATAAAATTAAAAGTTATAATTTATCATTTCATGTGACTTTTTAGAAATGATAAAATAATTATACAATTTTTCAATGCACATGAAAAAATTAAATTAAATTCATTATTTATCATTTCTTGTGACATTTTAAAAATGATAAAATAATAATTTAATTTATCAGTGAACAAGATATAATTAAAAGTGATTACTTAACCTTTCAGGTGACATTTTAGAGAAGATAAAATACTTATTTAATTTTTTTGTGAATGTGATCAAATTACATTAATAATCCTAATTTTTTCATTTCATGTAGTTTTTAAAAGGGTAAATTGATAATTAAAATATATCAGAATGTACAATAAATTTAATGGTAATTTCAAAGATATTCCAGATATAGAATGATATTTCCCACATGATGTTTTATTTCTATTGAAATAAACTAAATTTTATGAATTTACTAAAACCATTAACATAGCTTTATTACTAACATGCCAATAGCTGGAGACATTGACGTAACAA
Source organism: Viscum album (assembly GCA_963277665.1). Classification (NCBI taxonomy): domain Eukaryota; kingdom Viridiplantae; phylum Streptophyta; class Magnoliopsida; order Santalales; family Viscaceae; genus Viscum; species Viscum album. The sequence goes on along the minus strand of OY728158.1, from coordinate 1,533,521,101 downwards.
CCTAACGTTAAAAAACTATGAGGGGATTTTAAAATATTACGGTAGGTAGTTAATTAACATTTTGGTCATGTTAAAAAATTATTTACATTAATATTGTTATGTACAGACATGTTTAATGGCCACTATTGATAGTGAATGCATTTTGGTATGTGTGTATCCCCAGAAACACTATGTCATGTGTACTTGTATCTATTTATTCACATTGTTGAGTGATTACACGTACTTTATATTCTAATCATGAAGATTATATATATATATATAAATATATATTTTCATAATATGCATACCTTGTGGTTTGGTCCATATGGTCAAGATAGGTGGACGGCCAACTTGCATTTTCATTTAGAGGAGGGATTTACATGACTGACAATGATGTTTTGATGCATGGGTATGCACATGAAGATTCCTAGGGGGTGTCGTCTAGTGGAACACCATGACTTTTGTTATACTTTGGAGTAGGGATGTGCATGACTAATAATGATGGTCAAATACATGAGGAAGGCACACGATGATGCCTTGGGGATACTGTGTGGTGGACCATCGCGACATGTGCTATCCTTTGGGAGAGGGAAACACATTACTTATGATATGGGTTCCATTTTTTAGGAAGGAAAACGATGATGCCTTGGGATGCACCCAATAAAGAGGGCATATTAGTTAGCTCTTGGTCACTAGTTTGTTTTCATGATTGTGTGCTTCGGTGACTAAGGATCGCTAATTAGCTCCTGATCCTCAGTATGTCAACTGGATGATTAAGGGAATATTATCAGCTCTTGTTTCCATGTTCATAACAAGAAACGTATCTTCTTTAAGATCACTAATATCATTCCACGTGACTATGTATGGAGACATGATTCATTACTCATGTCTCTAATTGTGGGTTCATCTGAAAATTTGGTTTTTCAACTGGCGTAGAGTCGATAAAGATATGGTCAGGGTTACTGAATCTTGGTTAGCATATAAACATTATATTTTGGAATGTGTGTTTATTGAACCTTATTTATTATTTCATGAACACATGTATTTTGACTAAATTACGTTGAAGATGCATTGGGGGTGTCCTGCAGAGTCATGTACTCACACCCTCCTTGGGCATTTCGGTGTACATGTAGATTTCCCTCTAATATATTTGATGAATGGAAAGGGCCCTATGTAAGAAGGCTGAGTGATGAATTGTGTAGCTATAGAAGACCTGGACATGTACTAGATCACTCCATGTAAGATTTTTTTTACTTTTTAGTTTGTCTACTCCATACTTTGGTTTTATTTATACTATAGGGATTTGTTGCATTGTATTTATGCCATCTTTAAAATGCGTTATTTTACATTGATTATTTATATTGTTTTTGTTATTTATTTTGGGTCATATGACTCGATATAGAGGGTATAGTATCCCCAAGTTTCCACTTCAGACCTTTTATACTTAGTCGCTGGCCTCTTGCATATGGGGAGTCGCACATGAGTTTATGTAGCATTCCAACTTAGATATGGTGATTCTTGTCAGGACGTTATATATTTCATCATATAGAGGGATAGATATATCTACTGTAAAAATGGAGAATTAAATCACATGATCGTATATATTCAAAGGAATCCAATTGAATATTTGGTATTCTAAATAACATGAAAAAAGGAATGTGTCAAAGAAGAAGAAAGGATATAAGGATTCTGAAATATAGGAGAACTATGAAAAAAACCACCCTATGAAATGATTGAAAACGATTTGGATTATTTTATAAGTATGAAGAGAATGGTAAATATGAAAAAAATGAAAAATTAATAATAAAAATGATGTTATTAAGCGTTATAACTACAATGATATGAGGATTTATAAGTACTAATTTGCCGAAAATCTAGGGAATATACATTTGAATATGCAATGGGATCAGGGTCAAGATTATGCTATTGATATTGCTGGAGTGGAATGAATAATTCTCTCATGTATTTGGATGCGTGAATAATGCTATAAAAGTATGTTGTTGATGATATCCTAGGTATATTTAATATGAAACGTATAATGATTGTATTGTATTACTTTTTCATCATGGATTGAAAAGATTCTGTTGATTGGTATTGTTAACCATGAAATATAATTCAGTATAAAGTTGAACATTTTGGAAAATGCATGGTTCGGGGAATCATAAGCCTTATTATTTTTCTAATTTTGAGATATTTATTCTGCGATAAAAAGATGATTTATATAGATATATTCAATTGGATATTATAGAATACCTTGTAACTAATTCTAAATTGTTGGATCATATTATATAGATGTTTTGTAAGGTTAAGTATTTATGTAATGGTTTAATTTGACCATTGCATGAGGTTCTATAGATTGGTTTATTAGTTCACCAAATGATTTAACCTGTGATAATAAAAGACATAAAAATAGTTCAATGAATTACTAAAGGATAATATCATAATTATATAAATGTAAAATGAAATTTCATTTACTTATATTCTTGGAGAATGATAGAATTCCTAAAACATTTGAAAAATGGTCTTGAAATATACTATATTTCCCTATTATCATCTTTTATATGGATATTAATGACATTTTTCTTAATTGGGGAAGTTTAAGGAGTTGTGGTCATCAATTTTCAACTGGGCATCTTCTCTGTCACTTTCTATTAGAAATTGTTAGTTATATTTCTCTTCCATAACCATGTTTTCACGAATTTCCTTATATTAATCAACAAGGATTCATGGTGCAATTCACATTTCCATTCCCTATTATTCTTAATATTTTTTATTAACCCAATTTACGAGGTGAATTTTTAGAACATAGTACTTCCAAATATTTATCGCTTCATTACTAATACCATGTTTGAATTATGATGATGCGATTTATTTAGAGTGGGGTGAATGTAACACCCTAAAATTCTAAAATAAGGATATTTTCTCTAATAGCGTGTATGTAATGAAACTTCTAGCACGTAATGGAATATAATATCCAAATAATTTAAACTATATTTTCTATATTATACAGGTTCAATATATTTTATTTGTTTCAATTCACAAAAAATAATTTTTGGGCTTCTCTACATGAAACATTGATGATAGATTACATTGCACACAACAATGACTTTCTTTAATGACATGTGCTTTATAGAAGGTTGACTTTTATCAAAAAATAATATATTATTAAAATATTAAAATATAATCTAATAATATATAACCAAGCTATTAAGATGAGGGTTAAAAATATTGTTATCTATGTTTTGGAAATATATTTTTTAATTGATTTTTTAACAATTAAATAAAAAATAATATCAACAAAAAATTAAAATATAGGGGATTTTTTAATCCTATAGAAAAAACATGGCTGGTTTGGGGTGACATTAATTATATCTTGTATCCATCATAAAAGAAGGGGGGAATCTCCCTCCCCCAGAGTGATAATATCCACTTCTCATCCTTTGTGGCTCTGGAGGGGCTTCTTGATTTGGGATTTTCAGGTGACAGCTACACATAGTGAAACAATCAGAGAGGAGTCCATAATATAGAGTGTATATTAGACTGCTTCTTTGGGAACCATCATGCTATATCTAAATTCCCTGACTCAATGGTCTTCCACCTCGCCTTCTCTCTATCTAATCACTCACCCCTTCATGTCCACCTCATGTCAGCTTCTCCTTGTGGTAGAGGGTTATTTTTTGGAAAAAGCTGAATAGTTATCCCTTACTTTATTGAGCTGGTTCATTCCCCTTTGGTGTCCCCCGGTGAGGGGGTTCCCTAGACTCACCTCCATCACTAGCTTCGGTGCCTAAATATTGCTATCAGAGGCTAGTCAGATTCCATCCCTACTGTACAACCAACTCTGGAAGACTTGAAGAAAGGGATCGAGAGGGATTAGTCCGGAATGGAAGTCCATTGGGATAAGGGAATTTATTCCTCTATCAGTCTTAAGAAGTAACAATTTAGTGAGAGTTTTTAGGTGATAGAAATTTTCCTTTGTGAGCATTCTCGGGCAACCATTCTCAAGGAGGGAGATGATAACTCAACCTATTTTCACGCTTGTCTATGTAAGAAGTAGCGGCAGAAGGCTCCGAATAACTAGCGTGATGACATCTACATTACTAGTGACTTAGGTGTCATTAGTGTATGGATATTTAGTATTTTACTTCTTTATTGTGAAATAATAAAACCCAATGGCAGAATGGGTATCTGCAGGATCAGATCAATATTTTCAGCACAGTCCCCAGGGTGGTCTCTGCTCATACCAATGAGGCCCTCGAACAAGCTCCGAAGGAGAAGGAGGTGTGGGAATCAGTTAGCTTACTGAACCTGGAGAGTCCTCCTAGCCCATATGGGTTCTCGTGTTCCTTATTTATTATTTCTCGGAGCATCATCAAAGAGGATCTTATCAGTGCTATTCGTAATTTCTTCTATGGAGGTGGGCTACTGTGGGCTTCCACTACTACTACCCTGGTCTTTATACCCGAGGTTAGTGACCCTACCTCCATTGCACAGTATCATCCTATTAGTATGTGAAACTTCACGTACAAGGTACTGGAAAACCACATCAACATAAGAATTTCTCATTTTATTCATAGTTGGGTTGTGAAGGAACACCATGCCTTCATCTAGGCGAGGTCCATTTAGGGGGAAAAGGTCTATCACACATGAGATGATTGGTGAGGTTAATAGGATGGTTAGAGGGTCCAACATCTTGATCAAGTTTGATATGGAAAAGGCCTACGAAATATTAGAGTCAGGGTTTATCATCCGCTCCATGAGAATCATGGGGTTTTACGAATGGGTTATTGACCTCCAATTTTGTTGCTACAACTCACCGTGGATCAACCTGGTTTTCATGGGGAGGAAATGTAGCTTATTGAAACTAGTTAGAGGGCTCTGGCATGGAGATCATATTTCTCCGAGCATCTTCATTCTAGTGCAGGACATCCTAAGAAAGTTTTTGGCCTCCTCTATACAATGTGTTCATATCCGTCTTTATCATTATGGGACCCTTGTCTAGGGAGTGTCTCAACCTCTATTTTTTGATGAAATATTTTTATTCATCAATGGGGGAATCGCCTCCATTAGGGTATTTTTTAGTATCATGGATGAGTATGATTAATGGAGTGGTCAAATGATTAACATGGATAAAAGTGGGGTTTAATTTCCATCTTATTTCCCAGATAGGAGAAAGGTTAACATTGTCTCTATCCTGGGCCTTCATTGTAAAATATTTTCTATGCTATATCCTGGTGCTCCCATTTACCCTTGCTGGATTTGGGCCCATTTCATTGATGGTTTGGTTGAAAAAATTTCCAACTACATCATCAACTGGAATAATAGGTTCTTGTCCTTTGGAGGAAGGATCACCCTCGTCAATTGTGTCCTTTCATCGATCCCTATGCACGTTATTTTCACCCTCAAGGCCCCAACGTCTATCATTATCCAAATAGATAATATCATGGATGGTTTAATTTGGGATATCCAAAGAGAGGGGAGATTCCAGTGGTCCTCTTTGAATAAACTTGCCAGGCCAGTGGAGTTGGGAGGCATTGGGGTGAGAGACGTGGGTCAGTCCATGTATTCCCTTCAAGGTAGGCTCACAAGGGAGGTTATTGAGGGTCACTCCTTGTGGAGGAAACTGATTCAAGTGATGTATGTACTTGGTCTCCACAAGAATGTAAAATCTCTTTCATGCCTTTGGAGATCACTTCAGATTCATCTCCACGTGATTTTTTGCCACTCATAGTCGGTCCTTGGTCGGGGGGATCTCAATTTCTGGGAGTGTGACTCGGGGGAGACCTGCTGAACATCTCAGGCTACCCTGTACCTAAAATTTCCTTCTTGGAAACTAGTGATCAACCTTCCTTCATCTAGGAGAATCTGTCTACCACTCAAAAGGCCTTCTTTAACAGCATTAGTTTGGATGATTTCCCTGATAGATGCAACTTCACCAGCTCCCCCATAAGGAAGTTCTCAGCTAAAGGTTATCACCAGTGTACGATTCCCCAACTCAGGAATGATCATTGGGAGAGTCGTCTCTAGTGAAATGACACCCCAATTATATTTTCATTCCTGATTAGGATATTTAAAAATCAGGATCTCCCTTCAGACCTGTCAATTAAAATGAAGGGTGTTCAGCTTGCCTCCAAGTGTGTTTGTTGTGCGACTCCCTCCGTGGAATCCACGTGACACCGATTCTTCCAAAGCAAGTGGAACATACAGATCTGGGGCGTGCTTGGGGTGTTCCCCTACCTCCTAGAATCATGGCCTCATTTTAGGACTTCTTCTTGAGCTAGTTCAGTAGCTACCCAGATAACTTCCATGATGTTGCATCCATGGAAACCCTTCTGTAGGAGGGCTACTGGTTCCTCAGGTATGCACATAACCAAGCACACAATGGAACTAGATTCTCCGCTCTGGAATTACTTGTCAGATCCAACTTTCTCTCCTAAGAACCGGTTAGCCTCCTCCACCATCATGAGGCAATGCCTTCTCTCTGTCGCTTCTCCTCCAGGACTAATCCTATGGGTTGTACCAGCCCCAGGTAGTGAGGGAGATGGATTTGCTTGATGCCACCCCAAGATCAGTCCTAAAATGAAATTTTGACGAAGACTTCGGCTCCGGCATCATAGGTTTTGGTGGTGTGGTCTGTGACACAGCGGGCTCTGTGAATTTTGCCTTCATTGGCTTCTTTAGACCAGGGAGTTCTCTTAAGGAGAAGGCGATAAAACTACTCAGCGACCTATACCTTTGCCGATACAAAAACATTCTCTTGTCCTCTATTGAGATGGAATCCAGTATTGTATAGAGCTCTCTCACTGTTACATCCTCCACTCCCTGGTATATCACTTACTTGATCTGTATGTGCAAGGATATTCTCTCTAGTGACATGGAGACTCTCCATATGTGGAGTGAGGGCAATCAAGTGGCTGACTTATTGGCTCCCTTCGCAACCCCGAAACTCTCCCTTTTGGAGTTTTTCCCCTTATATCCCTTACCCCTTGTGGGGAGGCCCATGTTATCAGTGATGCTCTTAGCCTTCACTTCTTCAGGCCACCTTGATTTGAACTTCTTCTGCTTCCCTTTATAAAATAAAATATGATTTATTTGTGGAAGCATACATTGAGTTTTTTTGATAATATTTATATATATAATTTAACACACATATATCAAAATGGAATACACAATCATCATTCATGTTAAAGGTGAACTATATCCTTGAAAACTGATGTTGTTCATTAATCCATTTATCACTAATCAAGGTAGGAAATAAAGATTTATTTATAGTTTATATATGATATATATGATATTTATTAGTTACTTATTATTATTTAATTCTTATATTATTCATCCATTCATGATTTCTATTTTTTAACAATTTGATATCCTCGTTTGTGGATGTGTGGACTTTTTCCTCCTCAAAGCGAAAGAATTCATTCAAAAATTACATGGAGGGTATTAAGGAATGTTTTAATAAAAATATGTCACACATATGAAATTAATATTATAAAAATATTTTAATATACATATAAATTATTTAACTTTCATTATTTTAAATACGATAAAGAAATGGAAGTAGCAGTCATACATCTGTATGTCCCATTGTCTCTATGAATGGTGAATTCTATTTATTATCTTAAACTATTTTTTTATTATTGAAAATAAAATTATTATGGATATATATGATATTAAATCATATTTCTAATTATATATAGGATGCATTAATGGTCTAATTAATAGTAACAACAAGTTACTAGTCAAATTATGCTAGAAAAACCTCAAAATTAACACATGGAATAGAGAAAAAAATCTAATATTATTATCAAATGGGTAATAATATATTATAAGTTGATATTATATAATATTATAAATTTGATTATGGTTTTGGTATAATTAAATATCCTGATTAAAAAAATTATAAATGTGGTTAAAGGATGTTCACCCAAAACGAAACACAAGGTAATGGATTTAATCTCAATTTACATTCCATTGAGACATATTTGTTATTATGCACCAATTCACATAATTTTTGTTTATATACCTCACATTTTTAATTTAATATAATGATTCTCTCATTATTATAAGTAATTTTCAATTATCTTTAAATTATCTCACCCAAGGGTTTTAGATTGAATGTTACCATGTGGTAAAAGTTATCCATTAAATCTCACATTATTTTGGGATTATAAACTTTGTCTTGAAGAAATAACATTATTGTAATCATTTTTAATTAATAATTTCAATTAATATCCAATTTATTGGTTGTTAAATATTATTATTTCTAAAACATTATTTAATTTTTTCATAGGTTGTTTCTTTTATAGTTATTTTATTTAGTGTTAAAGTATTGAGAAATATGTATCTTTTATTCTATAAGGATATTTGATAAGGAATATTGTTTATAAATTTAATATATTATTCTATATATGAGTAATGATTTTTAAATTCATTTATTAGTGGGGCCTATAAATTATGTATCCCCTCGATGCATTTAAATATTCCCATGAAACGAATAGTTTAGAAAAAATTAAAGTGGTTTCTACACATAGTTTTAAACTATCATGTGAATTGTTTTAATGGTATAGGTTTTCATGCTCCTCAAACTTGACATCCAATAATTAATAATTTACATAATAATTATTTTATATATCATTGTTATTAAACATGAAATTATAATAATTAAAAATATATGGGTTCATTTCATTCAATGATTATTGAAAAGATCTCATGTGATTCTGTTATTTACCATTTCATATTGATTATTCCTTATCTAGTTACTTGAATTTTTTGTGTTCTTAGTAATTTACCTTTCAATGTTGATTTATTCATATTCATTAATAATTTATTCCACTTTAATTACCCTTAAAATCTTTTTATCTCATCTTTATTATGTTACCATTCTATAGGCTATGAAGAAGAATCCTTTGAATGAGTATCAAAAATTTCATTCATTTACATAGGATATGATTTATTTTATTTACCCAATGTATTTTGGTATCATGTTTTTATTCTTATCTTCTAAAACTACTAAAATATTCAATAATTTTTTTGATAACTTATAATCATACCAATGTATTAATGTAATGCACAATCTCTAGGTTTCTGGGGCAGAGGCATTATAATTCTTGGTTAACCATTTATTCAATTGTTTAAATTATTATATAGAAGAGGATTTATATATTAATTTATTATTTCAAAATATAAAAATATCTGAATACCTTGGGCTAACACTTTTTTATGACATATAATGATATGAGAAATTATTAATTATTCAATATATGGATCTTATGATATTATATTGAGTTAAGAATTAAATATTCACCTTCATTTATTGGAGTAAGTGTTGATGTGAATATTGATATAGTCATAACCAATGGAACAAATTTTTCTTATGAAATAAACAGATATAATATAATATAATTTTTATTGTTTATTATTTTTGATGGAAAATGAATTCCCCCACATTTGGAAAAGGATCATTTAATAATATGTTGTCATATTATCATAAATTTTTATGATGTAAATGACATATTTATACCTTTTTTTTATTTCTCATTGGTTTCAAACCTACTGTGGATCACCTATTTAATGTGATTAATGATCTCTTTCACGTTCTATAATTAGTAACATTTTTTCCAAGTCCAAATCATCACATCCTGCCCATGTTTCCATATTTGTAAAACTAATATGTTTTATTATAAATGGATTTCACGCATAACTTACTCTTTATTAAGATTAACTTTTATAAAAAAAATTATGATGTGGGTTTCTATGAAGAAATATTCAAATGTTAAACCATTGTAGAATGAGATGAATTTGGAGGGAGAAATTCATTTTATGTAGGGTAGAACATAACACCCAAATATTTTTGAAAATAAATTTTAATATTAATTTAATCATTTTCATATTTTTCATTACATGAGACAGAAATTTTATCTTTCTTTGTAGGAAACACTTAGTTTGGGTTATGTTACACAAAACACCGAGCATAAATAAAACATTAAAAGTAATTAAATTATTATTATTTACTATGATTGTTGTAACCTAACAAAGGAATAGTAGGTACAAATAATTTGATACAAATTAAGAAAATATGGTTTAAAAATTTATATATATATAATTATATGGTGCACAATTAATTATAAATAAAATGAGACCAATTGTGAAACGAATAAAATCTTTTTCTGCAAAAATATTCTATGTGAAGAAGTCTATTTTAAATCAGTATATTAATAAATGATTCTTTATTATAATATTTAAATTAATATATTATATATTTAATCTAATTTTTAATAATCCTTGTACATAATTTCTATAAAATATATTAGAATAATCCCATATTTTTTTAATACTTACTTTTTTAAAAAAGTTGTTTTATCATCTTAGGAGAGTTTATTTTAAAATAAATTTTAATAACATCTATGAAATTAATGAGAATAAAAAAGATTAATTTTTGGTATCATAATATCCAAAATAAATTATGGTTATTTTTGGGTATTTATTAAGAATATTTCATTATTTGATGAATAGTGAAAATATCAAAACTTTAATTGAAAAATGCCCTTTCTATTTAATTTATTGAAAACAATAAATTATACTATAAATATTTTTGAAAGATTAATTTTATTAATTTTACATACATTTATTTAATATAGGATATTTTCATAAATTTCATATTGAATTGGGATATAATAATGTTTTATGCATCTAAATATGTTCCTTTTTAAAAAATAGTCTTCCTATCACATATATTGGATTGATATTACATTATTTTATATAAATTATGTGAATGGATACTGGAAAAATAGATAAAATACTTTTAAAAATATTTATTTATATTTTCTACGAAATTAAACATAATTTTAGACCAAAATTAATAGAGAATGCTGTAAAAAATAATTACCGTAGTTAAGGTAAAAAGGGCTTTATCAGGGGATAAACATAAATTATAATAGTAAAAAAAACATATAAATAATCCTAAAAAATATTTTCAAGATGTATTTCCACTATTACAAACCTATTATTCTATAATGGAAAATTATGGATACTTTTTAAACACGAAACGTATTGTAGTGCTCAATTCATTTCCTGAAATTTCTAAGTATGTCATCTCGCCCACATATAAAAGGACACCCCTCTCCTCTATTATATAAAGAAATTGGTTAAGAAAATAACTACCCATGAAACATAAAAATCTAGAAACTCATCCTAGAATCCATAATTGGGTCCAAGTCCATTATAGGATGGCATTCACTAAAAAACTAATGAGAATACCCGAAGAAGATATAACCATCATAAACAAGTTCATTGGTTTTATTTTTTCCTCCACCTCTTTAGTTATTTTTAAAAAATTAATATAAAATAAAATATATATCATAAATAAAATTATATGATTTAATTTTAATTTAATAACCAAAAACCATCACCAAATCCACAAACAGGGATATGAAATCATTGTTCCTATCTACGTAGGACTACCACCTCTTGAATCGATATCAATCATTTTTTATTAACACATTTTAAAGTTTGAATTAAGGATATAATTATTGTTAACATATTATATTAATGATTTTATTATGATTATATAACTATTAAATCTATTAGGAAATAATACTTCTTGTTTTCTAGGAATACAAAAACCTCACCCGTGTGTACGGTGGACTACCGCCTCATGAAAAGATATTATTCATTCACACGATACATGAAATATATTATGGTTGGGATATATAGAAAAATAATGAAATATTTGAGATAAACATAATTATGGAATGATAATATTTATCATTTACTTTTCTTTCCTTCAATCTGATAACAAAATTGAAAAAAAAATTCATGCGTACGTACTACCTACCATCTCCAAGAATAGTGTATTTTATTTTCAATAACTAAAATTTATTGATTAATATAAATAAATATGTATTTTAAATATATAAAATTAATATAATGGTTATAATTCAAGAGATTATGGAACCATGATCAAATTAACAGGTCAAAAAATATAAAAATTAAAAAAAACAAAAAAAGCAGTAAATACCTAAAACATAATGTTGACATTTAATTAGTTATAAAAGGGTTATAAAAGGATACAAGAAAATAATAAATGGTCTGATATATATTAATATGGATTATAATATATTTATAAAAAACAAAAATTTGTTACACAGGATGTTTGAATGAGTATTACCGAACTCAATACATAAGGTATGGGGACTTCTATATCACTTTTCACTTTTGTGAGATAAATGTCATAGTCACCACAAATATCATTTATGCGGTGGGTATAATTCCTATGATTTTTTTTAAAATGATAATAATATTAATTATATTATTATTAAAATAATAAAAAAATTAATTAATATATTTACTATAGGATCTATTTTTTATGGGGTGGTAGGGTTAAATATTTACCAATCAGTAATGGATTTCCATCTCACTTTTTACTTTTGTTAAACACATTCCATATTCAAAACCTATTTCTATTATGAGGGGTATATACCAACCAAGAATGTATCATAGGATTATTATCCATATAATTATGTCGATCTATATATCAACTTAATTAAATCACTTTCATGGGGGCTATGATGCAAATGTTATTTAAGTAATAATTGATTTTTGTTTCAATTTACCACTATTATGATGTTATTTATGTTATGTTATGAACATATATTCATTCATGAGGTAAATATATGTCAACATTGACATGTAACAATCTGAATTCACTTATGTTCATGATGATTTGTGTTCAAGTTTTTGTTATTAATTCATAGGCATTTAATTAAATGTTTCCAATTTGGTAAAGGTTTTTGTTATAATCCCACAGTTTTATAATATTATTTATGATTAAGATTAATATGTAGAAATATCATGATATTACTCCAAAATATTCTTTGAAATATAGTTATACTACATTTATTACGGAAATATTAGAGTGTAATTACAATTTTTATTCCCTTTGGTATGTAAAATAATTTAGAAATGTTTTTATGAAAATCAGACTATATTAATATTTAATCAAAATATATTTTCATCCAAAAAATGTTTTCTAAATATTTTTTCCAGAATGTTTTTAATATTTTTCTAATGATTAATTAATTTTTTTTTTAATTTTTTTTAAATGGTTATTCATTTCATTTTCCAAAAAATAATCATTTTTTCATTTTATTGATAATTTTTATGGAAGCGTTACTTTAGTGTGTATGGAATTAACAAAACATGTCATCACCAATACCATTATATGATATTAAAAGCTATTTTTCATTTTTCATTTTTTCAAAATTATTTATTCTTAAAAAAGTGTATTTGATTGAAAAAAAGACTATTTTTATAGTAAATGTTTTAAATAATATTTAAAGATCACTTTATGAAATTTTATTATAATGTTCAAAGAAAATTATTTTCAAAATTATATGTATGTTTTAAAAACTGAATTCCCAATAAAAAATATTATTCAATATAAATTTCCCATGTAATCATTGAAAATTATTTTCCATCTAAGATGAAATCTATTGATGTCATCAATTATTTATTAGGAATATTTATCAAGGATTTCATTCCTACAATTTTTCTAATTTGATTATTTAGAGAATATTTTTTTGAAACCTCAGTCTCATCCATATGTTAAACCATTATATAATTATTATGAAACTAGATTCATCTCATTGGTAATTTAATAATGAAATGGGGAAATGATTATGAATCCTATCTCTGTTCCATAGGTTGTGATTGGATGAACATTTTAAGACACCCATTTCCTCTTATGGTTATTATGTGATTAATGTTTTATGATATTATGAATCACAGGTCTATTATTTTTATTATGTGACTTTTGGAGACTATTTCACCATAAAATTCATTAGTAAATGATTTATACATCAAGATATAATAATGGTACACATGTATATGATATTCAACCAATATGGTAAATATGTGTGTCCACATCCACTAAAGGAAACATGTGTGTTGGTATCCACTATAATAAATAAGATTATACTGATCCACTATGTGAAAAAAGAGTCTCTGAATTCACTATGTGAAACATGTGTTCACTAATTCATTATAGGAAATAGTTGTTTCTGGGTCCTCTATGAGAAACATGTGTGTCCTAATCCACTTTGTGAAAGAGGTTATCCTTGATCAATAATGAAAACTAGATAATGATTCCTGATATACAATGTTGATGGTCTTGGAAGTTAATATTAATATATGAAATGGTTTTTTAGTATTTATGGTGGTTCAAAAATTTTATGAGATGATCATGTGGTTCATTATTGATTTATGATTATTTATGACCATTATAGGCTATTTTTTAGAAATATTATATTTTTATGCCATGACTTATTTTTATGGTATATAAAAGGATGGGTATTATCATTATAAGTTATGATCATGATATAATACATGTATTCATATCATATTCTTTCAAATAATAATATATTTTAATCTCTTATGTTTAACCATACTGATAATCAAATACTAATATTTCTTCTACTTCCTTTCTCTTGGTTTTGATAAAAGGTTTTATATAGGGTATATCTATAAATAGTAATAAATAAGATGATTATTGTGGGAATAATTGAAGATAATTCATGAGATCAGAATATTTTGTTCCATGTTTCCAAAGGTATTAAACTATTTTGATCCTTAAGTGTTTGTTTGTGTAATGTATGGAATATAAATCTAAAACGATGTATTATCCCTGTATGATAATCCTAGGTCATTATAACCCCAAATAATTTCGATACACTCACTAAAATGATATCTTACCACAGAATAATATATATATATATATATATATATTCACAACTCAAAATAATACCATTTTTAAACACCCTATATATATATACATCCCCTTAAATTGATATATCTAAATAATTATTTAAATATATTTTTTTGGATTTTCAATATAATATATTAGTAAAAACAACTATATAATTAACTAATTTTACACCATATTTACTGTATATAAATATCAAATCAAAATAAATCTATCCCATAAACATATTTTATTAGTGAATTTTCATATTAAATCTATAAAAATACTATTAAAAAATACTATTTTTTCTTATGAAAAATAATTACATATAATACCCTTAGGGACACATCATACATAACCATTTTCCTTATAACCTAATGAATGGACACATTCTAAATTAATATCATGGACCCTCCATATAGGTAAAACGTTTTAGATATCAATTTATTATCATAAGTTAGAATAATTTGTAAATGTGTGTATAAAAATATAATCTGGGAAGAAAAATATCATTTGGGAATAGTAATTAATAAAACAAAGATCCTAAATCATGAATCATAATATAAGAATTTTTACATAACTAGGGAAATGAGAGATTAGAATGCATTATCATGAGAAATGTATTTCATTATAGTGAAGTATAACATATAAATATATCATAACATAAAAATGTGGTATAAAAAAGGCATAAGGTATAAATTTGGAATAATATTGGAATGTACCATAGGATTTAGATGATCAATGATAAGGAAATATAGAATAATATTTCAATGTTGAAGGAACATAAATATTGAAAATCGTTTATTATATCGAGACCTGTTACTATGACCATTATCACATATTTAATAGAGTCTAATAATAAAATGGATTTGAGTTACTACCAATTCCTATAAATATAATATAATATGTTAACACCCTAGTCCCATACATCCTATCTCATAAGATTAATATTTTGACCGAATACATTGGTAATATTTATAATTATAGCCCCACATCACTTGTGATTAATAACTATATATATGTTTGTCTTATGGACATGAAAACATTTGTAATTTCATCACATAATAATTAACACATTACAAATAAACGA
The DNA here is from genome assembly GCA_963277665.1 of Viscum album. Lineage (NCBI taxonomy): Eukaryota > Viridiplantae > Streptophyta > Magnoliopsida > Santalales > Viscaceae > Viscum > Viscum album. Next base: position 1,533,505,292 of record OY728158.1, on the reverse strand, counting down.
CTTTAATGTAAATTTTAATAAAACTTTATCAAAATACATATATTTCCATAATATGAATTCAACTATTAAATAACATCTGTAGTTATTTGTAATAATGTTTAAATTATTTTAAAAATGATAAAAAAATACAATAATAACAGAACATTTCATAGTAAAATAAGAACAAATCACCCTTACATTATGAGAAATTTATTTCAAGGGTAAATTTTTTTTAAGAAAATTATTGGGAATGAAAATAAAAGTGACAAGGATGAATTTAAAAAATAATAAAATTTATATTTCTAAATAAATTTTGAGTTAAAAAAATAGTGTGGAAAATATTATAAAATATAGTTTTCATATGTATTTATAAAGATAAATTTCAATATAAAATTAATAATTAATATAAAAAATTAGGGATATTGAAATCCATAAAATCAATATATCAACATGGACATAGAGGGGAGTAACTCATAGCTCATAAGAACTGGTAGGGAAGGACAAAAGAAGAATAATTTTGGTTAAATTTCAATCATATGGTAGGTGAATGGTATTATGAATTATAAAAAAACTTAAAAAAATAGATGATAATACATAAAATTAAGGTTTAGTGAAAAAGTATATTAAATTTGATATATAGGAATTTAAATATAGATAATATCACTTAAAAATTTAGACTATAGAATAATAAATTATCACATTGGTACATTTTGAGTTAGAAGGACTTGAGAGAGTATATAAATTAGATATATTAATCAAGTGATTCCAGGGAAATATAGGTTAAAATTGATGTATGGAGGTGTTTATACTATACAAAAAAGAAAATATATGGATAATTAAAACATATAAAAGTGAATGGATATTTAGAAGAGGTAACTTTAATGTTACTCAAGAAATCTATAATGACATATTAATAACATGAATAATATATATTAAAATATTTTACTCTTATTTGAGAACCATATTAATATGTAATAACTTTTCTAATTTTATTGAAAAATAAACTTTTAAACATGTATTATATAGTTATATTTTTTTCATCTTTAGATGCTATAAATTTTGATTGTCTCGTAAAATTGTTCATAATGGAAATTTCATTAATAAATTTTTATAATAATAACATCATTAAATTGTTTTTAATGGTATTGGGATAATTGTTTTAATAATTTTCTCATTCTCATGTACATTAGATGTATATTATGTGAAGTATTTTCTAGAATTGAATATTATCCGATCTGGTTTTGGACAATTAATTTATAATAGTGTGTAACATTTAAATGACCATTAATTGTATATTAAACATAAAAATACCAATTAATTGTATAAATAACTATTTAATAGCTTTAATTTCTATTATTACATTTTTTATAATCATCCATAAATAAAATCATTATGTTGGGGTAGAATAATTACTATTTGTGTTCGAACCAAAAATAATATAACCTACTATAATATTGAAGGAATACGATTATAAAGATATATACTAATAAAATAATTTTCATAGAATCATGGGGATTTTAATATTACATAACTAGAATTTATAATGTCATTTATGAATTTTTGAGACGATAAAGTAATTTTAACTTATGGGGATGAACTATATGCCTAAAATGATGAATTCAGCCCTTCCCAAAACATCATTAATTGTAATAAGAGATGTTGGACACTGTTATATATCCATGTGAATAATACATTATTTGATTAAATTTGGTATGTTGTTCAATAGGAAATGATAGTAAATATTTTTATAGGGGTATATGAGGGGTTTTATTATAAGATAATTTTATGTGGATTTTGAATAAATACTTATTCTCTAATGAATATGGTTTATATTTTAAATATTAATTATTTGAAAAATAAAGGATATGGATATTATAAAATCTCATCAATATAATTTAATGATGAATATAGAATTTTGTTATTCCTTTTATATCAAAATTAACCCTTTTAGATCATTTTACTATTATAGTGGTAATTAAATTTTCACCTCAAAAACTTATTTTTTTTCTAGAAAATAAATTTGATAACTATTCCTAATTTAAAAATTCATATTACCTTCATTACAAATTTACTCTAATTTATGTCCTATATAATATATTTATATCTACTAAAAAGAAGAAAATGTTAAAAAATTATTTTATAGAAAACTGACTTCAAAACATTAAGTGATCAAATTTTATAACATAAAAATAATAAACTAAAATAGTTTTAATATATTTTTTCATATATTAAAATGTAAAATTTTATTAAAATTATACTCTACATGTCAGTTACAAAACATTTTAAATTGAAAATAAGAAATAATTTGATGAAATGTTTTCTTTCAAAATAATTTATTAATAATTAAATAATTATAATAAAATCACATTGAAATTATATATATGTCTTATAAAATTTTAATTTTAATAATAAATTTTTATTAAAATCATTTTTTTTATTTTCTAAACATATAAAATAATTCATTGACAAACCAAAAATCCATATTTTTGAAGAAAAAAATTAATTGTAATATTTGTATTTCATTGGATAAATACTCATTGTGAGTGATTTATATTTCATTTAAGTTTTTATTAATGATTATATAAATTCAAAATATACATTTTATACATGTATATTCAATGGACATATAAAAACTATATTTATAATAAGAATTAGATCAAATATAATATGACCATTGATATATAAAAATATTTATAATATTAAATTACAATATAAATATATATAATCAATAAAAATATTCATAAATTTATTTCTCAAGATTATTGTTATATTTCCAAATGGTTTTATTAATTTTATAGTTTTCATTGGTAGTATTATCATTAAAAAGGATTAAAAGGGTAGAAATTTCATCCTTAATGTTTTTTTATTTTAAAATGGTTATGTAACACCTCGAGATTTTATTATATATTTCATTTCAAATAATTTTAATTTTATTAATAACATGGGATATATGTAACACCAACCATTACAGAACCCTAATATATAATTGAAATATAATTATTTAAAAGACTATTCCTATATATCCATTGGATTGATGGGTTTTAGTATAAAAAACTATGTTTTGATAAATTTCTGGATTTCACCAAAATAAAATGAATTCATTAGTTATCTATTTATTATAAATTAAAATACTATTCTATTTCAATTAAAATATATTTCATTTCATGAGAAAATTGTTTTATGTGAATAACATGTTAATCAATTAAATTATTCACTGTTTGTGGATACATTTAAAGAAAAATATATATTATAAATTTAATAAAATTATGACATTAATCACTTTTTTCTAGTAATGAAATATATATATATATATATATATATATATCTATATAACTTTTTTTATCAAATATAGATTTTCCTAAAAAATAGTTTTCCCCAGGTTATGAAAACATTTTTTAAAATGCATTTCATCTTATTATTGATATTGATTCATGAAAAATTCACTACATAATTTTAATCAGGGGGATAAATTTTAATTGATATGTCACATTTATTTTTTGTCAATAGTTATAATATCCATAACTTTTTTAGTCAACTTGGTAATAGAAAAATGGATAAATAAGTGTCCAAACATAGGGATAGGTGTTTAAAATTTCTCTAACAGTAGAAATTTTTCTATTAGAGGATAGTAATTACATATTTTTTCGATCTAATTATAGAATATATACTAAAACAATTTCATATATCTTTAATAATTACATTTATATTAATTTATGAAACTAATTAATATAAAAAACAATCAATTGACTTTATTAACTCTAAATTTATTACTTAAGGATAAGAATTTGATTTTTTTATAAATTATAATTTTAATGATAAATTAATTATTTTTATAATTGCACTTTATTCATTACATGATTAATTGAATAGTTACCTTAAATTATTAATCAATAACAATAACTGGTTATTTTAAAAACTAAAAAATTATATTAATGATTTTAAAAATTTTAAAAGTAAAAAAAGATTAATAATTTTATAGTTTAATATATCATATTATTTATTATTGAATGGTTTATATTCCAATAGAACATCATTTTTCTAGGTCTATTGAGCTCTCGTCTCGCCTTCTATCTTCCACCTCTTAGGGTTTTGACCCCCCGATGGTCTGATCTTCTCAACCCCACTCCTTTTAGGTTCTCTCTTCTATCCCTTTATCACTATTCCTTCTCCAGGTTTCTTCATCTCTCCACTCACTCCTCTCAGGGTCCCCCCCCCACCCCCACCCCTGATCTACCTCCCTATTCTATAAAGGCTTTTTGGTTTCCGCCTTGCTTCCTCTACTGTGATTTGAAATTGATTTCCTTTACTCCTCTCTATATCATCTTTTTAGTGAGGGATATTGGGAGGTTTTTGGAAAGTGGTTTTGCAGATGTCAGATTTATAGGTTCTTTTGGAGTTGTTTCATATTTCATGAATTTCATTCATGGTTTCTTCCTTTTAACTTTGGGGATTTTTCCTTAGGTTTCCATTCTAGAATTTCTTCCTCGTCTTTCCAACCTTACTCTGACTTGGCCTTCCACTGTTCCTATCCATGTCGGTTTTGTAGAAATGGATACACAAGGGTTTGGTCTTTATAGTTTTATATTCATCTAGAATTAATTTTAGGGTTTCATCCTTAGATTTATTTAGGGTTCCAACCCCAACTATGCTTCCTTTCAGGTCTCGACACCCAGTCCTATTGTTTTGGTTTCATTTTGGGTTCTGCCTAGGTTTCGTTTTATCTTTTGGTTCTATTATTCACTTGTGTTTCAATTGCTTCGATTGAGTTTTTGTGTTCTATTATTGGGCATTGGTGGCCATATATTGAGATAATGGTGATTGGATTTGGTGTTCTGGTGGGATTTGTGAACAGAAATGGCGATGTGGTTGTGGATTATAGTCAGAGACGGTGTTCAGTTCTGGTGGTAGTCTTCGATGAAGTGTCTAATGTTGATGATGATTTCAATGGTGTTGGATCAATGTGATGGTAGTACAAAGACGTAAGGATAAGATCGATGGTGTGATTATTTCAGAGTCTTGATGGGTTTTTTTCCTTGATGGTAATGATGATGGATGGTAGTGTAATTAATGGGTTAGGAGAAGCGAGATTCACATGGCCTGATTTTGGTGATGTTTTCCTTTTAAAATTTGAAAATTGAAATATGAAATTTTTTGGTACGGTTCTCTGGTATTTGTAGTGGCATGTTATGAATTTTTATCGGGTTATGAATTTTTCTCTAGTTGTATTTATATTGTGTTCACACATGGCCTTTAAAAGTGTCTTTGGAAAATAAAATAAATTTGGATTTTTAATGGTTTATATTCAAATTCAAATATTATATTAGAAACATTAAATTCAATTTTAATGAATATAGTCAAAAGAAAATTAATGATAATTTATAAAAATATAATTTAATTTTTTTTTTAAAAACAAAAAAATCATTAAAGAATATATGGTTGATAATATATGTCCTAAAATATCCTACCATGGTATTTTAAGAGAATTGTTAACCTAATATGTTAAATTATAACCATCTCAAATTTAATATTTCATTCTTATATTTTATGATTTAATTTTTTTAACCATTTGATTAATATAAAATTTAATGATTGAAATGATTAGAAATCATATCTAATTATATTGTTTATTATATTTATACCTTAAATAATTTTTCATTCAAATATCTAGCCATTTGGTAGAATTTTTCTTGATAATGAAAAATTATTTTGTAATAATTTTTTAAATCCAAATAATGACACATCCCACACTTATAAATGGCCACACATTATCCTATTTCACTATCACAATTGTATCATTCTAGGTAAGAAAATACCTACCATAATAACTTCCTAGATTCATTCACTACATATTAGAGAATTGATTCATTCCACAAGGCCATCCCTATGATAGTCAAGGTGTAAGACAATAATGGATTCCCACATAATTCTAACTCATAAAAGAGAATTTTAAATTATATATATACTTAAAATTATTTTAATACATTATAAAAATTATATAATAATGATATAGTTTTCTTAAATAATCTGAATTATTATTATTTTTATTATCAAATCACCATCATCCACCTTAATTATATCCAACTGAATGATAAAACATCACTCATGTGTACATATATATTTCCATATCGAAGTATTTTTTTCATTACTATATTTATTGGATGGTTATTCTAATGGATAATAAAATATAAAATATTAATAATATTATTATGATTCATTAAAGGGGAATAATTATTTACCTATGTTTTAGTACATCCTTCTAAAAATGTAAAAAATATTTATTTTTCAGTTTGTTCTATTGTCTCCATGAAAAGCTTAATTAATTTTATTATTTCTATATTTTCTGTAAAACTATATAAATATAAATATTTAATATATATGATATTAATATCGTTGTATTCATTTTTATAATATGTAATAATAAATACCTAGATTTTTGGAAAAAAATCAAAAAAAATATAATGACCCCCTCCCAACAATGATACAGTATTGAATAAAGATAGATGGTGACTACAAAAGTCTGAAATCCAATAGGCCCCATTTTTGTGACTAGCACTGAGGGTATAATAACAACTCATAAAGGGTGAATTACCCTTGAATAGAAACTTTAATAAGAGAGAGATTAGAAGGATACTATAATAAACACCTTCTATGAAATATAAATATAAAAAATACAATGTAAAAACATGCAATGTCATATAATACTGAATCAACATAAAGGGGGTATAGAAGTACCAAAAAGGACAATATGGATGTTACCACTAAGCCCCAACATATCCTATAAAACAACAAGCTATTAATATATATCCTAATGTCCATACTACAATGTATAACCTGAAATAATGTTTATATATATGCAGGGTGAGAGTAATAGTATTATATCTATGATCCTCCTTCGAGCCTCTCATAAAAAATATAAAGAAACTATGTTAAAGCATAGTTAGCATCTTTGAAAATAACTCATTACCTGAAAATTCATTCAATTTTTCCATCCTCACCAAAGATAAATGACACTATATGTCACATAAAAGAGAGTGTATAATATAATTATGAAAATCAAGGCAACCCCACTCCCACTTCCAATAGGTTATCCACTCTTCCCTAGCATCACATGTCTTGATCCATATATCTACAAATGTAATCATTCCTAGTGAATCATGGGAAAGTAATAAAAATATTCACCTCAAGAATCACATACCACACTATCCCATAACATATATCCATATAGTAACAAAGTAGTTTCTAGGATACACCACATCCCAAATAATGAATATAAAACATCAGTTATTATACATCAATCCATTGTAGCCCATATATCATTTAAGTTCAAGAAGACAACACAACCTATACATTTAATACCTATAATCATCCTTTTGATAATATATTTGACAATAAATGTGGTTGAAATAACCACTAGCCATAAAATACATAAATAAAAATATATAGGGAAACTAACTACCTTGAAATCAAGATAAATTTGTTACAAAGTGAAAAGAGGTGGTCCAAAGTGGGTAATCTTCCGTCCATCCTCCTATTGGGATTATGGGGAAAACTCCCTCCTAGATTCCACTGGGTGTTAGTATCCCTAACAAACATGGATGGGGAAATATATGAAATCATAATATATAAACTATATCATATTTCTTATTACCAAAATATCGTAATAACTGAGTCTTAGAATCAACATTAGCTAATATCACTCATACTCCTCTATATAACTCTTAAATACATATATCATATAAGAAGACATACATTTAAATAGATTCACTAATTTGTACATTTCTTTTTATTAGTTTTTTCAATTATTTAATTCAGTTGACAATAATAACCATTAAAAGTATTCAACATTACACAACAAAAATAAATAGTGGAAAGTGTTTCCCATCTTGTAATAATCCAAAAAAAATCCTAGGTTTATCAAGATTAAAATATTTTATGAATTTGTGTTCCATCAACACCAAAACAATGTGTTAAAAGGTATTTTTTATTAATTGAATCATTCCATATATAGGTAATCAAGGAAAACCCATATAATAAACCAAAAAGAGTAAAAATGAAACCAAAAACCTCAAAATACCTCATGTAGTGGAAAAAAGGGATACATATAAAACAGGAAACCTAAAAATTAGTAATTAATGAAATTCATAAGTTACTATGCATGATCTTAGAATATCATCCATAGGTAATCCCATTATCAACCTATTCTATCACTATAGTTTCTTTCCCCAAAAAACTCATGCATATAACAATTCCTCAAACCATTACAGGCATTAACTACTTCAACATCTTCAAGGCATCCCAACTCATATATCACATTAGCCATCCCAATATCACATAACATTATGGCCTCCCCACCACATATATAAAATAATTTTCTAGGATAATCCATATCTGTTTTATATAAAAAGGCACATATATAGAGAATTTAAAACATTAAACAACAATTTAATCCAATCATTAGGGAAAATGGGCCCTAAAAAAAAGGAATCTAGCCTTTATATGGAAGAAAATTCTCTTGAATAAAAACAAATATCAATACATACTCAATAAAATAATAAATTCATTCCATTTTAATTATATTTATCACCAAAATTTTTTATTCCATATTTAAGTATACAATATATTTGTTAATAAGTTCCAACTATGGGAAACTTAAATCATCATTCAATAAAAATATAGAATAGAAAAAAATTATCTTATGATTTATTTAGGTTTCAATAATTCAAGATAAGTACCATTTTCAATTAAGATAACTTTTATTTTTTATCAAATGAAATAATATCATTTATTCCCATTATTTATTGGTTCTATTAATCATATCTAAGATTAAATATTCAATTAAACATACACATCATAACAATTTGTTCATCATTAAATTACCACAACCAATGTATTATAAACATGAATCTTATTTAATTAATGAATCCATTTAATTATCTATTAACAATGAATTTACATTGTAGACGAATTTTGACTTACTACTTGCATCCATAAAAACATGATGGAAATGGATTGAATGTATTTAACACTATCTATCAAATAATGATAGAAATCACTATCATAGTACATAGAAACAACATAAAAACATAAGATCCCAAGAAATTACATTAATAAGGTTAAAATAATTATTAGTTCAATCTAATTTTCATCTAGAAGGATAGAAAATTAATAATATACAATTTCCCATAAATAATTAATATAATAAATAAATCCACTTATATATAAGATAATAATTTTATTCGCAATAAAACGAACCAAATTGCGTGACATAGATCACCTATAACAAAAGAACAACATCCCTATGGGGATTTTTTGGCCGAACCTTAGTAGAAAAAACCCCATAAATCCCCATTAAAAACATGGGACATCATCCTCCATCACATGCAATTGAAAAAAATGGTAAATATGATAAAATGAAGAAGTAAGCCCATGAAACAGAGGTAGAACATACATTGGATCACCACAGATCAATGATGGGAGGCCAAAGATTGATTCTCATTGAAGGGAATTCAACATTTCAATGATGGGATCCACATGTCACAATAAATTTAGATTACTTTTAGGGTTTGAAGAAACCCCATTTTTATTAAAAATTTATATTTGTCATTCCCACCATATTTACTGAGTTTTTAAATCATTAAAATATCATGTATATGTTGGGATTCTGTTCTCACTGAAAAATGTTTAACCACAAAACAATTAATCCCGATTAAATACACATCATGTTACACACTTTTAACTATTCATAATAATACATGAACTATATTTAAATGTAATTTATTCTTTACACATCATTTATTCTCCATGCACCAAACATTTTTAATAGATAACACCTCAGAACATACTCTAGGTATCCACCAATAGATACAAGCTTCAAAATAAAAAAAGAGTTAGTATAAAAGAATACGAACCCTTAAAATTGATACCTCTAAATCATCTACTATCATTGATAATGAAAAACCAACAAGAGAGAAAACAAATATGGTTCTTATAAATATCGACTTATGGGATACCTCTAAAATATATCACCACCACAAGAGCTCAACAACCAGACACAAAGTAAACATTCACAAAAATATGAAATAGAAACAACCACATCCTAACACTATGCCCAAGTAGATTCCTCTCAAATGATTGTAAATATATAATAAAAAACAAAAGGAAGTCATCTAAAAAACAAGGAATGTTAACATTGACAAGATAAAAATATTACAACGGTATAAATAAGCCTCAAACATCTTGGGCTACTGTGTGTGAATCCATGATTCATTTTTGAAGGTATTATCCCATATTCCACAGTTTCATGAAAAGAAAAAAACAAAGAGAATAATATTCCCACACAAAACCATATCCTGGTAGTCATATGTATCTATAGGCCACTCTTAGATGGTTGAATCATCATCAACATAGATTGTTCCCCAATGGATGACCGGAAAGATTTCTGGAATATAATGATAGAGTTTTGACACACAAAAAAATTATATATTTTTGTGAATATATTGGTGAGTTGCAATCTGATATTCCAAATTTCTAACATGTTTCAACATCAAAATATTTCCAAAAAACTCGGGATAAATCTTAGTTCCACAACCAATATCATATTCCACAATGAGGGTTCACCTTTAAGAACACATGATATCCAATTTAAACTTACATATGTCTCCTCATATGATAAGTATAGAATTTATAATGATCTTGCATTACGTTAATCCTATCCCCAATAACCTAAACCATATATATCAGAATGTGTAATATGTTTTTCTTGATAATTTCTTCCTCTTTGACCCCAGTCTAGTATAATAGATATTAGAATGTTTAGTTATAAAAAGATTCAAATAGCACTAAACCAATGATGAATTAGTAATTATTATTGTATGAAAACATTACAAAGAGACGATTCCTCATCTATGAAAATATAAAATCTTGCACAGAAGATAGAAACCAATATTCATGGGTCTATAGGATTAACTCTATCAATCCATCTATCGGTGGATGTGAAGTAGAGATAAGGAAAAAACATAGATTTAAAATCATACTAGAGAATTTTTTACCTCTAAAGGTAAAAAATCATCTCTATTATTAATTATAATTATTGGGAATCAATAGAGTCGCACCACATTCTATTGATATATCCTTGACAAAACCTCCATTAAGATCAACTCCCTGATCTCTATATTATGGGATATTTTCATCAAATGATCCAATATCACCCATTTAGAATTATAGACTCATAGAGATCAAGTTAAAAAAATAAAAAATTCCTATATTATTATACAACCACCTCTAATAGGAAATATCTAATGCTTAGCGAAACCCATGAGGCACATGGTTATCAACCTTCACTTTTTTGTACATCCAAAACCAAGAAACAAACTATGTAACTTCATGCCTCACCCCGGGCCACCAACAGTGACCTCTCAATGTTTAGTGCATTGGTATCACACCGGGATATACCACCAATGGAGAACTAGGAATCTCATAGAGAACCATTTTTTGCATCCCCAGAGGAATAAAAAACATTCTTTGGATTATCACTTGGTGATGACTATCATCAGACATACCATGTCGGGCATCATCAAAAACAACTCAATCACTCTATACATTCACAATTGAATCACCAAACATGGACTCCACATCTTTTTATAACGATTACGACTACACCATAATCTTGGAAAGTAAAAATCCTCCGTGAAACATTACCATACATATATTAATCATTTATTATTCTTCCTCATTCTATAGGAATATCTAAATCCATGCATGGTAAAACTATGTGAGTTCAATATCATCACATCAGCCACAAAATTTACCATTAATGTATTATACCAAATTTAAATGTCACTATCATGTATGAATTATAGTCATTGATGTTGAAGTTTGTTCATTCTATACTGGGAGAAGACATACCATATGATCCAATGTATATTAAAAACAAGAAATTGCACATTGATGAGGTCATGTCAGCAATACGTCAATATAAATACCACACATTCCAACTCAAGATTGTGGGTGGTATAGTAACACTCGTGGGGACATAAATTCCAAGACTCATAATTAATAAATATCTACTAATGAATAAATAACACCCTAATAAAATATGCAAAGTGTAACATAAAGCCTCAAAATGAACTCCCTACAATGGAAAGCAAATTATTAGAATGATAACAGACTCCTACATCAGGTATTCAAAAGCTACCTCACACTGTTTAATGGAAAAGAACCCCTAATCTATTCTGGTCAATGTTGTTAATAATTCACAACCCATGAAAAATCAATAGAAAACCTCCATTAATTTCATAAAATAACAATTAAATGGAATTAACGGGCCCAAATCAAACATATCATTCACTTTCAAAATAGATTGTCATGATTAATAACTCCTAAAATGGAATGCATATGTTCATCATGATCCCCCTTAGATGAAGATTAAACAAGTAATTAATCAATAAAAACCAACAAAAACTTATCATGGAACCCTTTGAACACTTCATTCATCAACCCCATGAACAAAACATGATCTTTTTTTCAATAAATTATGTAAAAAAAATTGTATTTCCCATGATGTCAACATAAATAAGTATTTAGAACATCCTCATTATTAACCCACTTCTGATGATATCCTGGCCATAAATTGACATTTGAGAACCAACTATGCCCCTTAAGTTGGTCAAATAAATCATCACTATCTGTAATATGATTGATTTTATTAATTTTCACTAAGTTCGATCAACGATAATCGATACAAATATGGAAAATCTAGTCGTCCATCTAGAGAAAAAATTGGTGCATCTGACGGTGACACTCTCAGATGAATAAAATCATACTATAACATATCAATGAGTTGTACTCCCACTTCATGAAACATATATTTTTATATCCTATATTGATTAATTGAGATGGGATACACATCTGATTGTAGCTATATCAAAAAATAGATCTTTTATCTAGTGGATGGTGCTACAACCTCTGCTAAAAATACATTAGTGTACCCATAAACAACCCTAGTAAACACCAACTACTAAACCTACAGAAAACTCATCATCAGCTCATCCATAATCAATTATACGGATGGAACATGCCTCTACACATCTAAGGGTCTCACTAACCAATAAACAGCACAGACTCTCCATCATTAACATAGAACACAACCAATATTTTGAATCAATTCATGATAGATATCCAAAAATACAACCAATACATAAAATGAATTATATTATATGGATGTATCCATAAAAATATGAAATATCCCACAACATAGGTGTTTACCCTACACTTTCTCATATTATCAATATACTTAATACATGTTCGCTTGATATAAAACTATATTAGTCAATTCTAGGTGCACTGGAATCATACCTTCCTCAATTTATAAAGTAAAGATGAGTTTTGGTGATATAAAGGAGTGAATCACTCCTATATCATAAAAATCAGGAAAACATGAAGAATAAAAGTAAATGGTACGTCAAATGGTGAATTAAAATCCCCGAGCATGAAACACTTAATAATGATGCTGAACAAGATATCCTTGGTGTCCTTTATATCACTGACGAAGACTACATCCACAACCTCTCCCTTCTCTCTGAGGTCAAGGAGCTTCATAGTACTATACTCTTCCTTTAATATATCCTCACTTATGATCCTAAACTGGTCTAACATTCTTGTACTACCTTAGGTAAATATCACTCAATAAAGGAACTAGATGGGTAACACATAACACACTCTAAGAGACACCACCCACAAAGAAACCAAATGCTGATGACTATTACCTACAACAAGATGATTGAAAATTTTCCATTCTAAGAAACATGAATCCCCAAAAAACAACTCTATTGCATGAAGAATTTGGAAGAATCCCCTCTCCTAAATACCTAGCTCTGGATAGTGTCCATTCAATAACCTATGATAGCACAAGCTAATATTGAAAAATAATTATATTAAAAAAAATCTTAGGGATTGATATCTTGATATATAGCCTCTTATAAAATTCATTCTCTTTTATATTCATCTAGATCCTAGTCTAAATCATATCATAGAAGGGTCTTAAAATAGAAGTTTAACAATTGCACATTGGTTCTCCCTTACTGATGGGTAAGAAGCTAATACTGATTGGAACGGATTACATTGAATGAAAGAAACACTTATCTAGAGTAGTATAAAAACTCCTCTTATGAGTCATTTTTTTCCTCATGATCTCTGAATAATAATAACAACAACTTCACCACTAATCCATACAGGATCGTCAGAACCATGAAAACCCAGTGCACTTTTTTAGCACATATCAAACTAATTAATATTTAAAAATCCTCCAACTAGACCATTGTGACAGCATCATAAAATGATCCCTCATAAATTTATAGACTCTAGTGCCAAAACACTCAATGTTTCTAATTACAAGTTCCCTTACCATCGAAATGTACCCTCTGATGATCTGTGGGTGAATCATGCTGAACATTTTTAGCATGTACCGAATGAGGAACTAAACCTTGGGACACGCCTATAATAAGGAAGAATATTTAGATCTCATAACCTAAAATATATAATACACAAAATTAATTAATTTATTTATTATATTGGTGTGGTTTTAATCCTTCCCAAGGTCTACCTATTTTAAAAATATGCACAAAGATGAATGATGAATAGTCATTTCCTAGTTATATACCCTACAACTAGTATCGCTTCATTTAGTAGGATAATTAAACAAAATGGCTCATGAATCAGATTAATGTGAGGCCCTAAATACCAATGTATTGGCCAATATTATGTGTTCAGAACTCTTAGTAAACATAGATGGAGTAATTTTCCAACTAACAAAAGAAACCTTTCTTATGTTTACTCTAAATTACATAATATCACTCAATCCTAATACTTTTATACCAGTATATCTTGACCCAATCCCCAAAAATTAACTACAATTAAGGGGGGATATTGTGACTACCCAAGCCCTCCCTCTAGTAGGACCTGAGATTAAAACTATCACCAAGGATATAATAACCATGAATATGAGAGGAATTACCCTCCTACAGAAACATATAGAATATAGTGATAAGAATTGTACAAAATCCAATTCCTTATCAGATATATATATATATATATATAAATCAAATATCATATAAAATCATGAACTACTATATAGTAATAGGTAAACTAAAAGGGAAACTAAAACTAATAAAAAGGTAAATACAACAGCAACCATGAAACCCAAATAGGTCTTGTAAAACCAGGATCCTATAATATATAACTCAAACTAAAACATTCTCTAGTTGACCAATATATCATGTAATATAAAAAGAAATAATTATAATGCAATATGAACAATAGTAAAACTATCTCATCGCATATATTGGTTTAATAATTTTACAACCTCACCATTACCAACTTTCACCATGTATTTAATAAAAGAGAGAATATACTATAATAATGAACATCAGGGTTAATTCGAATCCTCTTACCCTTTATTTTCTCCTCTGCCTCACCTTTACACATCCAGTTCCATCACTCTCCAACGCAATCTTTCCTGGATACACCTAGGAAATGCATCAAAACATACACCATGTTCATAACAAAACTATACCATACAGTATCACATATCCATAAAATAACCAATTTTTTTGGGATCCACCATAGATCATATGATGAATATCAAACATCAGTTATTATAACTCATTTCATTACAACCCTTATAACAAGTATGTACCTCATTAAATTTCATTATCTAAATATCATACCTATAATAATCCCTTGGATACTATATCTGTTATCACTTCTGTGTGAAATAACCAAAAACCATCACATCTATCTATAAAAATATATATGGGAAAACTAACCCTCATTAATTCTAACATAAGTAACAAAAAAGATAAGATAGAATGACCATAGGGGGTAACAATATATCCATCAACCCACTAGGATACTAGGGAAAACACCCAGACTGAGTCCACTTAGTGTCAATCACCTTAACTGTCATGGGTGTGGAAGCACATGAAACCACAAAATATAAATTATGTAATATATATCACAATCACACTATGGGTATAACCTAGTCATAAACTAAATATGAGATAACGTCACTCAGAATCCAGGATACCAATGCAATTAACTTATATCCTATAAGCACAAAAGTATTCAAAGAGATAAATTAATTACTTATTTTTTTTATTTCCTTCCATTAATTATTTCATTAGATATTAAATAATTATAAAACTTATTCCAAATTATATTACATTAATCAACAAGCTAATGTACATTCCATCTAGGAATAATCCTTACGATGTCCACATTTTATCAAGATTAACATCTTTTATGAATTTTTATTCCATCAAAACTATCCTCATGGGTAATGAAAAATTTATTTATTATTAGAATAATTTCATATCTATGTACTATAAAAAAATCCTAATCTACAACTATGAGTAAATATGAAAGAAAACACCTTTATTATCATAAATTATTTGGAAATGTTAATTATGATAAAATAACAAACTCAGACATTAGTTACTATAAAGATTCACAAGAGAGCATGCCCACTCTCAACATGTCCTCAGACATGTGTGACAAGCATCAAACCATTCCATCACCTATTATTCCATCCTTAAAACATCCATGACTATAAAAATTCATTTCAACATAATAGCTTTCAACTACAACCATATCATATGGGAATATTTACCCACATATCTCATCAAAAGTCCCAGGAACTACGTTCCAACGCTCGCATCACAACTGGGTCTCCCCTCCCCATATAACACATAAACCCTCTAGGCTCATCCAGATCAAGAACATAGAACAAGACTCATATTTAGAGTGCATCCTGATGGTAGTAGTAAATAATTGAAATCAACCTGGATTGGACCCCCAAAACAGGGCAATCAGCCTTCTCATGAAATTGATCACTCCCTTTTCCAAATCAAGGCACTCAGCCATCTCAAAAATAAGAAACTTATGAACTAGAAATTTTCAATATAAAAAAATAGTTATAAAAACTTATTTAAAATAATGATTAATTTATTAACAAGTTCCAACTATGTGAAACATAGAAAATATAGATATAACCATCTACAATGTCAAAAAAAGATCTGTTCTATTATTATGATATCAATAATCCTAGGGAAGTTCCACTTTCAATTAAAAAGAATTTTATTTATTATATACAATAAGAATAAAAATGCTTCAAATTATTTATCAATTATATTAATCTTTTGAAATAATAAATATTTAATTAAATATATGTATTTCATTAACCTTTTCATCATAAAATTACAAAAACTAACAGAGTACCAACATTCCACTTTTTAAATTAAATAATCTATTTAATTACCCATTAATCCTTGATTTAAATTCATTACTGATTTCATAACTATAACCTATATATAAGAAAATTCCAACAAAGGTAGATACCATTGTTGGGAGAAAATCTAAGAGGCTAAAACGTTTCTAACAGTGATGCACAAAAGATTCACATGGCATAAAAATCAATTACATGTTGTGTAAATGTCAAGAATCGGTTATTTATAAAAAAATCATATCTTAAAACAAATTAATACTAAATAAATACACATCAGGCATCACTATGGGACCTTCAAATAAAAATACTTGAACAACACTTACAAACTATAGCTTCTATACACATCATGTAAGCATCCAAATCCAAGTGTTTTTAGCAACCAACACCTCCATAAATTTTTTAGGATTCCTCTGACATTCCAAAAATTCACAAACATAGAAAGGGTTGGACAACACAAACCTGGTCCCTTATAAAAATAATTTATTTATCACTCAGAATGTGTATTCAAATAAAAAGTATTTAATTAATTGGTGATAAGATGTTATAATCAATTCATATTTGACATGTTATATATGAATATGGTTCTAGAATACATAGGTAATAAATCTATATTTATTATATGAGATTTCATAATTTGAATATTGAAAAATGAGATATGGTGTAGGGATTTTATGTTACTATCTCATTGGTTACTAGGAATCTTCATGATTCAGTATCTCCTGATGATTTTTTAGGATGCATCACATCATAATCACATGACAATTTTTTCAATCTAGTTATTTAATGATTATACTTTAATTATTGTCATTTTTCTCTATTTATGTATTCAAGTTACTGGATTATTTTTCAAATAAATTTCATTTATATTTCACTATTCATTCAAAATTCATTTTTCATCCAAAACCATGTTTTCTTAAAATTATTTTAAGAATGTATTTATTCACATATTATTGTTTAATGAATTTTTTTTTTCATTATTTATGTTTTAAAAATGGTTTAAATGGATTCTTATTAATGTTTTTTAAATGATTTTCTTTTTAATTTTCTATAAAAAATTTGAAATCATTCTATGCCCAAATTTACACAAAATTAATAGAATTCACCTTTGTCATTCCTAATTTATGCTTTAAATATTCCATTACATATTTATAAGGTCATTTATAATGAAACTTTTCCCTTATTATTTTCTAAATTTTATGATTTTAATGAACATATTTAAACATAAAAAGGATATTTTCATCATCAAATATTCTAGGGTTATTTTAGAGAAATTTTTACCTAATGTTAAAATCATTATATGTCACGTATGTTTTACTGGGGATATGATCTGATGATACCATCTAAATTCACTCTCATGTTGGGTTACGATTATAATAATGATAGGTTTATAAAATATGTTCACTTTCCATAGGTTATGATACGATTAAATGATTAAATTTCAATAAAACCATTTTATATTCCACGAGTTCTAATATATGGGGAATTATTTATGTTCTGATTGATCATATATATTGGTATTATGAATATTTTATCCTTTCTCTCATTAAATACCATCATTTCACTATATAAATACATATATCACGTTCTTTTTTTTTGTTATTCATGGATCAAATTTCACATTTACAATTTTATATATTGACCGATTATTCCATTCAATAAATTTATTTCTAAACATTGTTTCAGGTACCTAATTTTATGAATATACCAAGTTCCGAGTACATAATATTATGTATGTTTATGATTTCATATCATTGATTTAATGAGAAAACATTTTTGATTTTAATAGTTTTCACGATGTTTTAATAATATGTTTGTCCTTATTCACATGAAATTACTATACTCTAATGGACATGAATAACTTCATCCATAATTATTTATTACATATTAACAACCATGATTAATTCCATGTCTTAAAATAATGTTCTAAGTTATATTGGGTATGGATTTTAAATTGTTCAGGTCATGTTCTCATACCCTTATTATAATTATATGTTTAAGATATCATTGATATCTTCTATGTTTACCATTAATAATCATCTTATCTCTCCGTTTTTAGGTTTATGTAACCCAAGTTATGAATAATGGTTTGATGTAGGTTATGTATTAGAAGATTTCTATTTAAAGAGATCACTATGAGAGACGATATATATCTATCATAAAATAAGACGATAGTATATTTAGTCCCCATAATATATATATATATATATGATTACAGTGTGGTTCATAATGTTATCAATGAAATATTAAACAAAAAATTTGTATTATCTATTTGTGAAAAATCTAGGTCACTATTGTTTGCATTTTAGAAGTTTTTAGTAAATCATTAGAGATGACAATTATGGAACATTTTTGAAAAACCTTTGGATCAATATATGTATATGATGAAATCATTATATTTTTTTAAGGAATATAATGTTTGTTTTTACCTTAAATATATCCCAATAGAGATTCAAAAATTTGAGATGGTTTTGAAAAAGATTAATGTAAGGGTAATATAGCAAAAAATATTTGGTTGTGTATAACTGAATAATAATAATGGATCACTATGAGTGTGACATTACTTCACACATGGTATAACAATCGTGATGGATTTTATTGGGATTTCTAACATTTTAATTATGAACTATTATGATAGATTTGAATATATTATCATCATGGATGACCTAGATTGATTATATTGTTTCATAATTTATACATCCCATAAATGATATTTCAGAATTATGTGGTTTCCTAATATGATTATTGTGGGTCATAATAATATTTTTAGATTTTTAAATATATGGAACATAATGTAAAATGGATGAAAATGAAAAAAATAGAACAACTTTTCTCTTAGTCAACCAAATTCTATTATATCTTGAATTTAAAATCTTATTTATATGCTCTCAATGTATTCTCAATCTATGAAGCAAGATGATCTTCCAATTGATTAGAGGGGATTACAAAAAAACTATTAAATATTTCATAAGGAAACATACAACATATTTTAGTGGGTATTATGATCCTCTAGCTATGGAAAAATTAAAATATGCCATTGAAAATATATTTTTATATCCCTATTGTTTAAAATGCGAAAAATGTTATTTTGGTTGTTTTTCATTTAAATAGACATGAACATCATTGGTGGGACATTATCATGATTACCGAGGAATGGGATAAAATTGTCTCCATTGATTAGGATTAGCATAATATGTTTTTTTCAATAATTATTTTATGAATATTCATTATTGAAAAATGGATAAAAAATTCCATAAGCTAAAGTAGAAGGATTATGAATATGTTGGTACATATGAAAAATGTAACAATACATTCATGGTATTATTATTATATTACCATTCAACATGAATGTATGTTTGATTGATTAATATTTTGCTTTAAAAAATTTACTATGGGTGTTATCCATTATGGACATTGGGAATTATGAAGAAATATTTCTATGTGAAGAGAAAGTAGAAATATAAGTGATAAATCATTGTGGTTCTGTTCAACCCTTTGAAAAGAAGATGTTTCATAGAAACTCCATAGGTATTTCATAGAAAGTAAAAAGTTATTTATTACTATAAAAAATTGGGAGGAACAATCATGTGAATTCCTGAAATAATAAAGAAGATTTTTTAGGTGTGGTATACATGGGCATAAACTAACCGAATGTTGACATGATGTGTTGAGGACTTTCAATTGAATAAATAGAAAAATATTTTAATATAATGAAACACCCACACTCTAGTTTTTCATATTCATGATGATTGGACATTATTCTGACACATGATCCTATATGATGGCTAATTTTTATGATCATCATCATTATCTTCTAAATCCTAGAGAAAATGTACAATTTCATGAGTTCAATGTTAGAAATGTTGAGTATGATAACAATAAGTTGAATGTTAAAATATATGTACTATATAGAACTACTAATGTATTACTTGATGTAAAATATACACCCACTTTTATAAAAATTTATTTTATAAAGTCAATCAAAATACGACCAAAGTGAAAATATTTTGTATTAGAAGTATAAAATAATTATGGTAAGATGACCGAATCTAAAGTAAATGAATCCTCTATAATTGTACATTGTGGTAATGTACTTCATAGAAATATTATTATTATACCAATATTTTAATTTAATGTTATATTAGGCATGTAATTATTCCGTTATATAATCCCCACATAAATTTTAGAGTAATTTATGTGAAATTTTATATTCCAAACAATCCTATATCATATATCAGTGCAGTGATAAATATGAAAATACAATGGAAATTTCATCTATTTTGAAGTTCATCAGTCTGATTAGATGGGGTGTTTATCTTAGTTGGATTGGGAGAAACATTCCATCAATCATATTCCTAGTATTACTCCACATATAGAATTACATAGGGACATATATGACTCAATAAAATTTCATGATCCTGATAAAAATTACCCAAATCGTGATTTCGAGTTAGATGTGGTATTTTTTACATAAAATATATAGATGAAAGATATTTAGAGGGAATGTTGTGATATATTTTGATCATAAAAGTTTAATGTATATTATTACTCAGATAGATCCAAAAATATATTTGAGAAAAAAAATTTCATTTAGTTAATCGGCTTATAAGGATAGAACAATTCATTAATGTCAAATAAGAATTCTCTCATGATAAATTTAATATAATATTTATTAATGAAATGTTAATGATATAAAGAGTAACACCTTTTGTTATATCTGCTCAATATATGGGGTTTTACTTAGCGTTTTGTAAATGTATTCATCATATGCATGACATAGAGTTAAGATTTAGTAATATTTGTAATCCTTAAAGAGGGGGTTTTTATGAGAGAACCTTTAAAAGCCTAAAATATATGATGTGCTATTTTTAAATAGATTACAACATTGTTTGGGTTAAATAACTTATTATATTAATGATATTCAACAAAAAAAATTCAATCAGGCATTTAGATGGACCCTTATGATTCCCTTTAAATAATGAAGTATATAAATGTTATGTGAGGGGATGAAGATAGAGAATTAAATATATAAAAACCTACGATTGATAAGGAAATTGAAAAGAATGTTAGAGTTATTTGGAAGAACTATAAGGAATATCAGAGTCATCATAATTGTTTTTGATAGTCATTAGTGTTATCTATAATTTGATATTTGTAATTAATAAAAAAGTGATCCATAAGTATAGTGGAATCTAAAATAACACTAAAATAAGTGGTCTTAACCATGGAAGATGATATTTCCTATGAATTAAAACTAGAAGAAATAATAGATCATATATTTAAATTATTACAAAAAATACTACTCATGTGGTTAACATTATCTCAATTCATTTTAAATTCAAAGAAGATACATGGGATCGAGATGATTCAATTATAAAACAGTATTGAAATTTATATTTATTAGAAGGATTAAATTTTTAGTGTGAAATTAATTTTAATGGGGTAAAATGTTACACCCCAAATTTTTATGATATATTTATTCTCAAATGAAATTAATTTAATTGATATATTTTAGTGAAAGGAACTGCGAGTTTAGGAGAACCACAATACATTATGGAAATATTATTATTTAATAAGATAGTTCCTGCATAACCATTACATTTAAGGGTATAAATTGGAATAAATAAATTATGAAAAATTTGTGGTTTTTAAATAAATAAAAAAATGTAATGAGTTATCAAATTATTTTAATCGAATAAAATAATACGAAACTAAAATAAATAATTTTTTGAAAAAATAATGTTTTAAAAAAAATTATTAATAAATAATATTATTCAAGAATTTTTCATAAATTTTATTGAAATTTATATATTATTTACCAAATAATAGTTTTAATAGTAATCTAATGTTATTTAAGAATTATATAAGAATGTAAATCCACTTTTATGTGTAAAAATGTATTTTTCTGAATATGTTGTTATCCATTTTTATGAAAATATTATAAATTGAGTTTCTTTGACTTATAGAAATTGAATACATAAAAATGAGTTCCAAATATAGATGTATGAAAATAATATATTTAAATATTTATTTTTTATTTTTTTAAATCATAATATAATATATAATAAATTCTTCTTCATCTCATCATGGGTAAAATATATAAAATTGTGATACTTTTTTTGGAAATGCTTTAAAATTTATCAAAAACATGACTTGATCATATTGTATGAATATTTTTTTGATATTTCTATTGATTACTATTTTAAATGGTCACCTGGTCACAAATTTCTTTCATTATGATCACTGTATTATTTAAAAAAATTGTGCTTCTAACATTACTATAAAAAATGTTATACATAAGGATAAAAAGATTATAATTAATGTTATAAATGTTTATTGGAATAAATTATTTATTTATGTACCTCAGAAAATTATATTTCGTATTTATTAATTTAATAATTTATTTCATGAATATAGGCCACTAAAAAAGTATTTATTCAATTAATAGAGTAATATAATTAATTATTTTAAAAATATTAAAATAAATCAAAAACGGGGTGACTGAAATTATTCAATAAATTTTATATATTAAAATAAAATATTACAATTATTTTTAATGATTAATTTCATAATTATATTTTTTCCCTTACTGTATTTAATATCAAATTTAATGAATGGTGTCCAAATTTCCTTAAAGATACATAGTTAAAAAATTTATTAAATTATATAAACCCAAAAAATGAAAAAGAAAAATTTAGATAATATATATTCTATAGTGTCATCTCCAGGGAATTTATGAGAATAAACTTATCTTATATGTTATATTATCACCCTTTAATGTTGAATTTTTTTACACCAATTAATGATTAAATTTTTTAAACCAACGGTTTTTTAAAAAATATATCATTTAAAATGACACCGTTTCCTATATAAAATTAATTAGAGGACGATATTTGAACCATATCTTATTATTCATCGAATCTATGAGTATGTGAAATAATTTTTTTGATACCAATTAAATTATATTTTAATCTTTTTTAAATTCCAATAATGCCTCGTTCATTTCTTATAAATGGGATTCTCATCTCCTATCAAGTCCACACATTTTGAAGATTTTATATTTTTGAAATTATCTAAAATAATACATTTTATGTTTCCTTCACCACATCCTAGATATTTTATTCATTTAAAAAAACATCTTGTTAAGGATTAATGGGTATGATAAAATATGACTCTCAATAAAGAAGAATAACTTGTATCTAATAAAATTATTTTTTATTTCATATAAAACCTATATTATGTGCATGTTATTATATTTATAAAAATAAATTTTTTATATTTAATATATTTATTTGGTAAAATATTTCTATAACAACCATTATCCTCATTCATTCAGTTCTCCATGAATTTGAATATGTTACTCGTGCGTATGTGCAGCTTACTGCTTCAACATAGTAGTGTAATTCATTTTTTGTTACAACTTTACATGGATGGTTATAATAATTTATTTAGTAAACACTCTATCACACACACACACACACACACACACACATATATATATATATTCAGTTTTGATATTTTCATGATTCCATTACATAAAATTTTTATTTACCTTTCATTCATTCTATCAATAGATAAATTGTAGTAGTGTTCAAGCATAATTTATCCATTAATATTTTAATTTAATTTTATATCCCTCTATTTATTTATGAACCTATATATATAATTGATAATTACTATATTAATATAATAGCTAACACTATGGAAATAAATAATCTATAATGACTGTGACTCCTGGACCGATACATTAATTAAAAATGATTTAATTACTAGCTGGAACATTTACTTTAACAATTAATTGTTAATATATGTTTCATAAGATGTTATATGAAAATAAGATGTTTTATGGTGCATTTTATTCTGGTTCTCAAAAATATTTATAATAAATATATATGTATTATAAAGGTTATTTTATTATTGTTGATAAAATGTAATACCTAACATATAGGTTTTATACTACAATCTCATTGGTAACAATTATTATTTAGGATAAAGATTCCAATGATGAAATTTCATGATCCTCTAATAATGAGTGTTCGGAATTTTGTTATACACTAGTTATTTCATGATAATACACTATTTTATATTAGTTAACTCTTGTTATGAACTCAAGATAGTTAAATAAATTTCTAAGGAAAATCCAATATATTTCTATTTTTAGTCAAAAAACTATTTTATTCAATATCAAATTTCCCTTAAAATATTTTGTGAAAATTTTAATTGTCATATTAATGTGTGAAGAAATTGTTAACCATTATTTAATTTTAACAAAATAGTTTAGTAGTAATCTTCATATAATTTATAAATTGAGGTTATTTTTACATTCTAAAAAATATTTTAATGAAATATTTGTTTCAATAGAATGGCATGAATATAATTTAATATCATTATGACAAGTCAATGAATTTATGGAGCTGTTATAAGTCTCCTATATTATTTTAGAATATAATTTTTTTATTACTTGAAAATATTTTATATTATAAATATTTGATTTAAAATGTAAAAGATATTTACTATATAGAATATTATAGAGTTGTTTTAATGGTTTTTTCATTTAAAGATGACAAAATTTGTTGTTGAATATGTTTTACTAAGGATATGATACAATGATACCACCAATATTTTTTCCATTTATGGTTTATGATTATGTTGTTGATAATTTTATTAAACATGATAACTTTACATGAGTTATACTGTAATGAAAATTTTAAATATGTATAAACCCATTTCATTCAATCAAGTTACTATATATGATGCATGATTTAAAATCTTGTGGTACCCATATAATTTTATTATAATTATTTTATGTTATATTACATAAATTCATTCCAATTAATGTTCTTATGATTGATTTATAATGAGTTATTTTTTCATGCATTGAACTTTTTCAATTTTTATAATTTTATATTTTGTCATGTATTTCATGTCCTCGGGTTTATATGTGGAATTGGATTTATGACCAAGTGTATTATACATATAACTAGTTTCATGTTTGTAGATTTATTTTATGGATTGATTAAGTGTCATTAATTTAATGAGTGAACTTGTTTCTATTTAAACATGTTGGTAATGTTATATTCTTATGCATTGAATCAATAATATTCAAATGTTATTCTATCATGGATCATTTTCATTAATTACTTTATGATTCATGTATCATGGAAATATGTTCCTTATCCTATGAATTTTTTTAGGATCTATGATATGATGATTAATTTTTTTAATGGTTTTATGTATTTATCATACCCTTCTAAACATTATATTCTTATTTGATCATTCATATCTCCCACGATTACCCTTATTGAGCATCTGACCCCAACCATTATTATGTTACTTCTGATTAGGTAATGAATAATGCTTTTCATAATGGAATGTCTAACATGGGTATTGTGTGGGATTATTTTTATAGAATATGTTGAAGATATATCATGAATTAATAGCGTGGAGACGAAAATGATGGAACCCTAAATGAACGAGGCTGATTCCTCCCCCCCCCCCCCCCCAATTCCGGGAGGTGGAAGGGGGGATAAAGAACTGATGCTGTCACCTCCAAACTCATGGAGACCATTCATCCCCTTCTCAAACCAAAGTATTCTTCTTAAATTCCCTACCATTTCATTAAGCATGAAAGTTTTAGATCTTTATTTTGGTGACCCTCAGTTATCGATCTCATCGACGATGTTCTTCAATGCATCGAGTCATCTGAATATGACCCTGGTGGCTCACATTACCAATCAAAGGCCCATGGTTGATGTTTTAGACCAATTCATTTTTGGTAAGTGGGATTTTAAAGACCACGTGGTTGTCGGTCTTCTTGAAAAATTCCATTTCATAATCTGGTTTTCTTCAGATGATGATTTGGGATGGGCTTGGTCTAGTGCCCGATGTCAATGAAATGGATTCATGTTCTTCCTCTTTCACTAATCGTTTGATCTTTGTATGAACCTTTATACATCCACCGTAGTGGCATGGGTAAGTCTGCCTAATCTCCCTCTACCTTTTCAAAATCCATCTATTATTCATATAATTGGTAATATGGTCGTTAGATTTTTTTTCTTCTGATGTCCGAACATCCACTATAATCCATACGATTAACCCCCACCTCTGTGTTGAGGTGCATATTGTGAGGCCTTTAATTTATTAGATCTATATCACCAATGGTGTTGAATTCAGATAGAGGCAGGTTGTCGTTTTTGAATCATGGGTGGATTAATGAAAGAAATATTTTCGATTAGGGAATCTGGCCTCTAAATATCATTGTGTGGTAATGAACAGTAGGACCTATAATATGAGGGAGAGGCTTCATAAGTCCCCTATCCCGAGACTGATATCCGCTATAGGTATATGCTCTTGAAATGCAGAGTGTTTGGTGTACTGGGATGCCTCAAAATCGATGGATTATGATATGGAACCCAAATCTGAATGTTTATGCATTGTTCAATTGAATTTGGTCTGATCAGAAATCAGATGATGGTGTGAAACATGCTACTTCCAAAGAGGTTTCTGGTGCTAGAGACATGGGAGATCCCCCAAGTGTCAATGTAGTCCCAAAGAACATACAACAAGAAGTTTTTTGTCTTTAATTACTAATAGGAAGGATATGGGTGAATGAAAGGGGTCAGTACCCATGGTTGAGGAAACTCTGGATGGTGTTGGCCATTTTAGTGGTCCCTTGGGGGATTTAGAAGCTTCAAATGGGATAATAGGGCGGTCTATTAGTGATGGTGGTGTGGTGGTCACAATTACTACTAGAAATTGTTTCCAAGGGTTGGAAGAAGAGAATGCAGATGTGGGAATTCCAGTGAACGAGGGCCTTGGTATGCAACTTGGGCCTCCCTCTCAGGTGGATGGAACCAGAAACTTTTTTTATTGCATGGGACAATGGTTATTTATGAGTCTGCTGAGCAGCCAAACTGTCTAGTAGTGATATACACTAACAATCTGTTTCAGAAGGGAGGAGGAGGGAAGGGTGGATATCATAAGGTGCATATAACTGATAAATGGGGGGATTGCTTTGAGAGTGACATGAAGAATGATGGTGACATCAGGCCTTCATTTGGTGATTTAATTCAGAGCGGTAGAAAGAAGATTCACGGGAATCAAGAAGCTATGACTGATCCACCGCGAAGAAGGTAGAGGAAGGATTCTTATCTTTCAAAGCCAGTGTCTACTAGGTCTTCCATTAAAAAAACTATGCTTTTATCCATGGAGAATATGAATCTATAAATGCAGTATGCTAAGGTTTTGAATCACTATAAAAGATCATAATGGAAATCATAAACTACAGAGGATTCTTTCTACCAGGGATGTGGAAACGGGTATGGTTGTTATGATATGTAATTATCTCTTTTGTCTTGTGGTACCTTTTAACTATCCTTTTTCATATTTTAATAAATGGTTAGGGGGATATACTCTGACTGATCTTTTCTGGTATATCATGAATTAATATTATTTGGAATCTATTGTACTAATAATCTAAAATTATATTTTTCTTGTATGGTTTGTAATGTTATGTAATGATTATATATTGAATAATATTTAATATAAATGTGTAAAAAAATATTATTCTATATTGATGGTATTAGATCAATGTTTAATATTCCATTGGATATTAGAATTAGTTAACATTTTTTTAATCTATGGGGATATATTTCAGTATAGGATAAGAAAATAATGGTTTGGTAAGGAAACTCTTATGTGGGTTTTCAAGAAATATATATATGTCCTGATACTAAAATTTAAATTTTATAGAATATATAAATTTATAGTTAATAACCCTAAAAAAGAGTTGTGTGGGTTTAACATGACCATCAAAATAGTTCATAGTGAGTTTTCCCTTACTAGGCATTGAGTTTGACATTCCCAATGAATATTCATAGGATAATTCATTTTTACATTATGAATCATTATAAATCATATGAATAGATTATGCTCATGGATAACATAGATTGAAAATAGTATGGCATGATTTATATAGCCTATAAATTATTTTTCATGAATATGTGGTTTCACATTATGATTATTGTTTCTCACAATATTCATTTTTATTTTATTGAAGTAATGGAATGTGAAAAAATATTGTAAATGATGAATGTGATGGAAAATGTAATCATATTCTACCCATGTATATAAATTTCGTGGGAGTTGGAATGAAGAATAATGTTTCTATACCAATGAATATTTAAATGGATATAAATCATTCTAAAGATAAAAACAAAAAATGAAGATTAAAAAACTATTTAATATCCCATGAGGTAACATAATCCATCATTTAGTTCATCATCTAATAATATTGTTTCAAAGAAATGGATATATACAATTCAAAATATATTTTCCATAATCCAGTGATTAAAAATTTAAATATAATTTTGAATGTTAATCATTTAAAAGGTGAAGAAGATTAATAGAGGTCACATATCAAGAATACAGGGAAATGAGGAAAAATTAATAGCATATAGTTGAATGAGTTTAAGATATTGTTTTTCATTAATGAATTTCTTCATATTTTTCATGCCATAATGGATAAGTATTTCCTTGAGAAAATTCATATTTATGAAATACCTACTGGTAACTATAAGAATTTTTTAGGATTTTCACGGATTTCATAAACTATTTTTATATATCCTAAATGTATTTTTGATTAAATCATTAGTGGTTTAAAATAAAATAAATTATAAACATTTTCCAGATTTCACTAGATAATATGAAAATAATTTAGTGTAAACTGAAAGTGGAAATGAATGACCTAAACCCCTAATGATTTTTTGGAATGAAAATGATGATTTAGTCACATTGAAACACTAGTGGTATTTCACATAGAGGGAAGAAACAATTTCAATCACAAGCATAACGTAAAATGGGAAGGGATTCTCAGTTAAAATCAAGCAAGAAAAAAATAAAATATTTTAAGTGTTGTAATAAAATCAATCAGGAAAAATAATATTGAATTTATATAGAGAGGTTGTTTAATGATGTTAATGGAGATAGAGTTTAGAAGAATGCACCACCGAAACTCTAGTGATAAAAATGCATGGAGTGTGGACATTATGTTAACGAGTACATAAATATGATGTTTAATGAGGATGATCGTCATATGTAACATATTAATCATAGAAAAAATGAAAATATCACATGATCAATATTGATTATGAGGAGTGTGGTAAAAAAGTGGTGAATGGTAAACATACAATCCACTCTAAGACTACAAAAGAATTAATTGTAAATTAATATACCCACTCTTTTATAAATGATGCTTTTTCATTGTTTATTATAATACTATCTCATCGATTAGATATTTAATTATAAAGAAAAACTGTTAATGGTATGATGCTCTGATCTCATGTATATAAATATTCCCTAAATGTGTTTTTTGGTAATATTTATCCAACAAATCTCATTATTTTGTCTATAGTTTTATTTGGTCGTATCATATTCATGGAATAAAATTATTTATATATAAGAAGCATTTATTTCCATGGAATTGAATCAAATTTGATATTTCAAACCCACCAATTATAACATAATGTTATGATATTAAATATAAACATCCAATTAATATTTCATCTATTGAATGGGTCTTGATTTCTATCAAAAGGGGGAGTTTATCTCATATTGTTTGAGAACATCATAACATTGAAGTTATTCCTTTTTTAATGTTGTTTGTTGATACTTTTATAGATTTATTTCCTAGACTTCAAGAGAAACCTGATTTTGAGTTTTAACTATAGACCCTTATTAGTACTACACATATTTCAAAGACTCATTATTTAATGGGCCTGATTGTAAGAATGATTTGATGAATAATCTAATAGAGGTTTTCGATAATATATTCATCCACCCATTTGAATCACCTATAGGATTTCCAATTATTTTTTTAATGAACAAATATGGATTAATGTGACTCTACTATAATTATATGGAACTTAACCATATCACAATAAAGAATAAATATCACATTCACTACATTAATGTGTTTTTATCAATTATAAGTATATCAATATTTTTTAAAATGTTTCATCAATATAGATACTATAATTTGAGGTTAAAAATTTAATACATACCCATGATAGCCTTAAAAATGAGGTATGAACAATATTAATTTATCAGGATTAATTCTGATCTTACTAATTCCAATTTATTTTTCATGGTTTTAACGAAACATTTCATCAGTGATTGGCTTTATTAGTTTTTGGTAGTCTTATATATAAATTACAATAGAATTCAATATAATTATAATCATTAAAGGTTGTTATGAAGGCCCTATAGAAGGATATGTTGTAGGAAAAATGTAACATGTGTGAATTTTAGGTACAAAAAGTTTCTATTTGGGTCTTATAATATAAACAGGGAGTATATCAGGGGATGTGTCAAAGATGGATGTTAATGAATGTTGGCCCAGATCAAACACTATGAATATGATCCACCGTTTTTTTAGATAAATCCCACAGTTGATTTATGAATAAATTCTCATGGATTTCAAATCCATTCACTGTGTTGTTCAGTAAATGAGGCTATTTGCTTTTCGATGGTTTAATGTGGGGAAGAAAATTGGAAATAAGGAGGAGGATGGTTATTGACCAATTTACTTTATTAATTTATAATATATAATGGATTCTGATAAATAGTGACTCATTAATGAAGGGAATTTTATGAATAGTCATAAAGACTGATATGGTGATAGTTTATGCCTTATAAAATTGAATTTCCATGAGTAAAATTACCCAACTCAAGATTTGGAGTTTGATTTGGTATTTTTTACTATAAATATATTGATTAATTATCTTAATATATAATGTAGTTATATATATACTTATCATAAAAGAATAATGTGTATATTCATTCAAAATGAGATAAATATTTTAATTATAAAATGGTTCATATTAAATAAATATTATGACTAATTTATACATTAGATCCTTTTAATGGTGAATAAGGTTGCAGATGTTATGAGACAAAAGGTTTGAGACATCTTATTAGAAATGAGGATAAAAAATAATAAAATATTACTGAATTTTCAATGGATAGATTATTAAATATTCATAGAAGGGATGAATTATTATCCATATAAATTAATTATCTTACCATATATATATATATATATGTAATTATAAAAGAGGTGAATATTTAAGATATATAAATGAAAAATAAAGTGATAAATCATCTTGTGTTCAACCTTATTTGAAATGAAATTTATGGTTATTAAATCATGAATGTATTCAAAGAATATGATATTTCATTAATGAACTATTAAATGAAACCAATAGTTCAATATTCATTTTTAATTCTTGAATAAAAAAGGATATATTGAGATCTAAAAGTTTATTTTTTGTTAGAAAATAACAAAAATGTTATTTTCATAATATTTATCTCATTCATCTGTTTGTTAAAATGTTAAGGCTAAGAAAAAAATATCTATGTTGGTGTTTCAACCAATTTTTATACAAGAATAGTATTTTGATAACACAACCATTGACTTATTATCAAACTCCTAAAAAATTTCAATGTCCATAATGATATTTTTGTTTTAGTGCATTTCCTTAGGAAGTCAATACATTTCATTTCTATCATATAATATTTCACCCTTTATATGAATAAATTATCATAAATTAATAATTTGGTAGGGTTTCATGGATAGAAAAATATATTATATGTAATTGATATCCATTATTTTCCTTGATGATCTGAAAAATTCTTCAAAAGGACCTAGATATAACGTTAAGTTTTATTACTTCTAATCATTCTTAAAAAGATATACATTCATGGAGAACAATTCAAACCGTATTGGATAATTTTTGGTCTTTTTTCTATGAATTTCAATGATTTTTGAGATCAAAACCTTCCTCTAGTCATGTTTTCCAATAAAAATTGATTTTACTTAAACAATCATAATGATTCTTAAGTATCACTCTATGGAAATAAGATTAGAAATATTATGTGTTGGGATGAATTTGGAGAGAAAACTATTGGGTCCTATTATTATGAGGAAATAGAAGATATTGTTTGACCTATTTTTCATCACATTAAAGAATATATGAGCCGAAAATAAATTTATACATAAAATATTCAATGTGGATAGGAATTTGAGCTTGGTTGGAAGGTATTATTTCTAATTTATTTATGTTATAAGGTTATGAATTTTTTAAATAGGGTGAAATTGATCCCGAATTATATATTCCCTATTGATATTCATTATAGAGAAGAGATATTTTCTTACCAGTTGTTTCTTACAAAAAACCTATATCAGGTTTATGATATGTTTTATGTATCTTTCAAGAACATGCACTAAACAAAAAGGCCATTCTTTTAAAGTATTATATTTCATTTAACAACAAACCAATATAATTTTTGAATCATAGAGATAATTCTATATGTAGTAGTTCAACTCACCAGTTTAATGTTCTTTGGAAGAATTAAAAATTCGATGAAGCTACATGGGAACCTACAGATATAACATAATGATGATATCCTCACTTATTTGTTTAGTGTATCCAAATTTAGAGGGTGGAAATGATTTTAAATGGTGTATAATGTAACAAACTATGATTTTATGATATATTCAATTTCAATAAATTTATTTTATTTGAATGAATGATATATAGTTAACATCGATTTAAAATGAACGATGATATAATATTAAAATATTATAATTTAATGAGCTAATTACATCATATCCATTAGATTAGAGGTTATCAATAGGTATAAATAAATTACAAAAAATATATGTCCTATTCATGAATAAAAAGAGTTCATTAGTTATAAATGTTTAATAATTAAAAATAAAATATTTTAAAAGATAATGAGATATGTTTCGAAAAATAGTTTTTATGCATGAAATTTGATAATAAATTATATTAATCAATTTTTTTTATATTTTTTAAAAAATATAATTTATATATAATTCATATAATAAAATGTTTTTTCGCTCATATATTATTTTCCAAGGACATAGTGTATAATTTGTATCCATTTTACTTCATAAAATGTATTTTAAAAAATTGTGTTTTTGGTATCAATTTATGCACTAAACTAAAAAATGTCATCCATTTATTAAAAAAATCAACATTGAAAATTTGATTCTATTTTAGTATTTAGGGGGATAAAATTTTATAAATATGTCCCTTTTATTTTTAGTGAATATGAATATAAAACCTAGTAAATATTTTTTACCATGGTAAGGGTAAAAAACTATACTAGTGTTAAAACATTAGGAAGATACATTAAAATTATACAAAAAGAGAAAATTATCCTTTTGGATTACTATTTTAAACAATTCTCATTTATTTATTAAACATATAGTCACTTTTTTTCAATATATTTTTAACAATGAACTTTAAAATATTTTAATAAAATAAAAAAAATTCGATTAACTATAATATCAAATATTTCATTATATATATATAAATGATACAGATGTAAATAATTATTTATTTAAGAGATCAATTAATTTTTTATCATATGATTTTATTAAATAAATAAATTAATTGAATAATTACAAAATATTGTAATGGAATTCTCACATCTTATTTATTCAGGTTATAAAAAAATAAAAAAATTGATAATGAAAATATTCAATGTAAAATAATTTGGGTGATTTATTTTTTCAAAGAATTATCTATACTAATATAACATATTATAATTGTTTAAAAACATATATTCAAATTAAATTGATGTCTTATTGTATTTAATTTAAAATTTATCGAATAAAGTAAAAATTGACATTAATGATACTTTACAAAAATAATAATTCATTAAATTATTGTAAATTAATAATATACTTTAATTGTAAAATTTGTATATTTAATTGGAATAAAAATATTTTTATTGAATATTACGAGAGAATATTCACATTTTATACAAAATTTGAACCCTTCAATATAAAAAAAGTGTTCACCATAAACACGGTTCAATTTAGTCAACCATGGGGTTCATCGTAATGATAAGTTATAAAAGGAAACAATAATCTATCTCAATTTAATTAGAATGTTATATATTTTTCTATTTATTTATTTTATTAGGTACATAGAAATATAGAATCCAATTTCCTCAGAATTACTCAATTATATTTTAATCTCTTAATAATTCCAATAGTGACACTTCCCACACATATAAAAGGGAAATTGTTCTCCATATTCCTCACACTTTTTGAGACTTATATCTAGGATATACCCTACCATAGTACATTAATTTATTCCTTTAAAACATCCTAGATCATCATTTATATCCAAAATAAAATTCCTTTGAGGCAAAAGGTGAAATCAGAATGACGATTCTCAACAAAGCGGTATAACTCTTCACCGAGCAATTATAATTTTATTTCTTCTTCAACCCATTATAAATCAACTTTATCCATTTCGAATTAATTACTTCAATATATTAAATATATATGTATATTATTATTATTATCAAACTAGCATTATCATTTTAATTTCCATATTATGTTAAGTGAAAACATCGCTCATGAGTAGGCACGAAGTACCGTCTCCAAGTAGCGGTCTAATTAGCTTTCCACCACCAATTTACATTGTCTCGGCCCATCCCTTGGGGCCCATATCATAACTACTCCAATCCCACCTTCCATAGGCTATAGGATGGCGACTAGCAGCAACAGCATAATTCGCTAAAACTGGGAAGACACTGCCTTTAAAAATCGTAAACACACACAACCATAGTACAAGTGGAAGAAAACACTAATTAAAAGATGTATAAAAAGTGTACTGAAAGTAATGGGGGCCAGAATACAATACCAAATGTAATATACAAATAAAAATGAAAGGAAGTACAACTAAAAAGAGAAAAACAACTGAAACGTGAAAGCATCTCCTGGATTGTCCTCCAGGGTTCCTACCTGAAGGGTAGGTTCATATGACCTCCACAAAACTCCACGCCCTTCAGACTTAAACGCATACCAGTGCATCGTAAGGTCCTCCTCCAGGTATCGTCCAGTCCTAGCACTCTCTGCCTCTGTCAGCGATGTTCGTCATCTACATCCAACACAACAAGTGGCGGGCATAGCCCGTGTAGGGGGTGAGTATAACGATACTATGATGGGACCCTAAGACTCTCAAGGTCTCAAAAAATCCAACAAGGATAAATAAAAAAGTATAAAATCAATATAAAAACATTACTTAGGTATATGACCATACATATACCTAAGTTATCATGTAACCTATCTCAATCATGAAGAAAACACAAAGGTCATTAACTCAGCTCAAACCTGGATTTTCATTATCGAAACCACGACTGCTGGAGAACTCCTCCTCTGTCGAGAATAGTGGGCATTTCACGACACTAAGGCACTTCTCACTAACCTTGGACTTCTAAGGTACTCCTACTGTTGAGTATCGCGGGTCTACTGCCAACTACAAGGCGCTAAGTCTGTTGTGGGTCTGCTGCCAAATACCGAGTGCTCCCCCTAATATCCTGTAGAGGTACTCCCCCTAACGAGTACCATTGGTCTGACACCGAACATCTGGCGCTCCTCCACCATGCGTCTTCCACTAACTACCAGGCGCTCCCCGCTAGGCTAGTCGATTCACTCTGAGTCGAATCAGTCAAGCAATCATCAGGTCTATCAGCTAGTAGGTCTCCGCACTCTGTATACTCTTCTCCGGGAGGATCTACTCCACGAGCTACTAGAAGATAAACCAAGGATCATAATGTCTCACTTGGAAGTATCTCAAAGCACCTCCACGTCAAAGGGGTCTCAACACAATAGATGACGCGTCAATCGGACGCCCGGTCTGTGAGTTATTGACATTTCCGTCCTAGGGGCCCGGTTAGTTTATAGGATCAAACCAACCCGACCGTAATATAACTATGTCCAAAACTCATGTGGGACATGCCAAAGTAATCGTCTCGTTCCAAGAATTTAGTCTCCATAGAAAATTCATCATTTGGACACTCGTAGCCTGAGTGATGGGCGATTAGGCGTAATTAGGTCTGACGGGTTCGGGTCCGGTTCGACCCAGTCGGACTGACCCGACCCAACCCAACCGGGGTCCAGACTGGGGTTCGACCCAGTTTGTGGGTCTGACCTGGCCCGAAGGTGGCCCGACAAGGTTGGCTTGCCGCGTGGCCTGGCCCGGCTGGCCGTGCGGCCAGGCCTGGCTGTGAGTGTGGCTAGCCATGTGGCCATGACAGCTGGCCGCGTGGCCTGGCTCACCATGCCATGGGGGGGGGGGGGGGGGGGGTCGCGCCCTCCTTTGTTCGTATCGACCAGTGCATAACACCGACCCCTGTAACCGAGAGACTCGAAGGGTCCCGCCTGTGTAGCACGCACCAGCGGCCAGCTCAGCTGGCCTCCCCCCCCCCCCCATATCCACTGCGGCCATAGGCCTTGGGTATTCTCTAGAGGAGCACAATAGATCCACGCCCCTTCTCTCCCTATGTGATCGCCCTGGCCGCGGTCCTACACCACCGGTGCGGCGCGACGAAGTCGGGCCGCTCCGCCGCATCCCGCCTTGGTCACAGCCTCCTACTACACTCCATGCGGCGTGACGGAACCACACGCCTCCACCGCAGACCGACGTGACCGCAGCTCACTTCTATGTAGCGAGTCAGTTTTGTGACCTCTTGGAAACCCATCGGCCTTTGTGCCGCAAGTTTCTTTTGCGGCCGGCTCGTCGACGACCACTATTGTTCACCGCGGTCCGTTCCTCCATCGTCAACAAACAAGATCAACCAAAGGGGGAAGGTTGACCGTGTTGGTGCAGTCTGAACCACCCTTGTTATGTTGATAACATTAGACATAACGAATACAAAAAAATTAACGATGTAGAATGAAAATAGAACAACTACAATCCCCCTACATCGTATGGCGTTGATCGTTGACGATGTCGTTGGATGGCGGTGTCGTTTCGTCAATGTAGGAAGAGGAATAGTTCAGAGAGAATGAGTCGAAGACGACGTCGTTGGAGTTCTACATGGGTGGCGGTGCTTCCACTTCCTTTCCCCCTTCGAAGAAAGAAGAAAATAGTGTTCGGCGTCCTTCGGTGGTGAGGGGCGTTCTTCATGTTCTTTGTCGAGAGGATGAAGTTCTCTAAATTCTCCTAGCACTCTCTCACTTTCCACCCAAAGATTATGCCAACACCAAAAATAATAGACACACTATTATTTTATTGGTTGGAAAGAATTCAAAAGAGTTTAAAAAATATCTAATTAATTAATTTCAAGGGTTTAAATAATTACTTTTGGGAGAGTAGGAATATTAAAGAAATGGGGGAAGCTGGGGAGTTTTACCCACATATATGGGGGGTTAGAGGTGTTCCAAAATTAATGGGGAGTTATAAGGGTTAAGAAGATCGTGTGG
Source organism: Viscum album (assembly GCA_963277665.1). Classification (NCBI taxonomy): domain Eukaryota; kingdom Viridiplantae; phylum Streptophyta; class Magnoliopsida; order Santalales; family Viscaceae; genus Viscum; species Viscum album. Next base: position 1,533,466,731 of record OY728158.1, on the reverse strand, counting down.
ACCCCACTAAATAAATCCTCCAAATGGAGGTTATGTGCGGGTGGCCACCACTACTAACCTCTACTTGGAGGTTTTAACCACCATAAAATAAAAATAAGGCTAACACATTATTTTTATTTAACTTAATTAAAAACCCCAAAAACTATCATCTATTCATGTCAGAATGCAACTGCGATGATGGTCTCACTAAGAAATTACCAATGATGCAAGTTCAATGGTGCCCTCAAATTTTAATTCCGAGCACCATTTCAAAATATATAGAACCTCGCTCGTACGTTTACTAAACGTACCCAAACAAAAATTATGAAATTGATTCCGGACACACCGGGCCTCAGAATCAAGCACCGTCAAAAACTACAGACTCATAAAATTCTCATGTATTTATGAAAAAACATTCCTCGGAATTTATAGGTCTTTAAATTCTCCCCACCCCTGGGCTGTACATCCTTGTAAGATACAACTCGAACTAAAGAAATAAATGGGGGTACTGAGCATGCATCTAAGACTCCCTCTCCCATGTGCTCTCTTGGAGTTTATTGTGCTGCTAGAGAACACGCACCAGAGGTATCGAACATCCACATAGGACCCACTCCTGTTGATCCTCAATCTCCACTGGAACCTCCGTGAATGTCACCCCGTCATCGATGTCCATATCCCCGTGGTCGATGATGCGGGATGGGTCCTGCCTGTATCTCCTCAACAGAGATATGTGGAAGATGTCGTGAACCCAGTGCAACTGAGGTAGAAGAGCGAAGTGGTAATCCACCTTGCCTACTCTGTTAAGGACCTGTAAAGGTCCGATGAACCTCAAGGATAGATTGCTGCCTGAGCCAAATCTCCATAGACCACGTCGAGGGTAGACCCGTAGGAAGACGTGGTCACCATCCTCGAACTCTAGAGATCTCCATCTCTTGTCAGCATACAACTTCTCCCCGCTCTGTGCAATCTTCATCTGCTCCTAGATGATCTGCACCTTCTCCATGGTAGCTCGTACCATCTCTATTCTAACTAGTGATGACACCCCTGGGTCTATCCAGCATAGTGGCGATCTGCAAGGTCGACCATACAAGGACTCAAAAGGCTCCATTCCAATGGTGGAGTGAAAACTATTGTTATAGTCAAACACCACCAAAGGCATGCGATCCTCCCAGCCATGACCAAATACAAGGATGCATGCACATAGCATATCCTTGAGGGTCTGGATGGTCCTCTCGGTCTGACCATTCATCTGAGGATGGAAGGCGGTGCTCAAGAAACGATGTGTCCTAAAAGAATCCTTCAACCCCTTCTATAGCCAGGAAGTAAATCTTGTGTCATAGTCATAGACAATAGAAGATGGTACTCTATGTAATCGCATAATCTCTTGCACATAGAGGCATCACAAGATCTCTACTGAGCCCTGCTCTCTAATCAGTAGGATGTGGGATGACGTGGTGAGTCGGTCAACAATCACCGAAATCGATTCGTGACTCCAGGATGTACATGGAAGACCTATCATGAAGTCCATGTATATCACATTCCACATCCACTCTAGGACCTCTAAGGGCAGAAACAAGCATGTTGGTACCTGGTGATCTACCTTCACTTGCTGCAAGTGAGGCACCGTGAGACAGAATCCACTATTGCCTTCTTCATTACGGGCCATCAATGTTGTTGTCGAAGGTCCAGGTACATATTCACCACTCCTAGATGTACCACTATAGGGGAAGTGTGGAACTCCCTCAACACTTCCTCATGAAGTGAAACTGGTTCCATGGTATGTCCTCTGAAGAGGTTAATGTGCTCCCCACCTTTAGAAAATCCATCAAGTGCCTGCCCTGTGGACATATGAGCACGTCGTGTCTTGCAGTTAGTGTCACCATGTTGCATCTCCCAGACACGCTGAAGAAGCGGGGGTGTGACTGTAAGAGACTAAAGATAGGCTGCTCCATCCCTATCCACAAAGGATATCTGCAAGGCAGATAGCTGCTCTGTCGCCTCTCCTAGCATCTGAATGCCATATCTCATGATGAGATCATCTGCAACAACGGTCCCTTTCCTAAGAGTATAGACTACCTCGAAGTCATATTCTTGGAGGAACTCAAGCCAACACCATTGTCTAATGTTCAGGTCCTTCTGAGAGAAGATATACCTGATACTCGTGTGATCAGTGTACATAGTAAAACATCCGCCCATCATATAGTGTCTCTGCATCTTCAAGGTGATGACCACTACTACAAACTCTATGTCATGGGTAGCATTGTTCTGCTCATTCTATCTTAACATCCAAGAATTATATGCGATCACAGCTCAGTCCTGCATCAGGACTCACCCGAGACCCATCCCTGATACGTCGCAGTAGACTACGTACACTACGCCTTCCTCTGGAAGTCTCATGATGGGGGCGCTAGTCAGCCTCTTCCTCAACTCATAAAATATCTCCAGGCATCTCTTCGACCACACGAAGGGTTTCCCCTTCTTCGTCAAGGCTGATAGTGGTGTTGTGACTCTGTAAAAGTCTAGAATAAACCTCCGATAGTATCCATCCAAACCCGGAAAACTCCATTCATCTGTCACACTCCTGGGTGGCTCCCACGCAAGTACCGCCTCGATCTTTGTTGGATCCACTGCAAATCCAGCCTCCGAGATGACGTGTCCCAATAAGTGAACCTCTCGAATCCAAAACTGGCACTTCGAGGGCATAATATAAAGCTGGTGCTCTCGGAGTATGTCCAGTTCTACCTTTAAATGGTAGGCATGCTCCTCCTCAGTAGTCGAGTAGATCAAAATGTAATCAATGAAGACCATGACAAAGAAATCGAGGTAATGCTGGAAGATCCAATTCATGAGAAACATGTACACTGCTAGAGCATTGGTTAAACTAATGGGAATAACCAAAAACTCATAGTGGTTGTACTGACACCTAAATGTCATCTTCATCACATCCTTGTCTCGAACTCTGAGCTGGTGATAGCCTAATCTGAGGTCTATATTTGAGAACCATCATTCTCCCTTGATCTGATCAAAGAGGTCATCAATCCTCGGAAGTTGGTACTTGTTCTTCATGGTCACCTGGTTCAGGCGACAATAGTCAAAACAGAGCATCAAGCTCCCATCCTCCTTCTTGGCGAACATAATCGGGGATGCCCAAGGAGAAACACTAGGCTGGATGAATCCCTTCCCCTGCAAGTCCTCTAGTTGTACCAGTAGCTCACGAAGCTCCGCGGGAGCCATCCGATACGCTGGAGTAGATATTGGTGTCGTCCCGGGGTAAATTTCAATGTAGAAGTAAACCTCTCTGTGAGGAGGTAGTCCTGGAACATCGTCAGGGAAAAAATCTGAGTACTGGTCCACCACTATAAGATATGTCAGACTCTCCACATCAACTTCTCCGAGGGTAAGGCAATCCAACTGGTGAGTGATCGGTTGCACCCTCCTCTGAGTATGTTTGTCTTGCGCTGGAAAGGTTCCCTTCTCACCAGTGAAGGTGAACCTGGTCCCATAAATATACACACACTGCACTTTGAACCTAATACAGTCGATCTGAGCATGGAATTTAGATAACTAGTCCATTCCCAAAAAATGGGAATTATGCCTTTGGTGCTAGTCGCCAGCCCCTGGCCTATGGAAGGCGGGCTTGGGGTAGTTACGATACAGGCCCCGGGGGACCAGTTATGACATAGATGGATAAATATAATGATGGATTTAATAATTATATATTTCATTATTACTTCATTACTATTCAATAATGGTAAAATATTACTTACTGTTCATTCATTCCATCCATCAAAAATTGGAAAAAGATTCACACATATAGAAATCAACATGTATCCATGAATTGTGTAACTCATTTTTTCTATAATTATGTTTTTTGGATGATTAAAAATATATATATATAATAAAAAATATTATTTTTATATCTTGTTTAAAATTATTGATATTATATAACCATAAATACTGAGAATTAAAAATCTAATCATGCTTCAAAATCTATGTATTTATCACCCTAAACAACGATTTTAAAAATGAATTGTTATTATATATGTGATAACATGTTATAAGAAAGTAAAATATGGGATTAAATATATTATTATGTTTATATAATAAATTTATAATAATTATTTATTTATTATATATAATTATAGGTCACATAGAATTAAATATCTGAGTTGATGTTACTGGTTTTTTATAATCTCATTAGTTACAAGGATCTTATTAAATAATGTTTGCGATGATAAAATTTCACAATATCCCTATAAAAATTCACATGAACTTTATTATCATCTCATTTTTTCTAAATAATATTTTATTTTGATTCATTTTCCTCTCATTATATAATCAATATAATAAATTAATGTTTCTAATGAAAAATAATCTTTATTTTTCAATTCAGTTGAAAAGTAGTTTTCTCTCAAATACAAGTTTTCAAAAACAATTAATGAATGTTTTTATTAGCATATAATTGTTTACTAAAAATGTAAACATTAATTAACTATAAATATAATTATTTTTTTATAATCATAATAAACCTTTTCAAATGGAATAAATATTGATGTTTACCTATAATGTGAAAGGAAACATTTTTTTGTCATAAATAGTATGAAATGAATTTATTGTCATCATGACTAGACAATGATTTTAAGTTTCCCTAAATAAATTCCAAATTTCTATTCAAATATTTTTTTTTCATTAATAGTTTTTAATTTTTTTGTTTTTGAAAATGTTATTTTAAAAAAAAATTTCTTCAACAAATCCATATCATTTATCATAATTTTTAGCTAAAAATCGAACCTTATGATGTTGTATATGTTTTAATTGGTCCATAATCTAATGATACAATCACTATTCTTTATATGTATGGTTTAGGATTATTATTATGAGTTGTTTATGAAACCTATTTAGATTCCTTTTTTTATAATATGTTAAAATGATAAATTGTAGAAATGTTTATAAAACCTGTATCTATTCAATGATTTGGGATATATGATGAATATATTATGATCTTATAGGAAACTTATTATTGGATTAGGATTAAGTGATGTATTGTTCCATTAAATTGCTCTAATTCCTTGGGTAATGATGGATAACTAATGATTTTATTATGATATACTTGGAGGTATTTTCATATTCACAATTTTATCGTTCGACCTTCCTCACATATATATAATTGTATGTGTGTACCAAGTTTCATTTCCATAAATTTAAATGTGGGTTTGGTTTAATGTTTATATAATTATTTAAGAGCCCAATTTGAAACCATTAAAATAAATCACCATCTTATTTCTATTAAAACATTTTCTAAGTATTAAATGCATAAATTTTTTCAATATTTTTATAGAAATTTTATTCTTGTATGGATCCTATTCATATTTTAATTTATGATTAAATTTATTATGAACTTCCCGGATTTATTCGATGACTTCTGATCATGATCTATGGCATACAAAGTATGGTTTTTTAAATTTTATACCCATGTTTTCATACCCTTATACTCTTAATAATATTAATTGATCATTGATATATGTATTATTTACCTTTATCGAGGATCTAATATAATCATTTATTATGTTTTCATTACCTATGTGAATATTAGATATTTAATATATGGTATGTATATGGAAAATAATTTTTGCGAATATATTTAATGAAGACATTAAAGATATTTCTTGAAATAATAAGAATTTTAAAACATTTTCCAAATAATGGAAATATATAATATTATAAAATGAATCATAATACAATATAATTAATATCAATCCAATAATATGTAATATCTATGTTTTATAAAAATGATTCACTCTAAAATTCAATATATTATTAATTTTACAAATTATTTTTCTTTTAGTTATCATGTTATTCATTAAATTTTTTATTGTAATATATTAAATTAATAAAATAAATCATTTTTCATATTTTTTTATTTTTTTCATGTAACACAAGATATCAAACACATCAGAATTGTATAAAGGGAAATATATACTAAAATAGTGGGTGGTTAAATTCTAACCCCTTAAAATAATTTGTACCTACACTTATAATTGTCATTTTTAAATAGTTATGGGTACTTCTATATTCATACATTATCATGTTCCCAATGTTCATCATGGAACTCATGATTTCTTTAGTGATATTAGTTATTTTTGTGGTCATGGTTTATGGTATTGTTTCCATATTTTTAATTATTTGGTCCATCTATTGATCATAAGATAGATCATGGTGAATTTATTATAATATTTTTTTCATACAAGTGTATGGACTGGTGTGAACTTCCCTAAAAGTGATACATGAAACACATCAATCTATACGGATAGGTTTTATGAATGTTTTCTAATATAACCTATAATTAACTCATGTTCAAGGATTCTAAAGGGGATAATGTTTATAGGGTTTGACATTCCCTTAAATCCTAATATTATATTATTTTTCGATGGTTATATTAAATGAAATACATTATCTCTTGCATAAATCTAAAAATATTATCAATGATTAGAAGAAATGATTTTCTGCCAAATTTTTAACATATAACGTATCATTGAATAGTTAAAAATGATCAATAATTTCCTAATAATGTTCAAATAAAAGTATTTTATTCTCTTTGAAGTGATCCCAAATAGATTTATTTCTACACATATTCTCATTTCAATCCTCATGTTGTTCCATGCATATTAATAAAAGTAAACATAAATTATAAAATAAGCCTATAAGAAAAACTTTTAAATATTAAAAATAAATGAAATACTTAAGAAAAAAATCATAGTATCCCATCTATATTTGAATTTTCATTTCATATTGAAATTAATTCTAAGGATTATATGTAGTGTTAAATCTCAACTCAATATCCAATTCATATTTAATAATTCTCAATGACGCCATGGTAAACCTCAAATATTTATCACATATAATTGAGATTGGTACTCAATTATTCATTATCACTTCCATTAAATATATATTTATGTGGATCAAATGAGAGTTCATCTCAAATAAAAATAAAATTTGATGATATATTTTTGTGAATCATTATATCCTAAATTGATTTATAATGTTTAATTTTAATCATAATTACTATGATGAAATATTTTTTAATGTTCACCTATGTTTTCAAAGGTAAAAAAATGTATCAATATACCATTATGATTCATGAATTTAGACTTATCGTGTTGTAAATTCTAGATTCAACATATATAATATATATTCTCCATCATTGGGTTATAAATCTAAAAAACCTGATTATAGATATTTATATAAATCATATGATTCTTAGATAGACAGTGAATGATGATCAATGTGATTCATCCCTTAAATCATTGATCAATTTTAATATTTAAAGGGGAATTTTTCATTTAATTAATGTTATAATTATATCAATTCCAATTGTGAACTCTAAAACATTCCTTACATTCTTTTATAGTTTAATATCCTCTTTATATTACTCTCTAATTTTCATAGGGATCAATTTTTTGTCATCTATATGGGAAGTATGGGATTTCACAACATCAAAAATGATTCCAAGGTCCGTACATTGAGAAATCATTTTCATTTGGAATCATTAAATCATTATAATTAATAAGGAATATTTATTATTTTTACCTATAGAATGTACCACTATGTTTACCTTTGCATGGTGGAAATGTATTATCTAGTTATAATCAATGATAAACTTTCAAAATAAAAATTGGATCATCTTAAACCCCATTTAGGTTTAATATATATATATATCAATTGATTATGATTATTATATATTTCAAACTATTATTCATGGATATAATTTCACAATATATTTGTTGAAAATATGACAACATTATGACAATAAACATGATAAAATTAATTATTAGCATGACCCATTAATTTATATTATTCACAATCTACCACTATTTAATTATGCATATAAGATCATCATATACGCTAATTTAATTCATCATTGAATATCAGAAACAATTTTGATATTTTGGGTAGTGTGATTCTAGGTTTAGTGTCCAATAATCTCTTCTTCTCCTTGAAATTTTCATCGAATAAAATTTTCCAGATGATCATGAATGTATTTTGAGTTAATAGGGATACTGGATTTAATAATCATACATAATTACTCCTAAATCATATCTAGTATGCCATTAATAATAAAAAACTATAGTTCTTTCTAGTATTGGTTAGTGTGGGTCATTCAACAATCAACTATTTCAATAAATAATCTATATAAATATTTAAACATAATAAAATGATAGTAGAATGATAATATTTTATTCTATAATTTAGAGATGTGAAATTTTGGAGTGTCTCTAGTTTCGATCAATTGTTATGACTACATAGGTCCTAATCTTCTTTGAAATAATTCTTTCACCCATACCCACTTTCAAATAGTGGAATGCATATAAAAACAAGACAAGGATATACATGATTTGAGATTAAATACCTACAACTGGAGATGATTACTTATTTTCCCCAATAAAAGGTTATCAATTATATATAAAAGTGTTCAGAAATTTGAAAAACATTATCAGCCAATTAATATAGTGTTTATTCATGTTCCCTCAACTGAGTACCATTGGAGAGTCTATATCTTCAGACCACCCACTATAATGAATAATCAAAATTATGTTATATTTATTTCATTCAAACTAAGATTCTTCAACATCAAATATATTCATGGTTTTATAAAACAACAAATATTCCATTTTATAACTTCTAATGTACAAATTATGTGTATGAATCCATACCATCATAAAAAAATTATTTCCAAAAATAATTAAAACTGAATCTATTAACAAGAACATTATGTTCCAAATACTTAAAATATAATGGAATAAATCATGTCATTGCCTATTGATTATATCCCAACTTTAATGCATCCATTTTATTATTTTTATAATTATTTTGATTGGGTTGTCTGTAATTATAAATTTTTACAGTCAAAATGGTTTTATCTAACTCAATATTTTACTATCTCAAATAATTATTATTTTCTCCCATCATATATAAGTAATGAATTTTTTTTTTATGAATAATATTATTTTCCAAAATTGAATTTAGGAAATACCATATTCTTCATTTTTCGACTTGACAATCAATTAAATCAATTTACACTAACAATAGATAATAAACCATAATATTTTATATTAAATTGATTCAATTCATATATCTTATCAGTTCATTAGAAATATAACCAACATTTTATTTCAGGTGAAATAAGATCTCATGTCATCTCAATATCCCTTAATTTTTGAAATTTATAAATAAACATAATTACATCTAAATTACAATACAAAATCCACTAAATTTTAATATTATCTAATCTCCACATGCATGAAGTCATGCCTCATTGACTTTTAGATTGTTGTTTTATGGTAATAATCACTTCTCAAACCACAACATCCTCCTTGACTGTTGTTATTTATAACTTATGGAATCTTGATAATGTTATTTATCATACACTTTTTATTTAATAAATATCATCCTGTAAGTCAAATAAATTTATTTCTTTGTTTATGTATATTTTTTGTATGTATTCATCATATTCTCTACTGAAATTAATCTCCACATATCTTATTCCATATACAGATTTGATGAATATTCTAAAAATTTGAATATCATTTTTGTGTTGAATTTTCATTGATAAAGTATTAATTTAATAAAGACATATAGAATGACTTAAAACTAATTGAAATTTCATAACCCATATTATTTTTATCTTTATAAAAATTAATCTCACTAAATCGACTTACATATTGATCGATTTACTTCCATTTAGATTTAATTTATTATAAACATCTATAATATCTAATGGTATGTTATAATTCATTCAATATAGACAAATTCAATTTGTGTAGTTGAATTATGTTTTTTATTTTTCCATTTTTTTACATCTATAAACTTTCAAAAAAAAATATTCTAGAATCTCTTACATATAAGATAATTAAATTTATAATTTAATCAAACATTATCTTTTGAACAGTTATTCCATTATTTATTTAAATCATTTTAGAATATACAGGGATATTTTTAGGACATTTCAAATGACAAGCAATCAACTAAAAATAATTTTGACATCCATTTATTATGTTATTTTATCATTTTTATAGTTTCATTAAAAATAGACATCAATTATATTGTGCCCTCCATCAAGAATGGAAAACATATTTTATGTTAATTACTTTATTCTCCACATTTATCCAGCTCATCAAAAATCATCAGAAAATTTTTAAGTATTAATAACTACATATACAGTTGTTATCAGCATTTTCATTAGTAATAAATCAATAAAGTATATTTTATATATTTTTTACCATTTTTATTGGTGACACTAATCTTTCAAAAAAAAGATCACAGAGCATCGACCAAAAATCACCATTCAATGAATCTTGAAAATATATATCCTTATTAAAAACATTTATTAAACATCTTAGCATAATAATTGAAAATATATGTGACTTAAAACTATTTATAAACAATAATATTAATCTATATATTTGTATTCTATTAATATAGCATGTGAAAAATAATTTTTGAATAACATAATAATGAGTTCATAATGTTAAAATATCGAATGTAATGCTTTATTGGGAATATCCACCCTTTAACAATGGATGATATAAATATCACTTTTCACTCATTGGGATGTTCTTAGCCCCTCACCACATATCAAACAAGTTATATAGTGAAAATGACACATTTTTTATCAATCTCTTTTAATGTTCATGAAAATAAATATAAATATCCATTAATCTATATTTCTTCATAAAATAGGTGATCTGTTCACCCAAAAATGAATCTATTAGTTATATAAAATATAAATAATGATTATATTAGAGTTTTTTATATAAATACACTTGTTTAATTAGACCCATTCGATTAAAATCTATTAATATAAGAGTAACACACATGTGATTTCTATAAAAAATTATACTTCATGTTTTCAAGGATGACATGAAATATCTTATCGAACTAAATTTATATAAACAAATACAATAGATATATAATAAATTTTATGTTTTCCTAAAAATATCATATAGATATCCCATATTGTTAGATAATGAGACCCATACAATAGATATAATATTTAATGGGTGTTTATAATCATCCTATCAATGATATAATATCATGAGTTGATTTGTGATATGAAATTCAATTTCCCCATCTAAAAAACATAATATATTTTAAGCATATATAGATCCAATAAATTAACAGAATCATAACATATTGATCCCAAGGTTGAATAATTATATTTCAGAGAATCACATTCCTAAAAAAAATCTACCATTAAAGAGATTGGATTCAGTTTCAAATCATCCTACAACAAGTTTCTCTCGTAAATAATTAAAAATATATTCATCTGGTAAATGTTTAAATTATTTTATCAAAATTTAAATATATGAATGAATTCATAAACTATTCAAAAATGTGAATTTTATGAAAATTATTAATTCAGTAGAGACATTAATTTTAGTATTCATTCATCAATCCCTTTCCAAATCAAATTTTTTTACCATTAATAAAATTAAATAATATATATATTAAAACAATTATATGGGTATTTAAATCCATACTATATTATCATAATCCTTGTAACCATTATTCCATGATTTGAAAATTTATGTTTGATAAATAAACAAATCTGTAAAATTAAAATCTATAATATAATTATTCTTCATAACTGAATCGTATATATTAACAAAACAACACTTAGATACTAAATATTATTAATCATCCATGACATAACCTCATATAAAATAATTTTACATCGATGTTAATTATATATCACAAACCATTCACACTCCAAAACCTATATGTTTACTATCCGTCAATATTTTATAAATAATGAACCCATCAAACAACAATTTTTCATAATTTAATATATAAAATAATATCTTATTAACTTCATTGAATAATATCATACAAAATAAATATGTTCATTATCATCGGATTAAAAACAAAAGAAAGGTTGGTCTCAAACTCTTATTAATGGTAACCATACAACATATAAACTAAAGAATCGAAGATATCCTATGAAAAATATTTCTGTATACTTACATAATAATGGTACAAGATCATATCATTTTGAAATCATTATCGATAAATATTCGATAAATAACTATAAATTGATATGCATGATTTTTAATATAACATGTTAACATAACCCTAATGATGTAGAATAATAAATGTTTTATCATAATAATTGAATAATGAAAAAAATGTTCCCTATGATAGAATTTTTTAATAAGATACAAGTATGACATAATAAGAAATTTGGACTAGGGTAAATATTAATTTTAATACATAAACATATCTTAAAATTGAATTTTTTTTGTCATATATAAATGAAAACTAAAATGAAAATATTGAAAAATTATTATATGGGAAAATTATTTCACATGTTGAGGATCACAATAATGACCATGATAAAAAGTGGAATAAGTCTTTTAGCATAGTGGATTAGGATCACTATCCGGTAAGTTATATGTCATACCATGTGTCATAAAGCTTCAACCAATATACTAAATGAGTATAAAATTTAACTCATATATTACATAATGAAAAACCAAACTTATATTTGAAAAATCAACATGAAAACACTAACATTTTTGTCATACTTTAACTAGCACAAGAAAAATAAATTAGCTTCATGGAAATATAAAAAAATTATCTAAACAAATTCCAAGAAATAATTTGGATTTTATCAATAGAAAATAATAAATTTTATTCATATGAAACATTAAATTATATTAACATATAGTAAAAACTCATTATAAATGAAAAAAATATATTAATTTATAAAGTAAGAAGAAATATATTTCACATTTTGATAAAATTTACTTCAAAATAATATATATTTTTATGAAAATAATTTTATAAAATCAATATGTATATTTATTATAATGAATTATAAAAACATGAAAATGAATATTTATGAATAAAATAAAAAAACATAATTTTTTAAAGGGACCACTAAAGAAGTAAAAAATGTTAATTTTACAATTTTTAATAAAAATATAAATGTTAATTGGAAATATTATTATGAAATAGTTGCGTTGGGTATAAGGATATCATTACATTCATGTTAAAAACATGGAAATGAAAAAACATGATTTCAAATTGAAATGAATAGATAAGGTCAACTTGTCTTACAAGTATAATTTCATTAGATTCGAAAAAATGAGATATTATGTCATAAGAGGACATGTAATACAATGAAATAACAATAGGTGAATATAATACATTGGGGTTCAGAGAGAAATTATGTTGAATTTACCCATATAAGAATTTATACATAGACCATGTTGATAGTAAAGTTGGAATGGAAAAGAAACCATTATCGGTTTTCTAACCTCTAAATATAAATCCCTTGAAAGTGAGAAGCTGGGATGAATGGTTAAATAAATTTAATATAATGATATCTAGGATAAAAATATCTATTTATATCCATATTAATTTAAAAATCATGTGATGAATATAGGTCATATCAAAATTTGGGGAAATTGAGATGGCCGGCCTACACCATTGTCCTCAACTTTTATGAAGGTGATTTAATATTTTATGAAATAATAATAACAAAACTATAAAATTTATTATGATCCGTATTCAAAAATATTAGATATTTTAATCTTAATTTTAAGAAAATTTATTGAATGTATATTTGATAAAATATGTTTATTTATACCAGTGGTTGTTATTAATATTTTATGTTATATATAATATTCGAATTGGTATTCTTGATCGTCATTATTTAATGAAATTTTTATCATTAGATTATTTTTCATGGTACTGGAATAATTTTTTCACTATCTTTTGTAGTCCTGTGTTATCTTGATTCATTTCTGGGTACTTTTTGTGATAATATAATCGTTGAATATCATGATTATAGTAATTTAAATGTAATAAATAGTTATATTATAAAAAAATCATTTTATTATATTCCATAAATAAAACATATTTATAACATTAATTAATTATTAACATTATATAAAAATAATAATAATGTATTAGTACCTATCAATGTGAAAATGACCATTTTGGTATAACTTCGTACATGTTGGTGAGTGAATCGACTGAATGAAGACTACGCACTACCAATGAATAATTATGGGGGTGGAATTGAATAGAGAAATTATAATTTATATAGTATCATGATGGTTCCTATATATCAACAATAGATTAAATTATTAGATTTATAAAAATATGATAATACCTGGTAAATGAAAAAATTAAGAATAAGATAATTCAATTTATGCACACTTTATCAATATTTGTTTTTTTAGAATGAAGAATCTATTAAACTTTCTAAAAAAGAAAATGTGACCAAAAATTATATAAGGCACCAATATAGGTAATATGAAAAGATTGTTGAGGTAATTATAAAATTTCAAACTGTATTGGTATGGGTATGAGATTATTGCATTAATATGTGAGTTTTGAGTGGAATTTCCACCTAAAATCACATTTTAATTTTCTAGGATGTAATTTTATAAGAACATTTGGGCCAAAGGGATAACATAATGGAAATTAAATATGAATCCCCTAATAAATACAATTTTTTTAGACCTATCTCTGGATTTTAAGCCTTATGTTAGACCTTTTACCCTATTTTTATGTTTACAATGGAAAATAAATATTCAAATTATCCACTCATAATTTTTTTATTTGAAAATTATATTATCACACTTAATCAATTTTTTAATAGTACAAAAAATTTAAAATCCTAATAATAAAATTAAATTTTAATTCTAGTGAAATTTTACTTTTAAATAGAAAAATTATTTATATTGAAAAAACTATTTTTATAGAAAGGAAAACTTTTAAAACAATATGTGTTCTTAGTCATGTTTCAAAGAAATTAATTAATAACAATGTTTTCATATAATTTATTTTATATATAAAAAGTAAATTTTATTTTAATCATCCCATAACAAATAAATATTTTATTTATTTTGAAATAATTAAATACAATTATGGAAAAATAATTGTTTTAATGTTATATGATATAACAATAATTGATTTTAATATGGTCAAATTTAAATAGTTATTCTACCTCCCATCCATTAAATTTTATCAATATATTAGTATTATAATCACCCTTTTAATTTTATATAAATATGAAAAAATTTAAATAACAACAACAATAATAAATTTTAATGGATGAAAACAAATGTTTTTAAAATAAAATATTTTCTTATTATTTATTCTCTTATTTCATATTTATTTATTATATATGAATTATATTTATATTTTATTTAATAAAATTATTGGAAAAATTAAATTCACCAATTATATAAATTATATCAAATTACCATTTATACATGTTGGTATATCATAAAATAATTTGTCTAATTGCTATATTACTACTGATAATATGTATACGAGTTCTTTAAATTCCAATATATATCATTACCTACTTATATAAAATCATTCATTCAATCATATAAATTTATTTTAAATATTTTTATCATATTTATAATGTGTTTTATTACATAAATATTTCTTATTTCCAGAAATATTTTCATGAATTATCCTCATGGAAGGAATTTCATCATATTTTATTTATTGATACATATAATTTTATTAATATATTAATTATATTAATTATGTTTCATTTAGATATATTGTAATTTATTTCATTTTGTATTGCAATATTATTTCATAATGAAATATTTAAAATTTCACTAAACATACATGATTCATTTTAATGAAAATACTCATAAAGTTATGTGGTGTTACAATATAACTTTCCCTTTGAAATAAAATTACAAAGAAAATGCCATTTTGGTGACCTAAAATTGCACATTATGGTCAATAATAATGATTTAAAAACCCCTTTATTAACCATGAAATGTAAAATAAATACAAATATAATTTTTTTGTAAGGACATGAACTACATGATGCACTACTAAAACAAATACCGACATCAACACATAACTTCAAACCATTTCCTTTATTATGTGGTAAATGATTTAATATTTCTATTATTGATAATATTGAAATTTATATATTGAATTTTTGTATAACTGATTGATTATCATGTACTAAATGTAATGTAAAATTCACTCACAACTAGAGTTATCCTTAAAAGATAGATCATAAAAAAAATTCTATTTCAGAAAATATCGATTTTAATTTTGACATATCTTGGAATATTATTAAATAATATAATGGGATATTCATTTAAAAAAAATAATTTTGATAAAAAAAAATTAACATATTCATGTTTATAATTTTTGATTACCAATAAAATTAGAGTCAAAACCGACATAGGAAACTCCATTAAACCCTTATTTGAGAACTCAGAGGAACAAATTAATTAAAAAATAATGATAAAATCCATCCCTTGAGAAATTTCAATTCATACAAGTTATTTTTCTATAAAATTTTAGAAATATCAAATAACAACATTATTTTGGTTGAAATATATTTAAAATGATGTTATATTACTTTTACATTAAAATATATCATTCTTATAGACAAATACAATATAGGATACCTTCATTGATTCTAGGTTTTTTTATATCAATTATATTTTTGATATTCATCACCTATTGAAATGATTGAGGATATAGATAAAATTAACTAAGGATTTTTTATAACATATAAAATTATATAATTAACTAATAAACTCTTACTTTAACATCCATTGGAACAAATTATTTATCTTTCAAAATATATTCATCATATGTAAAATCTGAAATGATTATTTATTAATTGAAATAAATATATGAAATATTATATTAACATTATGAAATATATCATGAATATACATAATGATTGATCTATTGAAACTGGAGAAATTTTATTTTAAAAATTATACCTCTTAAATAGCTAAAAAACAATTATAAATGATCTAATATAAATTTATCTTAACTTATTCATTTTTATTAAAACAAATATGATACAAAAAAAATTATTATAATAAAATTATTTTTAATTATTTTTCAAAACTATATATTAGTCATAAATTTTAATTAAAAGAAAACACTATATATTCTATATGATAATTGAAGAATTTCATTAAAAATAAATCACATTGATTCATGTACCCATCAAATTATTCACAGGTTCCCAAACTATAATTTTTGACTAAAATAGTTACATAATGTTACTAAGTCGACTAGATACCCTTACTTATAAACTTAATCAATTCAATCCCATTATAGAGAGGATATATTGTTGAAGCATATAAGCATAAAATTCATCAATTAAATGTTCTTGGTTCTAATAGTTTCCCCAATTTTCAATTTATTAACCAAACTAAGGGGAATTTAATAGACAATAATGGATTCCTCATTCTATAATAGTAACTCACATTATAAGTGAAGACATCCCCTAGGTGATTATCAATTCATAATTGAGGGAAATTTTGATATAGAAGAACTCATGTGAATATGTTTTGTACTCACAATACCTTGGTTGACCACCTTTATAACTACACCCATCTCTACAAATCTATATTTTGGGATACATTACATTGGTATCCCATTCAAGGTCACAATAAACAATTAAATATTCAAAATATAATTCCTAGATAATCATAATTGATTTCACCCCTAACACTCATAGAACATATTTATACAGATATTTTTTTAGTATTTTATATATGGTCATGCCCATATTATAAGGGATATCCATCGAAAACACAATACATCCCCATTATGAGTATAATATCTATTGGTTAACTGAAAACCAGGCAACCGCAATCACCAATTCATTTACCCATGATGAATTCAATTCAAAAAATTTCAGGTTTAAAGAATTTTTACTATGAGAAAACATTATTAATCCTTAGTTGAAATTATCCCCTCTATAATTCCTTGATTTTCATCAGTGGTCTATGAAGACACACATAGTTTGTTTAAGTAAACTATGAAATTTTTAATATAAATTAGTTCCACTATAAGAGTTAAAAAATGATTTTTTAAAAAGCTCAATGTAGTAAACAATATAATTTATTAAATAAACTAATTTTACCTGATTCTTTATGTAGAATATGGAACCATTTCATGACCATCCAATTGGTCTGTTACGGCAGGTCATTCTTATCAACATCCATGTTCCCTAGAAAACTGGGCGGCAATGAAATCATTATCCTGACTAAAATTAATGATCAACATAATTTAAATTGACCTCTAAAATTATATAATCCCCAACCTATCTTGGATGGTTGGAGTATAAATTTTCTATAAGGGGGCCAGAATAAACATTCAAAAATCAATTTCATTTATAAACAAAATCAATGGATTTTGACAAGAAAAATAAAATCAATTAATGAAAATATTTAACTTGTAGGTACTAATTTTAATTAATTTAATAATGTTTATATCAATATTAAATAAGTGTTTTATCAAAGGAGAAAAATTTAAAATAGAAATTAGGAAATTTATGAGTATCAAGATAAAAATATTTCAAATCAAAAAATTAAAAGTGTGTGAAAAAATTGATATGGATTTATATTTATAGCCATCCATACTACCCAAATTATCCATGACTAATTCACACTATTTATATTAAATTGGGATTTTTTTCAAAATCATTATTGTATCTTGAAATATTCAATAATGGAAACACTATTTAGTATGTTGACACTACTAGTTTTTCAGTGCATGTAGTAGTAGTAATAGTATGTCTAGAAACTCTACATGAAATTGGTGAGAATATAATATCTATCTGGTGGAGAAATATTTTCCAAGGGAATTTACTTTATTCCACCATCATCTTGTTGGAACTGCACCAGGAAGCTTGTGCTACTTTCAGATTTTCCCTTCAAGTAGTGGAATTATTACTTATTACTTTGGAATTCTAAGGGTCTTCCAAATTTCATCCATGTAATCTCCAGTCCAATAATCACTTCATCATTAATTTCATATATTATTTAAACACATATATTGATTTATAAAAAATACTCATATTTTTCAATAATGATAAATTGAAATCATATAAAATAATATTTTAGAATAATTGGATAGTGTGTGTGACCATGAAAACTCTATGGGAGGAGAAAGGTGCAAAAATATCCCCCATTATGAGGTTAAAAAATTAAACATCAATAAATAAAGTATGATTTAAAAATATGTATCAATAAAATTCTTGATTTTATAAATTAGAATTAATATATTTAATTTTAGAAAGAGATACGAAGATATTAAACATTATCAATATTCAACAACATCTCCCCCCATAAAATTTTTGATTCTTAATAAAAAAATTATTACTCTAACCAAATAAAAAAATATATCTGAACTAATAATATATTTAAAAAAATCACTTACAGACTTCTCTAAAAAAACTATCTCGCTTTTTTATTATTAAAAATTTGAAATAGGGAATGGATCAGAATTGTTTAATTTATTCGATAATTATAAACAAGATAAAATAATTGATATAATGAAATTTTTTCAATTTAATGATTACATAAATCTCAAAAAAATTATATAATAAGAAATAAAAAATACAATCATAGGATATAATGATATAATGTAAATTGGGTTGGTCAATGAACAAACATATAAGATATCAAATTTTTAATTTTAATGATAATTATATGTGTCGAACTAATGATTTCAAAATAATTATAATGAAATTATAAAATAAAATAAAAAAAATTAGAAACAGATAGTTAAAATAAAAATTTTTTAAAAGAAAAATAACATTCTTCCCTTTTAATAAAATAAAATATTGATTGAAACCATGGTAAAATATTTTGTAATACTTGTTTATGAGTGAAAAAAACTAAATAAATTGAGAAACCATCCATTGATGTAGAATATCCCAAACATCACTAGACAAGGATAATGATTTCCCCCACCTCTAAATTGTATATTTACAAAATTCTCTCATCGTGAAAAATGAAAAAATAATGTAAACCTTTCTAGTACTAGTACACTAAATTTATCTATGATCTTATTTCATGGTAATAGTATTCATATCTCTATGGGTAGAATAGTTTATTTTTTTAGGGAAACTAGATAAATTGTTGAATATATAGTTATAATTGAAAACAAAATATAACACATAATATTTTAGTTGATAAAATTATAATTAGTTACAGAATATCATTTTATATTAATAATATTAAATTCCTTTGAATAAAACTATAAGTAAAATAATAAACATGAGAGATAAGATTCATAATAAGGGAATTAATACAACAAATTATAACCTATATTATATAAGGACTGATTGATTTGAAATGAACTAATGATGATAAAATAATCACATATAAATTATCAAAATATCTTGGATCTTATCCATTAATATATTAAATATAATTATATTGAAATCAATAACTGATTACAAAAATATGGAATTCATAATGTCGAACATCATAAACATAGTGTTGTGGCCTTCTTCCAATACATGCTTCAAAAATGGGTATGTTTTATAAACAAATACTCAACTTATTGAATCAGATGAGACCTATCAATGAATTGACGTTCTATGTAACTTTTGGCAACATCTATAAAATAATATTTCCAATTAATTCTTAATATGAATAAACCATATAACATAATCAACACGGCATAATAATCAGTAACACTCAATATTAGAAGAAAAAAATATGTAATTTCAGTACATACCACATTAAAAAATTATTACAAACATGAAGATACACATATTGGATTGTATAAATAAATTTCATTTTCATAAAATAAATAATTCTGAAAAAAATATTGACCTAAAAATTATATTTAAAATATAACATAAAATTTTATTGAGGAAAAAATATTTTTTATTTTGAAATAATTTATTGAAAATATTAAAATATAGAACTATTAAGTAATTTTTTCCGTAAAATAAAAATGAAAATTTTAATTTAAGAATCAAGACAAAACATTATATTAACGATAGGAAAAATCATTGTTATTGAAATTTTGAAAATGAATATTCTATTTACACTATTTATAAAAATACCAAATTTAATAAATTAAAAGAATGATCCTCTAGAAAAATATAAAATTAAAAAGAAGTTAAAATTTAAATTTATAATTTTTTTTATAATTTAAAAAAAGAATGAAATCATTTTAAATAAAATTTGTATGTGGAAGAAAAAATTTCAACCTGAATAGACAAATGATGTTGATTTTCCATAAAAACAATGTCACTAAAATTATAGTATATTTAGAGAGGATAAAGAATGGAAAATATTTAAAATAATGGAATAATAATATTTTAAGATTATATATGTGGGTTAATATAGAAATATTATATAATTTCTTCAATACAAATATAAACATAAACCATTCCATGTAAGGATGATATTTTTAACTGAACCCTTACCTAAAGATTAAATTTATTTATATGTTATTTTACCCCCTGAATAATAATTTTAATATTCAATAATATAAAAATAGAACACATAAGATATAATTTATTATCCACTAAAAATATTTCAACACCCATGTACTAATAATTTTTTATTAAACTCATTTTTTTGAGTGTTAACTATTACATTTTTCATGATGGTTTTTATTTGGAAGTTTCAGTCCATGAATACTTATTATTGTTGAATATTATATAAAATATAATAATTATGTGAATTATATATATATATATACTCATTATATAAAAAATTTAAATTGATATGTGAAAGGAAACAATGAAAAATGAATAACAATGCTTGGTGATTGTGGAAGTCCCGATGTATAGATGAGTGAATTTATCATTTTTTAATATATGGAAAGGTAAGAAACAAATTGATATGTTTGTTTATAAAGACATAGTTATATCATTAATAATATATATATAAATTATTTACTTATTTATAATAATCTATTTAAAATCGTGATGGAAAATGAAATTTACCTTTACTTGAATACAATAACTTGTACATGCTCATGAATGATGTTTTTGAAATCTATAGGATGGAAAGAATGAAGATAGTTGTTATAGAATTCATTATCAACATAAATATATTTATGGTTCTATATTAATTATTTTATAATGTATACCATATATTTATAGTTGGTCTAATAAGAAAAAATTTGAACGTACCATGTTAATAGTTATACCTCTTTATTGAGAAATAAAATATTTTATACACCATAAGAATTGAGAGGATTGAATTTTGGAAATAGTAGAATATATAATAATTTTTTATTGAAGTTAATATGTTATTACGATAGGAATTGTATTATATAGAATGCTAAAACATTACGAGTGAAGAAGGAGAAGAAGTGTTCTATTTTAATTTAGGGGAGGGGAAATACTAGAATTACATAATGTTTTTATATAGTATAAATTAATTATTACATTATTGTTTCATAAAACTGATATATTCCAAATATAGTGTGGTGAAAATTATAAATACACTCATATAACAATATATGAAAAATTTTACTTTATTATTTATCATTAATCTATTATTTTTTATCACCCCTATCCCACCCCAATCCTTTTTTATGATTACTATGATATCGATATTTTTACACCATAGGAATCAACAATGTAACTATAAAAGGAGGTGACCCATATGTAGAAAAAGGATAATATGTTCAGTAAAATTCCATTAAAAATGTTAATTATAATATTTTTATAAATATTAATTCATTTCACTAAATAAAATTTAATATAAAAAACCATTAAATTCAATTTTTGGACTATTCACATAGTTAACTATAAAAAAGGAAAACATTTTAATGGAATTTAAATATTAAAGACTTAAATGTCACTAATAATTTATATTTATAAAAAAACTTTGAAGATATTAAATCATTCCAAATTTATTACATTTATTGTTTTTTAAATCAATGATTTTATTTTAATATTTCCTTGAATTGTATTGTGTCTATGATGCGTAAATAATTGAGGAAAAAATTCCATCATAAAATAATTTAAAATAAAATATCATGATAAAAATAGCTAAGAATTCCAATAAAATTTTATAAAAATAAATAACCTTGGTTTATCTCTATGAAAAATATATCAGGGTTATTAAAATAAATAGAGTTCCATTTTTTATTTATTGCTCCACTAAAATTTTATAATGTTCTTTATAATGATCCAAACTTTTCATACATAAATATTAAATATTATTATAATACTGTTAAATGTATAAAATTATGATCCATCATAGAGTCACAACCATTAAATGTATTTGGAAAAGTGGATATATAAATAAATTATTCCTAATTGATATATAATATTTTCTGCTAATATCATCAAATGTAGGTCCCCACATTGAAATTTCATAATTAAAACCATTAAATAACCCAGGGTTCATAAATATACAAAATGTATGTGCTTAGATTCATAGTAATGGAATAGAAAAAAGATATCAATGATCATTTAATGAAACCATGATCTTAATGGTTATGAGAACATGACCTATGCTCTGAAAATCATTCCCAAAATTCCATTAGTAAAATATCATTTACTAAAATAATTTACATAGTGGTGATTAATAATAATCATATAAATATTATATAAAATATATTCAATATGAAATTCATTACATTTCCTTCATTTCATAATAGCATGTGTATCCGCTTTAGGTTTGTGATTACCTCCAATGTACCCTATTTCAGGATTCAGATTACCGACCATGTATCCACTTTGATCTTTGGTATAACCTATTTTACTCTTTTCATTAATTGAAATTTAATCATTACCCAACACATTAGATTGTTATACATTCTTGGGCCCACCCATCATAGAATAAAAATATATTTCATATTTATTTCCCAGTATCATAAAAACAGTCATCATCACCAAAACCATGGAAATTAAAAAAATAATCAATATTTTATCATCATACCCCAAAAAAATCCATTGAAAATATATTGATAGATTCATTATATAGTGTCCCCATTAAAGAATTGTTCAAATAAAATTATGATATCCTTGAATAAATATTACATCTATAAATCACATGAATATTTCATGAGGAAAATACAATTTTACATTTTTCAATTCATATAATTATAGATTAATAATTTAGAAAAATATATATATAAAGTGTTTTCTTTCAATGTAACATTGGTAACCTATAAAGGTATCCTCAAATAATTGAATGGTAATGAGGCTATAAAATTCCATTTAGGTTATGTGTAGAACCCCCAGTTTATGGTATATAACCCTATCATGATGCTTTTCATATGTTTTACAGTCATGTAGGAAGTTTGGGGAGACTTTGGTGTACTTTTTCATGGATTTGGGTAATGAATAAAAGGGTGAATGACCAGCACACGGTTTGGCAAAACCATGCAAGGAAAAAACTAATTCCCTGTCTTTGGATATCTAATTCGATTGGGAAATATTATTGATCTATTTCGACCAAAATCATTCCTAACATGAGTAATTTCTACCCATAGGCATCAATAGGTTATACCATCGACCTGGAAGTGATATGAACATGTTCCTAGGAAAATCGAAGGCTGATTCTTGCAGTAAGTGCATATTCTTCACCATTTTCTTCATATATTTTTAGATCTACGCTTAATTTCATCTATTTTGAAGAGATATACGCCCCATGGGGATATATCTATGATTTTGTTATTCCAAATAATGTTATATATGTTTTTTCATGATAGGATAGGATATATTAGGTGGTTTTTGGAATCTTGACCTGGATTCTTCAATGTTCTTCGTCTGTTTCTGGTATTTGTCCAAACGGGTGAGGTAGGCGGTTTCAATCTCATCTCATATTACTATAATTGATGGGAATGCATTAAAAGTTTTTTTTATTCATGTTAAATTGTGTTTTTTCTATGGTAAAATTTTCAAACCCTCTTTAATGACTATTGGTGGAAAATGATATAATTTGTTTTTTTTTTAAAACCCAAGTTTTTTATATTAAATTGGGATTTTTAAATTATGAATCATCAAGAATTTTATAAAATTGTTTTATTTATAATTTTCTAGTAAATATATGGGGTTTTTAAAATTATTTAATTTTTTTAAATTGGACGGTTGGAATGTTTTCAATAAACGATCATTTTTATTAAAATAGGTGAAATTGTATGAAATTAGTTTTGGTTTTTGTTAAACATGTTGTGCATATCATATTGTATTACCTAGAATGGTTGAAATATGATCATATTCCTAGTTATAAATGTTAAATGGAACATGGAGAATAATTACGTTCTGAAGACTTTGTATATCAATGAGAAACTACTCTTGAGTACAGAATATTCATAATGATGCAAGAATTTTTGGTAGTTGTTGTTGTGTGGAGTTTATTGGTTTGATAAAGTAGTATTTATAAATTTTTTTAAAGATTTATTAAACTATTTACCAAGAGTATATATTTCATTAAAAAAATTTCATATGGATTTTGTTTATATTTAGTTATAAACTATTGTGGGAAGTGTTTATATTTAGTTATAAACTATTTTAAGAAATTATTTTACATAAACTATTTTATATAAATGCAGATAACTCTTATATCCTAGTTGTGTTTGTAGAAATTTAATTTCAAAAACCCAATTTATTTTTATACTCAGCCATCATTTGGTACTCTAATTATTTTTCAGAATTCATCTTCTAGGATGTGGTCAAAGTTAGGGTGCAACAGGTTTTTAGCATTACTTCATGAGTTGTTGAGTTATCTAGTGGTGGTGAAGCACGGAGCTGGTGAATCCTATAGTATTTTGGTTATTTAGGTCTCTTTTTGAGTTGACTTCCACTATTAGGTTGATATCTAGTTTCCTTTCATTGTATCAATTTTTTTTGGTATCACTTTTGTTTAAAGGATTTAATAAATTATCATTATTTTGGTCATGTGTCATATAAATACTATGGATTGTGGCAGGTTGGTTATAGGTTGTCATTAAAAGTGTAAATAGTCCCCCAATGTTCTTTTAAACTGTTCAACATTTATTTCAAGAATTTTTTATATTGGGGATGTCGCCTAAGGCCCAATAATAACTCATTGTTCTCTCAAGACAATGAGAATGAGTGGGTTTTTACCAAGGATATCAGCTTGGTCCCTTCTCTGTGGAACATGTATTATTGAGTTTTCATGGTATTAGAGTTGAAATAATTATTTTCTATTACTTGGGTGGTCTTCTTATAAAATAGTAGGATTTTCAGTACATGATATGTAGATCATAAAAAGATGTAGCTAACCATTTCATACTGAACTTCAAGTTACTAGGGATTTGCATATGTAAGTATTTTGAAAACACTTGTAGGATAGTGGAGTCTCACTATCATGGTTTTATCCAATGATACCAACATCAAATGAATTTTATATTAATCCCTTCCCACTATTATTTCATATCTCATTTTGAGTAATAGCATATGATTCAAGAAGGTGATTTTAGTTTTGTAAAAAAATGTAGAAAATTGTTTTCGAATGAAACACTTTGAAATTGAAATATTTTATGTATTTTGAAAAAGATTTCATTTTCAAAATATATATTGAATTATTTTAAAAAATATTTATATTTTGAAATATATTTTTGTCATATTGATGTTATATAATTTGAAATGTCAAGAAATTCAATTTCAAGAAGAGTGAGACTAATAGAATGTGTTGTTTGTTTAGAAATTGTACCTGATATGAGGCGTAGAAAATAGTCATAGGAATATACTATAAATATGGTTTCATATCATCCACAGGTGAAATAAGAGATGTATCAAAGTTTAGTCCAATAATTCCAAGCTATGTACATGGGGAACTGAAGACAGGATCCACGACAGGTGGTCCACTCCATCCAGTTTTATTAACAGAGTCCACCCATCTTCGGTATGAAAACCCTTCTCATTAATTCATACTTAAACATATTTTATTAGACAAATATTTCACTTGATAAAAAAAGAATATCTATAGGTATAGTTTCTTTGGGGATTATTATCATTATATAACACCTTAAAACATGAAATACACATCTTTATTGAAAGCCTCTTTAACATGACCACACACATTCCTTTGTACTTAGAATTACATGGGATAACCGGAGGACATGCATAAGAAAAGGTTGAGCTATAAATTCTAGTAATGTAGTAAAAAAGGATAAAATGAATAATATAGTACAATTTAGGCAATAGGAAAATCAATGGAGTACAATAGATGCATGAACATAAAGGCATGATATAACATGATTATCAAAATATGGAAATGTGGCAACAACATTTAACATGATATTAGCATGATCCAAGGCTTATTTAACATGTATCTTGAGTAAAACCTCATAAAAAGTTGAATTATCATGAGTAAGCCATTATTTTACTTGATGTATCATGATACTAATCATTACCCAACGCATTGTAGTGCTATCAGGGTTCACCCTTCTTAATCATTTCATTTCATGCATAAGTGTGCCACATGGATTATATAACATAGATTCATTAAAATCATCATTTATTCCACAATAAAGAAATTTATAATTCATACATAAAACAACATTATTAATATTTATATTTGAAAAAAGGTTAATACCTTTGATATAGAAATGGGCACGGTATTCACAACACAATGACTTCGGCATGCAAAATCGCAGTGCAATTTCAGCAACATAACGACGTGACATATGAATTCATAAAAAATGGTTGATGAGAGATAAAGGGGTTTCTCATTATATTTAAATGAAATATTCATTAATTGGTTAATATAAATGCATTTCCCATCATATGTAAGGTAATTTAGATTCATAATACAATATAATTGCTTGATTGTAAATGAGAAAAGAAAAATTCTTTATAGAATTTTGGCATGGTAGCAGGTGTACATGGGAGGCTTTAGTTATAGAGAAAGGGGTATCTCATCATTCAAAAATAATAAATTAATTATGGGGGAGTTTATAAGTAATACCCAAACATTTTTAATTGAAAATTAAAGTTTATGACAACAAAAAGAAATTTGGATAGGAATAAGAAAGGAAGAAATCCCTTACTAAGAAGTGTGATACAAAAAGCATGGGAGAGACATGAGAGATGATTAATGGGAAATTGGGGAACCGTGGGAGGATTATAGAGATTGGAGGGAATGGGTGATTTGATCTTCAAAAAAATTTAGTGAAGAGAAGTTGGATCTTGGGTGGGTTTATATAGGAAAGGGGAGGGAAATCTTTATTATTTTGGTATTGGACACCACACATTAAACTAATCAATACCAAAAACCATACCATGGTTTTTTCTCTTTTTTTCCAAAGGGTATTTTAATTAATTGTTTTATAAGTCCAATGTCCTAACTTCATTAAATATTTTTCTTTATTATGTAGAGGTGAGTCACACTTTTAAAAAAATCATTTTCAAAAGTAATAATTGTATATAGGTTTTGGAGGGTCTACTAAGGATTTGTAAAATAAATAAAACAAAACAAAAATAAAATTATTTTAAATGTAAAAAATATATTATCCAAAAATCCAATTTATTGTATTTTATTACATCACAATTGGGTCATTATTGTGTGATAAAACACATTATATATTTAACGGTATTTAATTTTTACCCAAAAATTTGGCAGTCTCCGAAAATTATGAAAAATTCACCAGTAGATAATTTCAAATTCATGGATACAAAAATAAAATTAATTTTATCTAAATTATTTTCTAAATATGTGAATTTTTACTTTATAAATTAAAACATACATTTATTAAAAATTCATGTGTTTTCACAAAAACAGCTTTAAAACCTTAATAAAAATTACAGTTGTATTCATAAAAATTGTACAATCATAATTTTTTTTATAAAAATTAATTTAGAAATAATATTTCATTAAAATATTATTTAATTAAAAAGTCCATTAATTCAACAAAATATATTTCTTAAGTGAATATTAACTAAAATTGATATTATTCCTTTGAAAACTATTTACAAAGTAACAACAATAAAATGGATTTATATTCATTATACAGAAATTATGTACCTAATCATAGTTATAGGGTCTGGTTACATATCCTCTTATAACTCCCACATAATACTGAAGGTTAAGGTGTGCTATGGTGACAAACTCTTGGGGAGAATCAGATAATATCGCTCGGGTGGTAATCTCTATTAACTTCCACTTATCTCGTAGGTAGTTCGGCTCATGCTTAACGTGTTGAAGCTCAAATTAGGATTGGTTAAGATCAAATCTCAGTGATTCCATCTCTTTTCTAAGCTCTGAAAAATTGTATTTTATGGTGCAATTCTACTTAATGAGGCCATCACATCCATTATCTAAGTAAATTGGATTTGTTAAAGCCCTGTATTTATATTAATCGTGTGATCACTATTCAACAGCTATATTAGAAACAGTCAAAATTCATAACTTCATATTAAAATCCAAAAACATAAAACCATGGAAGAGAATATTTATATAATCATTTTACATAATAATAAATTTTATTTGATCAAGATGAATTTTAATTAATAGAAGTTTGGGTCGTTACATCCTTCACCTCTTAAAAACTTTCACCCTCGAAATTTCATTTTCCCATACTAAAATAAATGTAGGTAACTCAGCTTTATCACATCCTCTGATTCCCAAGATTCCTATTCAAACTTGTAGTTTTACCACAACACCTTGACGAGGGGCATTGTCTTATTTCATAGAATGTTTTCCCTAAGATCTAAGATCATCATCGACTTCTCTTCATACGAGAGGTCGTTCCCCAATGGTACCACCTCTGGATTGAGTACATGTGAGGGGTCAGGTATGTACTTCTTCAAGAGTGACACATGGAATACATCATGTACTTCAGATAGGTTTGGTAGGTTTGATAGTTGATAGGCCACTTCTCAAATGTGATCTGTAACATCCCCAAATGATAAAGGGTTAAATGAATAAATGATATGTCTCATGTCAACAAGGTGCACCTTCTTTTTCAGGAGCCCACCTGATTAGAACTCCACAGTTAAGCGTGCTTGGCCTGGAGTAGTGATCAGGATGGGTGACCTTCTGGGATGTTTCCTAGGATGTGTGTGAGTGAGGACAAAGCACACTAGAAAGGACATGTGTTGGCCTGTGGGGACTATCATTAGTCAGATAACTCGTTCGGGAACGTGGGTGGGACCTAGGGTGTGGCCCACGTGTCTGCGGGACAACTGGTGGGCGGGGCCTAGTTGTCACATTTGGTATCAGAGGAGGAACTCAGCCTTAAGTGCGTTGTGCACTGCCTGGGTTAAAATGTAGGGCCCACAACGAGGGTGTTGTGCTCTAAAGGGGGGGTGATTGTAACATCCCCAAATGATAAAGGGTTAAATGACTAAATGATATGACTCATGTCAACAAGGTGCACCTTCCTTTTCGGGAGCCCACGTGATTAGAACTCCAAAGTTAAGCATGTTTGGCTTGGAGTAGTGATCAGTATGGGTGACCTTCTGGGAAGTTTCCCAGGATGTGTGTGAGTGAGGGAAAATTACACTTGAAAGTACATGTGTTGGCCTATGGGGACTATCATTAGTCAGATAACTCATTCGGGAACGTGGGTGGGACCTAGGGTGAGGCCCACGTGTCTGCGGGGCAACTGGTGGGCAGGGCCCAGTTGTCACACGATCTATGATTTCAAAAGGGCTGATTTACCTTGGACTATGATTTCTATTCTTCCTAAATATCATATCTCCCTTCCATGGTGATATGAGGAGTAATACCATGTCTCCAATATCAAACTATATGTCTCATCGAAGAGTGTCATAATAGCTATTATGTCGACTCTGAGAAACTTTAATGTGTTGTTGGATGGTTTTAACCCTCTCTATTATTTCATCGAACATTTCTAGACCTTGGAGTTTTCTCTCCCCAACATCAACCCAACATGTTGATGTTTTTCACCTCTTCCTATAATGTGCATCATAAGGATCCATTTGGACTCCTGATGTAAACTGTTATTGTAAGAGAACTCAACAACAGGAAGATGTTGATCCCATCCTCCTTTGAATTCCATTGATCATGCTCTAAACATGTCCTCGAGTGTTTGGATAGTCCTTTCATATTGGAAATCAATTTGAGGATGATAAGTTGTACTGAAGTTTATCTTAGTATTCAAAGCATATTGAAGACTCTTTTGAACTATGAGGTGAATCCTAGATCTTGATTGAATACAATAGATAGTGGTACACCTGCAACTTTACCACTTCTCTGATATATATATTTATGCCAGTTTATCCAATGAGAAATCCTCTAGAATTTCAATGAAGTGTGCAGTCTTTGTAAGATGATCCACAACAACCTAGATATCATTGTTTCCTTTGGATGACTTCGGAAGTCTGGTGACAAAGTCTATGGTGATGTTCTCCCATTTCCCTGATGGAAGGGGTAATGGTTGCATCATCCCCTTAAACTTCTTCCTCTTAGCCTTCACTTACTAACATACCAGGCATATTGATTTATACACAACAATTTATTTCTTCAAGTTAGCCCACAAATAATGTTATCAAAGATCTCAATACATCATTGTGTTTCCAATTTAAATGGTGATATTAAAACTATGTGGATCATTTAAAAGTTCATTCTTTATCTTTGGATTTTATAAAACACATAGTCTTGTCCTAAATCACACAATTCATTCATCATTCACATTGAACTCCCATGATTTCCCATTTTTGATAGTTTCCACTTTCTTCTGAATTCCCACCTCATCCTTTTGATCATCATTTAAACATTCCAAAAGACATGGTTGATATAGCATCCCGTCTTTTTATAACATAAACTTTCATTACATTACACAAAACTGAGGATCTTTAAGGCTTAGTATCTTGGAAATGAGGAACATAAAACATGAAAACAACATAAAACATTCTTCTTAAACACTTGAAAGGATTCTCCTTAAGTTCATCCTAGGTTCAAAACTACATCTCATAACCTGGGGACATACATCAAAAGAAAGGGTGAGCAGAAGGCCCATTAAGGGAAACAAGAGAAACATTTTACATGTGAACTTGAGATACTTCAAAAAGGACATGAAAAGAAATTTAAGGCATGAGAAAGAAATCATGAGATACATCATAATAAAAATAACATTTTTCATAACTTGAATATGTGGTTGCAACATTCAATATTGACAATCATTTCATTTCACCAAGGTCCATCCCCAAGGTGTCATTAAAAATTACCAAGGTTATTCACCAAGGTATCAGTCTAAAAAGTCATCTCTAGAGATTAAGTCTTTACCCAATGCATTGGAGCGCTATCTGGGCGCACATTTGACATGTATTTATTATCATGTGAGCCACATATATCATCATCAATCATTTCATAAACAACCCATATAGCATAAAAGAAATGGATTTCATTTCATAATCATAACGTTTTAAAAAATGCTTTAAATACATGATCTTTATGTCACTTTAAACCCACGGAAAGGGAAAGCGGGTTTCATGTATGTAAATCCCAGAATTTAAAATTGAACATTTTGGTATATATGTTAATACCCATATAGAGGATAGAGCTTTGAGTATTCACTTAATAAAATAAAAGAAATTTAGAAAAAGAGAAAGACATTTTGAGACGAAAATTCTGCAGCATAACGGCTATGTTACAAGGTTTTAGAAAACATTGAAAAGAGAGGGAACATGGGTCACCCACTCATAAATGATCCATAAAACAGTAGGGGGAAAAGATATAAGGTATTTAAGAACATGGTAATGCAATTTTAATGACATACCATATGAAATGAAAAACATGGAAGTGAGACAAAAATAAGATTTCTTTTATGAAAATTCGGCAGCCTAATGGCGTCACATAAACTTTAATAAAAAAGATTAGACAAGATCAAATAGGGTCTCTCATCATATGATCATAATAGATCAGTAAGATAGATATATAGATCATACCCCAACATAATAAAAAGGAACTTGAAAGACTTGACATGAAAATAGAACTTAAAAAGAAGAGAAGGGTGAAAGAATCCATTAAAAATTCGGCAGCCTAACGGCGTCACTTAAACATTCATAAAACGAAATGATGAGAGTAAGAGGGTATCTCTCATCATAAAAACATGAAAAGGTAAGTAATAGGAATATAAAATAACATCCTCTCACATAAGAACATGGAGTATAAAAGGAATGACATAAAAGAGATTACCTGAAAAGAAAGAGAGAGGTCAGATCCCTTACCTTAAAACGTAACTCTTTAAAACTCAATGGTTTGGACATTGAGGGCTTGGTGGCACCTTGATAGGACTCCTTGGGAGTTAAAGAGACCAGAAAGTCTTTGGGGGAGAGTTTGGAGTGAAAAATAAAGGAGGAAAGGGTGGGTATTTATAGGGAAAGTGAGGGGACAAGGCATTAATGGCGATAGGACACCTCACAAGTGCTTTTCTCCAAACCATGTGCTCTCCCTTGGAATTTACCATGGAGTTAGGCCACATGGGGCCCCCAAAACAATAATTCATCACCCTTGGCCGGAAAACCCTTAAAATATCTCATGAAATCATCCTGACACAGTTATGATGTCATTAAACATACTAAAACCCTAAAACTGTATTTTTACTATTCACTGAAAATTCAACTTTCTCAGAAAGATCCCAAAATTTCACCATAACCAAATATCGATGCTCTAAGTACATTTATGAACTCCATTTTATAAAAATAATTTTCTAAATATTTTTAATTTAATTTTTAAATAAAATCACTATTCATCGAGAATTCATTTTTTTCAGAAAAATCCCCAGAAATTACCATAACATAATATCGATGCTCTGAGTTCAAAAATAAGGTCCATTTTATAAAAATAATTTTCTAATTATTTTTAATTATATTTTTAATTAAAAAAACACTATACACCCGAAAAAACTAATACTTGACTAATAATTTATGAAACCGTTATTTACCCATTTTATTGAATCTCATTACTTTATTAAGGAGTCTAAATTATATTAAAACTTTCTTTAAGTGAAATTACTAATCCATTTGGTCACATTACAAATCCTAAGCGTAAAATCACTATTCGTAATTTACTATTAATCAAAAATTAAGTTGATCTTATTAGACTCCAAATTCCTTACTGAACACTTTTATAGAAGAACATATTTTGAAAATAATTACACATCATTAATTATTTAGGGTTTTCATAAATATTTTAAAATATGTTTTTTTCAAAATTCATCAATAAAATACATCCTAAAATTATCCAGACATTTGAAATTTCACAAACATAACTAAAGGAAGAAATCTCAATTCATTCATCCCAAAGGATTACACAATGAAGCTATGGTCTCGTCACATAGCCCCTTATAACACCGGCATATGACCTAAGTGTAAGGTGTCCTATGGTGAGAGAATCTGAGGGAGTCTCAGATAACATTTCCCTAGTAGTAATCTCTACTAACTTGAACTTCTCCCGTAGGCGTTTCCATTCATCCTTGACATACTGGAGTTTGGCATGGGCTTGGTCCAAAGCGAAGCCCACAGATTCTACCTCCTTCCCAAGCTCTGATAAGTGGGCTTCATAAGGATCGAGTCTACTGGATGAAGCCATCGACTCCTCTTTCTGCATTAACCATTAACATCTTACTAAATCATTAAGAGTTAGTTAATATACTATTTAAAAAGTTTGGGTCGTTACATTCATCCCCCCTTAAGAAATTTCATCCTCGAAATTTATACTTGAGGCCTAGTAAAAAAGGTGAGGGGACTTTTGCTTCATTGTTTCCTCAGGCTCCCAAGTCGCTTCTTCATATTTATGATTCCTCAACAACACTTTGACTGGGTGGGTAGCCTTGTTTCGTAGAACCTTGTCTCGATGGTCTAAGATCTCCACTGGCTGCTCCTCATAAGAGAGGTCATGTTCCATTTGTACCACCTCTGGGTTCAGTACATGCCAAGGGTCGGGTATGTACTTCCTCAAGAGAGATACATGGAAGACATTGTGAACTTGAGATAGGTTCGGTGGAAGTGATAGACGATATGACACTGCTCCTATGTGATCAAGGATTTCATAGGGGACAATGTACCTAGGACTGAGCTTCCCTTTCTTCCCAAACCACATGACTCTCTTCCATGGAGAAATTCGAAGGAAGACTTTGTCACCAACACCAAACTCCAAGTCCCTTCGACGATTGTCAGCATAGCTCTTCTACCGACTCTGAGCAGCCTTTATGTGTTGTTGGATGGCATGAACCTGTTCTGTCATCTCTTGAACAGGATCAGGCCCAAGAAGCTTTCTCTCACCAGTTTCATCCCAACAAGTAGGAGTTCTACATCGCTTTCCATACAGAGCTTCATAGGGTTCCATCTGAATACTCGAATGGAAGCTGTTGTTATAGGAGAACTCAACTAATGGGAGGTATTGATCACATCCACCTTTAAATTCCATTGAGCATAATCTCAGCATGTCTTCGAGTGTCTGAATAGTCCATTCAGATTGGCCATCAGTTTGAGGATGATAGGCCGTACTAAAATTCAATTCAGTATTTATAGCATGTTGAAGACTTCTCCAGAATTTTGATGTGATTCTTGGATCACGATCAGACACGATGGATAGTGGTACCCCATGCAGCCTTACCACTTCCTTCACGTATATCTTGGCAAGATGATCCAGGGAGAAATCTTCCCGAATAGTGATAAAATGGTCTGTCTTGGTGAGACAGTCCACAATAACCCATATCGCATTGTTTCCTTTGGATGTTTTCGGGAGACCAGTTACAAAGTCCATAGTTATATTATCCCACTTCCATACTGGTATGGGTAGTGGTTGTAATACCCCCTTAGGAAGTTGTCGTTCTGCTTTTACATGCTGACACACCAGGCACCTTGTAGTGTAATCAGCAATCTCCCACTTCATGTTATACCACCAATAATGATCACGAAGGTCTCTATACATCATAGTCCTTCCCGGATGTATAGAAAAAGTAGAGATATGAGCTTCATCCATCAGTTCTTTCTTTATCTCTGGAATAGATGGAACACATAGTCTTGTTTGAAATTTCAATACACCTTCTTAATCAATATTGAAATCAGGGAACTTCCCATCCTTTACAGCCTCAAACTTCTCCTGTAGCAACGGATATTCTTTTTGAGCCTTCTTGATATTCTCTAGTAATGAAGGTTGAGAAATTATTTAGGATAGGGTTGATGATGTCCCTCTCCTTATAATTCCCATGTCCAGTTATACTAGATCTTTAATCAAGGGATCTTCTAAGATCCTCATTATTGCCAGAACAATAGGGTCTTTCCTGCTTAACGCATCCGCGACTTTATTTGCTCTTCCAGGGAGATAATGAATTGAACAATCATATTATTTAATAAGATCCAACCATATCCTTTGTCTCATGTTCAATTCTTTCTGTGTGAAAATATACTTTAGACTTTGGGGGTCAGTGTATATATCACATTTCTCCCCATAAAGATAGTGCCTCCATATCTTTAGAGCAAAAACAACTGTCACTAACTCTAGATCATGTGTAGGATAATTCTGATCATGAATCTTCAACTGTCGAGATGCATAAGCAATTACCTTGTCATTTTTCATGAGGACGCACCCAAGCCCTTTCAGATATGCATCGCTAAAAATAACGAATCCTTCTCCGGTAGAGGGTAGTGTTAACACAGGTTCAGTAACCAATCTCTTATTCAGCTCTTGGAAACTTTCCTCACATTCCCTTGTCCCGATGAACTTAACCCCTTTTCGAGTTAACTTGGTTAGTGGATTTGAAAGTTGTGAAAATTTTTTCACAAACCTCCTATAATATCCTGCTAAACCAAGGAAACTACGAATCTCAGTTACTGTTGTGGGTTGAGGCCACTCCTCCACAACCATTGTCTTTACAGGGTCAACTGGGATTCCTTCATTGGTTACGATGTGCCCCAAGAAAGCCACTTGTTGTAACCAAAACTCACACTTTCTGAACTTTCCAAATAGCCTCTCCTTCCGCAGAGTTTGCAAAATAACCCTCAGATGATCTTCATTCTCCTCACGACTTTTTAAATATATCAAAATATCATCAATAAAAACTACCACAAAGTTATCGAGGTAGTCCTTAAAGACTCTATTCATCAAATCCATGAAAATAGCAGGAGCATTAGTCAAGCCGAAGGGCATAACAGTAAACTCATAATGCCCATATCTTGATCGGAAGGCAGTCTTTGGAATATCTTCCTTCTTCACCCTCAGTTGATGATAACCAGATCGAAGGTCAATCTTAGAGAAGAATTGAGCCCCATGAATCTGGTCAAATAAATCATCAATTCTTGGAAGAGGATATCTGTTCTTCACTTTGATCCCATTCAGTTATCTATAATCAATGCATAGCCGCAGTGATCCATCCTTCTTCTTCACAAAGAGAACTGGTGCTCCCCAAGGAGACACACTCGGTTGGATAAACCCCTTCCCCAACAAGTCTTGGAGTTGTTTCTTTAACTCTTCTAGCTCCACATTTTCCATTCTATACGGAGTATTTGATATCGATTGAGACCCAGGTACGAGTTCAATGGAGAACTCTACCTCTCTTTCTGGGGGAGGTCCAGGTAACTCCTCAGGAAATACATCCGTGTATTCCTGAACAATCGAAACATCTTCCGTTTGTATGATCCCTTTCCCTTCTTCATCATCACCGATTAACTCCATATAGAAATCTATGGGAGGTGCTTCTAGATAGGGGTCAGTTCGGGATATCTCTCCTTGGAAGATAACTATAGGTCGCTTATTCAAGACTACTGAGATTTCCTAACTTCTGCATTTGATCTTAGCATTATACTTTGAGAGCCAGTCCATCCCTAGTATAACGTCGAATTCCAACATGGGAATAACTACTAGATTTGCGATAATATTGTTATCACTAAAGTAAACACTAGAGTCTCTAAACAATGTTGATTCTTGGATAATCCCACTTGGAGTCTTGACTGATAACTCTACCTCAAGCAATTTGGGGATTGATTATATATTATTTGCAAACTTGGAAGAAATAATGGAATGTGTAGAACCAGAATCAAACAATGTAGTTTCTAGTTTTGAGAGGACAACAAGAGTACCTGCTACCACGTCATTCGGAGCTTCAAATTCAGTTGGTGTGATAGAAAAAGCACGACCTTGCTCCCCTGGCCTTTGCTGAGGTTGATGGTGATTCCCCTCCACTGCCCTTGGATTTGGACAGAGATTAGCATAGTGCCCAACCTATCCACACTTGAAGCAATGGAATTCGGGTAAGGCCACAACCATATTTCCTCTGTTGTTATTGTTGGGGAGTTGAGTCTTCACCTCACTATGACAATTCTGAGCAATATGGCCTCCCCTTCCACACTTGTAGCAATTTCCACTTCCGACCAAGCAGTTCCCCGGATGCTTCTTCCCACATTTATTGCATGTGGTCAGTTGCATTTGCTTTCCACCTCTTCCCTGATCAAAAGTCTTCCCTAAAATGGGCTCCAATGATCTCTTCTTGTCATTTGATTTATGAGACCACTATGTCTCACCAAACTCCAGCTCGACTTTCATTGCACTCTGCACGATCTCCTCGTAGCTATCGTAGTCCCGGTTGGATAAATTCTTCCGCAGATGAGTTCTCAGTCCGCCGAAAAATCTATCAACCATCCCGCTTGGATCCATGAAAAATCTAGAGGTATATCGTGAAAGTCGGGTGAAGTTCATCTCATAGCTTCCGATAGATTCTTTCTCCCTCTGCTTCAGCTCGAGAAAATCTTTCTCCATTCTCGTTCACATGGAACAAGGGAAATACTTATTAAAGAATATTCCCCAGAATTCTTCCCACTCCATAGCTTCCATATCTCCTCTAGGCTTCATGTTTTTGACCAGTGACCACCACTGATCAGTTTCTCTCTGTAGGCGGTAAACAGCAAGGGTGACTTTTTCTTCTTCCGAACAAAGGAGTACAGAAAAGATCTTTTCAATGGAGCTTATCCATTGTTCCGCAACCAATGGGTCAGTAGATCCACTGAATGATGGTGGTTGTTGACGCATGAAGGACTCAACAGAATGTTGTTCCCTTCGTGGTGAGATCGGCCTCTCAGCTTGATTCAAGTTATTACTCATAACTTGAGTCATATCGTTCATCATTCGCATTAATGTACCCATTCCGGCTTCCATCGGAGGGCCGTCAGTACATGGTGCATTGTGGTCACCATCGGCACGGTTCCTCCTATTGCCCGCCATTTTCTAAAAGGATAAAACTTTAGTGAGAAACTTATTTCATTTATGAATCTTTTAACTAAGTCTACATTCTTAGACAATTACATTTCTCTATAATTCCTTCATAATGATTCATAAAAAGCTTGTGATTATCCAAACATATCTGTTGAGCCCTCTGGAATATTGTTGATTTCATGTCTATAGTTGATGTTTTAATAATCACAAATCATCACATATCATTAATGCTTAATCTGGTTTGATTTCTCATAAACTTAATTACAATCTGTGAATGAATCTGTTATCATGTTTTTTTCTATGCTTATTGACTTACAAAGTATTTTGGAAGTCTTCTGGTTTCAACAATCATCGGAAGCACCGATCCAATATCAACAGACATCGGAAGCACCGATCCAATATCAACAGACATCGGAAGCACCGATCCAATATCAACAGACATCGGAAGCACTGATCCAATATCAGCACACATCGGAAGCACCGATCCAATATCAAAGGACAAAGGTCGCACCAATCCGATATCAAAATGAGCCACCGATCATCTGACTCACCGATCAGATGACAGACCGATGCTGATCAAACCGACTCACCGATCAGATGACAGAACGATGCTGATCAAACTGACTCACCGATCAGATGACAGACCGATACTGATCAAACTGACTCACTGATCAGATGACAGACCAATGCTGATCAAACTGACTCACCGATCAGATGACAGACCGATGCTGATCAAAATGACTCACCGATGCAAAATGACTCACCGATGCAAAATGACTCACCGATGCAAAATGACTCACCGATGCAAAATGACTCACTGATGCAAATGACTCACCGATGCTGATCTATCTGAGTCACCGATCATTACACACTAATGCTGATGACCTACCGATCACTTGATTCTTCAATAGTCATAAACAACTGTTTGAATTTCTTTATCTTTATCTTTATTTTATCTAACCAACGGTCATATTAGGTATATTTTAATGCTCTGTCAATTAATTAATAAAGGTTGTCGGATGTCAGGAAACTGTACCTCGTACCTGCGGAAAGGAAACTTTTTCTGTCTTCCGAAGCACGTGACATAAATACAAGAAGACTCTGCTGAAGAAGATAGTGAACGGAAGAACACAAGAAGACTATAGAGGAAAGAAAGAAGAGGAAGAACGAAGCAAGACAGAACCTCATACACAATCAAGCCTACTCAAGAAGAGTTCTGTGCATACAAAAGAACATTGAAGAACTTCATCGACTACATCTCACTGCCTTTGAACCTAAAGCATACGACACTCTTCTTCTCAAACAAAAACGAGAAGAGGACTCAGAATAAATTCTGACCAAATACAAATGAGTCCAGAGCTACACTGAAATCACTAGATCCATTTCTAAACTCTACATCTCTGCTCTGTGATACATTTGTTTTACATCTTGATTAGTGTGTGTTATCTGCTGTATTAAACACACACACTGACTCCTGTACTTTCACTGGAGGATCTGTAAATCCTCAGCAAACCTTTTTACACTTCTTTTCCCACTGTGGATAGTGGTAGAGGTCGTGAGAGACCTGGACAGCTCCATGCTGTTGTTTGTTTTCCCACGCAGAACTGTGGTAGAGGTCTTGTGACCTGGACAGTGTGTTCACTGTTGTTAACCCCGATCCAGGGTGTGGATCATTTTTATATAAACTTTTGAGAGGACTAAGTCTCGACTTGAGACCGAACCTCTTAGTTAATTCTCTGTGTTTGTAGCTACATACTATATCCATACTACATATTTATTTCATATTCCGCTGCTATTACATTGAAATATAATTTGTCTTCAAAGCTACTTTGATAGTTAAACTCGCAAGTGTTTATATTTATTATAAACCATTAAATTAGTTTCAAAATTTAATGTAATCATATGATTATGTTAACTGAGAACTAATCAATCTTTGAGAAACAAATTGAACCTTTATAATCTGTATAAATTCACTAAAGTTTAATCTAATATTAAAATAGGGGGATTTTAATAAACATTGTTTTTAACAGAAAATTTTAATTGGAACTCAATTCACCCCCCTCTTGAGTATCCACTCCGACCATCATTTTGGTATCAGAGGTTGGAAAATATTTTCTAAAGTACCCTGGTTTTCAACTGTGATTTTAGTTGTATTTTAATGTTCTTAAAATTTCTGTTATTTCTAAATTTTTATCTATTTAAAATTCTTTTTGTGATATCATGGATAATAGACTTGAGGGCGCTGCTACTAACCGGCCACCTTTCTTTAATGGAAACAACTATGCTCAGTGGAAACTTAAAATGAAAATTCATATAGAAAGCATGATTTTTGATATTTGGACTGCTATTGAATCTGAATACAAAATTCCCACTACTGATAGATCTACTTGGGATGAACCTACAAAGACTAATTACAATAATAATTGTAAATCTATGAATGCCTTGTACTGTGCTCTAGGAGATGAGGAATTTAATAGAATTTCTGCATGTAAAACTGTATATGAAATTTGGGATACCATAGCTTTTTCTCATGAAGGAACAACTAATGTTAAGGAGATGAGATTGAATACCTATACTATTAAGTATGATAATTTTAAGATGATGCCTGATGAACCCATTTCTGATATGTATCTCAGGTTCAATGAAATTGTCAACACAATGACTTCTCTGGGAAAGGATGTTCCAGCAAAGGAACAAATCATGAGAATTTTGAGATGTCTACCTGAAAGATGGAGAGGAACCTCTGTCTCCATTAGAGAATCGTGTGATATTGGAGAACTGCCTGTCAAGGAACTAATTGGTAAGTTGATGATGTATGAAGAAGAACTCAAGGTAAACAAAGAAGAAGATGATGAACCTAAAAAGAAGTCTATTGCCTTCAAGACTACAACCTCAAAGAATAAGGATAAGGAAAAGCCTCAAGCTATCAATGAAAGTTCAAGCAGTGAAGAAAGTGAGAATGATTCTGACAGTGATGCTGAGATGGCTCACATTGCTAGAAGATTTAAGAAATTCTATAGGAAGAATAAGTTTTTCAGAAAGTCAAACTACAAAGGCAAGTATGATAAAAAAGGACACTGGAAAGAGGATTGGAAGAAGTCTGATAAATCAGATGAAGTTGTCTGTTATGAATGCAAAAGAAAAGGACACATAAAAGCAGACTGTCCAAAGCTAAAATACAGAAAGAAGTATGAATACAAGGATAACAAGTACAAGAAATCCATGAAGGCTACTTGGAGTGATTCAGAAGGCAGCACAAGTGAAGCTGAATCTTCAGACTCTGAAAGGAATCGAGCCAACATGTGTTTCATGACAAACACTTCTGAGGTAACATTAGAAACTCCTGCTTTAAATTCATATTATTCTGGAGATGATTCTGAATGTGATAACATGTCTAAATTTGAACTGTTTGAATATTGTGATATGCTTGAAGAAACCTGTAATGAGCTTAAAGATAAATATAAAGGTTTAAAGAAACAGTATTCTTTAAGTGTTAAGCATAAATCTGATCTGGATATAGAAGTAGAAAAGAATGGTCAGTTGCTTAAAGAGAATACTGAACTAAAATTGTTTAATGAGAAACTCAGAAAAGACATAGAGAAGTTCACAATTGGCAAGAATACTCTAACACAAATTCTAGGAAAGAAAGTTGCACCTAGATATACTACTGGTATAGGATACCAACCTGGACAAAGAAAAGTTACCAAAACTAGATTCATTCCTAAATCTGGACAGAAGATAGTTAATTCTGGAACTTCATATGCCTCAACCAGTTATATTCATAGTTATGGATCTAATAAGGTTTATCTTTCAAAGAATGTTAATTCTACAAATTATTTGAGACCCATTAGACAAATATGGATACCTAAAGTATCATTGGCTAACATGTCTGGACCTAAGAAGATCTGGGTACCAAAATCATCTTCCATCTAAATCTATTTTGTAGGAGACCTGCATGAAGAGCTGTCACAAGAAGATATGGTACTTAGACAGTGGATGTTCAAGACATATGTCAGAAGACATTTCATGTTTCAAGAGCTTAGTAAAAGTTGATGGAGGCTTTGTCACTTTTGGTGATAATTCAAAAGGAAAAATCATCGGCTTAGGCCAGATTGGTAACACTGATTCAATCTTGGTTTCTGAAGTTTTATTTGTCGATGGACTTAAATATAACTTGTTAAGCATTTCTCAGTTGTGTGATGATGGTTTTTATGTGAAATTTAAAAATGATTCTTGCAATGTTTTTAACTCAAAAAATATTTTCGTATTTTCTGATTTAAGAAATGAAAATGTTTATGCTGTTGATTTTAGATTCTTTAGTTAAGCAGAATATTCCTTGTTTAAATGCTATTCATAAAGAGTCTTGGCTTTGGCACAGAAGATTAGGACACTGCAATGTACACTCTCTTAGAAAACTTTCTAGGAAGAACTTAGTTAGAGAATTACCCAAACTTGAATTTCCAGCAGACAAAGTTTGTAATCCCTGTCAAAAAGGAAAGCAACATAAAGTTTCTTTTAAATCAAAGAAAGAAGTGTCAACTTCTCAACCTCTCGAGTTTGTTCACATGGATTTATTTGGACCTTCGAGAGTTTCTAGTTTGAATGGGAAGCACTATGTCTATGTTCTT
Organism: Viscum album; assembly: GCA_963277665.1. Lineage (NCBI taxonomy): Eukaryota > Viridiplantae > Streptophyta > Magnoliopsida > Santalales > Viscaceae > Viscum > Viscum album. The sequence goes on along the minus strand of OY728158.1, from coordinate 1,533,423,191 downwards.
GTAGATGAATTTTCTAGATATACTTGGGTATATTTTCTAGCTCACAAAAGTGAAGCTTGTTCTTACTTTGTTAAGTACTCCAAGTCTGTAGAAAATCTTAGTGGACTCAAGATTAAGACCCTGAGAAGTGATCATGGTTGTGAGTTTGAAAATCATGAGTTTGATACTTACTGCTCACACAATGGCTATAGTCACAATTTCTCTACCCCTAGGACACCCCAACAAAATGGTGTAGTAGATAGAAGGAATAGAACCCTACAAGAAATAGCTAGAACTATGGTCAATGAATATGAACTGCCTATTTACTTTTGGGATGAAGTTGTAAATACAGCTTGTTATGTCATTAATAGAGTCTTGATCAGACCAGTTCTTAAGAGGACCCCTTATGAGTTGTGGAACCATAGGAAACCTAAGGTTAACTACTTCAATGTTTTTGGCTGAAATTCTTCATTCTCAATAATAAATACAATCTTGACAAATTTGCATCCAAGAGTGATGAAGGAATTTTCCTAGGTTACTCTATCTCTAGTAAAGCCTATAGAGTTTTCAATAAAAGAACCAAATGTGTGGAAGAATCTGTTCACATAAAATTTGATGAAACTGATCCACATGAACCTAAAATCTCTCTTGAAGATGATCTCTCTGGTTTGAATCTCAATGATAAATACAATGGACCTATAGTTAAAACATCCAGCTCTGGAAAATCTCCAGAACCTGCTTCTGTTGAACCTCAATCTGTAGATGAATCTGAAATCTCTAGCCCTATCTTTTAAAGACCATCTAGGACTCTAAAGAACCATCCTTTAGATGCTGTTGTAGGAAATCTAGATAGAGGATCACAGACTAGAGCTTCTCTAAGAAATCAGGTTTAACATCAATCTTTTCATTCACAGTTAGAACCTAAAAATATAAATGATGCTATCAATGATGAATTTTGGGTAATGGCTATGCAAGAAGAACTAAATCAATTTGAAAGAAACAATGTCTGGAAATTAGTAGAAAGATCTAAGGACATTTTGACCATAGGCACAAAATGGGTGTTTAGAAACAAAGTTGATGAATCTGGATACATCATTAGAAATAAAGCTAGGCTATTTGCACAAGGTTACAATCAAGAAGAAGGAATTGACTATGAGATAACCTTTGCACCTGTAGCTAGATTAGAGGCTATTAGGATCTTACTTGCCTATGTATCACATCTGAATTTCAAGCTATATCAAATGGATGTCAAAAGTTCATTTCTAAATGGTTTTATTGTTGAAGATGTTTTTGTAGAACAACCACCTGGTTTTTTAAATCCTCATTTTCCAAATCATGTTTTTAAACTTTCTAAAGCTTTATATGGTTTAAAACAAGCTCCAAGAGCTTGGTATGAAAAGATTCCAAACTTTCTTATCTCAAAAGGATTTACAAAAGGAGTAGCTGATCCCACTCTTTTTATAAAAAGGATTTCAAAAGATGTATTAATAGTACAAATCTATGTTGATGGTATTATTTTTGGATCTTCTAAAAATTCCTTATGTACTGGTTTTTTAAAGATTATGCAAAATGAATTTGAAATGAGCTTAATGGGAGAGCTTAAGTATTTTCTTGGTTTTCAAAATTTTCAAACTAAATATGGAATTATTTTAAATCAAAGTAAATATACAAAGGATATTTTAAAACGTTTTGGATTGGATAGTATTAAGGAAAGTGATACACCTATGAGTACTACCTGTAAATTGGATACAGATGAAGCTGGGAAACCAGTGGATCAAACCAATTACAGAGGTATGATTGGGTTCTTACTTTATCTTACTGCTAGTCGACCAGAAATTATGTTCAGTGTATGTATGTGTGCTAGATTTCAAGGTAATCCTAAAGAATCACACTTACTGGCTGTTAAAAGGATTTTTAAGTATTTTAAGTATACTGTAAATTTAGGTTTGTTTTATCCAAAACGACAATCATTTAACCTAACTAGCTATTCAGATGCTGACTTTGCTGGAAGTAAGTTAGATAGGAAGAGCACATATGGAACATGTCATTTTCTTGGAAAATCCCTAGTATCATGTCGTAATAAGAAACAAAACTCAGTTGCATTGTCTACTGTCGAGGCAGAATACATAGCTGCTGGTAGTTGCTGTGCACAAATTCTGTGGATGAAACACACTTTATTGGATTATAGATTTGTTCTTAAACATGTTTCAATTAACTGTGACAATACTAGTGCAATCAATATATCTAAGAACCCTATGTCTCACTCTAGAACTAAGCACATTGATGTCAGACATCACTTTCTAAGCGATCCTTATCAAAAAGGTGATATTTCTTTAAAATTTATTAGTTCTGAACATCAATTAGCTGATATCTTCACAAAGCCTTTATGCTCTGAAAGAATGAAATTTATTAAACAAGAGTTGTGTATGATCGATCTGTGAAACCGATCTGTGAAACTGATCTGTGAAACCGATCTGTGAAACCGATCTGTGAAATCGATCTGTGAAACCGATCTGTGAAACCGATCTGTGAAACTTATCTGTGAAACCGATCTGTGAAACCGATCTGTGAAACCGATCTGTGAAACCGATCTGTGAAACTGATCTGTGAAACCGATCTGTGAAACTGATCTGTGAAACTGATCTGTGAAACCGATCTGTGAAACCGATATGTGAAACTGATCTGTGAAACTGATCTGTGAAACTGATCTGTGAAACTGATCTGTGAAACTGATTTGTGAAACCGATCTGTAAAACCGATCTGTGAAACTTATCTGTGAAACTGATCTGTGCAACCGATCTGTCATACCGATCTTTTTTTTATATTGTAATTAATTATTAAATTTCTTTTATACTTTTTATGGGAACCCTAAATGATAAAATAAATGATACGCGGCTATTTATCTTCCCTAAACCTTTGACCTTTCATTTCCCGCTGAACCTTTCAACCTCTCTTCCCCTCTACTTCGAACCTTCGAACTCCTGCCTTCCCAAAATCCTTGAATGGCTAAGCAAAAGAGACCGAGCAAAGGACCGGATAGCCCTATACCTTCAAAGCGTGATCAAGGCGAGTCGAGTAGTACCTCTCAACGATCAGTAAATCCGAACTTGGAAACTCGGATTGTTACTGTAGAAAGAGAAGCCAGCTCTGTGTGTCTTTTTTCAAGTAAGTCACTGTTGCTGCAAGTTCTTGAATCGCAAGGATGGATAGACTGGTTTTCTAAAAACTCTCTAATAGACTACCCGAAGCTGGTACATGAGTTCTATATGAATCTGGAAATCACTTTAGATGGTGTGGATGCTGCCAGGATGTCGTCTGTGGTAAAAGGAAAGAAAATATCATTCTCATCTAAGCAGTGGGTTGAGTGCTTGAATGTACCTCATGATGGTCGGTATGAGGATTATGCTGGGAATATTCCTCCAACATCTGATTACTTCTCTTACGAATTAGCTCTAGAGCTTCTTACTGGAAACAGAGAGTCACGGAGAATCATAGCTTCAGAATTAGATGGTTAATGTAGACTTCTTTTCACGTTTATTCATCACCAACTTTGCCCTAGGAGAGGAGATTTTTCTACTGTAAAGTACCAGGATGTTTTCCTGTTGTTTCTTCTGAAAACACATGAGAAGATCAATTTGTGTAGATATGTGATGGTTCACATAGCTGGAATGGTAAAACCGTCCAAGAAAGCCACTGCCTTGTTTTATTCAAAGATGATATCTACCATGCTCAAGAATCTAGAATGTATTGATGAAGATGATGAAGTTGATGAAACAGATCATACCTTTTGTCTCAATAAAGAGATCTAGAAGAGGATGAAAATCAATTGGAATCCATGGAAGAAGTGTTGGGTTGCAGATGAAGATAAATTGTATGAAGCCTACAATCCCATAGATCATGGCATGAGGCCAAAGGATTTGAGAGATGCTGGCTTGAAACCAGATGAGGAACCAGTTTATTCTGATGATGATGAGCAAGAAGAAGGAAAGGATGAGGCCACCAAAGCCCAAGAGCAAGAAGAAACTGCGACTGAGGAAGGAAGTATGTCATCTCCTGATAATAGGAGTGATCCTGACACTGCTAGTACCAAGAGAAGAATAGAATTTGGACCTGCTAGTCCACCCTTAGCCCTACCAGAATCAGAACCCATTCTTGGTGATGAAGAAGATTCTGATACTGAAGAATATCACAGTGAAGCTTCTGAGAAGAGTGATGATGGATGTGCTGATGATGCTGAGGCTGCTGTTGATGGTGATAACAGACCAGTGGATGGTCTTTCTGAAGATCAAATAGAATCACCTCAGTCAGAACAGGAAATACATATCAGTGGCAAGGTTGATTCACCAAAAATCAGTGGAACAACAAGCTATGAGAAACCAAAATACACCTTGTGTGCTGCTGTTTGGGATGACTACCCTGGTTATGCTGTGTTGGGCTTAGAATATTCTGAAGAAGAACAATCAATGCCAGAATCTGCTGCAGCTGTGAAGAGGAACCTCCCAAGAGAAGCAAGGTCTGTTCCTGCTGTTGATCCTACAAATGTTAATTTACCTGGTTCTGGAATCTCTCAAGCTGATCTTAATATGTTTAAGATTGAATTGCTAACCGCTGTGAGAGCCACAGTTAGAGAAGAAATTTCTAATGCTCTTACTCAAGTGTCTCTACAAGTTTCTGAAAATTATTTGGAAGCATTCTCACAAAGATTATCTAATGCTGTGAAGCCAGACCTGGCCAATACTAGTGAACTTATTGGCAGGCACATAGCCTTTTTGAATCAGACTATGAAGGATCTTCACACCGGCTTGGTATCTCTATCCAGTGAATTCCGATCAACCATCTCTGGTATGATGGAAGTTTTGAGAAATTTGATTGAACATCTCAACAAGTCTGACCTGAGGAAGTTGAAAGCTGAGTCAACTCACATAGTTGGCCAATCCAGTACAGGCAAGGTAACCAAGATCACTACCCGTGAGCTAGAAGCTCTAAGAGAAGTTGTGCATGATGAGTTAGCTGCTGTTAGACAAATTATTGATTTATAATCTTTGAGGAAGATGAAAGAGCTCTGTGATAACAGTCATAGGATGGCATTGGTGTATTCAGCAGATGCTAAGAAAGCTCTGCAAGAGATCAAAGAGAAAGTTGATAATTACTTTTCCAAGATTTATACAAAGCATGAAATGGCTGCAAACTTCAAGGTGTTGGTGGAGAATCTGAAATTACCTCCAGTCACTCAGGCCTTAAAAACTCAAGTTCATCAGTTGCAAGATTTTACCCCTTCCTTGGACCAGTTCATGGAGAATAAAGATGATTTTGAAAAAGCTATGAAGTATGGGGCAGAAGTCATTCAGGACTTCATTCATCTTTTGAAGCCCTATTTGAATGCACCAGCCACTGAAATAGTAGTTCCTACTTCTGAACCTCTCAGTGACTCTGATGTAGCTCCAAATCAGCTATCTGTTGCTCAAGCTATATCTCAGTTAAGACCAGTCCCTCAGCAAGCTTCTCAACCAGCTCCTGTTTCTCAACAACAACTCTTTGTGGCAGCTGCTCCTACACCTGCCCGAGTTGTCCTACTACCACTTCAGATTCGCCAAGTCCAGCCTACCTCCAAGCCTTCAAACTTACCCACTATTGATCCCAAAGACAAAGGCAAAGCCCCTTTGTATCCCAAAAAATAGTTGTGTATTGTTTTTGATAGGGTGAACAATGTGATGCTTGTAATATTCTGTACTTTATCAAATTTTTTCCCTCTCTACTCTATGCTGACTACTTTTACTTTCACTTTCACTTATATGTTTTCCCTCCTTTTTGATTATCCCAATGGGGGAGAAGAAAACGAATGATATATGGGAGAAGAGAGATATATGGGGGAGAAAAGATGTATATCTCTAAGGTGAGGAGAAAGATCTATATATATGAGAGATGTATCTATCTCAGGGGGAGAAATCTATATAATATATATGGGAAATCTGTATAATATATATGGGAAATTTAAATTAAGGGGGAGATTTATATATCTCTTTATATTTATTTTCTTTATGGTTTAATTATCATTATGTTTTTATTTATCATAAAGATTTGTGATTATCAAAAAGGGGGAGATTGTTGAGCCCTCTGGAAGATTGTTGATTTCATGTCTATGGTTGATGTTTTAATAATCACATATCATTAATGCTTAATCTGGTTTGATTTCTCAAAAACTTAATTAAAATCTGTGAATGAATCTGTTATCATGTTTTTGTCTATGCTTATTGACTTACAAAGTATTTTGGAAGTCTTCTGGTTTCAACAAACATCGGAAGCACCGATCCAATATCAACAGAAATCGGAAGCACCGAACCAATATCAACAGATATCGGAAGCACCGATCCAATATCAATAGACATCGGAAGCACCGATCCAATATCAACACACATCGGAAGCACCGATCCAATATCAAAGGACAACAGTCGCACCGATCCGATATCAAAATGAGCCACCGATCATCTGACTCACCGATCAGATGACATACCGATGCTGATCAAACTGACTCACCGATCAGATGACAGACCGATGATGATCAAACTGACTCACCGATCAGATGACAGACCGATGCTGATCAAACTGACTCACCGATCAGATGATAGACCGATTCTGATCAAACTGACTCACCGATCAGATGACATACCGATGCTGATCAAACTGACTCACCGATCAGATGACAGACCGATGCTGATCAAACTGACTCACCAATCAGATGACAGACCGATGCTGATCAAAATGACTCACCGATGCAAAATTACTCACCGATGGAAAATGACTCACCGATGCAAAATGACTCACCGATGCAAATGACTCACCGATGCTGATCTATCTGAGTCACCGATCATTACTCACTAATGCTGATGACCTACCGATCACTTGATTCTTCAATAGTCATAAACAACTGTTTGAATTTCTTTATCTTTATCTTTATTTTATCTAACCAACGGTCATATTAGGTATATTTTAATACTCTGTCAATTAATTAATAAAGGTTGTCGGATGTCAGGAAACCGTACCTCGTACCTGCGGAATGGAAACTTTTTCTGTCTTCCGAAGTACGTGACATAAATACAAGAAGACTCTGCTGAAGAAGATAGTGTACGGAAGAACACAAGAAGAATATAGAGGAAAGAAAGAAGAGCAAGAACCAAGCAAGACAGAACCTCATACACAATCAAGCCTACTCATGAAGAGTTCTGTGCATACAAAAGAACATTGAAGAACTTCATCGACTACATCTCACTGCCTTTGAACCTAAAGCATATGACACTCTTCTTCTCAAACAAAAACGAGAAGAGGACTTAGAATAAATTCTGACCAAATACAAAAGAGTCCAGAGCTACACTTAAATCACTAGAGACATTTCTAAACTCTACATCTCTGCTCTGTGATACATCTGTTTTACATCTTGAGCAGTGTGTGTTATCTGCTGTATTAAACACACACACTGACTCCTGTACTTTCACTGGAGGATCTGTAAATCCTCAGAAAACCTTTTTACACTTCTTTTCCCATTGTGGATAGTGGTAGAGGTCATGAGAGAGATGGACAGCTCCAAGCTGTTGTTTGTTTCCCCACGCAGAACTGTGGTAGAGGTCTTGTGACCTGGACAGTGTGTTCACTGTTGTTAACCCCGATCTAGGGTGTGGATCATTTTTATATAAACATTTGATAGGACTAAGTCTCGGCTTGAGACTGAACCTCTTGGTTAATTCTCTGTGTTTTTAGCTACATACTATATCCATACTACATATTTATTTCATATTTCGCTGCTATTACATTGAAATATAATTTGTCTTCAAAGCTACTTTGATAGTTAAACTTGCAAGTGTTTATATTTATTATAAACCAGTAAATTAGTTTCAAAAGTTAATGTAATCATATGATTAAGTTAACTGAGAACTAATCAATCTTTGAGAAACAAATTGAACCTTTATAATCTGTATAAATTCACTACAGTTTAATGTAATATTAAAATAGGGGGATTTTAATAAACATTGTTTTTAACAGAAAATTTTAATTGGAACTCAATTCACCCCCCTCTTGAGTATCTACTCCGACCAACAATATCCCCCGGGAGTATCGTAACCAAGAGTGTAGCAAGGCCCGTTATCGTGCACCAGTTCCCGTTCGAGTCTAGCTCAAAGCGGTGTTTTCGGGTTTTACCCCTATGTACATCTGTGCCAGAGCCGCCTCTACCTGCTCGTATCCAGACAGGGATGTATTTGTTTGATAATCCAATTACTCAGTACTTACCAAAATACCAGGACATTTTCCTATATTTAAACTTTTCTATAGGGCTATTCCTAAAGTTTTTATATCATAATTTCCATAAATAACTAAACCATCCTTTGATACCAACAATAGCATCCCATCTTTTTATAACATAAACTTTCATTACATTACACAAAACTGAGGATCTTTAAGGCTTAGTGTCTTGGAAACGAGGAACATAAAACATGAATACAACATAAAACATTCTTCTTAAACACTTGAAAGGCCTCTCCTTATGTTCATATTAGGTTTAAAACTGCATCTCATAACCTGGGGACATACATCAAAAGAAAGGGTGAGCAGAAGGCCCAGTAAGGGAAACAAGAGAAACATTTTACATGTGAACTTGAGATACTTCAAAAAGGACATGAAAAGAACTTTAAGGCATGAGAAAGAAATCATGAGATACATCATAATAAAAATAACATTTTTCATAACTTGAAGATGTGGCTGTAACAGTCAATATTGACAATCATTTCGTTTCACCAAGGTCCATCCCCAAGGTGTCATTAAAAATTACCAAGGTTATTCACCAAGGTATCAGTCTAAAAAGTCATCTCTAGAGATTAAGTCTTTACCCAATGCATTAGAGCGCTATCTGGGTGCACCCTTGACATGTATTTATTATCATGTGAGACACATATATCATCATCAATCATTTCATAAACAACCCATATAGCATAAAAGAAATGGGTTTCATTTCATAATCATAACGTTTTAAAAACTGCTTTAAAGACATGATCTTTATGTTACTTTAAACCCACGGAAAGGGAAAGCCGGTTTCAGGTATGTAAATCCCAGAATTTAAAATAGAACATTTTGGTATATATTTGAATACCCATATAGAGGAGAGATCTTTGAGTATTCACTTAATAAAATAAAAGAACTTTATAAAAAGAGAAAGACATTTTGAGACGAAAATTCTGCAGCATAACGGCTATGTTATAAGGTTTTAGAAAACATTGAAAATAGAGGGAACATGGGTCACCCACTCATTAATGATCCATAAAACAGTATGGGGACAAGATATAAGGGATTTAAGAACATGGTAATTCAATTTTAAAGAAATACCATATAAAATGAAAAACATGGAAGTGAGACCAAAATAAGATTTCTTTTATGAAAATTCGGCAGCCTAACGGCGTCACTTAAACATTAATAAAAAAGCTTAGACAAGATAAAATTGGGTATATCATCATATGATCATAAGAGATAAGTATGATAGATATAGAGATCATACCCCAACATAATAAAAAGGAACTTGAAATACTTTACATGAAAATAGAACTTAAAAAGAAGAGAAGGGTGAAAGAATCCCTTAAAAATTCGGCAGCCTAACGACGTCACTTAAACTTTCATAAAATGAAATGATGAGAGTAAGAGGGGATCTCTCATCATAAAAACATGAAAAGGGAAGTAAGATTAATATAAAAGAACATCCTCTCAAATAAGAACATGGAGCATAAAAGGAATGACATAAAAGATATTACATGAAAAGAAAGAGAGAGGTCCTATCCCTTACCTTAAAGCGTAACTCTTTAAAACTCAATGGTTTGGACCTTGAGGGATTGGGGGCACCTTGAGAGGACTCATTGGGAGGTAAAGAGACCAGAACATAGTTGGGGGAGAGTTGGGAGTTAAAACTTAAGGAGGAAAGGGTGGGTATTTATAGGGAAATTGAGGGGACAAGGCATTAATGGCCAAAGGACACCTCACAAGTGCTTTTCTCCAAACCATGTGCTCTCCTTTGGAATTTACCATGGAGTTAGGCCACATGGGGCCCCCAAAACAATAATTCATCACCCTTGTCTGGACAAACATTAAAATATCTCATGACATCATCATGACACAGTTATGATGTCATTAAACATACCGAAACCCTAAAACTGTATTTTTACTATTCACTGAAAATTCAACGTTCTCAGAAAAATCCCAAAATTTCACCTTAACCAAATATCGATGCTCTAAGTACATTTATGAACTCCATTTTATAAAAATAACTTTCTAAATATTTTTAATTTAATTTTTAAATAAAATCACTATTCATCGAGAATTCGTTTTTTTCAGAAAAATCCCCAAAAATTACCATACAATAATATCGATGCTCTGAGTTCAAAAATAAGGTCCATTTTATAAAAATAATTTTCTAATTATTTTTAATTAAATATTTATTTAAAAAAACTCTATTCACCCGAAAAAACTAATAATTGACTAATAATTTATGAAACCGTTATTTACCCATTTTATTGAATTCATTACTTTATCAAGGTGTCTAAATTATATTAAAACTTTCTTTAAGTGAAATTACTAATCCATTTGGTAACATTACTAATCCTAAGCGTAAAATCACTATTTATAATTTACTATTCATCAAAAATCAAGTTGATCTTATTAGACTCCAAATTCCTTACTGAACACTTTTGTAGAAGAACATTTTTTGAAAATCATTACACATAATTAATTATTTAGGGTTTTCATAAATATTTTAAAATATCCTTTTTCAAAATTCATCAATAAAATACATTCTAAAATTATCCGGACATTTGAAATTTCACAAACATCACTAAAGGAAGAAATCTCAATTCATTCATCCCAAAGGATTACACAAAGAAGCTAGGGTCTCGTCACATAGCCCCTTACAACACCGGCATATGACCTAAGAGTAAGGTGTGCTATGGTGAGAGAATCTGAGGGAGGCTCAGATAACATTGCCCTAGTAGTAATCTCTACTAACTTGAACTTCTCCCATAGGAGTTTCCGTTCAAGCTTGACACGCTGGAGTTCGGCTTGGGCTTGGTCCAAAGCGAAGCCCACAGATGCTACCTCCTTCCCAAGCTCTGATAAGTGGGCTTCATAAGGTTCGAGTCTACTAGATGAAGCCATCGACTCCTCTTTCTGCATTAACCATTAACATCTTATTAAATCATTAAGAGTAAGTTAATATACTATTTAAAAAGTTTGGGTCATTACAGTTGAAAAATCTGTTGTAAAAGGATTGATGATGTTCCCTTATTTATGATTCCAATATCAATCTTCATCAAATCTAATAAGACTGAATCCTTTTCAATTTTCATCAATGATAGATTCACAAGGTCCTTTCTACATAGAGCATATGAAACCTTGTTCTATTTCCTAGTGAGGTATGGATTGAGGCGTCATAGTCTTTGATAATATCTATGTATCTTCTTTGGAACATGTTCAACACTTTCTATGTTAATATATATTTGACGCTTTTGTGGTCTGTATTTATTTCACACATCTCCCCAAAAAGGTAATGTCACCAAATTTTCAAAATAAAGATTTTTGCAGCCAACACTAGAAAATGTGTTAGATATTTTTTATCATGAACATTCAATTGCCTTGAAGCATTGGCAATGACATTGTCATTTTTAAACAATACACAACCCATTCCCTTCTTCGATGCATCACTAAATACCAGAAAAAGTTATCCGCATATGGGTAGTGTGAGCATGGACATAATGATAAGCCTCCTTTTCTACTTCATGATGGTCTCTTCACTTTCATCATCCTATGTAAATGTTACTACCTTTTGAGTTATCTTGGTATGAGTGTTGTAAAATCTTGAGAAATTTCCCACAAATTAGCGATAATATCCAGCTAACACCAGGAAGCTACGGATATCCATTAATGATGTTGGCTTAGTCATCCCTAAATTGTAGCTATCTTGGAGGGATACATAGATTTCTCAATTCATGTGATGATATGACCCATGAATGAGACCTCCTACAACCATTACTCACAATTTCTATACTTCTCATAGAGATTCTAATTTTGCAAGGTTTCTAGTATAGTGCTTAGATCCTCCTCATGATCCCCCTTAGTTTTGAAGTATATAAGAATATCTTCTATAAATACTACCAAATATTTGTCGAAGTAATATTTATATACTCTATTAATCATGTTCATAATGATTTCTGGAGCTTGGGTGAGTCTAAAAGGCATTACTATAAATTCATTGTTCCTGTATCTTGTACAATAATGTAGTCTTGGGGATATCCACTTTCTTGACCCTTACATAGTTATTTCTCAAACGCAAATCCCCCTTAGATATGAATTATTCTCCACATAGCTAATCGAATAATTCATCAAATATAAGCAAAGGACACGTGTTCTTTATTGTCATTTTTTTGAGCTCGCAATAATCAATACAAAGGCACATTGACCCATCATTTTTCATGATTAAGAGGACTAGTGCACCCCATGGTGAAGCACTTTGGCATATAAGCCATTTAACTAGATTCTCCTATAGTTATTTCTTCATCTCCTCAATCTCCACAACAGCCTTTCTATATAGAGTCTTGGATTTTGGCAACGCCCCATGTATAAGATTAATTGAGAATTCAACATATCTTATTCGAGGAAGACTAGAAAATTCCATGGGAAACGCTTCAGAGAATTCCATCATAATAGGCATGTCTTCAAGGATGTATTCTTCCTTAGAATCAATAATTTGAGAAAGATATGTGTGATCATAGTTTTGTAATATTCATGCTTGAGATGATGATACTAAAGAAGATACATCCTCCTCATTGAACTTGTACAGAATTGGGGGTCGATTCTCCATATAGACAGTGATTTCTGTCTCATGGAAATTTATGTTGGCTATATATAGGGAAAACCAATCAATGTAAGGAATTGCATAAAATTACACAATATAATGTATGATGAGGGTTTCGAAGAAGTTCAATCCACAAATTATGATAGGGTAAGAGTTATATTCCTGGGATGTAATGATTTCCCCATTTTTCATTCTCACTGACATCTTTACTTCCATGATTTGTGGTGGCGTTGGGATTATTCTACTAAACAATGAAGATATAAATGAATGCATAGAATCTGAATCAAAAATTACATTTTCTATTATTGAATGAATTACTAGCATTCATGTCACCATATTATATTCGGGGTTCAATATGGCGGTAGGGATGGAAAAAGTTCACCCTTACTGCCTCAAAGGTTGTCGGTTGCATCCAAAATCCCTTGGATTAGGGAACTAGTTTGAAAATTGCAATGATTCTTTGTAGTTGAAGCAATTAACAATGCGTTGAGGGTAGAATATAGAATTTATCTCCTATGTCACAACCGTGGGTATTTCTTGTCAACAGTTAATGGCCTGGTTCCTTTCTCTTCCACACATAAATGATTTCCTCATCCCCTGCAGGAAAGTTTTTGGGTGCTTCTTTCCACACCTTTGTGAAGTGCACTGTGTTGCATTTGTTGTCAATGAGGTATGTTGTTGTCAAGGAATGAATGGATGGATGTCAAGGAAGTTCAATATGTGAATGACAAAGGATGTGATGGTGTTGGTGATGAATGGAGAATGGCCATGGTACTAAGATGCATGTCAGTTAAGAGATTCACTAAGTGACATAGGATGTTGTGGTTGAAACATTCTCTATGAAAATCAGATGATTGTTGAGCTGTTCTTAAAGTTCCAAGAACTTTTATCAACTGGATACAATGTCACAACAATGTTTGAAGACCATACATTGTACTGACAATGCATGAGGAGATGAATAGATCCATCCACAATCACTAAGTGGATGAAGTGTATTGAAGAAGTCCTTGCACTAACACTTAGTGCATGTGAATGTGAAGATGATCCAACTTGATCTCTAATTGGATCAATGAAGAACATTGAAGATCTACATGATTCAGGAGCTCGGTTGATGAAGAACCTTCGGGAATTCCATTCCTAAGTGATGAATAAATGATGAAGAGAATTGGAGGAATTCTAATGAAGAAGAAGAAATAAAGAAGAGTAAATGAAGAGGAAGATGGCTTGAAGTGGCATTTGGCATTTCACATTACGTATGTGGTTACTTTGTTTTTATACAAAGTACTCTCTATCCTTTGCCAAAAAATATGGCCAGCCATGGACATCTTGAGGGTTCAACCCCAAGGCATGGGCGCTAGGCACCACACACATGGGGGAACCCGTGGGGCGAGCCCAGGGTGGCAGGACGCACCCAAGACACCGCATAGGCATCTGGGGCACGCTCGGAGGAGCGCGGTAGGGGCGCATGAGCGCACCTGCAAGTGTCAAGCAGTGCATAGTGGGCGCCAGTGGCGCGCCCGAAGGGAGCAGAGGTGGGCGCAGAGCGCGCCCGCAGAGAGAACCCGGTGCGGGGCGGCACCGGGAGGGGAGAAGTTCAACTGAGATGAGGATGGCATGCGATGTTTGATAAACCGCGTGGAAACCAGCCTTCGTTTCGATGTGGGACGCGGGATTTTTCCGCGGAGCGAATCCTGGTCGTTCGTCTCATCGCGCGTTCGATCTCCGCCGCTCATCGCATCTTGCCGCTCGAGATCTAATCGCGGCCGTCCAAATATTTGATCCAACGGCCTGCGAGGTGTCTCCTTCCTTGAGCCATGCAGAGGCCTCCCCGAGCATTCCCGCAGCCACCAACGAACCAGGCGCCCTCTGAGCAAGCCAAATCGAGTTTCCGGCCACCTGCGAAAAAACCGAAGGCTCCATTGAGCTCGTCTCGCCCTTACGAACACGACCATGCATAAAAAGTGGCTTGCATGCAATATATGGAGAAATTGGAGTTCGGCCGAAGCAACTGGAGGTGCGAGGCCCATGTGTTTGTGCTCAAATGTTTAAACAGAGGCCATGCATGCGTTTGCATGCTCTTGCACGTGAAGGAAACCGAAGAAGAAGGAATCCCGCGGAGAACAGAAAAGAAAAACGTGATTTGCAGCTTGCGTTTAAAGATTTTTAAAGAACCTAAAATCTCGGGGATTTGAGATTTATCCCGCGGAAGATTTGGCATTCCTTTGCCTATAAAAGGAGAGCCCATGCTCTCGTTTATTTTTTGCTGAAGTTCTTGTTGAAGATTTGTGTCCCGTGAGAGCCCTCTGCCTCGCGAAGGTTTGAAGCCCCGAGCAAGTATCTTGCACGGCTGAAGTTCCTTGCGCGCAACCTCTTTGTGCGACAAGAAGAGAGGGTTGGGCAGCACGAACTTGTGCACCGCCTCTGTGCACCGCTGCCCCCTGCGCGGTTGGCACTTGGGCGCCCGCGGTGCTTTGCACCTGTGGCTTGCGCGACCCCTGGCCAGTGGCACATGCACGGCTGTGAAGAGAAGAACAGGGGCGCACCCCTTGCGCGACTCCTTTGAGTTTGCCTTGTGTGTGCTTAGTGGAGTGAAGGCTGTAGCCTTTGGTGGTTGTGCAAAATAACAAGTGAAGGCTGTTGCCTTATGTGGGTGCACATTTTGAAGAACAAGATCACCCTATGGCCATTTAAGTGTGTGCCAAGTGCTAAGAAGACCACACATTGTGTGTGAAGTGAAAAAGGCCGAGAGAAAGTGTGTGCAAGTGGAATAGGCCGTATCCAAGCTGTGTGTGTGCAAAAACAGAAGAAGGCAGTGTGTGTGTGCCAAGTGGAAAAGAAGACCCGAGGTCTTAGTGCCTTGTGTGCCAAGTGAAGTGGAAGACCACACTTTTAGTGTGTTTAAGAATTGGAGAAGGCCCTACGGGCAGTAGCTTGTGCAAAGAGGGAGAACCCAAGGCTTAGTGCCTTTGTGTGCAAATTGAACAAGTGAAGCCCGTAGCCTTGTGGTTGTGCACACTTGAAGATTAAAAGAGAAAAACAAAGTGTGTGTGCAAAGTGGAAGAGTACAAGAAGGGAAGAAGGACATAGGCATTTGTGTGTGCAAAAGAACTAAAAGGCCGAACCTAGTGTGTGTGCACTAAGTGAAGTGAACACACTTAGAAGAAGGAAGAAAGAGGAGACCCTCACACTAAAGTACAACACACTTGTGAGTGTGTAAACAAAAAGAACAAAGTGTGAAGAAGGAAGAAGGTGTGTGTGCTAAAAGTATTTACACCCATTGTGGTTTTATCGCACCAAGGAGAAAGAGGAAGTGCATGCATGCATGCATGCACATGCACGCGTGAACAAAGACAAATATGGTTGTGTGCAATTGAGTTGTCCAAGACCAGGAGTTCTTGAAGAGTTTTGAGAAGCCATGCAATCAGTGCATGGGGATTCAGAGTTGCCATGCATTCAGTGCATGAAGTTGAATTGCTGTGAGACTGGACCAGACTGAAGTTAAAGATATCAGTTGTCTGATTATTCAGTAGTTGGAGAGAAGTCAGGTCATCCTGAGAAGAAGGAGATAAATCCTGAGCAAGACGAGAAGACCTGATCATCACAAGTGATCATAGGTATAGAGCAAGGCCAGCAGTCTTTATCCCAGACTGCTGAAGATACTTGAAGAAGCTTAAAGTGAAGAAGAGCTACTCGTGTGACTCGAGCAGCCAGGAGAAGCCCCCTGTGAGACTCAGGGTGGAAGAAGTCTTCAGTGGGATTCTGGAGCAGGCCAGTGGGACTCTGGTAACACTGTGGGACGCAGTATAAAGACCCTCCTGTGGGACTCAGGAGATATACAGTGGGATGCTGTATCGACCATTGTAATTCTAACAAGTTATAATGGAGAAACCATGTTGGGGTGTATAACCAACATGGCAAGGACGTAGGCCTTTGGTGCCGAACCTTGTAAATCCTTGTGTCCAGTGCCTTTATATTTACTGCATCATTCGAGGAAAGGCTGAGAGATACAAGAAGAGTGGATTGAGGCTTTAACCATCCATAGAGGTTTAATTGATTAAGATTCAATTAGTAAAAAGTTTTAAGGGATCACTGATTCGCCCCCTCCCCCTCTCAGTGATTCACATTGATCTGGGCACTTCAATTGGTATCAGAGGGAAGGTTACCTCTAAAAGATCCAAGGGAGTCTTTATGGAGTGCAGATTTGAGGAAATGAGTAACCAGCCTCAAATGGAGATATCTGCCAAGACTCAGAAAAATAGAAAGAAGAAACAGGCAAAGAAGATAAAGAAGAAGGTTGTTGCAATCAGAGAAACTCCTTCTATGGAAAGAAATGTGAAAGTCACATCAGATGACAATTCCTTTTATCATTCTTCTGATGAAGCCTGCTCTAGTTGTGATGAAGATGGAAGGAACAATGATCTTCTAAATGCAATCAAATATCTTCAGAAGACAGTCCCCAAGGAAGTGGCAATGTGTATAGCTACAGGCCTCCTTGATCTTCAAGAAGAAAAATTACAGCTAGAAGATGAAGCCAATTCTCTGGAAATCCAATTGTCAAAAAGGTTTGGCATAACCAACACTCTCAGAAAGCTGGTGAAGGCTAAAGATGAAACCGTTTCACTTTGCAATGAAAGATATGAAGACACTGCTGAAGAATTGCAAAGAAGCCTTTCTGAGAAGGAGTTTTTTAAAATAATGGTCAGAGATGCTTTCCATGCACTGGAAAAATTGCACAGAGTGTCAATGAATGTCAGAGATGCTCAACTCGAAGACAAAGTCAAAATGGTGAAGGAGCATGACAATTCATTGCTAGAATTGAAGAAGGTGCATGAAGATCAGTTAGAGCAGCTGAAAGAAAATTAGGAAGGAAGGATAAGAACTATTGAGGATGAGAAGAACTCCCTCAAAATGAAATGCTTCGAACTAGAGGTGATATTGAAAAATCTGCAATCACCCAAAGTTGAATCCTCCCAGTCAGCTGAAAGAAGAAATGTTGCTACTCAAGTAAGCTTTGAGAAGGATGATTCTAAGAGAAATACATCCTCTAATAAAAGGGAAACAACTTCTAAAAAGAAGGTACCATCCATCCCATATTGTACTCATGTTTCTAAATGTGTTTCTACTAAAAGTACAGGATGGAAGAATGAATCCAAACAAGTATGGATGAAGACAGTGAAGAAAGAATGCTCTCCTGAAACAACACAACAATTCAAGACAAGTACCCTACAATCAGAAGGAATCAAAAAGTCAAGATTTGTGGGTCATTGTTGGTGTTGTAATAAGTATGGGCACTGTGCAAAGGATTGTTGGTACAATCCACTGAATGTAAAAGCACAAAGGAAGCCCATGCCAAGGGGGAGCAAGCCAGAGGAAAATAAGCAGCATCCACAGGTCCAGAGACATCTGTTTACTGCAAATAGATTTAGATTACTTGACAACATCTGGGATGATTGAAAAAGTGGTCAAATAGATACATGTCAATCTCCAACTGTATCCAGAGCTCAAAAGAAGAAAAGATCACAGAACCCGGCTCAGAAAGAATCCTTGGGAAGCAAGAAGAATGTTGAAGATGCTCCCAAGAAGGTTTTGAAAAAGGAAAATAAGTCCTTGGAGTCTAAATCCAAGAAGGGTGATGCATCCAGAAGGACCACCAAGAAGAAAACATGCTTCTACTGTGGAAAGAAAGGACATATCATTGATCTTTGTAAACAAGCCATGAAATTCAATAGAGGAAGACTGGACTCAAACAGACAATCAATCCAGAAGAAGCAGAAGGGATTGATTGAAAACAAGTTGCCTAAGAAAGGTAGCTTAACAGTATCAAATGAACCATGTGGAATTTCCAAAACTGAGGCCTCACTTCCAAATGACTTGTTAGTCATATGGCCTAATCAGTTGCAACTTGCCAAAGATCTGCAGAGAGCTGAAGATGAAGTTCTGGCAATTGCTAAGGCAAAAGGAAAGAAAAAGATTTCACATGAAGATCAAGTTCTGTGTGTGAGGTGCAATCAAGCTGGACATACTAGTGATAAATGCATGATTTTCATTCCAGCTCAGAAGGGATTCTTCAAAAGAATGAAGATTGCACCAGGAGACTCTAGTGCTAAGAAGGCACCTAGAAATACAGGAGTCACACACAAAGAAGTTAAAGAGGTGTTGAGATTCACACCAGCACAAACATCATTGAAGATCAAATGTGCAAGTGTGAATAATGGTGAAAATGGGACATCTCGGTTGAGAGAATCTTCTCAACCTTGTTGTTCACATTGATGAACCAAGGAGGCTCCATCTTATTCCCTAATACTTCTGGTATTTACATGTGCTAACATTGCAGGGAATTGAAGATGATGATCATTCTCATCTGGAGAGTGGTTTGGACAGAATGGAGTGCACCCCTTGAGGGGGAGCCAATCAGAAGAAGATGGGATTCTAAGATTTAATACCATCTTGAGAAAAGTGAAGGTATTCCAATCATACTTTCATCCCTTGTTTCTTAATTGTATTCATCATGTCAATTAAGGGGGAGTATTGATTGAAGGCAAATGGATGAAAGGGGGAGCTTTATCTTTGCACCTGAACTTTCTAATGTGTTTGGTGAAGTATGTGCATGATTTAGCAATTCATTGTTATATCTGAAAATTCAAACCCCTGAAGCATGATTTCACATGTATAGTGAATGTTGGACAGCATTGAGTTCATTGGTAACATCACTCTTGTTTTCTACACCGGGTTAGCCCACGTAGACTTAGAGTTGATTTACTGAAGGTTCTTTGCTAAAGAGAACATGTGACATCATCCCTCTCTCAGTGTTTTTCAAGAAAATACTTTTCAAATGGAGGAAGAGATTTTTGAAAGAGAACCACACCACACCTTTGCATTTGGTTGCCAATAAGGGGGAGAAATATTGGTACACATATTGACCCATTCATATGTCCTCTAGTGTATTACCAACAAATACAAAGGGGGAGATTGAAGTGCATTGTGTTGCATTTGTTGTCAATGAGGTATGTTGTTGTCAAGGAATGAATGGATGGATGTCAAGGAAGTTCAATATATGAATGACAAAGGATGTGATGGTGTTGGTGATGAATGGAGAATGGCCATGGTACTAAGATTCATGTCAGTTAAGAGATTCACTAAGTGACATAGGATGTTGTGGTTGAAACATTCTCTATGAAAATCAGACGATTGTTGAGCTGTTCTTAAAGTTCCAAGAACTTGTATCAACTGGATACAATGTCACAACAATGTTTGAAGACCATGCATTGTACTGACAATGCATGAGGAGATGAAGAGATCCATCCACAATCACTAAGTGGATGAAGTGTATTGAAGAAGTCCTTGCACTAACACTTAGTGCATGTGAATGTGAAGATGATCCATCTTGATCTCTAATTGGATCAATGAAGAACATTGAAGATCTATGTGATTCAGGAGCTCGGTTGATGAAGAACCTTCGGGAATTCCATTCCTAAGTGATAAATAAATGTTGAAGAGAATTGGAGGAAATCTAATGAAGAAGAAGAAATAAAGAAGAGTAAATGAAGAGGAAGATGGCTTGAAGTGGCATTTGGCATTTCACATTATGCATGTGGTTACTTTGTTTTTATACAAAGTACTCTCTATCCTTTGGCAAAAAATATGGCCAGCCATGGACACCTTGAGGGTTCAACCCCAAGGCATGGGCGCTAGGAACCAGACACATGGGGGAACCCGTGGGGCGAGCCCAGGGTGGCAGGACGCACCCAAGACACCGCATGGGCGTCTGGGGCACCCCCGGAGGAGCGCGGGAGGGGCGCATGAGCGCACCTGCGATTGTCAAGCAGTGCATAGTGGGTTCCAGTGGCGCGCCCGAAGGGAGCAGAGGTGGGAGCTGAGCGCGCCGGCAGAGAGAACCCGGTGCGGGGCGGCACCGGGAGGGGAGAAGTTCAACTGAGCTGAGGATGGCACGCGATGTTTGATAAACCGCGTGGAAACCGGCCTTCGTTTCGATGTGGGACGCGGGATTTTTCCGCGGAGCGAATCCTGGTCATCCGTCTCATCGCGTGTTCGATCTCCGCCGCTCATCGCATCTTGCCGCTCGAGATCGAATCGCGGCCGTCTAAAGATCTCATCCAACGGCCTGCAAGGTGTCTCCTTCCTTGAGCCATGCCGAGGCCTCCCCGAGCATTCCCGCGGCCACCAACGAACCAGGCGCCCTCCGAGCAAGCCAAATCGAGTTTCCGGCCACCTCAGAACAAACCGAAGGCTCCATTGAGATCGTATCGCCCTTACGAACACGACCATGCATAAAAAGTGGCTTGCATGAAATATATGGAGAAATTGGAGTTCAGCCGAAGCAACTGGAGGTGCGAGGCCCATGTGTTTGTGCTCAAATGTTTAAACAGAGGCCATGCATGCGTTTGCATGCTCTTGCACGTGAAGGAAACCGAAGAAGAAGGAATCCCGCGGAGAACAGAAAAGAAAAATGTGATTTACGGCTTGCGTTCAAAGATTTTTAAAGAACCGAAAATCTCGGTGATTTGAGATTTATCTCGCGGAAGATTTAGCATTCCTTTGCCTATAAAAGGAGAGCCCATGCTCTCGTTTATTTTTTGCTGAAGTTCTTGTTGAAGATTTGTGTCCCGTGAGAGCCCTCTGACTTGCGAAGGTTTGAAGCCCCGAGCAAGTATCTTGCGCGGCTGAAGTTCCTTGCGCGCAACCTCTTTGCGCGACAAGAAGAGAGGGTTGGGCAGAACGAACTTGTGCGCCGCCTCTGTGCACCGCTGCCCCCTGCGTGGTTTGCACTTGCGCGCCCATGGTGCTTTGCACCTGTGGCTTGCGCGACCCACGGCCAGTGGCACATGCACGGCTGTGAAGAGAAGAACAGGGGCGCACCCCTTGCGCGACTCCTTTGAGTTTGCCTTGTGTGTGCTTAGTGGAGTGAAGGTCGTAGCCTTTGGTGGTTGTGAAAAATAACAAGTGAAGGTCGTTGCCTTATGTGGGTGCAAATTTTGAAGAACAAGATCACCCTATGGCCATTTAAGTGTGTGCCAAGTGCTAAGAAGACCACACATTGTGTGTGAAGTGCAAACGGCTGAGAGAAAGTGTGTTCAAGTGGAATAGGCCGTATCCAAGCTGTGTGTGTGCAAAAACAGAAGAATGCAGTGTGTGTGTGCCAAGTCGAAAAGAAGACCCGAGGTCTTAGTGCCTTGTGTGCCAAGTGAAGTGGAAGACCACACTTTGAGTGTGTTTAAGAATTGGAGAAGGCCCTAAAGGGAGTAGCTTGTGCAAAGAGGGAGAACCCAAGGCTTAGTGCCTTTGTGTGCAAATTGAACAAGTGAAGCCCGTAGCCTTGTGGTTGTGCACACTTGATGATTAAAAGAGAAAAACAAAGTTTGTGTGCAAAGTGGAAGAGTACAAGAAGGGAAGAAGTCCATAGGCATTTGTGTGTGCAAAAGAACTAAAAGGCCGAACCTAGTGTGTGTGCACTAAGTGAAGTGAACACACTTAGAAGAAGGAAGAAAGAGGAGACCCTCACACTAAAGTACAACACACTTGTGAGTGTGTAAACAAAAAAGAACAAAGTGTGAAGAAGGAAGAAGGTGTGTGTGCTAAAAGTATTTACACCCATTGTGGGTTTATCACACCAAGGAGAAAGAGGAAGTGCATGCATGCATGCATGCACATGCACACGTGAACAAAGACAAATCTGGTTGTGTGCAATTGAGTTGTCCAAGACCAGGAGTTCTTGAAGAGTTTTGAGAAGCCATGCAATCAGTGCATGGGGATTCAGAGTTGCCATGCATTCAGTGCATGAAGTTGAATTGATGTGAGACTGGACCAGACTGAAGTTAAAGATATCAGTTGTCTGAGTATTCAGTAGTTGGAGAGAAGCCAGGTCATCCTGAGAAGAATGAGATAAATCCTGAGCAAGACGAGAAGACCTGATCATCACAAGTGATCAGAGGTACAGAGCAAGGCCAGCAGTCTTTATCCCAGACTGCTGAAGATACTTGAAGAAGCTTAAAGTGAAAAAGAGCTACTCGTGTGACTCGAGCAGCCAGGAGAATCCCCCTGTGAGACTCAGGGTGGAAGAAGTCTTCAGTGGGATTCTGGAGCAGGCCAGTGGGACTCTGGTAACACTGTGGGACGCAGTATAAAGACCCTCCTGTGGGACTCAGGAGAGATACAGTGGGATGCTGTATCGACCATTGTAATTCTAACAAGTTATAATGGAGAAACCATGTTGGGTGTATAACCAACATGGAAAGGACGTAGGCCTTTGGTGCCGAACCTTGTAAATCCTTGTGTCCAGTGCCTTTATATTTACTGCATCATTCAAGGAAAGGCTGAGAGATACAAGAAGAGTGGATCGAGGCTTTAACCAGACATAGAGGTTTAATTGATTAAGAATCAATTAGTAAAAAGTTTTAAGGGATCACTGATTCACCCCTCCCCCTCTCAGTGATTCACACTGATCTGGGAACTTCACTTTGGAAAGTGGGGTGCTGGATATTCTCAGAACTATTAGATTTATCCATCGGACTTCCAATATTAAATTTTACCATAATCTTCTTACCCCTATGATAGAACAATGATTTTTCGATCTCCATTTCAACCTTGAGGGCACATCGGGAAATTTCCTCCTAGCTATCGAAGTCACGGATCACTAGGTCTTTCAGTAGGCTACATTTTATCCCCCCAAATAAGCAGTGAACAATGAATTCAGGGGTAATGGAAAATCTATAGGGGTATCATGAAATCCTTGTGAATTGTTCCTCATACGCTTCAATGGATTTATAATCATTTTGGTTGATGGAAAGGAAGTCCCATTCTGTTATAAGTCGAAGGGTGCGTGAAAAATATTTATCAAAAAACATTTTCTGGAAATCATACCCTTAAAACACCTTGATCTCCTTCTCGAGATTCATATTTTTTATCAATGTCCACCATTAATCAACTTCCCCCTCCATAAGATAAGCAGCTAGAAGAATATTCTCCTATTCAGAACATTGAAGGATGTAGAAGATATTTTCAACAGATTTGACCGATTGTTTGGAAATTGAGGGATCATATGATCCTTTAAAATTAGGAGGCCTTTATCTCATGAAGTTGTTGGTTGTGACTTGTTCTTTCTTATGGGGGAGGGTGGTTGACTGTTTCTATTGAACTATGTTTCTATTCCAAACGTCAGTTAACTAAGAGAGTATCATGAATTGTTTTTTGATTACCGCTCCCATCGGATTGGGAATCTCTTTAGAACATTCATCACAATGATATTCGCATCATTTTTTATCGTTATTCCTCATATTACCACCCATTGGTAGGAATAAACAGAATGTTAGGGGTAACACAAAAAGGGTAATACAGATACCAAAAACAAATGACTTATAAATTACTTTTATATCCTTAACTTTTGAATTTATAGGCTTCAATCTGTGTTATACATGATCTACTTCCCAACATATATTATTAGGGGATTTTTATATTATGTTAACAATGGTTCATACTAAACTTGTTAATTTACGAAAGTATATCCCCTAGGTGTTTCATAACCAAGAGTGCAGCAAGGCCCATTATGGAGCACCAGTTCCCGTTAGAGTCTAGCTCAAAGTAGTGTTTTGGGTTCTACCCATAGATAAATTGGGCCATAGCCACCTCTACTAGCTCGTATCCAGACAGGGATGTATTTTCTTGATAAACTACTTTCTCATTACTCACCAAAATTTAGGGATGTTTTTATTATGCTCATTATTATCCTTAAGTCTTTTACTAGGGTTTTCAAATTTTAATCCCAAAAATAACCAAACCTATCTTCTAATACCAATTATTTCAACCCATCTCCTTAATTGATACTTAAAAATATTTTAGTACCCAAAACATTCACTTGATACAAAATAGAAGATCGATAGTCGTAGTGTCTTTGGGGCTTAGGAACATTACATAACAGTTAGAAACATTAAATACAAATATTAATTGAAAACTTCTTTTACACGACCACACACATTCCTTCGTACTTAGCATTGCATGGGATTACATGAGGACATGCATAATAAAAGGGTGAGCAATAAAGAGAATTAAAGGAGTAAAAAAGGAATAACATAAAGAATATAGTACATGTTAAGAAATAGGAATATCAATGGAACATAATAGAAACATGAACATAAAGTCATGATATAGCATGATTATCAAGACATAGAAATGTGGAAACAACATTTGACATGATATTAGCACGAATCAAGGCTTATTACACATGGAGAATGAGTAAACTCTCATTTCACTTGAATTATAATGATTAAATCCTCATATCACTTTCCTTATCATGATAATAATCTTTAGCCAATGCATTGGAGCTCTACCAGGGCACACCCCTGTTAATAATGTCATTTCATGCATAAGTACGCCACATGGATCATATAACATAGATTCATTAAAAATAGTAATTTCTTCCACAATAAATAAATGTGTAATTAAAACATGAATCTATATAATCAATAAGTAAATGTGTATAAATCTGAATACCCTTAATATAGAAATGGGCATGGTATTCACTACACAATGACTTGTCCTTGAAAAATCGTGGTGCAATTTCGGCAGCATAAGGCGTCACATAAGAATTCATAAAAAATTGTTAATGAGAGAGAAAGGGTTTTATAATTGTATTTACATGAAATGGAAATTTAGGGGTCATATAAATACACGTCCCAACATATGTAATGGAATATAGATTCATAATAATAAATAATTTATTAAATGTAAATGAGAAGTGAGAAAGTTTTACAGAATTTCGGCATGGTAATGGGTTTACATTGGAGGAATTATTGATAGAAAATTGGTCTATCATAATTAAAACAAAATTAGATCAGTATGTGGGAGTTTAAAAATCATACCCCAACATTTTTAATTGAAAATAAAAAAGTATAACAACATAATGAAATTTGGACAAAAATGAGAAACTAAGAAATTCCATACTGGGAAGTGTGATCCCAAAATCTTGGGAGAGACTTGAGAAAGGATTCATGAGATCTTTAGGTGCCTTGAGAAGATTATATAAAGAGTATTTCATGGTTTGGTTGAGCTCTAAAGGTTTTTGGTGAAGATAAGTGGGAGCATGGGTGAGTTTGTATAGGAAAAGGGAGGGAATTCATTATTATATTGGTTTTGGACAACAAAAATTAAACTAATCAAAACCACAAACCATATCATGGTTTTTCCCATGGATATTTCCAAATTGGAGTGGAAAACAATATTTTATAAGAAAAATAGCCTAACTTCTTAAAATATTATGCTTTTTTATGTGGACGTGAGTCACACTGTCAATGAAATCATTTTAAAAAGTTTTATTATTTTATGAGTCGTGAAGGGTCTACTAAGGCTTTGTAAAATAAATCAAACAAACATAAAATAACATTATTCTAAATTTTATACATATATTTTCCAAACATCCCATTTATATTATTTTATTACATCGCTATTGAATCATTATGATGTCATAAAACATATTATAAATTTAATGGTATTTTGTTTTTACCGAAAAATTCACCTGTCTCAGAAAATTATGAAAAATTAACCATTAAATAATTTATACTTATTGAATACAAAAAATTATATTTATTTAATCTAAATAATTTTCTAGATATGTGATTCTTTACTATTAAAATAAAAACAGACATTTATCAAAAATTCCCGGGTTTTGAAAAATAATTCTTTCAAACCTTAATAAAAAATATAATTATGTTCATAAACATTATACAATCATTTATATTTAATAAAAATTAATTTCGTTAAAATATTTAATTAAAATATTATTTATTTTAAAAATCTATCAATTCGTTAAAATAGATTTCTAAATTGAATAATAACTAAAAATGATATTTTTAATATAACAACTATTTTCAAATTAAAAAATAATAAAGTGAATGTATATTCTCTATAAAAAAATAATGTGGATAATCATAGTGCTAGGTTCTTGTTAAAAACCCCCTTATAACACCTGCATAAGACTGAATGGTAAGGTCTGTGAGGGAGATAGACTCTTAGGGAGGCTCAGATAACATTACTTAGGTTGTAATCTCTATTAACTTCCACTTCTCTAGTAGGTAGTTGTCCTCAAGATTAATATGATGAAGCACGGATTGGGCTTGGTCAAGAGTGAAGCCAAGTGATGAAACATCCTTTCTGAGCTTCAAAAAATGAGATTTGTATAGATAAATTCTACTAGATGAGGAAATCTCTTAATTTTTTATGTAAATTAGATTTGTTAAAGCCATATATTTATTTTAATTGTGTGATCATTATTCAACAACTATATTACCAATAGTCACAATTCATAACAAAATCATAAAATCCAAAAACATAAAAATAAGGAAGTGAATATTTTATATAACTATTTTACATAATATGAAATTTAATTATATTAAGATGAATTTTCATTAATAAATGTTTGGTTTGTTATATTCGGGGGTGATTCAGAACCCGAGAGGGAAAAGGGTCGGTTGAATAGGATGAATCAAATCTTTGATTTCATCGGCACACCTGATGACTTGAAATGAAAATTGTACCCATATATAGTGGAGTATGTTTCATGCTAGTGGTTGTATTTGGTGATGAAAGATAGATTTTATTAGGCTTGTGTTGGGCGGATTATGAAGAATTGTTTAACAAACAATTCTACCCTCACACTTTCAAAATCTAGTGAACACTATAATTTTCATCATAAAGTGGGAGATAATCTAATTTATTAAATATGAGGTTAAATTCATTAATTTAGTGCACTTTTCACTAGAATTTGTAGAAATTACGATCATGAAGGCACACATCTTGGAGTTGGGACTTGTGTAGGAGATTTAATTGAAGATTTCAGTACTTTGTATGAATGATTATATGGAGATGGTATTCAGGGACATAGTGGATGAGTGGGATATTTATGGAGTAGTGGTTTATCTCTGGAGCTATGTATGGAGTAAGAATTATGATACTGATAGTAAATGGTGGGAACTCATGTACTGGGAGTAAAAGGAAGAGGGACTCCTATATCTAGTGTAGAAATGAGAATCTGAGTCAATAGGTAAATAAATAAATCTTCCTCCTAAAACAAAGGGCCAGCTACGATGTTATTAGTGTGGTTCATTTTATGACATCAAGTAAGAGTGTACGTAACAACCTCGATAATTCCACAACTGAAACAAAATGGAACATGTTCAGTTATATTGTCACATTTCTCCAACGTCAGGTGCTCAAGACACTTATCAAGTATCGCATGAATCATATGCTTTGACTGGGTAGGGGCAATAGAATCAGAGATGTGGGTAGATCCGAGATATACATGGTGATTCTAGGAACATCGTGACTCCTCAGCATGGGACATCACATCTGGTAAACAACGAGAAGAGTGCCACAATGAAGTAGTTTTATGTAGCAGAGTAGGGGACATTGGATGATCAGGATGAACATTCTATGGTGAAAGGTACAATTCTAATGAATTCTATCCTTATGTAAGTTCTATTTGATACAGGTGCATCACATTCCATTATTGATTCTAGTACTTCTTATTTGATGAGTTTCAAGGTTGAAATGATTCCTTCTATGATAAAACATCAAACCCCTCTTGGTGAAAGAGAATGTAGATCCATCTTGTGTAGCACATGTTCTGTAATTATTGATGCAACTGAGTAGAAATGAGATTTTTCAATGATAGAGATGGATGTATTTTATGTAATACTAGGAATGAATTAGTTGATAGGGTGGAGGGATCCCATCTATTGTCATAGTTTGAGGTTAGTTTCAAAACTAAGGATGGCGATGAGCATCTGTTCCGAGGACAAATTGTTAAAAAAGAATGTGAAACAGGCTTGTTGGCACCAACACTTAGAATTATCCCTTATTGGTTGGGGGAGTAGACTTTATAATCAATAGAATAGGTTGGGGATAGTAGTTTTTCAGTGATAGTGGATCAATTTCTAGATGTGTTTCATGATAATTTTTCTATTTCCCCACCTATAATGGAAGTGGATTTTACGATTGATATCCTTCCAATCAATAGCCTTATCCCCCTTCCATATTATAGGTTGGTATCCATAATTTTAAGAGAGATTAATGTGCAGTTGGAGGAGATGGAATGAAAAGGATTCATTTGACCAAGTTCATCTCTTTGGGTAGCACCGATCTTGTCTATGAAGAAAGCATATGTAAAACAGAAGCTATGCATTTATTATATTAATCATAACCAAATTATGATTAATAATCGGTATCCACTTCAACACATTTATGATCTATCCAATCAATTGAGGAGAGTATAGTGGTTCTTAAAGAATAAATTTCAATCAAGATATAACCAATTGCGAGTTCAGAAGGATGATAATATGAAGATAGCTTTTAGAAGAATATATTTCCGCTATGAATATGTATTCATTCAATTTTTTCTAACAAATACACCAATGGTCTTCATGGATTTGATGAATAAATATTTCAGTGATATCAAGACACTCTTGTTGTGGTATTTGTGGATAAAATCTTGATGCATTCAGAGACTAGGGATGATCATGTGGAACAATTGGCGACACTCTTACAAATCTTGATAGATCAACATTTCTATGCCAAACTATCTATGTGTGATTTTTGTATAAAATAGGTATGCTTTCAGGGACATGGGATTTATGAAAAATGTGTTTCAGTGGATGTTTAAAGTATAGAAGTATTTATCTCTAGGAAACAACCGCAAAATGCTTTCTAGATACGAATCTTTTTTGGTACCAATGGGTATTATTGCCACTTTGATCATGAATTCTCACACATATATTATCCAATGACAACATTGACAGTGCAAAATGATCCTTTCCATTAGAGTGAAGAATAATAGAAGTCTTCTAAACAACTAAAAGTGTATCTGACATCAGCACGTATCTTCATCCTTAACAACCGGGAGAGGGATATGTTGTCTAATGTGATACTTTGGGATATGTGATGGGATGTGTTCTCATACATGGAGACCGTGTGATTTTTTATGGTTTAAAAAGTTGATATTGCATGAGAAGAATTACCCAATAAAAGATTTGGAGATCACTGTGGTTGTTCCTGCATTAATGACTTGGTCTCACTATATCATTGGTGAGAAATTCATTGTTCACACTGATCATAATAGCTTGAATTTTTTTTATCGCTATGGTATCTAAAACTGAGGCAAAGTAGATAGATGTAGTATCTCCAGATGTTTGAATTCTACATGATGTATGTGCTGGGAAAAAACATTTGGTGGCTCATGCATTAAGTATGAATTAATATGCTCAATTGGAAAATGATTATTCATTGGAGTGGCAGTTGATGTTATTCCTAGATTATATGCATGTGGAATGCAAAAAATAAGGTGATTTTGTGGTTTTATTTCCAGTTTTAGTAGTTCTTGATTTGGTAAAAATAGTTAAAGAGGCACAAATATTTGATGCAAAATTCTTTCTTATGAGATCAAAACTTAATGGTGTGGAGACCATTGATGGCTGCAAACATGATGGAACATTAGTTTTTTGGTTCAGATATCAGTTTTTTGTACCTATTTCTTATCCGGAAACACTTATTCATGCCAACTACCATTCAATATGGGTTTTACATCCATGGATATAGAAGATGTATAAGGAATTGAAGGCATATTTTTGGTGGAACAGTATGAAGAAAAAGGTTGAGAGTTTGTTTCAAAGTGCATAACATGCCAGTAGGTTAAGGTAGAACCTCAGGGTATGGTGGGGATATTGTAGGATTTTACAATTATAGTGTGGAAATGGGTGCATATAGCTATATATTTTGTTACATTTTTCCCTAGAATGGTCTAGAAACACTATGCCATCTGGGTGATAGTGGATGAGCTCACCAAGTTGGCCCATTTCATTCCAATTTGTGAAAGTCATACGGTGGAAGATCTGTCAAAAATATATATCAAATAAGTGGTAAGGAAACATGGAATACCATTTTCAACAGTCTTCAATAGGGATCTAATAATCACATCGTATTTCTATAAGTCCTTATAGAAAGTCATGGGAACTGAGGTGACTATGAGTACGACATATCATCCTCAGATAGTTGGGCAATTTGAAATGATGATATAGACATTGGATGTCAGGTTGCGAGGATTTATAATGGATTCTAGAGTCTCATGGAAAGATCACTTGATGTTGGTGGAGTTCTCATGAAATAATAGTTATCATGATTTGATATATATGGACCCCTTCAAATCATTGCAAGGGTGTCCTTACCGTTCTCCATTGTGTTAGGTGGAAACATGTAAGACATCATTAGTTGGGCTGATCCGTGTCCACGAAAAGATGGATAAGATATAGTTTATCATAAAGAGAATTTAGATTGATCAAAGTCATCATATGTTATATGTGGATCATCACCAGTGATTTTTGGCATTTTCGGTGAGTTATTATGTGTTCTTGTGGATTTCTTCATGGCTTGGACATCATCATTTTGGGAAGCTTGGAAAATTGTCTCCCAAAAACACTAGACCTTTAGAGATATTGGAATGGGTTGGAGAGGTGGAATATCTATTGGAATTCCCACCATTGTTCAGTTTGGTGAAAAATGTGTTCCATGTATCTCAGTTGAAAAATTATCAGACTGATCTGAACCCCGTGATCAGATGGGATCACGTTGACCTAGATGAGGATGATTTATTTGTGTATATCCCATTTTCAATTGTGGATAGGGAAGATAATTTCTTGTGTGGATAAATTATTGGTTGAGTGAGGGTTTTATAGTAAAATTTTCAGATTCTAGATGAGACATGGGAACCAGAGAAGGAAATGAAAGCGTAATGTAAATATCTCTTTCAGGGCAGCAATCACTCTTAACTTTTCAAGGATGGAAAGACCAATGGGGGGGGAATTTCGCACCCCCAGTTTCTATTATGTAACCCTTACCTAATTCTATTATTATTTTAAAATGTTATTTGAGATTTTGGTTGAGACTTTGGAGTACTTTTGGAGTGTTTTCCTTAAAGAAAAAATGGGTGCACGGTGAGCACACGGTTTGACCAAGCCATGTGGCCAAACCGTGCATGACCATAACTAATTCCATATCATTGTGGATATAATTTGGTTTGGACATATGTTTGACCTATTTCAACCCAAATCAAATATTATATGATTTTTGTATCCTCCAAAAGAAAAGGAAGGTTCTCCCATCATTTTTTCAGCCATCTGATCATGTTTCTTAGTGAATCGAAGTCCGATTCTTATGGTAATTTCTCGGTCTTCAATGTTTTCTTCGCGGTATTTAGTTCTAAACACAATTTAATATTTTTTTCTTAGATATATGACTCATATAGTAATATATAAAAATTTTGAGGAGAAATATGGTTATATGTATTGTTTTTCATGATAAGGGAGGAGATCTTTGGTGGTTTCATGGAATCTTGACCCAGATTCATTAGCGTTCTCCGCCCGTTGTTGGTTTTCATCAAAACGAGTGAGGTGTGTTGATTCACTCTCATCTACCCTTTCTATAATTTATTTTAATTTATTAAAATTTAGTTTTTTAATGAAAATTATGTTTTCTTTTTTCATATATTCTATTTATAAACCCTCTTTAACGAAGGGTGGTGAAAAACGTGGAAAATTTCGAGGTTTTTTTTTAAACACCAAGTTTTTTAATTTATGTGTTGACTTTTAAATTATGTACCTTATATAATTTTTTTAAATTGATTTATATAGAGTTTTTATATTATATATATATTGGTTTTTTAGATTCATTAAGGTTTTGAAATTGGATGTTTGGAAGGTTTTCAATAAATGAGTTTTTTTATTGAAACAGGTAAAATTGTTTGAAATTGGTTTTGGTTTTTGGAAAATTAGTTTTGGTATCATATTTCATAATTGAGAATGGTTGAAATATGATCATGTTCCTGGTAAAAAAGGTTATTTTGAACATGGGGAATAATTACCTTATGAATACTTGGTAGATCAACATGAAACTGCTCATGAGTATAGAACTATCATAATGATGCATGCATGTTGCTGTTATGGATTATTTTTGCTTGGATTATAGTCTATCTTGAAAAGGATAGATCATCCCCACTTGTTTTTAAACCCTTTTTCCTTTATTTCTATCCTTTTTCATCATAGGGATGTTTCTTAAGGCCTAGTAATGACTTATTTTTTCTCAAGCTAATGAGAATGAGTGGGTTATTGCACTATGTAGCAACCACAACTCTTGTAACAAGAGCTAGTGTCCCATTTTTTTACATTGGAATTGATATAAGGAGTAAAATGAAAAAATTAATAATCCTTTTTTCTATTTTTTGAATCAAAAAAATATATTATACCAATTTTACATTGGGAATAGAAAATAAATCATAATATATAAGAAAATTAAATGAATTGCATCCTTAAAGACTCATTCAATGATATTTTCATCATATCCTGGGTAATAGAAAACAAATATGGGTGATTAAATCTCTATGTGTGGTTTATTTATAGCCAAATCTATCATAAATAAATAATAATAATCAATATGTAAATATATATAATTGAAATTATATTTAATTTAAATAGCCCAAATATCATGGTAGGATAAGTTATAAACATTATAGTAACGTATGGAAATAAGAATCAACTGTATATATTCGAGATTCTCCATAAATGGAGATATCTGTATGTATTTTAGGTTCTCCATCAATGGTATCCTCTTATATAATACTTAGATATTTTATGGTCGTTATTACAAAAATGTTGTTTTTAAGCCACACAGTGTGGAACTATGGAATTTAGAGTCATCCATGTAGATGAATTTCACTATATAATTTATTATCATCTGGGGAGATGGAAGTTGTTTTGATGATGGGATCAAACCCATAGTTGGGCTTCTTATGTATCCTCTTGAAATGAATCAGAATCCACATAGTTCGGTTTCACCTAACGGGACACATCATACCATTTATGTTCATGTGATAAGGACTATACCATATAGTTTAATTTCATTTCATAAGGAAATCTAGGTAGAAGGTGCCTAGTAAATGTCTAATGTGGGACTTATATTAAAGCATCACAAGGAAACTTGAAAGTATATGAGTTTCTAAGATGAATTAGACCCTGCTAGGGATATGACTCGAAAATAACAGGTTTGATATGGGATGTTGGGATTGAACCTCATAGAGGCTTCCTACGCATCCCATTTGGATGAGCATCGAATCCTACATAGTTCAGTAAGCCTCATTGTGAAATTTGACCATTTGAGATAATTAGTTTGCAGATTACTCTTAAATAGAATACCCTTGTAATAGGGTCCATGAGATATTTCATAACTCATAGAGATTTAGTGAGGCTTAATTCAGGGATTACTCCTAAAAAGGATTCATAGATTATAGGAATTATTATTGGACTTGTGCAGAGAATGTCTAGTGAGATCAGGCCATATGTGAAGTATTTTTTTGTATCCTAGTTAGGGTGGGAATTATAGTTCTCATAGTTCATTCATTCAAGTGGATTTTCAGTATGTTTCAATCATTAAAATTCTCTAAGACCATTTTATTCTATCTTTGTGTGAGAAACAATATGATGTAAAATGTTCAAAAATATAATCATTTATTGTCCTCTGATGATGGAAGAGACCAGACCTACAATAAAATAGGTCCGAGTAATGGTGGGAGAGGTTGTGGATACGATAAAAGCGGCCAAATCCATGAGCCTTCCCTCTCTTCACTTTACATTATACAAGGGTACAATAAAAAGAAGGAGTGATGGTGAATGATGTAGAGAGGATAGAGACTCTAACCTCATATAGGAAAGGATATGGGATCACACCATGATGGATTTCATTTTAATGTTTGGTTCGGGATTTCTCATAATAAAGAGGGCCTTTTAGGGTTGGCTGGGGAATACTCTTATGGAGAATACCCATTTGAGTATTTTTTGGGGCTTTATCCAAATAAAGATTCCCATTGAGGTTTGGTTGGGTCTTACTCCTATGGAGTATTTCCATTTAAGGATTTTTAGGGCTTACTCCTAAGAAGGATGCCCATTATAGCTTATGTTATTAGCTCAAAAGGTTCTTAGCTTAGTTTCTTAGTAGTGGTCCTTGGCTCAAGTCCTTATATCATGTTCATAAAATAGGTTCATAGATTATGATATAATAGGAGGTGATAAGAACAGGTCCTTAACACATGTCTGTAGCATAGGTTTTTAGTATAGGTCCATAGTGTTGTCCATTGCCCAGATCCTTAGCACATTTCCTCTACACATTTCATCTATAAAGGTCCTCCATGTATGTCCTTGCATTATAGACCCAGATGGGACATTAATCAACTTGTCCCATATAATTCTTTCATCTCTTGTGGTTTTGAGAGTTGGTTGAGGATTTTTGAGGACTTGGGTGAAGAGGGACTATGCAATTAGATATATAGGTCTTCTTCTAAATATTCAACATATCAAATGGGGATCCTAAGGGTCAAATTTATAGGAAAAAAGGGAACCATTGAAGGAGTTACTCCATGAAAGTCCTCCACATGGGTCTTGTGCACTTGGTACTTGGGACAATTTCTCTTTGTAGGTCATCCCCTTATGTCATCTATGCAAGTCCTCCATGTAGGTCCTCTATGCAGGTGAGGTCAATCCCTTTATAAATGTTTACCATCTTCCGAGTTCCATAAAATTTTATCCATAATTCCATTTGGGATTTATGACTAGGTAAATTTATTCTCTTGAAGAGATATACACTTATTGTTAGGGTGAATACACTAAGACTTCTGGTAAGAAAATTTTTAAAAAAATTATGATACATTTACACCTTTTTATAATCAATCGTTGAAATACAAGGCCAACTCTTGGATAAGGGGGGGCTTTCCACTTATCTGTAATTATGGAGAAATATCACAAGAAAAATGGAAATCCAATCATGAATTATTTTGTGAAGTGCATGAAAAATATTTTTTAGTTTCAACAAAAGACCCACCTTAGAATTAGATTCATTCAGAAGGAAATTAATCTGGTTCTAAGGTAGCTTTTGGGGACTTCGATGCTTTCTAACAACATTTTTTAGGATTTAGAGATTCATCAAGATTGTAAGGATGATCTAATTTTTTTTATCCATGGGGAATATCGAGCATTGCTCAACTATTTTTAGATTCATATATACAACCCTAAAAACATTGTGTCTTTTGAATACTCATATCCCAATATTTCCTAAATAGTACAGAGTGTTAGTCTAGTGAGGTGGGACCAGAATTTTTTCCATGGTTCCCTGGCGGGTATTCAACGTGTTGAGTACCATGTCTATTTTATTGGAAGTTTAAATTCATTCATGTTGGAATAATAAGTCTAGTAGTTTAGATCAAGATATTTTGACAATGAATATTGAAATTAAAACCCAAAAAAGGATTGATGTCTAGGAATTCCCTGATATTATTCAGATATTTCCTAGGGGAATCACGAGTCATGATTTTTAAGGTCACAAAATCTAAAACATAAAGTATAAAAATAGGGTTTGGATCT
This sequence comes from Viscum album, assembly GCA_963277665.1. Classification (NCBI taxonomy): domain Eukaryota; kingdom Viridiplantae; phylum Streptophyta; class Magnoliopsida; order Santalales; family Viscaceae; genus Viscum; species Viscum album. The sequence continues at coordinate 1,533,386,876 of OY728158.1, read as the reverse complement.
TCTAGGAATGTTGTTACCATTATTTAAAAAACCTATTATGGGGTCTGTATTATATAGTTCCAGCTAGGGAATGGTCTTCATATCCAATTAGTGACAACCATAGGCTGACATTATTGTTATGTGGGAGACTTATGAAAGTCCAACTATGGAATGTACTGCGTTTTCAGGTAAAACAGATCCTATGGATTTTGATATTCTATTACTAATAGACAAAGATAGTTAATATGTGGATGCCTCAAGACCATAGTGTGTCTATTTTCTAAGGAATGATGCCAAACAATTAAAAGGCTCCATTTGTGCCGACATAGGTCATGAATGAGAAACCACTTATACATGGATTTGATGTGTAGATGAGGGTAAATTTTGTTAAATGACTAATGTTAGGAGGAGAATGTTATATTTTGACCAAGGATGATGGTGTTTTACAGTTTAAAGTCATGTAGTAAGGATATTATACAGTGTAGTTTAAAGATGTGTAGAAAATACATTAAGAAATGTATTATAAAGTCATATAGAAAAGACATTATGTTCACTTTAATAGTATGATGTGAAGTTTAAAGTCATATAGAAATGACATTATGGGGCATTAATTTAAGGTATTTATCTTCGACTAATGGTTTATGAGTCTCCAATTTCATTGTAATTGGCCTAGAAACGTGCTATCATATTCAGTTATGGAAGGGAATAATTATAATCTATGATTTATGAATTTGTTGATCTGGATAATGACATGGAAAATGGGGGAAAGGGATTAGAGGATGCCTCTTCCAATAACATCGTTACTGCTATTTTACAAACACTTAATGGTAGCTATATTATGTAGGGACAACTTGGGCATGTGATGAATATTCAATAGTGAAATCTTTATGATGACATGCCTATTATGTAAGAAAATTTTATGCAAAGCCAACTGGGGAACGTAATTCATAATCAGGTAAATGACCACTCAATAATTATAAAATTATATTGCTAAAAGATGATTACAGTTTATGGAGATTCATATTCTCCCAATAAAATATTTTAGTTTATGGAGAACTGTACGTTAATATATGAAGAGTATTTCTAGTCATAATTTCCAATGAATCAGAGGAATATTATTTCTATGAAGTTATGATCCAAAAGTAGGAAGTATGGTGTCTGTAGATGTAGTTTATACAACTAGGACCATAATATTATAGAAATATTGAATGATATGTGGCCAAATGACCAAATATTATTCCATTGTGCTTTGAACATGTTATGGAGAGAGATGTAAACAATGATCTTGAAGACATTATGGTTGATAGAAAGGATATGTGACAAATATGTAAAGGTATAACACTTATTAATACAGGTTTCTACCTAATTTCATCAAAGATTAGAGGGGAATATGAGGACTCTCCAATGAATGATATTACCACTATTTTAAAAACCCATTATGGGGGCTATATTATGCAGGACCAACTAGAGAATATGATTCATATCCAAATAGTGGAATCTTTTGGATGACATTCCCATTGTGTGGGAAACTTATGCATGACCACCTAGAAGCATGTACTGTATATCCAGGTAAAAACGCTCTCTGGTATCCGACATTATTTTACAATAAGATGAGGAAAGATTATGATGATCTGAAAGTATTCAAGATTAGGAGTATAAAATGAAAAAGGGACAATGTCTAGTGAAAAAGGTATTTATTTGGAATTATACTTTCAATGAGTTTGGAGTCCATTAGATAGACCTATCTCATATGTATAATTGGTATATATTTTGTTTCCCTGGTGGGCTCTCTATCGATAGGATCCAAAATAAAAGTTCCACTATAGATTTTTGATTATATCTAAGAGGGGGGAATCTTATTTTATCCCATGATTGGGACTAGGATATAAGTCATCTTCTTCACTATGTATCTCAATGGGATGATAATTAATACATATGTAATTCTATGGGTATCATTTAGTTTAATTCCATATGAAAAGAATATTATATTTTGCAATTTAGAGTCATGTAGAAAGGACTTTATGGAAATTGATATAAAGAGAAATTTAATGTTGCGGTTAGACTGGGGTATAGGTACCAAGTGTTACTATGTATATTTTCAAATCAAGAATGAAGTCTCACATAGTTATTATCATATATAATGTGATGTATATGGTTAAAACTTATATTTGATCTTCTCATGTAGATCTAACTCATACATGGGAGAATATAGTCTTTTTCATATCATACTACAATAGAGCCTGGGATTGACAATCTAGATGTCATTATGTATCTCATAATGATGATAATAAAGAAAAATGCACTACATAATGAACCATGAAATTTATCATTGTACGATGAGGACGTGAAGTGATTCCGATGTGAAAAATAATATTGTTGTTGGACAATGTGATAGGACCCTTGAATCACTACGTATCTTACAAAGGCAAAAATGAGTCCACACATAGATATTAATTAAATTCCCCCCACACTATTTTAATTCATGAGCGGCTAATAGTTGGGGTTTCTTGAATATAGGTTCCCACATATGATGTGAATTTGTATATATCTCCTCTTGGAGATCTAAATCATAAATTGGATAAAAGAGGCCTTAATTCCATGATATTTAGGATGGTTCTAGGATTGAATGTATGCAGGTCACTATGTATCTCATATGGATGAAAATAAAGCTATACAGAGTTGTTGATAGGGTTTCAGGTGTATTTTTGAATTGTACATAGGATGTGGGGGATTTTAGACTTATTTTTGGGACCAAGATAGAAAATCTAGGTTTCATTGGACATCTCATCAGAATGAGCATCCAGCCAAACCATTTTCTTAAAATTCCATGAAGTTTAACATTATGCAATAAAGAATAAGGTGAATGGATGTTAAGTGATTAAAACAATGTTTTTTGGGACCAATATTTATAATTATTGTGCAACTACATATCTCATAAAAAGGATAATCGAAGCACATGTAGTACTTGAGAAGATCAGGAGGTTTTATTTTCATGAAAATAGGACATATGTTTTTTTGTGGTTTTATATCCTGGACCATTGATAAAACCCAAAGGTGGTCAGACACCTTATTTATGAAGAAACTATCTTCACCCAATTCTTATGAACATGTGATCTATTCTCTTTGTAAGAAACAAGGAGTGGAAAAAGTTTCTTCTCCAATACAAGGGTGACACATGTGTAAGATACGAATATAATAATTAAATGGTGGATGTTCCAAGGTATATGACACAGGTTTCACTACATATCATGTTGGAGAAATAATAAAGCCACACATAGTTATTGAAATTGTTCCCCATATAAATCCAGTTTGGACATGAGGAAGTTGGGTTTTTATAATTTCTAGGCTCATGGTTGGGCCTAAAAAGGGAATTACAAGCATCACCATATATATTATTATAACGAATAATTAATTCAAAAGTAATGTAAGATAATCCTACATAGATCACATTAATGCATGGGGAAAATAACGGGGGTTTTCTCATCCTAAATCATGATTGGGCCTAGGATTGGAGATCCCGGAATCACTGTGTATTTCATTGTGATGATAATTAATCCACATATAGTTGTAGAAATGTTCCCTATGCTTTTATTATTCATACACATAGAGAAAATGGAATGTTTTTTTTATTTGTGGACATACATGCGATAGAAGATTTGGGTGTCACTACATATCTCGATGGAATGAGAATCCATCCACATGTAGTTCATTCAAAATAGATTATCCTCATGAGGCAAAGAGATGGATGACTTGACATGAGAGAATCATTGCGGTTGAGCCAAATAATAAAATTTCGGGCATCAATAAAATGTCACATGGAATTTAATAGGTTATCTATATAGATTTGATTCATAAAAAATAATTAAAGCAGATTAATGATTAATTGCAGTTGAGTACAAGAATGGAGATCCAAGAATCACTATATATCTTATTTAGGTAAGAATAATTCCAAATGTATTTCTTGAATGTACACCTTCTGTGGATTTAATATGCACATGTGTAAAGGGTCATTCTCAAAATTGTAGCTGGACCCAAGATAGGATATTTAGGTGTCTCTACCAATATTTCAAGGGAAATAATAATTCCACATGTAGTTCTCTAAATGTTCCATGTAGTTTAATGTCATCTTGTAATGATGAAGATTAATCCATGTGAAAAAACCAAAATATTACAACTAGACTCGGGGATAGGACCCTGATGTCACTACATATCTCACAAAAATAAAAAACTTCCCACACATAGTTATGTGGTATGGTTCCCCACAACAATTTAATGTTGACATGAGAAATGGAGAATTTAATACTTTTCAAAATAATGATTGGGACCAAAATACATGATTGTATGAGAATCAAGCGTTATTTTAAGAAAGGGTTCCTAGTATATAATAAACTCATACACACGGAAATTAGAATTGTATCTTTTATGGTTATGGTTGGGCCCAAAATAGATGATCTTGGTGTCACTAAGTATCTCTTTAGAATGAGAATCATGCGACACATAGTTATTCAAATGAGGTCCCTATGTAGATCTGATTCAAACGTAGGGATAAATGGGGTTCATGTTCCACTGAGGAGATTAAATGATGTGAATAATGATTATGCATGAAATATAAACATATTTTAGGGGACAAAAAATAATGTAACCTTTTTATCTTGGTAGATTTATTAATTTCAAATGAAGAAGTCATTAACCATATAGTTTATCGTCAAGTGGTGAGAAAAAATAGGGTTTTTCAGTTTCAGGTCATGTGACTAGGACCTCATTCTGTGTAGTTTAATGTAGTGTGACAAGGATAAAGATGATACACAGTTTAACTCTTTACAACATGGGAATATATGGTTCTATGTTGTTTAATGTCATGCAATTAGGGTGTTTTTTGTTATTAAATTTAATGTCATACAACTATGATGAACATTGTATGATTACAAAAAATACTTATTTAATAATCTTTCTTTTGAAGGAGTTTTTTTCAGCTCTCCAACCATTTACATTAAGGAATATTCTCCTTTATAATAGACTTTATGTATAGATTAAAGTCCTTCCTACATTGGCTCAAGTTTTGGAGGCTTCTTTCCTGGTATCATTGGAGTCCAAAGGACCAATGCCTATTCTCAAGGGAGGAATGAATCGAGGTGAAAATTCTTGTAGAATTCTCTTTCTACTAAATTTTTATATACATATAAGTGATGAACATTATTTAATAAATTTTCATCCAATTGATGCACCTCATCTAGTCACTTCTAAGACATCTACTCTATAGACAATGGGTGACAAATAGAAACCTGGAGTGAAAGAAATTGAACTTAAATGTGAAAGACTACTTCTGTTCTATATACAAATGAGTACATATTCAATTGTGTTGTAGTATTGGTAGTACTCTGGTAATCCTAGATGGAATGAAGAGTTTATAATGCCAATATATCATATCTTTATCTACCATTTTCTAGAGTGTGTTTGATAATTTTTTCTTAAAATATTATATCTTCCCATTTACTGGTGCATGATAGGAAGACATATGGTTGGATTTTATATTATATTCCTGATATAACATTCCTAATTTATAAGAACATAAATTGGTGTCGTTTTCTACCAATATGGTATGTGGTACACCAAATCTGGTAAGGATATTAGATTTTAAAATCCTAACAATTCTTTTAGCCCCAACTTCTTTGAGAGGTATTGCGTCATCCCATTTAGAGAAAAAATCAGTAGAAGTAAGTATGTACAAGAAATTCTTAGCTGATTCTAGAGGTTAAGGTCCCACTACATCCATTACCCATGTAATAAATGTCAAGGAGTATTTAGTTGTATGTTGAAACTCTGGGGGGTTGATGAATTAAAATGGAAAGCACCTTGAAGATATGACACTTCTTACTAAAATATGTGTAATCCTACATCTTTGAAGTCCAGAAGTATCAATGCCTTAGGATTAGATCAGAAATCCTATGCCCAGACTGGTGGGCACTATAGGATCCTGTATATACTTCTTTCATTACAACTATAGTCTCTTCTCTATTAATGAATCTATGGATGATAACATCAATGCCTTGTTTGTGGTGGATCTTCTGATGATTTGGGACATTATAAAGAAATAAATGAACTGGTCTTCATCAGACTTTATTTTTTTCCATATCAATCAAATAGAATTACTCCATCTTAGAGATATTCCATGATGGGTTTCATCCATTCCAAGGTAGGACTAAATTGATCAAGAATATGATTGACTTCATCTGTTCTTATTTAAATAAATGGTTAAACCAGACAACGATGAGCAATGCTACTAATATTCTCATCTATTTATGGATCTTCTATGGATTTTTGTTCATTTATCAATGCATAAACTTAGAAATTTTGTGAGTGTAGTACATTATAAAATGTTGGTTCTAAGGGAAATTCTTCCCTTAATCCTTGGGCATAAACACAAAGGGAAATTAGTTATTTTTTCTAATGGAATTTTCCCAATTGATCTATTTGATTACCAATTCTGAATCACCCTTCACATCTAGGTGATACAATTGTATATGGAGTGATAATTACAGTCCTACAATGATTTCCTGATATTCATCAACATCATTGGTAACACCTTCTAATGACATGAATGTGTATGGAAACACTACCTTTTCTAGAGAGCTAAGAACAATTCCTAACCCAAATTTTTGAGATTATGATTTTTCATTCTCTTCCCTATAGGACATTTGGAAGCACCATTAATATAAATCTTCTATATTCAAGGGATATCTTGAATAGATAATATTTATTCATCATGTAGCTTAGTATTTAAATATGTTTCTTCTATAGATGGGTGCACAATAATGAATTCTTCCAAATCAATTCCTTTCAATGATTTTTTAAGCAAGAACTATATATCAAACAAATACAAAATAACATCCCACTCTACCAAATGTCCAACCAATATAAGACTATAGAGGATAAATTTGATCGGGTTATTGGGTGAGAATAAGTTTAACCTGTGATGCAGCAGGTAGTTCCTCATCTTCTGTACAGCTAATATTTATTCTCGTAAACTCTTATCAATATCTAAATTTTGAGTCTCTAAATCGATCATGGTTTGAATAAGATAATAAATGTTATTTTCAATCCTATCACTATTCTTCTGTGTATGGAATTTTCTAAGTGATCACTCCAAGTGTATCATATAATAGATGAGTGGTTTTTCCTCAAATAGAGGCATCAATACCTGTGGAATCAAGATTTATTTATTAATACTATCAAATTCTTCTTGGAAGTCATTGTTCTACTGAGTTGTGACCCCTTTCTTCATTAAATTGGTGAATAGAAACACATTCCTGATAGATTGGATAGGAATCACCGAATGTAGGCCATGTGTCCTTAAATTTCAATCAACTCATTAAATTTTATAGGAGGTCACATGACAAGGATGGATTTAATATTCTCGGTATCATCTTATTTCTATGATGGAATACAAAAATACCAAGATATTTTCTTGATGTTGCCTCAAAGCATATTTAAATGGATTCATCTTCAGATTATACACTCAATGATTTCTAAATATGGTCTACAAGTCACTCAAGTGATAAACAAATTATACATTTAACCATTACATGGTCAAGATAATATTAAATTATTTTCCTGAAGAATGGTTTATTTCACATTGATATGTTGCACTTTCATTCATCAATTAAAAGATAATTTCCAGATTGAAAAATATGCCATGACAGTCACTAAAGGCTGTAGATTTTTCATCTTCTAGGGCCATCCATATTTGACTATACCAAAAGTTTATATCCCCAAAATGGAGAGCCTCATCGCTAACTCTTGCATAAATTAACATTTTTGTGATTGAGACTTGAAATTCACCTTTGGTATAATGACAATAAAGATCTCTAAAATCAATGTAGACTCTGATTTCCCCATTCTTCTTTTTCACATAGACAATATTAGCTAGAAACTTTAGATATTTCACCTCTCTGATGAGGTCTGGTTTTATAATATTGTCAACTTCAACCTCAATTTTTTTGACATGATTCATTCGTGTTCTTCATTCTTTTTGTTTGTTTCTGTGATGACCATCCGTTAATCTCAATTGATGGGTTTCCACCTCAAGGTAAAGACCTGGCATCTATTTTTAATTCCAAGTAAACACATCATAGTGTGTCTTTATAATTTAATTATACACCTCTTTTTCTTCTTGATTCATGGCCTCTCTAATCAAAGTGAGACGTGGATCTTCTTTTATACCCAGATTTCGTTCTATGATTTCATCTATAATTGTGGACACGCCTTCATAAAATGTTATAGTGGAATCTCTAAGGTCTTCTTTTTCATCCTCTTATTCTTGTGTTGTTTCTAATTCCTATTCATGAAGGGTGGGTGATGAAGAAAGACTCTCTGATCTATGTGAGGAGTCAATATTTGAAAATCCTAAATAGGAGGATACCATCTCTGAATCAACAGATGATGAAGGGTCTTTTTGATGTTCTGAAAGGATGATTATGAGACATGAATCAGTATCCATATATTTTTCTATGTGTGTGACAACTTCTTCTAGACTGTATGGTGAAGAAATGTCTTTTTGATTCTTTATGGATGGAATGAAGACATCTTTGTTTAAGATTTCATCACTTCGTGGTGATTAAATGGTTCCTTCTATATTGTTTGGAATAGTTTCCACAACTGACATTATGGAAGATTCTTAATGAGAGCTTGGATTTGGGTAAACACTATCAATTTTATTAATGGGTAACATGTCAGCTTCATTAATATTCTTTAATGGGTAAACTAATATCATTTTTATACCATTTTAATCATTATGGATTGTTTTCCCTTTGTGTGGTAGAAATCTGCATAAATTTACTGAGATTAAAATGTTTTTAATGTGTGATTATCACCTTGAAATGTCCCATTTTACCATTGACACAATATATGAGACATTGATCATATGATGAAAGAATAGTTTTATACTAGTTTAGCCAAGATCTCTCTAATATAATGTTGAAATCTATGTCCTTCCAGACAACCATAAACTCTGAATCAGATATAAGATCCCTAAACTAAGTTCTGAGCATAATCTCATTGATATCTTATTGATAATTCTAGTCATAACTATGTAACATCATTGTGGAGGGAGACAAATGGGATTCAGTTAGTCCCAATTGGTGAAGTGTCTATATGGGAATAAGGTTGACCCCTGATCCATTATAATTTAATTCTCATTGGATGTCCACAACATTAATACTTATGGATTGTAAACGTTTATGAGGTGTCCTTGTACAATAGAATACTCATCCTGGTCCATGAAATATATGATTTCATGGAATTATACTTGTTTATTATCTATATGGAAGACCTTTTCAGCAGAAACCTTGGTTTGAAACTATTGTAGGCTTGAAAAAGCCTCAATAAGTTCTTCCCAGAGATCCTTTGATAGATTTAGAGCATTAAGAATTCATATAATGGCCAGGATATGGGACAGTTACTTTAACACATCAAAATTTTGATGTAATGGTATGAATTTCCCAATATGGAAATTTTATTGTGCGTGTGCCTTGGATGCTAATGCTCTTGATGTGTATGGACCATTTTTTGGGGCCAAATATGGAAATAAATTTTTATTTGTTAGTCAAAGCTTCATTGGTCTACCCATTTTCTTAATAGGTAGTGTTATAGCCTTTATTTAGTCTTCAAAGATGATCAAGTCAGGGTAGAACCTATCATGTGTGGTAGGATTCCCTTCTTTTATTGTGCCTGCTAGAGGGATCTCCCATGAGTTTTTACTGTATAAACTGATCGAGATGGGGTGTAATTGATATTGTTTCTTCTAAAATAACCATGTCTTCCTCTATATCCACGATCATTACGACCTCTTCCCTGGTTCCCTAATCAAGTATGCTGAAATAAGGTCCATAATTGATATAATATTTTTCATAAGGATTTGGTTAGTTAATTACGTTAATAGAACTAAAAATGAAGTCTTCATCTGATGTAGATTTTTCCTGATAGATTAATTCTTATTGTGCCATTAATAAAGGCGGTGCCCATGTTTTTGATACAGTTGGCATGAAATATAGTAAGGTCAAGAAAAAAATTGTCCTTCGCACAAACTCATCTTTTTTAACTTCCGCCTTATTCTTCCAACCATATTTCTTCTTTGATAATTAGCCATCAGAGGACCGAGATTTTAATAAAGGAGGATTTATGGTAGTGGAAGTATCAGAAGACTTAGTGGGTTATTTCAACTATTAACATAGAATTAAATGGATTCGTTTGATTATTTTTCTAATCATAAAATCATCAAATTTATATGCATTTATACTTTTGTAATTCTTGACACTCACCTTCCTCCTCTTGATTGGTATTAGTAATACATGCTATCTGGGTTGGTGAATTTTTCATCTTCACTTTCATGGAGTATACGATCTTTTATAGGAGGTCGTAAAAATAAAAAACACTCTTAGATGGGTTCCCTAACATTTTATGGAAGGGGAATTAGTTTGGGAGGTCATTATATTCTTCTTTGTTAGGTTTCAGTCGCCATGTCAACTGAACTATGTTGTTTTCCAAATATGAACTGAAGTATCCAGGGAACTGGTAATTTCGAAAAGAACATCCCTTGTTTTTAAACTCTTCAAATTTTCTCCAAAATTGATCTTTTTTATCATCTTGATGAGGAGTTCATTTGTTGATGATGCTTGGGAGGTGGAACCCTATAGTATGATGAGGGGTTTAAAGTATGAGTGGGTATATGGGAATTCTTATGTATGACTCTAGCGGCCTCTTATATTTCTTCACTTCTTCCAGGAACTAATGAGATTACTTGGGATTTCACTACAGTCTCTATTTTATAGTTTTCTATGTGTTTAGAAGTCATATTTAGATACCTAAACCTTCATGTGTATTAAATAGGGATTAATGGTCTGTTCAAGTCATCATAGATATTTTTAACACTAATGGGAATCAATTCATCTTAAGGTAGTGGTATATTCAAGAATTAAATTAATACTTTACACTGATCAATAAAATCTAAAACTCTTTCATTCAACAATTACATATAATTTCTGAGGTCAAAGACTATTGTATTCTACAACGTTGAGAAAAACTGGAAAAGTATCTTATAATAATGATGTTCTCATCCAGTAATTGATCAAGACTATAATATTGTATTCAAAACAAAGGTTGTCCCATGTAGTGATTATAAAAGAAATCAAAGCTTCACTTCCTCTTGTTTCTTAGGGGTCCCCATCATGGAATCATAGTAAGAGAAAAAATGCATCATGTTCAAATTTGGATCTCTTGATCCATTGAATATTGGAAATATGGAATTCGTGAAGATTGGAGGAGGAGTCAGATATTTTCATTAAACATATACCTTTTTGTGGTTTTATTGGTGCACATCATTCTTCAATAGCTTCCAATCAATTATTTAGTGACTAAATGGTGATCTTGAGAATTAGAGGAATATCTGGCTGTGATAAGACCTAAATATGTATGGTGGATGGAGCCTAAATAGGTGTGATGAATGGAAAGACTACTATTGGTGGTGTTAATAGTATCTTTCATAGGTAACAAATATTAGAAAACCTATAAGGATTTTCTTGACCTTACTCTGGTTACACTTGAAATGGAGGGAATTCATTATGAGTATCAATAATAGTAATAAACCAACTTTTCTAAAGTGTTCCTAGAATAATTACATGTTGATGATATGCTTGTGGATAATATTTGTAAGGAATTCTACTTAAGAGTAACTCTGCATTGAGTCTTCTCAAATCCTTCATCTTCTTTTCTTGATGAGAAAATAATTCCCTAAGTGAAATGGATTGACCTTCTAGGGGGAAAGGTGGGACATGGTCTTAATATTACCATTTACCATATTACATACCTTTCAAGGTGGTGGAATTTGATTATTCGAGAGGATACATAAATATTGGTAAGCCTCCGGTTTCAAGTACACACACCTCTTTCATTTTCTTCGGTGTGGACCACATTATAAATAATAACATTATCCTGTAACTCCCTTGAATTTTACTCATTATCTTAAGGATATTCTAGGATGGAAATAATTAAATTCACTGATGCATTACACATTTATGTAATTTTGTTAGTATCTATATGAGATAATCTTATTCTATACCATCCATGTGAATTAGTCCTCTTGGTTGCTGGTTCCCTGGGAATTTCCTAGCAATCAGTAACCTAAAGAAAATTCAATGATAATTTAGTTGTGAGATCATTTTATGGCTCCATAACTAATTTTAAGAAAAATGACTTTAACTTAAGGGGAATTGTGAATGTAAAAAATCCCCTAGACTTTCAGATTAGGGGTGTTCATGTTCTTCTTTATAAACCCTCCAGTCTCAGTTTTCTGACTCTGATTGTTGGGTTTAAAATGTCCTTATCCCTCTAGGATGTGGGGGATATTGAACTATTATGGATGATATCAATGCAGCATCTCTTATGATCATGCTAATATTGGTCCAAACATTGGAAGGTGTCATTATCTGTAACCCACTTAAATAACCTCCTTCAGAAGACCATTGGGTTATTCTTGACATTTTCACAATCAGATTATTGACATCCTCTAAGAGGGATTCCGACAAAATGTTCGTAGATGGTTGATGAAAAATTATCTCAATATCATTATCTCTTTAGTCCACACATTGGTGAAATTCATTAAAGGCCCATTCATTTTGAACAAATATTTTATCATGGACCACATTCGTCTGGTGTAGCAGGCCTAGGGAAATAACTTTAAATGGGACCATATTTGGTGGGCTTAACTAGCTTTGGAGATTAGGAAAATTCAATGTTCCATGTGCACCCCAACCTTTTATTTTAACACTAGAAGCGGTTTTAGCGGTCAACTTTCTCAACCTCAATAATGCATCAGGTCAGGAACATTGAAGGGACTCCATTTTCTTCAAGATCATTGATATAAGAAAACATTGAGAGATTCCAAGTCAATTTGGTGTGTCAACCATTATATTACCATTAAATTAATTCAATATTTATAATATCGTAATAAATTTTATTTTAGATTATTTAGGGCTTCTATATTAAGAGGTGGATACAATGAATACTATACTATACCAATGTCTTTAGAAATTTCTATTGAGAGTGGCCAAAGGCCATAACATGGTGATATTTTACCTTTAGCAATGTGTTTCCTCAAGTTCAACAAATCCAGTTCGTCTTTTTACATGGGTTTCTTAACCTGGTCTAACCATAGTGGATGCTTTCTAATTTCTTTACCATAAGTAATGGGATCATTTTGTGTTTACTCTACTATATTAGAGGGATAATTACCCAAGGGATATTCATATAATAAACATCTCATTAGGTTTTATTCTAATTGAGAAAGTATGTTTGCTTTCAAGAAAAAGGCATTAGACATGGTTCAACATATGTTTTCAAGGGCCTCAAGATAAGAGGTCTTTCTTGTCAGTACATTTTCATTTGAATAATTATCTTGACAATGTGAAAATATATTATGGATAAAACTTTTGTAGAGAATTATATCATATAGAGGACTACTGTGGTGGATTATAGTTTGGGATAAATCCTATTCCACCTTGGTGTTTTAGCGACATAGAGGGTTGTTGTGGCACTCATCAAGAGATTTTTTCATGTGACTAAACAAATTGTAATGAAGGATGACTTCATGGAGAAGTGTCAAATGAGGAAATTTATAATTAATTCTAATAATCACATAATTTGGTAATGGTATTGTAGGATCTTGAGATTCAATAGGAAAATGTATGAGGGCTTTAAAAAATCCAACATTAAGAGGATCTAAAGCACATATCAACTCTTGATTCTCCAAATATTTCTAGTGATAATTTTTATTAGATGCCTTGTTACACGTATTTGGGCCACTCATTGGGAAAATTAGTTATGATGAGTAAGTGCATATTCTTTCTTAAGAGTATCCATTAAAATAGGTTGATTACCTCTAATTGAAATGGGTGTATTTTCATGATCCAGTTGTCCATATAATATGGGGGAGTGTGCCCCCATAACCATCCTGGACTGGAGAAGATGTTTGTATCTGCTCTGGGATATAATGCTAATGAATCATCTAAGATGGTTTAAGATGGTGGTTGTCACCATCTTCATTTGGGCCACTCGTCATTGCTGGATAGATGATCGGGGAATTGTCATGATTTGGAGTTCCGATTAGGCTACCTACAAGGATGAAATAGTATCATGTTGATGGTACTCCCAAAAAAATGTGTTAGAGTGTCATAATTTAATATGATGAGTCGGTGATGGTGTCCTTAGAGAAAATGATGATCCATCTTGAGTAGAAGCTAGGGTATTCAAGGGTGAAATCATGAAGGAAGACTTTTGAATTGAAGGGAGTTCTTGTAAGAATGTGACTATATATATGATAAATACGAAAAATGAAATTTGGTAAGGAAGAATATTTTTGGATGAACATATGAATGATTGATTTCCTTGTATTTTCCTCCATTATAAAATTGTAGGACCTTATGTAGTGGGATACACTATCACATAGGTTAGGGATTCACTTCCAGTTTATCATTTTTTTTCTTCCCTTAGAATGTGGGATCTAGTTAGGAATCACTATTTATTAATGGGTTCCAACGGATTTCTTTATGGAACTATAAACACATAACGATTATTTAGCCAAAGGAAAAAACTTTCTAAAGGTAGGTGATCATTAAGAATTTGAACCCACGATGCTGAAGAACACACATTGGTTGAGAGGGTGTGATGTCAGTCTTATCTGAGAATTTTTAGGGGAATTACTTCCTACATTGGGACTCTATTATATAATTAAGATATATTCATGAATCCTTATTAATTTACCAAGAATAATGTCAGTTTCCTTGAAATATTGAAATCAATTATTTTCATGTATGGAAATCAGAATCATCTGTATATATTCAAGATTCTACATCAATGGAGAAGTCTATATGTATTCTAGTTCATCCATCAATGGTATCTAATCACATACTACGTAGATTTTTTTGGTCATTATTTGGATAATTCTAGTGTTTAAGACACTTAATGGGGTACTCCGAAATTTAAATTCCTCAAGGTAGATGAAATTCACTCTGGAATTAATTGTCATATAATAAGAAAAAAGTTATTTTGATGTTGTGATCGAACCCATAGATACACTTCCTACATATCCTTGTAAATTTAATTATAACCCACACAGTTCGGTGCTTCTTAATGGGACACATCATACCTTTTAATTTAATGTGATAAGGAACCAACTATAGTGTTTAACTTCATGTGGTAAAAAATCGAATTGGAAGGTTTCTAGTCAATGTTTGGTTCATTACTTATACAGAAGTAGTCTAAGGAACCTGAAGAGGATATGAGTTTCCATGTTAAATTAGACCCTTCTGGGGATATAACATGAAGATAACATGGTTTATTTTGAATTTTAGGTTTAAAACTCATAGATTCTTCCTATATATCCCATTTTTATGGGTATCAAGACCTCATAGTTTAGTACTTCTCACATGGAAATATGACCCTTTGAGAGAAATAGTATGGGGCTTACTATACCCTTGTAACAGTGTCCATGAGAGATTTCATAACTCATAGATATTTATGGAGGCTTAATTTAGGGATTACTCCAAAGGAGGATTCCTATATTAAGGGAATTAAGATTGGAATCCTGAGGATGATATCTAGTGAGCTCGAGCCCAAGGTGAAAGCTTCCTTCGTATCACAGTTAGAGTGGGAATCCTAGTTTTCATAATTCATTATTTTAGGAGGATTGTGAGGGTTTTTCAATCATTAAAAACAATTAATACCACATTATTCATGATTGGAGTGATAAATAATAGGATGTTAATGATTTAAAAAAACATATATTCTTTCTCCACCACTTATGGAAGGGATCAGGCCCACAATGGAAGAGGCCAAAGAGACGGTGGGAGAGGTCATGGTTGTGCCAGAAGAGACCAAATCAAAAAACCTGTCTATTATTCACCTTAAATTATAATAGTTTCCAATATAATTAAGTATTGAAGGTGAGTGATGTAGAGAGGAGTGAGAATAATACCTCTTACTTGAAAGGCCCAGGGCTTACACAATGATGGCTTCCCTTTTGTGGTTTGGTTGGGGCTTACTCTTAAAGATGATGCACATTTGGGGTTTGTCTTGGGCTTACTCCAATGGAGGGTGCCCATTTGAGATTTTTTTGTCTCAATAAAAAGTAGGATTTACATTGAGGATTACATGTGGATTACTCCTAAAGAGGATGCCAAATTGAGGTTTGGTTAGTGCTTACTCTTAAAAAGGATTCCCATTGTAGTTTAGGTTCTTAGACTATGAGGTCCTTATATTAGGTAATTATCATATGTTATTGGCTCATGTATTTAGCTCATGTGGTTAGAATAGGTCCTTATAGTAGGTTTTAACACTTTTTACGTATGTATTACCAAAGGTTATGGACATTTCTTCAAAAATACTCTTTCAATTTTCTTTTTTTAAAAATTTCAAAAAATAATCTAATGCATGTACTGTCATTTTAGGATTATGTTATGTTCTTGGATATTTTTTATAATGATGTGTGGGAACTTTATCTCCATCTAATGAATTGGGTGTGTTTATTTTGGAGGTTTAATGTATGTTTACTCCATGTGAAACTGCGATGGATACACTATAAAGAAACTGTGAGTGCAACAATTTAAGGTAGGAATGATGGTTACATTGTGAGGTGGATTTGAGGGTTAAAAATCATATGGTAGCCATAATGGTTACACTATTATATAATTAATTACCTAATAAAACTTTATGTTTTTATTTATGTTTTTAAATGTTTTGTTAAAATCTCTTATTTTTACAAAGTAAGTATATGATCCATTAAGGGTGTGAAGTGTATGCTTGTGAAAATGATTTCATATGTTTATATTCATTCATGGAATAAAAGATTCTTTCTTGAATTTTTTCCTTTATTGATATTTTTTTAATCATTCCATGTTTAAAATGATTTTTAAATGGTTTAATGTTGGGTTTGAGAAAATTATAATCCAATATGAATATGTAATATCTTTTAATGAACAGAATTCATGTTTTATTAACAACTTGTGTATCATGGATGAAATAGATATTGTTTTAGTAGTACCAAATGATCATTTATTTTTATTGATATGTATGAATTATGACCTAATTTTCTGAAACTCTAAACATAAAATAACTTTTAGAATATTTCGATATAAATTTTAAAATAATTTAATAACTTATTTAATGTTTAAGGATGTGAACTTATAGTTTGTATGAGATCATGGTTTAGATTAATTTAGATCTCAATATGAAATTAATATAACACTATAAAATATTTTCACTTTCTATTTGTGTTGAAATAATATATAATTTAATGATGACCATGTTTCTTCATCTATGAAATGTCTATTTATAATGTTTTCTTGCAAAATAAATTGGGAAGCTAAAGTAAAAAGTCACTCAGATGATGATATCTTTCTAAATATATATCTTATAATTGTGGGAATTGTAATAGAGCAATTTTTGATATTAATTTATCAGTTTTAATAGGATATAAATAGTGGTGGAATCCATTCAAGAGAACAACCAAAGATACCACAAAGTAATATGACAAAAGTCAAACATTTTATGAGGCGACACCCAGAAACTTTTAGTGGATCTTCTGACCTGATGGTGGCTGAAGGGTGGATCAAATCCATTGAAAGTATGTTTGATGTCATAAAGTGTTCAGATATTCAAAATTTGGGTCTTTCCACATATCAGTTTGCAGGCGAATTTTACCGATGGTGGTCACTGGTCGAGTATATCAATGATATAAATGATGGTGACTCCTTGAAATGGGATGAAATTATGAATTCTTTCCATGAAAAATATTTTCCAAAGGTGGCTCGACATAGGATGAAAAATAAATTCTTTGAATTGTATCAAAAGGAGGAAGATTTAGTGGTAGTTTATCAAGAAAACTTCACCCGAATGGAAGAGTATGATCTAAATATTATTCAATATATTAATAGTCAAATCAATATTTTTTACACGGTATTTAATCCAATATATATAAGGGTATTTCATTCTAGAGAATTGTTTTTTTACGTGCTTATATGGTAGAAATGGATTTTTCACTTATTATGTTTTCCTTTAGAAAAATAAAAATAAAAGGTCCAGATTGCATGAAATGGGTAGGAATTAACCAAATAAATCTAATTATAAGAATTCCATGTTTCTATTTTGTGGGAAGTGTGGTAAAATGTACCCAATGGAATTCCTCAACAAATATAAGAAGATTTATTGATGAGGTATGACTTGGCATATTTATAAATATTTTAATTAAAAATGACTATGTTATGGTATGCTGAATTATAATATGAAAACTATAAATTTCATTAAATTTTGTGTGATGTAGAATTTTTTAAAAAACCTACACAATGAAAGATATAAATAATGTAAATCAACAAGATTTTAAGTAGAAAGGTTAATCGAAATCCTTTTTGATTACATTAGCAGATGTTGGGTCATCAAATGTTTATGTATCAGCTTCATAGAGATCAATATTTATGAAATATTGACATAAGATCTAGGTACCTTAGCTAATGGTGAATGAGAATGAAATTACAAAAAAACATTCTGAAACAGACATGGTCATTATGAGTTTATGGTTATTCCATTTGGGTTTACAAATTCTGCTACCATATTTATGGATTTTATGAGAAAAATATTCTGTGAATACCTCTATACATTTGTATTTTTTTTTTGTTTATGATATTTTGTTTTATCCAAAGACTTATAAGTATCATTAAAAGCATTTATGGATTGTTTTGAAAACCTTTAATAAAAATAGGATTTATGGGAAATTTGTAAAATATGATTTTTGGTTGCAACAAATTTATTTTTAAGGGAACATTGTAGATAATGATAGAATAACAATTGATCCCACAAAAACGTGGTTGATTAATAGAAAAGAACAAAAAATGTTATAGAGATTCACAATTTTCATGGATTATCTAGTCATTACTGACAGTTTATTGAAAACATTGTAATTTTATCTATCCCAGTAACAATAAAAACCTAAAATGTGGTTCAATTTTTTTAGACATAAGACTATAATGTTTTTTAGGAATTTAAAAATTGATTGATTAATGCTCTCATTTTTTCCATGCCTTAAAGAAATGTATTGTATTTTTTCTACAATAATGATTCATTGAAGGGAATTTGTTTTGTTCTAATGTAGAATGACCAGGTTATTGCATATGATTCAATAAAAATAAAATAGCATGAATTTAATTATCCCAAACATGATCTAGAATTAGATGATATATTTTTCTTTAACATTATGGATACACCATTCACATGGATATAAATTGTGAAATATATACTGACTATAAACTTTTGAAGTATATATTCACTCAAGATGATGAGTAAAATGAGATGGATTGACCTAATAAAGAATTTTTATTTCACGGAAAATTATCATCATGGGAAGGAAAATAATGTGGTAGATTCCGTCAGTCAAAAATATCATGAATCAATAACAATTATAATTTTGGAATAAGAACACTTGGTTTATTGTTTGATGAATTTTGACATGGAATTTTTCAGTGTAGAAAATTCTTATTTTTTATTTTAGGCCCTTGTGTAATAATCTCTCTCAGATAGAATAAGTAAAGTATATAATGAATACATTGAGTTATAGAAACAGATATAATTCTTTAAGAAAGGTAAATTGAATAAATTTAATGTTAATAATGTTCTTTTTAATTAGATTTGGAATGATATTATGTGTTCATTGTGATTCACTGTTAAAATATGGCTTATACAGGGAAGCTCATTGTTCACCATTTTCAGTTTACCAGGGAAGCACTAATATACAGAGAGACCTTTGGGAGTATTACTGATGGGATGAAATAAAAAGATATATTTCTGATTTTGAAAAGAAATGTATGTCTTCTAAATATACTAATCTAGAGATAAAATTACTAAAAGCTATGCTACAACCATAGGTAGTTTTAAAGTGTAAATTGAAATAAAAATCATGAACTTTATGGTGGTACTACAAATGTCTCCTCAATTTAATAATGTGATTTTGGTTTCTATTTATCGATTGCCTAAATATGCACATTTTCATTCTATTCTAGACACACATTCTCTAGATAAACATTCTAAATTTTATCACAAAGAAATTATTTGGATTAATGGAGTTCTAATATCCATTTTATTTGACTATGTTCATACTTTCAAATATAACTTTAAGCCATTATAATACATTGGGAACTGGGTTAAATGTTAGTTGAGCTTTTAATCCCCAATATGATGAAAAAATCGAGCGAAAAATGCATAACAAGGAAGTCATATTATACCCTTGTTCAATGGATTACTAGAGATGTTGGGATCAATATATTTATTTAGTTGAGTTTCATTATAAAAAAAATATCAATTACAGAATAATGATTGAACCTTTTGGGGCATTATATGGGAATAGGATTCAAACACCATCATTTTGGGAACAATTCATGAAAATGATCTCAATAGAAAAATAATTAATAGAGGATGTGGATGAAAAAGTAAAGATGTTCCGGTAGCATATGAGGATAGCTAAGATCTGACAGAAAATATATACATATAATAGGAGGATAGAATATTATTTCAAATTTTGTAATCACGTTTTCCTAAAAACCACTCTATAGAAAAGTGTTATGCAATTTGGTAAGAATAGAATATTATATCAATGGTTCATTGTTCCATTTTAAATTCAGTATATGTTTTAATGTGTTTTATACTGAGTATCTTTTCCTATGATTTTATCTCATGTACACAATTTTTTTAATGTTCTGAGGTTATGAAATTATGTTCAAGATTCATCTCAATTATTGAGACTATAACTATTTTAGCTAGAAGAGAACCTTTCTTATAAGTAAAATCGTTTGCATATTATTGATATTGGATGAAAGGTATTAGAGAATAAGGCAATTCACCATATTAAGGTTTTTTGGATAAACCACATAGTTCAAGAAGAAAAATTGGTATCTAAAAATAATATGAGGGAATGGTTTCCTCACATGTTTAATAAGTAAATAAAAATCTCAAGGATGTAATTTTCAGAATAATGGGAGAATTTAACGACCCATGTACTTGTAAAATAATTTTATTTCATTCAAGAGGTAAATAGTTAAATTCTATATATATTTATTATGAAATAAAAGATATTTTCATAAATTGAGAAGTCTATAACAATTAAACATTAATATCCCCTACCAAAGTGTAAATAAAATTTATGTTTCTAATATGTTACAATATGATGTATTTATTTATTAGCATATGAAAACAAATGATTCAAAAATGATAAATTAAGTATTGTTATTTCAGTTAGTGAAAAATATTTAATTACAAATTTATAACTAGTATAATGATTTAAAAGAAATTATATTTTTATAAAATAGATTCATAAATTAATTTTTTGTGATTGTAAGATAATTATCTGAGATGTTTATTAATTTTTCAAAGGGTTTTAAAAAAAATTATAGTTTTAGAATATGTATATTTTTAATAATTAATGATTCAAATTTAGAAAAAAATTATATTTAAAAAACTATTTTAATAAAATGGGTTCATTTTTTAATTCATCATATCAAAAAAATGATTTGGATTATTTTTTTGGGATTTTTTCTAAAATCCTATATTTTTTTAATAGTAAAATGTGCTAATTTATCGTATTTATATATTATAAGTTAAATACACTATTCATTGGTTCATTGCTAATGTAATTACCATAATCTAGAACTAAACATCATTATTTTAATATACTATTTGTATTCATGATCCTAATAAATAAACTAATGACAAAAATAAAAAAAAAACCCACTCATCCACTATAAATATCACTCATCACCCCTATTGTCCCCACACCTATAAAGCCATGTATATTCTTAAAAACTACCCAATTCCCTTCCCATGACTCTTTCCTATCTTCATGACCTGATGGTCTCAGAAATATGCCAAAATCAAGTACCTTAATGAGTTTCTCAGGGTGGAGATTTCATGATGTAAGATCATCTTTCATTTTTTTTTATTTTTTTTAAATTTATTGTATATTATTTTTATCTCAACATCTCCCTTCATCCAAGTTACATGATAACTCTATTATTATACATATATGGTAATTTTATTATGTTAATGAAATATACATCATCAAATCTATCCTCTTATAATCTTATTCTAAAAAAATGAAAACATTGTATGTGATTTATTAATTTACCATCATCATGGATGATGTATTTTCATTTTATTCTACCACCATCATGTTTGGTTATAAAACGATTATTAGGGTAAAATTGGATTTTATGACACACATTACATGTTATATAATGTTTTTGAACCAATATTTAATCATTATAGCAAACAAAATTATATAATATTGTAATGGTTGTAACAATTACCAAAATAAATTAAATCAATTTCATTGATGTTTTATCTAGTGAAAAATAATCATATCATAATTGTTGGCTCCAAAATATTTATCGCAAATAAAGGAAGAAAAAGAATCCCGCACGCTACATCATGAAGCCCCGACGCGTAGCGCAACTGAACACCGCGGCCACCGCGAAGCACCGGAGGCGGTAACGCTCCGCGAACGTCCTGACGTTCGTGAGCCCGCTGCGAAGCCCCGGAGACGGTACCACTCCACGAACTCCCTGACATTCACGAGCCCACCACGAAGACCCCGAGGCAGTAACGCTCCGCGAACTCCTTGACGTTCACGGGCCCGCCACGAATCACCGAACCCCCCTTCGCGTCGTGTGAGCTCTACTTTGCAGCGCCCCATGCCTATAAATACTGGGATCCCCCTGAGTCCAATTGATGGACAATCCGACCTTTCAACTTCTCAACTCCCGAATCGCGAAGCACCCTTAACCCGGGGAATCATGACCTCCGTGAGTTATTTTTGCTTCGCAAGATTCCTTCTCCTTGTCTCGTTTTGAGCCCCTCTTCTGAGAGGGATGCCCTTCATGAAGCCTAAGGGCATTCGCGAAGGATGGGGATTCCCAAGGGAACCCGGGAAGCTGCGAAGCGTTTATGCTTCGCGAAACACCCATCCTGTACTAGTGATCCACATACCAAGGTCAGGTTGTTGTACATCGCAAACCATACTGCTTCACAGCACCTTGCTTCGCAAGGTACCTCTTCTTCGCGAGGCAGTGCTCTGCAAACACTATTCCACTTCACGAAGCACCTCCCATTCACACCCATGCCCCATGATAAGGCCAAGGCACTCCACTTCATGAAGCACACCACTTTGCATGGTAGTTCTTCCCACAAGACCTTCCAGGTTTTCACCATGTGATTTAAAATTCCCATGGACAACACCACTCATAGCATTGCTTCACCTAATGCTTCTTCGCATAGGCAAGCTAATGGCTATTGAACCTTTGCATAGCCACGCTAACGTGGACCCCTCGATGGTTCATTCTATGACCCCCCTTGACCATGGACTTACCGGTACATTACCTCCCCTAAGGAGCAGATGGTGCCGGTCATGTAAGTCCTAGGGGTGTAGAGTAAACCCACCTTGTTCGAGCTATAGGATGTTAAACTACCAAGCACCTCGTCCTCAACACATGACGTTAAACTATGATATGTCCCTGTTCCTCGCACGCAGGGTCCCCCCGTCTCGGACATTATTTACGCCCACTGGTCTTCACGGAGATGGGATCACCCCTCCACAAGGTATGATATCCTCCTTATCAGAGAGACGTATGTCCATGGGAGAAGGGAAAACACCCTTGTCTAAGCCCTCAAGCCTCTCTTGCGGAAGGTAGTACCCATGCACCTCCGTACTTCCCCACTACCAAGGCCTGTGGAGGGCCTGTTAGGGAATGAGGAACCTTCCATCTTTAGTCCCAAATCCCTCTCCCGCTGTGCTTTGCTGCACTTTGGGCCTCCATCCTAGAGTACGTCCCAGCACCATGGGATGCCTAACGCGTAAGCCCCTCTTCGCTTCTCACGGACGCACCCTTCACGACGTGATCGTCAGGTCCCTGCTGCCTCTTGTTTATCACACCGAGCATGACTCACGTGGGCTTAGAGTAAGAATCGACCATTCAAAT
Source organism: Viscum album (assembly GCA_963277665.1). NCBI lineage: Eukaryota > Viridiplantae > Streptophyta > Magnoliopsida > Santalales > Viscaceae > Viscum > Viscum album. The sequence continues at coordinate 1,533,362,835 of OY728158.1, read as the reverse complement.
TCCCTCGTCCATCATGACATTAAACTGTATGCCCTCATCCAGTATGACGTTAAACTGTATGCCCCCGTCCAGCATGACGTTAAACTGTATGCCCCTGTCCAACATGACATTATACTGCACATCCATTTGAACTATGAGGACTTTGATCCATGTCAAGGCACGGTGCGTAGGAAGAATCCACTAGGATCAAGCCCACCGCCTGGAATTTCTTCACGTCAGGTTCCACCCTCATCCATCCTGACGTTAAACTGCATTCCAGTTCGACGACAAGCCAATGTGACCAACCCAAACTACGAGGACTTTGATCCATGTCAAGGCACAGTATGTAGGAAGCCTCCCTGAGGTTCAAGCCCATCTCCCATTAGACCAAGGTCCTTTCTTTATGTCGGTTCAACAACACCCACCATTATTCCTGAACTACAAGGACTTTGATCCATGTCAAGGCATGGTGCGTAGGAAGCCTCACGAGGTTCAAGCCCACCACTAGTGGACCCCCGGGTTCACCTTCACGTCAGTTCGCCGACGAAGCCCTTTAAACTACGAGGTCTTTGATCCATGTCATGAAATGGTACGTATGAAGCCTCCCAGAGGTTCAAGCCCACCACCTGGTGGTCACTCTTACCCTCTTCACGTCAGTTCACCAACACCTGGGCAGCCTAGTGTGTAAGCCCCACACCATCTGGACCAAGGTCCTCACTCGCGTCGGTTCGCCAACACACCATTATGAACTATGAGGTATTTGATCCATGTCAAGGAATGGTACGTAGGAAGCCTTCATGAGGTTGAATACCATCGCCACCTAGACCCCTGGTCCTTCTTCACGTCGGCCTTCCGGCGTCCAACCTGAACTACGTGGTCTTTGATCCATGTCAAGGCATGGTATGTAGGAAGCCTCACGAGGTTCAAGCCCACCACCAGTGGACCCCCGGGTTCACCTTCACGTCATTCTTCTGACAATACCCATCGGGACAATGTCCACCTTCACGTCGGTTCACCTGAACCATCCTTAACTACGCGTACTTTGATTCCCTACCACGGGGATACGTAGGAGGTCTCCTCGAGGCTCAAGACCAACTTCACTGTCGCCCTTGCGATGGTTCCATTTCATCGTCCTCCACTTCATTCATCCATCCTAATTCTCACCCGAGCCGCCACATCTTCTTGAGATCACACCACTACACTCCCCTCCATAGCATCCGAGAAGTCGCCCATGAGCTGACCCCGATATCGGCATCCCTTCAAGGGGGATTCCTTAATCTGATCCACTCCAGCTAGTGTTCTAATCAGGCCGATCTGTCTCCTCTATATGTTAAGCCTGCGACATACCCTATGTTAAACATAAGAAGATGAGGAAAACCTCGGATACATGCTTATGGCATATGAATCCCTGCGCTCGATGTGGGATGCCTCGGGCTTCCAGGCCCTCGAGAAGCCCTATAATAAGGGACAGAAGACAGACACACCAATTCCCCAGCATTCAGACACGTTACCGATGCCTCGACGTGACTAATCTCCCGAATGAAGGTTGCTGCCCTGACCGGACCCTTTGGAATGTCCTAACAGATGCAGTATAATTAACTGGCGTCGATGGAAACATGGAATTGGGAAGAGTTTCACGAACAACGTATTAAATCTATGAGGGAGACCCGGAATAGGTGACGAGTTCTGAGGAGGAATCCATAAAAGGAATAACCGACATCCCATTATCCCGGTTTCGATCAAGGAGCCGACGTCTATGAATAAAAAGTGGATTCCACCTACCTTTGGATAGCGGGAATGTGGGGCAACACAATGAAAATGGCGCCTGTCGCGCCCTGGCGGATGGACGTGCGCGCCCCAACGAAAGCGTCAGAAATAGAAATGGTGAACCCGACGTGAATTTCTTTTCCTCAATATGAGGATTAGTAACGTTTGAGACATCAGTAGATTGACGTGTCACCATATCCAGATATCTGGCGCCTGGTCCCGCTATGAAAATGGTGGGCCTAGCGTGAAACTCACTGGAATTTGGGGCAGTAGAACGTGGGGCATTCCATTCTGCAACGTGTTGGCGTGGATCCCTCTTACCAACCACAGAGGGCGGAATGATGCTGGGGCACTAGTTGTCAATATGTTTCCTCACAGTACTGATGAGTTGATCTCCCTGCCTCCCAGGAACCAGGTTGCTGCTTTGGAAACACGACCACCGCCCGCTCACCTACGCAGGGACGGGGGCAACACTAGCACAACCACTCCATGTGGCTCCACTACGGCCAAAATGGCCTCTACATCTGTGAATATGAGGTGCCCACTTCCCCTCTCCCCATCAGAGATCATCCAACGAAGGGTGATCAATGACCTTGTACGCATGTACGAGGAGGATGGGGTCATCCCAAATCGGGCTATGGCCTTCCTGGACATGGAGGCATCCAGGCCCCACCATCAACGCCGCCCTCAAAGGCCGCACAGGGAGCCCCTGCTCCCCACCCCAACATTCAATCATTTCGGGAGCATGTCCCCGGAATGCCTCGATGACTCCTCGCCTTATGCTAATGAGGCGGGTGATATCTGGCTCAGCCCGATCAGAGTCCCAAACCAAGGTCTCCAGGAAAGGGCCCTCGTCCGGCCGCGTCTGCGCCACCGTTCGGCTTTGCCAGAGGAGAAGGTAGGATATGCCCCAGCACCACCTGCGCCAGCTCATCTGACCTGGAGTCAGCGTCGGGCCCGAGCTAAGGACGCTCGTCAAGGGGCATCGACATCAACAGCTACTATGGCCTGAGCCACCACTGGCGTGCATCATGGAGTCCCTGCATACACTGAGAAGGGGCACTCCTTCACCCGACCAGGACTAAGGCCCCAACCACCCCATGGGCAGGTTGGGTTGGCTCTCGGGGTCGCAGGCCAGAGCGGTGATCACCGCGAACCAATCTGCGGTGATCTCAGCCCGTACGGAGGGCCTCCCCGTACCACCATTCCACAAAGCATGGGCCTTCCCCGCTCCGAAGGTTTTCATGGAGGTATGCCTCGTGCTACCCCCATCTCGAATGAAGACCTGCCCCGTGGCAGTGATGCTCGGTGCGGAAGCCTCTCTCGTGCCCACCATTAATAGAACGGAGTTCCTCCTCCTTTTCCTGACCGTCAATGTGAAGGTATTGCCCATCTGGTATTTCTCCAGCATGGGGGTCCTCCCTACGTCTTCTCTATAACTGGAAAAGGTCCTCCTCACCCCGGCAACCCGAGGGGTGAAGGACAACCTCGCTCTACCCGCACCAAGCATGGAGGTCCTCCCCATGCTCCTGCTGGTTCCAACAAAGGTTCCACCCACATGGGTGTTGTCCATGGAGGTCATCCCCTTATTCCATTCGACATTTCCCTGGTGCCCCTCACACCCCGGCTGTCTTAAGTGGGATTCCTCTCCGCCATGGCGCCTGTGCTGCTCCGAGACTACATGTCGAGAATAAACATTGTCCTAAAGAGCCATCTAGGGGCATGAGAGCGGGTCACCTCCGCCACAAGAAGAGTCCTGGGAAGGCCCATGTGGATGTCAAAACAACCTGTTTCTCAGATTCTGAAGCAGAATGTGACGCAGCGATGTAACCTTCACCTCGCTCCTCTATGTCAAGGACTGGGGCAGGAACAAGGCGTGTCAGCCTCGTTCTCCCAGAATGTGAAGTCCACCGGATTCCCGCCTCTCTACACAGGTAAATCCAGGAGGAAGAAATTATGGAGATTCCACAGGTTCCAACCACGCAATCACCATAGTCACCACCAGAAGCGCCCTCTACCTCTACCAGAGATCACAGAGAGCTACTTTGGGGACCAACGACGGAAGAGCAATGACATGAACCATCACCGATGAATGCAATTCCTACTCCAGAAGTTGTGGATATCAGCCCATCGTATCGTGATATTGTGGTCTGGTCACCTCAATCTTCAGAGGATGGCCCGAAATTTGGCGGCCAGTCAGCTCGTTTGCCGTATTCTCCGCCGCCCAGTTTACTGTCCCAGCTGTCTGCCTCGGTACCGTTACCGGTCCCTCAACTGCATCTGGTTGAAGAGTGGGGAAATACGGGGATAGACCCTGTGTCTGGGCCCAAGAGCTTCTAGAACATTCTCATAGCGGGTCACTTCCCGGAGAAGTTTTGGCCGACGGTAGTGCCAAACTTTTCCATGCTGGAGTCCCTTACCCCAGAGGAAGTAGGGTGCTTTCGCCGAACCCTATGGGAGACAGACTTCCTCCTTCGTTATGAGTGAGTAGTGTACCCTAGGAGACGAGAGCATTTTGTGGGAATCAGTGAGCAATGCCGCCTGATCAATTTGGTCGCACTCCCTGTGGCCTAGTGCCCTGAGTCGCCAGGCTGCCAGAGCACCCTTCAATGGAAATGCATTCAGAGTTCCAAAGTACTCTACAGAGTCATCAGGGAAGCTACCCCATGTGAAAGTCCATAGATGGGGACACTGTGACACCCTCCTCTTCAGTCCTATCCAACGACCGCCTGATTCGTTAGGCGACATTGAGGACATGCCCCCGAGAGATGTCATAGTCCACATGGCTGACATAGTGGACAAGGATTATGAGCTTGAATTTCTTGATGGAAACATACCTCTTGGGGGTGTACTACCACTTCTGGACCCATCAGGGAGGGTTACCCATCAGTAGAGGAGCCTTCTAGGCCTCCCTGTACCCACCGAGTCACTGGTACTCAGTCGAAATGCCGGTAAGGGTAAGGAGAAAGTTGGAATAGTCAAGCACTCCGACTCATCCGTCTCTGTACAGAAGACGGACGAAGATCCCGAGAAGGTCGCGTTGCGCCAATAGCTTGCTGAGCAGAAGAGGCTGGTTGAAGAACTCATAGCCGAGCACGCTGCAGAGCGGCGACCCGACTATGGTAATCCCATGCTGGGGCAGCAGGGGCAAGAACAATTTCCACCCTGCGAGATGCCTCCGGGAAACCCTAATCATGCTACTTCCGCAGACAGGGCAGAAGCCGAAACTCACAGAAAGAGGTCGCGATACGTCTCGCCAAACCCTCTTGAACGATGGGTCAATCTGAGGAATCCATCCCGGGTTCCCCCAGCCACTCCACAGGTCGTTCCGCCAGTCGCTCCACGAGCTGCTGAAGCCATCCACCATGTCGAAGAACCTGGAAATGCACTTGTGATTAGGGATCCCTGTCAAGACATGGACCCCCACCCGAATGATATTATAGCTGCACTCATCGCTCGCCTCGAAGCATTGGAAACGCGGCAGGTGGCAGTCCCACCGGATGGAAAGACATATCCCGCATGGGTGGATGATATGCCCGCAACCCCGGGTTTTGGGAACCCCACATTCTCTCCCTTCAACGGGATAGGGGACCCACCGCAACACATAGCCCATTTTCCTTCTAGCTGTGGCCCCATTCTGAGGACTTCGGCCCGGCAAGAAGCCCCAAGATCCGATGATTTGTGCAGAGATTGGAGGGCCCCACATTCGTCTGGTAAAACCCGCTCCCTATCGGATCGGTGCCGGTTGAGAGGATATCCGCCGGTAGTTCCTATACCATTTCAGCACCACCACACGAAAGACCAGCATCACAGACCTCTTCAACTACAAACAAATTCCTAATGAGCGAGTCACAGATTTCATCGCCCGGTGGAAAGGGCTTACATACTCCCTCGACATGCCACTGACTCAGGATCAATTACTGACAATGTGTTTAGGGATTGTTAAAATAGAGCTGGTTCCTTCCCTGATCACCCAGAACTACCCTGGAGGTTTCTGGGATTTCTCAGATAAGGCTCGGCGCCTTGAGGAGGCTCTACAATAGGCCAGTTAAGCACATTTTTCCCCCTGAGATCCCATCCATGAGGGCTGCCAGAGCTGAACCCGCCACAGTGGCCCAAATAGAATCCCCCAAGCAGCTAGAATTACAAACAGCAGCACCGATCTCGCAACCCCGTAGAGGTCCTCTACCTTAAACGCATGGTCCTGCCCAGCAGCGACCACCTCATAATCGACAGGTTCCCCCACGCAATGTGCCACCACCAGCTAGGCGAGACAATCAGGCACCGCCTCCTTGGAAACCCCCTCCGGCCCCTCTTCAGAGCCAGGCTCCCAGGGCCCCCTATCCGGAAAGAAGGCACTAGACATATTCGTTCAAAGAGAATCAGGTCCCTGGCTACTTCTGAAGTGCTCTAGAGCAAGGGCTTGTACGCCTACCCGAGTGCAGAAGGCTGGCAGAGGCGAATCTCACTGATCACCCCAACTACACTCCCTATCATCAAATTCTGGGGCACACCCTCAAGCAATGCTATGTGTTTAAAGACTGGCTTTAAGACCAGGTCGACAACAACATTCTCAGGTTGGACCCGGCCTCGACACAAGTAGCCGGTGTCTTTGTAAGGTTAGAGATCAGTAGCGATAGCGAAGGTGAGTGGCAGCAGGTTCCCAGGCGTGAGTCCCAGAAATACGACAACTGGATCCATGCTATCATTCGGGCATGCCTGAATCAGCCAGATCCTTCAGAGGATGTAGTCGGTACCTCTTCATCGTCATCATAGCAGACCTCTTACCAAAAGGGCAAGAAGCGACGACACAAGAAGAAGCAACGCGCTCCACCACTTCCATTGTCATCCCGAACTCTTGGTGACTTTATGCCCCCGGAAATGGGGATTTCTTTCAGAATCTTCCCGGTGGTTGATGATTCGTCGAGCGATAGCCAGGGGTATGCTTTGGTTAACACTGTGGAGCTGATAAATCCCTATATGGATCCCAACGAGGGGGAACGCCAGGCGAACCTCCCCAAAATTCCCAGCTGACATCAACGTCAGCGGAACCACAACCCCGCCAGTCGTTGAGGAACGTCCTCGGGCACATTAAGTCAGGTCGTGCACGCTAATGAAACCAGACATCATGCTCAGCGCAGAGCTCAGAATGCGAAACCTCATCTGATGCCCTCAGATCTACCGCCACTGCCGTTTGTGATACTAGATCAGGCAGAGCTGCCTCGCCCGTACCACGGTCAGTCTTGCCCGGCTGTAGGCCAATCTCTATTGTCCAGTCCTAATTAGGTGGCTACTATCCAGGCTTCACCTAGAAGGTAGCGGGATGTACCCAGTACTAGTCAGCCACAGGTTCAACCGGCAGTACCCACTATGCCTCCAAATGTAGAACGACCTCCTGTAAGCAGAGGCACGTGTTTGGCACAAACGTATGATGTCCTGATGCACCTGGCCGGCATTCCAGCAAATATTTCTATCCTTGAGGCCCTTAGCCTAACATCTGAAATGCGCGAAGCACTTGCTGAGGCCCTAAGGATCCCCCTTCAGTTTGAGACAAAGGTAGCAGCTGTAGAAGCCTTCAATGCTGAGGTAATTGAGAATGTCGAATGCCAGGCAGTTATCTCGTTCTCCGGTGAAGATGATGACCCTCCCATACAGGGGCATATTCGCCCACTATACATCACTGACCACTTCAATGGTGTGGAAGTCTGCCACAACCTCTTTGACACGGGTTCTAGGATCAAACTAATCTCGACTCGATCACTGCGAAAGATGGGTCTATCTGAAGATGATTTAACTCCCACCGACCTCAGAATCCAAGGATATGACATGACCTAAAAATCCCCGGTCGGCAAGATCCACCTGAAGACCCAGTTCTGTGGCTTAATTACCAGCACCGAGTTCATGGTTGTCTCACAGGACACCGCCTACAACGCATTGATGGGCAGGCCATGGCGCCATCTGCACGTAGCGGTCCCTTCACCGTATCACCAATGCCTCAAATACTCCCTCAATGGTCGAGTAGGTGTGCTACAAGGAGATGCATCTCCTTTTGCATCTTGTGAATCCCTCTATATGGATGCCGACTATTACAAAAGAAAGGAGAAGCAAATCCTAGAAAATGAGGATGAACCCACCCCGGTCACAAGTGATCCCTGGGCAGGCCTAGATGACGCCTACATCTTCCCGATCCATCGATTGGAGGCCATGACCCCCGACATGGGGCAGTGTTTTTTTTATTCAGGTACGAAAGGAAGGCATGTTCCCATGTCCAAGAGATGGCAGAAAATCACCTCGTACACCTACACCAACCAGGATCAGGAGATCCCGGAACCTCCTACCCCTGTGCGGTATTGGAATGTCAGGCTTATGACAACGGTAGTATGTCATACGTGTCCCTTCTACCGATATTGAATCAACCAACTCCGGACGACACGTCACCACTGCTTTGATGTCATCAAACGTGGCCCCTTAGGCCAAGTCCAGATGATATAGGATCGACTGCCTTCATTGTTAAGGTCACAGTGGTGCATGGGTCTCTTGATATGATGGCCACTGCCGCCCAAGACGACACCAGCTGCCTGTCAGGGTTTGATAGCTCAGAAGAATCTCCCTTTGCGAGAAATCCCTCCACAGGTGGAGAAAAAGATCTATAGGATGCTCCCCCCGCGTTTGAGAAAGGATTCTCTACCATAGTTGATGAACTAGTATAGGTGAACCTTGGTAGTGAGGCGATCCAAGACCCACATTGATAAGTGCATCCATATCCCCCGAGGTGAAGAAACGTTACATAGACTTTCTCAAACAACACTGTGATGTGTTTGCCTCGAGTTATGGTGAGATGCCAGGACTAGATTCGCAGGTTGCCGTTCACCGCCTGGGCCTCCCTTCAAACCATCGTGGGTTTAATCAGCCTCCCAGGAAGATGCAACCTTCTCACAGTGCTATGGTTAAGGCCGAATTTGACAAGCTTATCAAAGCCAACGTCATCAAGGAATTCTAGTACCCCAAGTGGCATTCCAACATTGTGCCAGTCATAAAGAAGAATAGGCTGATCAGAGTCTACATCGACCTCTACGATCTCAATCACCACTTCCCAAAGGATGACTTTCCCCTCCCAGTGACCAAGTTATTGATTGATTCCATGACCGGGTTCCAAGCCCTCTCTTTCATGGATGGGTATTCTGGGTACAAATAGATCCGGATGGCCCCTGAGGAAGAGGAATCCACTGCCTTTAGGGATCCCCAAGGTACCTTTTTTTACCAGGTTATGCCCTTCGGCCAGAGAAATGCAGGTTCCACTTATCAGCGGGCCATGCATCTCATATTCAGGCCGATTCTTGGGACGCTGGTGGAGTGCTACGTGGATGATCTAGTGGTCAAATCTCGCCAGTGCCAGGACCATTTGAAAGACCTTAAGAAAGTGTTAGGTTTCCTCTGTTACCGCCACCTGAAGATGAACCTGATAAAGTGTGCCTTCGGGGTCACCTCCGGGAAGATTCTCAGCTTTTTTGTTAGATACTGGGGCATTGAGATCGACCCAGAGAAGATCAAGGCCATCAGAAAAATGCCTCCCCTGAGCAATATTTGGGAACATCGAGATCTCCAAGTCCACTTAGCCTATATACACTGATTCATCGTGAATCTGGCCAGCAAGTGTAAGCCCATTTCCTGGCTCAAAAAGAAAGGCGCCGCCTATGAATGGGATGAAGAGTGTCGGACCGCCTTGGAGGAAATCAATTAGTATCTGCTCCAACCTCCGGTTTTGATGCCACCCATCTCCGTAAATCCATTGGTTCTTTATGTGACCACCCTAGAATGGTCCCCCGGTGCACTTCTCACCCCGAAGAACAACGAGGGTATGGAGAACAGTCTCTAATATCTCATCTGCATGCTTCTCGATACGGAGATTAGGTACTCCCCTATCGAAAAGAGCTGCCTTGCACTCGTTTTTTGCTGTGTAGATGTTGCGGCATTACCTACAAAACCATGATGTACAATTGGTCTCTCGGATAGAACCACTGATGTACATTCTGAACTACCCCATTTTGACTAGCCGACTTGCACGGTGGGCAGTGATCATCCAACAGTTTGACATCAGGTTCTTCCCTCAGAAGGCCATCAAGGGATAGGCATTGGAAGACTTTTTAGCTGCCCATCCAACCTCCACAGATCAATCCTTGGACATGGCTTTTCCTGATGAGGCAATCCTCTCGGTCGATCATGCCATATCATGTTGGAAAATTCACTTCGACGGTGCCTCCCAGAGCCCCACCGGTAGGAGGATCAATGATCCTAAGCTCAACAGAGTGGGTTTGGGTATCGTGTTCATCACCCTGGCGCAAGCCGTCCTGTTGTATTCATCCATGTTGTCAAAAGGCTGCACCAACAACGAGGCAGATTACCAAGCTCTCATCATCGGCCTCGATTTGGCCCTCGAGATCAATGTTCCCTATCTATATGTGAAAGGAGATTCCGAGCTGGTAATAAAGCAGGTCAATGGCGACTATGTCATCAGGAAGCTGGAGCTTGTGCCATTTCTGGAGTGAACCCTCCATCTAATGGACCAGTTCTCTTCTCGACCAGAGGTTACACAAGTCCCTCAGTCCCAGAATGGACGAGCTGACACTTTGGTCGGCATAGCTGCGTCGCTCGCAGAACCCGAGCAAGACGATTTGATCATACATGTGGCACACCGGAGATTCATTGGCCTCATCACCCCAGAGGAGGACGACGACCTACGGATAAGTCATCTTACTGTCGTGCCTTCTACGTCAGGAGTCCCAGGTTCATCAGACACAGCGGTTGAGGCCACTCCCAACTGGAGGACACCTTTTTTCGAGTATCTCCAAAATGGTTGCCTCTCGGACAGTCGGGCCGAGCACCAGCGAATCCAATGACGCGCGCTGCAATTTAACCTCTAGAGTGGTCCCAGTCTTGAGCAGATCCTCTATAAGTGGAGCTTCATTGGCATTCTTCTCCATTTCATTCAATGAGATGAGATTTCTCAGGTTATGCAAGAGGTTCAAGCCGGTTCCTATGGTGCCCACCAAGCTGGGCCAAAGCTGTCCCATCAAATCCGGAGGTTGGGGTACGTCTGGCCCTCTATGATCCATGATTGTATTGAGTTTTCCAAGAGATGCCACGCATTCCAAGTTCATGCCAACTTCCTGCATCGTCCGTCGGAGTCTCTCTACTCAACCAAGTACTCTTGGCCATTTTCTGTGTGGGGACTCGATGTAGTGGGACCATATCCACTGGCGACAGATCGCCAGTGTAGGTTCATCCTAACTTCTACAGATTTCTTCTCCAAGTGGGCAGAGGCAATTCCACTCAAAGAGATCAAGGCTCGTTCCATCATCAACTTTGTGAGGTCCAATATCATCCACCAGTTTGGGGTCCCTCACGATGTCCTCACCGATAACGACACAAACATTCGAGCAGCCGAGCTAAAGAAATTGTATGCCAAGTACAATATTCGTTCGAACCATACCTCCCGCTATCATGCACAGGCAAACAGATAGATCAAGGCGTTCAAAAAAACCCTCTCTAACATTCTGCAGAAAATGGTTGGTCAGAAAAAGAAAAGTTGGCCAGACAAGCTCCCCAACGCCCTTTGGGATTATCGGACGACGACTCGCAATTCCACCCAGGTGAACCCATATTCCATGGTGTATGGGGCTGAGGCTGTCCTACCCATTGAGATCCAGCTGCCATCGTTACACATCGCACTCTATGACTAGTAGGCACTAAATGAGGTGGCCAAAATTTGTCTAGCTGAATTGGAAGCACTGGACGAGAACAGGCTTCGTGCCCTACACAATCTGGAAAGGCATCAGAATAAGATAGCAAGGGCCTTCAACAAGAAGGTTTGCCTTCTCTCTTTTCTACAAGGTGACCTAGTGTTGGAACATCGAGCACTAATGATCCCAGGTAGGAAACCGCCCAGGCTAGAGCCCAAATGGGAAGGACCTTAAGTCATCCATAAGGTTTACCTCAACGGAGCATAATCCTTGGTGACCACGAATGGTGAGCGCATAACTCCTCCCACCAATGCCAAGTTCCTTAAGCAGTACTTTGCCTAAGCATATTTGGTCCTGCATAACCTTAAATTGCACAGTCCCGCACGACCCTAAACTATGAGTCACGGTCCCGCACGACCATAAACTACGCGTCATGGTCCCGCATGACCTTAAACTACGTGTCACGGTCCCGCATGACCCTAAACTGAGCATCACTATCCCACACAGCCCTAAACTGCACGTTATGGTCCTGCATGACCCTAAACTACACCACAGTCCTGCGTGACATTGAAACTGTGATATCGTCCTACAAGACGATAAACCACATAATGGTCTGAGCTCAATGACCTTAAACAAAGATCTCCCTCTGTCCTCACTGTAAGACGTTAAACTGCAAGCCAATTTGGTCCTCCTGACCGAGGCCCATCCTTAGGCCCCTTGGCCTCTTCGGGCCCTTGGCCCCCTTCCTTACTGTAAGACGCTAAACTGCAAGCTGGTCCGGTCTCCCGGACTAAGGCTCGGCCTCAGGCCCCTTGGCCTTCGTCGACTCAGACTCTCTTGTGGGATCGCACGGTGTGGTGTGGAATACATCATAATTCACGTCGGGTTACCTTCCGTACCATACATATAACCAAATGAGACTCATATCTGGTCCAACACGACATTAAACTGCCCTTCAAGAACTATGTGTGGCTTGATTCCCATCATAATGGGATACGTAGGAACGCTCGGACGCATCATCTTGAGCCCAGCACCAAGCTCTCCTCTTTCAATTCCCCCTGGGTATAGTTTCCTTAAAGGATCCTTGCATGACGAGGAGTAGGATTTCTTATTCCCGCTCATACAAGGATTATAAGGGTCGCACCATGTGGCCACTACCATTCTTCTATCCTCCCACGTCCTCGCTGAATGACGTTAGACTACATGGCCTTCAAGAACTATGTATGGATTGATTCCCATCCTAATGGGATACGTAGGAACGCTTGGACATTTTGTCTGTCGGCCTAGCCCAAATCCAAAAATATTCCCCTCGGGTCAAGACATATGGAAGGATGCACACTTTTTCCCAACTCACATAGAGGAAGCCTCGGTCCGACTGCATGTCCCCTAAGGATGTTCGCCTCTTTCGTGGATGGATACAACTATGCTTCACTCACTCCTTGAATGGGACTCCATCACTTTCCTCACCCGGAGGGACCACCAAGAGTGGACTAGATACAACTCCCAAGGGTTCTCCTATCGATACGGGCCAACGCCCCCGAGGGTCTCTGAGGAACAAGCTGATACAAGTCCCGTGTTGCCAATTTGGTCAATGGTCGACGCTCATTTGTTGCTCCCATATCAGGTCACCATAGGGACGCTATGTTTCAAACATGGTTAACATTGTCTTGGATCTTCAAGTCCACCCCAAGATGTCCCAAACATCGAGTGCAGTGATTCGTTCTGCACCATCTTGAAGTGACAAACTTCCCTCCGGGTGGCGCCAACGGTCGGGCCCCCAACCCCGATTCTCTGATAAGGGATGTATGGCATGGTGTAGGATTATTCCTTCTTTCACATCGGGTTACTTACCATGCCGTACACCTCCTTGGATGAGATACAGTTTTCTCTTTACTCGTCCTCATTGAAAGATGTTAAACTGTAAATTGGCCAGGCCACCATGACTGATGCCTAACCTCAGACCCCTTGGCCTCTCCGGGCCCACGACCCCCGTCTTTGTTGCAAGACGTTAAACTACAAGTTAGCCAGGCCATCCTGACCGAGGCCTGACCTCAGGCCTCCCTCACCGAGGCCTACCCTCAGGCCCCTTGGCCTTTTCGGGCCCCTTGGCCCCGATTCATTCTTACAGAACTCTGTGGTATGGTGTGGGATTATGTTCTCATTACCCGCCTCATCGTACACCTCTTTGTTAGTATATTCTGCCCCGGGTATCCCTTCATAACTGCATGTGGCTTGATTCCCATCCTCAAGGGATACGTAGGACCACCCAAATGTCTATGCTTCGGGTCCAGCCCCATCTTCTGAAAACCTCCATCCCACCTTGGTCCCTTGGCCTACTCTTCCTCCATGGGAGGATTATATGTTCTGATATGGGATTTTGTCCTCATTCACGTCGGTCTTGTAATTACCATGCCCTGTACCTCTCCCTCATGAGCTGTTTCGTCGACCCTTTCCGACTGTTCACCAATGTGCCTAAGGGTACTCCGGTTTATTACTTATAACGCCATACTTTATTCGGACAAGTCCGCACCCACATTCCAGGATTTGTGTATCCCTTCATCAGGGCATCCATCATCTTTCACACCCGGTCGGACCTTCATGAATGGCCTGGATACAAATCCCACGGGCTCTCCTACCGTTACAGGCCAACGCCCCCGAGGGTTTCGCACAACAAATAGAAAAAAAAACCTACGTTGCGAAGATGGTCAGCGGTCGATGCTCGTTTTTTTCCCACCTCAGGATAACGTGATATGGAGACTGTTTTTCTGCCACTGTTAATGGTTATCCTCCATCGCAACGCCAACCCCATTAAGCCCAAAATGTCGGTTACATGATTCAAATCCTTCTCCATTCTCATCATGATCAAGTGAAGTTTCGAAACTCTTGGTACTATTCCTTCATGCACATTTGCGCATTGGGGGAACAAAGCCATGTCAAAGATGTCCTTCGGGGATCATCACCGACTCCCCCTAGTTGGATGTTTTAGGTATTGAGATAAGGATCTTCCCCCATTGTTTCCCACACCGAGTTTAACTCACGTGGGCTTAGGGATTGGGCTGATGTCTGTGCTTACCTGGAACGTTGTCATTTGCCCCAGGTCTGAGCTCTAAAGACCACAAACTAAGATCTCCCAAGAACTACATCTTGCTTGATTCCCATCCTCATGGGATACGTAGAAATTCCCATACCTCCTATCTTTAGTTCCAACTTGAGTTCAGCATCCTACCTTTAGGACCCTGACTATGGGATTATATGGTGTGGTGTGGTATTATGTCCTCGTTCACGTAGGTTGTGTCACATGACACCATACACATTCCTCGCCTAGCATTGTCTCTGCTACGTCTATGTTGTATGAAGTTAAAATGCATGCTTGGTCCTATCATACGACCCTAAACTGTGACATTATCTTCCTGGCCGCATGATGAAAAACGGCACTGCATTGTGATGACCTCGTTGTAGAGGACATCACGTTGGGTATCGGTCACTTACCATGCCATTTGTCAACGCCTATCATGACCTGATTCTTGTGGAGGCACCAGGGCTTGCTACCCTAGGCCTTTCTCTTCTCAAAAAAAAACCACTCATCTTAAAGGAAAAACAAGATTTATCAAATTCCGCTTCTTTTAGTTCAAGGGCCATGCCCGCACTCCCCTTTTTCCCTGGAACTGGTACCTTACCATGCCACCCTTTAGAACTACATATGGCTTGATTCCCATCCTCATGGGGTACGTAGGAACGCCTAACCACTCTGCTTTGGGACCAACCTAATCCTCACTCTTGGTCTCTCGACCTGGAGAGTTTCCTCCAGGGGGACGTGGTGTGATTTGGACTCCAAGTCCTCATTCACGTCGGTTTCATAACTACCACACCATATGATCCTGAGGCTCTTCTCTTTCACACCACTTCCTATCGTATGACGTTAAACTATACGAGTCCATATGTCCTCAACACATGACACTAAAATGAGGTTCTACCCTAAGCAAGTTCGGGATGCCCCGTGTTAATCATGGGATGCACCAGAGCCTCTGCCAGAGAGGATATCACCTTCCAATGCTGATCTATGACGTTACACTATGCTTCTAGAACTACGTGTGGCTTGATTCCCACCCCCATGGGATACATAGAGACACCCTGGTATTTTTCCTAGGTTCCAGCCCATATGAATCATTAATACTATCCTTCCCCTTTCCGCCCCCCTAGCTGGACCCCTCTCCAGAGAGGACCTTTCATATAGAAGGAAGGATCCATAATCAAACCGATGCACCCATCTGGCATACTCTCACCATGGTGGTGTAATTAAATGAGTGTTGGATTTTGATCAGACAAACCATCACTCCATATTCCACACATTTTGTGCCCCTTTTCAGACCCTCATCCCCTTTCATGTCTGAAGGGACCCCCTAACAGCCTGGTATCATGCCGCATCAGCTCACCTACTGTCCTGGGCCAACATTCTGGAAAATTTTTCATGCTTGGAAGGACCACCTAACAGTATGGATGCTTGACCTAGGGTCCGCCTACTGTCTTGGGCCAAGGTCCTGAGGGATTGATCAACAACATTTGTGACCTGGTCTCGTGTTTCAAACATGGTCAATAGTTGACCCTCATTTATTGTACCCTTTTCAGACTAACACAATATGGATACTGTTTCTCTGCCACAATTAATGATTGTCCTTTATTATCATGCCATCCCCATAGTGTTCCGAATCTTGGGCATCCTAATTCACACTTCCCATTTCCCTCCTTTCGGACCGGTTTCAGCGCCCCTGGGGTTGCACCGTTCATGCATAAGAGCACGCTGAAGAAACGGTCATTCGGCTAATTTGAGAACTCCCTTCTCCAGCCAGGTCTCTCCTATTTTTTCGAAAATCTAGATTGGTTATCCAATCCTCAGACGCTCGAAGCCTGGTTTGCACTCCTATGTTGGGTGGGACAATGAGGCAGCTATCTCCTGTTTCTCACATCGGGCTTGACCCACGTGAGCTTGGGGAATTGTCACTGGACATCCCGTAAACATTGTAGGGATGTAATGAACTGATGAAAACAGTTGAAATCATGCATTTTATGGCATTCAAAAGAAAAAAATATTGAATCATGAAAGTACCATTGAATTTTTTTTAATTGTTACAGTACCCGGGGGTTGACTTCCCCCATGGATGGATTGAACCCATCAAAAGAGAGTTGCACCTCCGCCACCCTTTGACTTGTGGCGTCCCAGAATTACTGTCGCTGACTCAGATCCCGATCCTCCTCAGCATCGGCAGGGCGCACTTCGTTAGCCTTGGCCCTGGCCCTCTCTATGCCAGCCTGAATGGAAACCATCTTTTCAGAAGCCTGCCTCATAAGCTCTTCTGCCTCTTCCAGCTGGGTCTTCAATTGTGAGATCAGCTCAGATTGTGTATTAAGAGAGGCTGAGTGCTCATCCGCCCGGATCTGCAGCTATTGGGCCTCACTTTCAGCCTCCTAGAGATTCTTGATGTTTGTCACCTTCCTCCACTTCCAGCCCACGCTGAGCCTGTGATCATACTCCCGGATCTTCTCAACCATGAGATCTCGGATGAGAGCATGTGGACGTTGGGAATCCACTCCCCCAGCACATAGTTCGCACAGCCGTGAGAAAATTCTGTCCATTTCGTTCAGCCATAGCGCTTGGGGGGTGTCCATGATGAAGCGCGTGATTATCTTCCACGATCGGCGGCGGACTATGCTATTTTCTTCCTCGTCGGAGGCTGTTTCATCCCAATCTATGCGATTGGCAGGCTCGTATACAGGATACGCCCACAGAAAGCCCTCGGCAGGATCTACATCTGGTGTTGAATCCATCGCGACATTTGGCGTTGGAGAAGGTGTGACGGGACTTGGGTCGGCCGATTGATCCTCATCATCGGACTCCACCTCAATAACCTCAGGCACGACCCTGATGGTGGTCCCGCCCATGATAGTGTGTGTTGTAGCTCGGGGAGATGGGGGAATATCTCCACCATCACCGGCATGCCCCTAGGAGGGATGCCGCCAGACATCTCAAATAGCCTTGCCGCAACTGCCCATGCCAGTCGAAGAACTGTACGACAGAGATGGAAATAAACGTTACTTGTCACAATCTACTTATCACAGTATTGAATCCGGTAGAGGAAACATATGGATATCGAACTCCTGGTGCTGCTCTTGAGTCGATGCTGACGGGACCCCGAGGTGTGGTGCTCCGTATACTGTTGGAAGGTCTGGAGATTCTAGGGGAGCCACCTCAGGTGCTCTAACCCCACTAGACGCAGAACTTGACGTAGTCGTAGGCGCGGGTTCTGAAGGTCCTGAATCATCACCCGCCAAGGAGCGAGAGCAAGCCTTGTGTACAAGTTCCTCCTGCATGGTTCAAACATCAGTAAAAAATCCATGATGGCCTGAGAAAGGACCATGAGGAAAGAAACTTGGAATTCTACCTCAAGAGCCTCTGTGAAATCATCAGAATCTGAGTCTTGATCTCCAACATCTCCCTCCTCCAACAGGCTCCCTCCACTAGCCTCGTCCTCCCGAGAAGAGTCCACTAATTCTTCCATCATGGGGAAGCGCTCCCTCAGATCGTTGGCTGACATCTGTGGCAGAACCATCCGATCCAGCAGTACCCTCACCCGGTCTGTAATTAGGAGTGGGACACCACTAGAGTGAACGTAGTCCTCCAGATCAACCAAATATTGCTCCGCCTTCACCGGAGATGCTGGGAAATCAGCCCGGACTAGGCTATACCTAGAAGAACCATCCCACGACGATTTTGGAAGTCCCACATCTTGGGTAGACTGAGGTGTTTCCAGTTGACATCCCAAATGTCCTAGGCCTCTGGGAAGATGACATCCTCTGGCATGTCAAAATGGCGCAGCCGCTTCCCTGAATCCTGAGTGGATATTCTGCAGAATCCCCTTGGCGGTCTCCCCTCCAGATGGCCCTGCTCTTCTAGAATCACCAGATCCGCCACTGCTACCACACCCTCGGCCGGTGCGGGTCTCGCCGCCATGCCAGCCCTGGCACTGCTAGAGGCCCTTTCTGCCCTGAAACCCCGACCTCGGGATAGAGGGGGCCTGCTGTTACCAACCCAAATGGCTTGGCTGCCTCAGCATCTCCCCTAGATAAGTAGGCTCCCAGATGATGGCATGCTCCCTCACCAATCGGAAAGCAGCGGTGGATGGAGGCAATGCAATTCGCATCTTCCCGTCTTCCCGTGTGAACATGATCCACATCTGCCACATCACACATGGGTGATCCTCATGACGCACCTCCCAGTAGACCTGTGGGGTCAGCCGCTGGAGGCACAAGAACTACCTTGCAAACCGATGCGAGGTGTACGGTTCACAGAGCAGCTCACGATCCACTCGTGCCACAAAAACTCCACCTCGAAAGTCCAATAGATAAGCCCGATGCTCTTCTATTCCCCGCCCGTCGTCATTAAATACCCCCGTCGGCAATGGAAACGGGTAAAGGTTAAACTCATCCACCCTCCACACCCGGTTCAACACCATTAGTATAGTTAGTTTGAATGGGAAGCACCCGGCCACATTCAGAATGGAGGGGAAAAAGTTTGATCCCAGAGGCAAGATAGGATTTGGATACTCCTAAATCCCCCCGATGTGCACCACAATCCACCCATAAAGAAGGTGGAAGGGCCCACATATCCTTGGAAGCTTCTTTCCCTCGCTAACGTGCTACAACTCTCTGTATATCTAGGAAAGAATTAGAATCCCCAGATTGACCTGCTGCCCCAAGGCCAGCATGGACTCCATGATAAACGAGCTGGGCCGCACCCCCATGCGGGTATCCTTCACTGGTAGGATCCAATCGCAGATAAGGGCCGCGATGAACACCGCCAGCCTGAATATCGGCTGTTGCTTAGTGCTGACACTGAAACACCAAGTCTTCCATTGGTTGTCCTCCAAGACCGGCCAATACGAGTGCTCTTTGCCCCGTTGAGCCACCTTCGGAAAAGTTTTAGGCCTCGGAGGTAACTGTCGATTCTCCGGGAAATTCAGGAACCACTCAAACCACTTCTTAAAGTGGACATCTCTCACCGCTTACTTGTCTTTTCTAGGGACCAATGCCATCAGTACCGATGCCAGTCACGGCATCTGCTCCATATCCTCCCACACGCTCATGACGGGGAGGATCTCATCATATATGGCCCCCATGATTGGGACCCCCGAAATCTTATGGACATCCCACAGACTGATGCCCACCTCCCCATGGTGCAGGTGAAATTTATTGGTCCTAGACGACCATCTGCTCAGCAGCTCCGGCATCAACTATTTCAGTTGGTAAATGTGGAATTGGAAGGACCATGCCACCTCATACAAACCCACTCTCCTCAGCTCGGCCCCAAACTCCTCGCATGAGGAGCCTACACAGGAGGCCCATGCCCGGTCATTGGTGAAGTTGTCGGCCTGGCGCAGGTACCACTTATCAGACCACCCCTTATTCGAATCCTACAAAGCATCCTTCAGCATGGTGTGATACAGAAGAGGGGACGTCTCTGGTTATAGTGGATTCCCGTCAATATTGTTCACATGGTTGTATAGACAGTCAGTGGTGACGGGTGTGAATTCCTCCCACGCATGGCCATCAGCCGCCTTGAACCACTGGCGCTGGGATGGTGTGCTCCTGAACCTGCAAGCTGGTTCGTCCCTACTCGCCTCAGGGATGAACACATCATCCCTCAGCCCGAATCCATACAAGGGCAGCTTCTTGCACTGCGGATAGTTCTTCTAACCCTCTGATAGCAGTTCTGTCAAAGAATTATGGTCCAAGTGGCTTCAAACCATCTCCCCAAGGCCTAGACAGTTAGCCATCTCATCCCTCCGGGCGGCGTCTGCAAGCACCCCCCACATAGCTTCTTGATGGGCCCTTTAGGTTTTGGAACTCAAAACAATTTCGGGTTGGATCACGAAGTTTTCTCACCAGGATCTCTCACGAAGCTCGGGCTCAAAACCAAGATGTGGAGCCTGGCCTGGGCCTGCAAACAGAAGGTCGCTTGGCGCGGTCGTGGAGTCGGAGACTCGCGGTTCGCCGCGAAGCTCGATTCGCAGAGAGCAAATGCATAGTACAGAGAGTTTTGCAAAGATGAGAGCGCAAATTGAAAAAAGTAGTGAGAAGATAAAAAATAGGTCAGCCCCCTATTTATAGGTGGCGACCCCAGAGCTTCATGGCGCGTCCCGCCCGCGTGGAGCATCACGGCGCGTCTGGAACGCGCGACCGCTCTCATCCCTGCGCACCCCTCCACGAGTCCGCATCGCAAAACATTGCTAATTTTGGATATTTTCCTTTAGACATCGACCCTTGATGCCTCTTTGGCTCTATGTATGAGAGGCGCCATTTTTTGGCGCCAAAATATTGAACGCAAAGAAGGGAAGAATAAAAAGCCCGCGCGCTGCCTCGCGAAGCTCCGACGCAGAGCGCCGCCAAAAACCGCGACCACCACGAAGCACAGGAGGTGGTAATGCTCGACAAATGCCCTGATGTTTGCGAGCCCGCTGCGAAGCCCCAGAGGTGGTACCGCTCTGCGAATGCCCTGGTGTTCGTGAGACCACCGCGAAGACCCTAAGGCGGTAACGCTCAGCAAATGCCCTGACGTTCGTGAGCCCTCCGCGAAGCACCAAACCACCCTTCGCGCCGGGTGAGCTCTACTTCGCGGCTCTGCTTGCCTATAAATACAGGGCTCCCCCTGAGTCCAAAGGACGGACAATCCGACCTTTCGGCTTCTCAACTCCCGAATCACGAAGCACCCTTTGCCTCGGGAATCATGAGCTCCGCGAGGTATTTTTGCTTCGAGAGATCCCTTCACCTTGTCTCATTTTGAGACCCTCTTCCGAGAGGGATTCCCTTCGCGAAGCCTAAGGGAATTAATGAAGGACGGGGATTCCCAAGGGATCCCGGGCAGCCGCAGAGCGTTTATGCTTCGCGAAACACCTATCCTGTAATAGTGATCCACATGCCAAGGCAGGGTCTCTATACATCGCTAAGCACACTGCTTCACATCACCTTACTTCGCGAGGCACCTCTGCTTCGTGAGGAAGTGCTCCGCGAACACTATTCCACTTCGCGAAGAACCTCCCATTCCCACCATTTCCCCAGGCTAAGGCCAAGGCACTCCACATCGTGAAGCACACCCCTTTTCTTGGAAATTGATCTTCCCGTGCGACCCTCCAGGTTTGCATGATGTTATTTCAATGTCCCATTGACAACACCACTCATATCATTTCTTCTCCTAATGCTTCTTCACACATGCATGCTAATGGCTATTTCTTTTTCGCATAGACACGCTAACGTGGAGTACTTGATGGTTCGTTCTGCGACCACCCTTGACCACGACCTTACCAGTACCATCCCTCCCCCAAGGAGCAGAGGGTACTGGTCATGTACGTCCTAGGGGTGCTGAGTAAACCCACCTCGTTCGAGCTAAAGGATGTTAAACTTCCAAGTACCTCGTCCTCAACACATGATGTTAAACTGTGATCCGACCCCTTGCCTCGCACATAGGGTCACCCCAGCATGAAAATTATTTACGCCCACTAGTCTTCATGGAGATGGGATCACCCCTCCACAGGGGATGATATCCTCCTTATCTGAGCGGCGTATGTCCACGGGAGAAGGGAAAACACTCTGGTGTAAGCCCCCGAGCCTCTTTATGGAAGGTAGCACCCATGCACCTCCATACTTCCCCACTGCCAAGGCCAGTGGAGGGCGCAATTGGGAATGAGGCACCTTCCATCTATGGTCCCAAATACCTCTCCCGCTGCGCTTTGCCGCACTTTGGGCCTCCATCATGGAGTAAGTCCCAGCACCATGGGATGCCTAATGTGTAAGCCCTTCTTCACTTCTCACAGATGCACCCTTCGCAACGTGATCATTAGGTATATGCTGCCTCTTGTTTCTCACACCGAGCATGACTCACGTGGGCTTAGAGTAAGCATCGACCCTGGCAATGCCCTTGTCCAGCATGACGTTAAACTATATGCCCTCGTCCAGCATGACGTTAAACTGTATGCCCTCATCCATCATGACGTTAAACTATATGCCCCTGTCCAGGATGATGTTAGACAGCACATCCATTTGAACTATGAGGTATTTGATCCAAGTCAAGGTACGGTACGTAGGAAGACTCACCGAGGTTCAATCCCACCACCCATCATTTCTCTATATCAGGTTCCACCCTCGTCCAGCATGACATTAAACTTCTTTCCAGTCTGACAGAAATCCGTTGTGACCAACCCAAACTACCAGGACTTTGATCCATGTCAAGGCGTGGTACGTAGAAATCCTCCCTGAGGTTCAAGCCCATCTCCCATCAGACTAAGGTCCTTTCTTCACACGTCGGTTCGCCGAAACCCACCATTATTCCCGAACTATGAGGACTTTGATCCATGTCAAAGCATGGTACGTAGGAAGCCTCCTGAGGTTCAAGCCCATCACTAGTGGACCCCCGGGTTCACCTTCACGTCGGTTCGCCGGTGAATCCCATTGAACTACGAGGGATTTGATTCATTTCATGACATGGTACATATGAAGCCTCCCAGAGGTTCATGCCCACCATATGTTGGTCACTCCGACCCTCTTCACGTCAGTTCACTAACACTTGGGCAGCCTAGTGTGTAAGCCCCACACCATCTGGACGAAGGTCCTTACTCGCGTCGGTTCGTCGACACACCATTATGAACTACGAGTTCTTTGATCCATGTCAAGGAATGACACGTAGGAAGCCTTCAAGAGGTTCAATATCATCGCCACCTGGACCCCTGGTCCTTCTTTACATCGGCCTTCTAGCATCAAACCTGAACTATGTGGTCTTTGATCAATGTCAAGGCATGGTACGTAGGAAGCCTCACGAGGTTCAATCCCACCACCATTGGACCCATGGGTTCACCTTCACGTCATTCTACTGACGATACCTATCGGTCCAAGGTCCACCTTCACATCTCTTCACTGACACCATCCCAAACTACGCGGACTTTGATTCCTTGCCACAGGGATGCGAAGGAGGTCTCCTCGAGGCTCAAGACCAACTTCACTGTCGCCCTTACGATGGTTCCATTTCATCCCCCTCCACTTCATTAATCCATCATGATTCTCACCCGGGCTACCACATCCCGGTAAGATCACGCCACTCCACTCCCCACCACAGCATCTGAGAAGCTACCCATGAGCTGACCCCGATATCGGCATCCCTTCAAGGTGGATTCCTCAATCTGATCCACTCCAGCTAGTGTTCTGATCAGGCCGATCCATCCCCGATGGACGTTAAACGTGTGACATGCCCTGTGTTAAACATAGGAAGCTGAGAAAAACCTCAGATCCATGCCTATGTCATATGTTTCCCCACACTCGATATAAGGCCCCAGCCTTAAACCTTACTTAATCTTGATTTATTACAAGATTACACATTGAGGATATTTTCAGGTTTAGAGTTTTAGAGAATTAGATCATAAAACTTACATTACATTCCACATTTAGACAAAGTGGTTACATAAAAGATAGTATTAATTTTTTTCCCATCAACGGAATCATATTGAAAAATAAAGCTTGGATTCTTTCTTGACACATCCTTGACACTATCATCATATCATGTACCTTTCCCTTGACCTGTGAAAAACATTTCAAAAACTTGGGATGAGCATAAAAATATCAGTAAGGGATATAAAAATATGGAATGGAAACATGAGTACATGTATACATAATAATGAAATCATACTTTACCCATAAAACATAAGAACATTAACATACCTCATAAAATCATGAATAAATCATATAAATCATAAGACATAAAAGGTAACTTGAGGAATTCATAACATTCTTACGTAGGGAGTAACCCTCTTGGTTACGTTTGGAATACCCACCACAATATATTCCCTAAATCTCTTCGGAGGAACCTTAACGTTTCACTCCTTCACGTTACCCAATGCATTGGAGAGCTATATCGGGCTCACCCACCCTTAGTTTATAACGGAACCACCCATCTTCATAACAATTCCCAATAACCATAACATAATCTTATCACATAAAACATGCATAAAGGAAACATAACATTTCCACCTTTCAATAACAAGATATCAATACAACACATTGATATAAATACAATATAAAAACCATTTTCAATACCAAAATAAAAGAAAATTAAAACATGGTATTTATTTTTCTTTTAAAAAGAAGGTATGGCTTGTAGAGGAAGCCGAAACTCAAATAATGGTCACAGCGGCGGAGAAGTCGTTGTCGCTGCATATGTAAGACAAAAACATTCCCTTTTGTCATTTAGTAAAACGCTTCATATAAAAATATTTCTTTTGGATAAACGTAAAAGTAAAAGAGGTTTATACACCGTATAAAAGAAATTTGTGTATAAAACAAAATATGCCTCAATGAAAGGATATTGAGACGAAGTCCCATACAAAGACGATGTCCTTGGATTAAGGATAAATCAGTTACATAACTATGTGTGAAAAACGAATACACGAAATATAAGTGGGTATTAAGTGTAAAACAATCAGAGTAAATTCACACATAATCATAGAAATACATATTCAAGGTGTACAAGTTTATCCCAAAGAATCTAAATTGGGTTAAGAAGTTCCCTTGCAAAAATTAGATAGCCTAACGGCGTCACATCAAAATTCAGAAAAAGAGTTGATGGGAGATAAAAAGGGTATCTCATCACTTGGACATAAAATTTACATCAATAAGGATATATAATAACATATCCCAACATAATATTATGTGAATTAAAAGACATAACAAAATAATTCTTTTAAAAAGAGGAGGGTGAAAGGTTCCCTTACCGACATGGGTATCTTTCGAAACATACACCCCGTGAAAGAAGGACAATACAACATTGATGTAAATACTCATAAATGAAATAATATTACACAATGAGTAAAATAATGGTCAGTAAATACACCACTCAAAGGAGATTGTGGCAAATGTAGCATAAATCTCACAGGAATAAAAGTGAGATGAAAAATCCCTTACGAAAACTCGGCAGCCTAACGGCGCCACTTAAAACTTCCAAAAATGGATTCATGAGATCAAATAGGGTATCTCGTCACATTAAAATAAAATTTACATCAAGAGGAATATAAAATAACATCCCCCATCATAACAAAGAGGAGATTAAAAGAAGTGACATAAAGGAGAGTACTTAAATTGAAAGAGAGAGGTTAGATCTCTTACGAAAATTCGGTAGCCTAACAGCGCCACTCAAAACATCCAAAATGGATTGATGAGAGAGAATAGGCTCTCTCATAATATGAACATAAAAATTACAGTAAGATTAATATAAAATAACATCCCAATCACAAAAAAGTTGAGCTTATAATGAATGACATAAGAGAGTGTACTTAAAACAAAGAGAGGAGTATGATCTCTTACCTCAAGTCCAACTTGTCTTGTTCGTTTCTTTATATTCCTGAATAATAAACATTGGTCAATTAATAATTGCCTAATTAACTCCTTTATAGATTATTATTCAGTTCATATCACATATTATAATGTTATAATAATTGTTTAATAATGTTAGTTCATATCAGACGTTTTTGCCGATGTTTGGTACATGAGTCAAAAATGAACTTGTTTGAAAAAAGATTGCCCATGTAGTTATAAGTAAATAATTTCAAGAATAGTATTAATGATTAAAATATCATATATATCCAGTAAATATTCATTTTATACTATTCCATATCATTTGGAGATAAAAAACGAAAATCACCGTTCATGGAGACGGTAGGCCGTACGTACGCATGAACCCTACTTTCATTTTTTGTCATATTAATGGAATTAAAACAAAATGAGAGAGATATATATATGTTATAATTCCAGAATGATATCAATAATTTAGATGTAATATATTACATATATATCCATTATATATATGTACTTATAATATTACATAACATTTTGAGATAAGAAATGAAATGTACCGTTCATGGAGACGGTAAGCCGTACGTATGAATGAACGCTACTTCCATTTCTATTTCATATTTAATGGAATTAAAACATAATGATACATAATAGTATTTTAATTCCAGTATGGTATATATAATATCATTAAATATAACCTTTATACGTACCACATATGGTATTAACGAATCAAATCACTTTGAGGGGGCGGTAGTCTGCACTTCCTTAAATGAAGATATCGTGTATACCTATAATGGAAGCCATAAAGGTATGACATAAATGAAAAATATATAAGATTAAGGAACAAATCAACATATTATATATCATATATAAATATAGTGACATCTTAATGGCCACCTTTGAAGGTGTTAAATGAATGTTGAACAATCATCGTTTCGGGAGGCAGAAATTCGCCATCCACGGAAACAGTATGTTCTTTAACCATTAGATGTAGGTGTGTGTACGTTTAGCTCGAATAAATATTATACCAACATCCTAGTATATTGAAGATACTGGATATTTTACAAAATAAATTAATAAAAAGAGTTTAAGGGGTTGGAGAAGCAAAATAAAACAAAAGGACACAAGTGAAGACATTACCTTAAAATCGGGTAACTCCCTTTGGTTTGAGCTCAAAGGCTTCCTTGGGAAGACTTATGCCCAAAGTGAGGCTTCAAGGAGTTATAGAGGGATATGGAGAGACAAAATGGGCAGGGGTTGGCCGATAAAAAGGCTTTTTAAGTGTGGGTAAGGTGGTAGAGGTGGGGGCCTTTTATAAGAGGAGAGGAGGGGCACTCTTGGAAAGGTATAAAATGTAACTTTATTTTCAAAAGAGTTTCGAATTCTAATGGTACCACATTGATGTGTTTCGAGGATAAGGTGATAAGGGTTCTAAATCCACCCATCAAATAGGTTTTGGACATGTGTAGGTCTTAGATATTACATTATATTTCAATTTTATTTAAATTGTTAAATAATGAGGTCATCGCTGCATCATCATGATGTAATAAATAATTTAATTTATTTAATGTCTAAAAATTATAGAACAAATACTATGATGTTGGAAATCGTTTTAGATTTCTAATGAATATTTATAGTCCAAAAGATCATTTATTTAGACAACATTAAAAATATGTTACTTAGGTGATACATTCTTTGTTACATTTAACATTCTTTAAAAATAAAAAGATAAAAAGTCACTTTCTCACAAAAGTGATTCAATGGGGCCCCCAAGTTTGTCATAAGGCATACCATGGTCGGCCATGAGACAACCAGTAGCCTGAAGACATAATTTTTTGGTCATTTTGTATTATTATGATAGTATTTTATTATCTTTACCTACCTGATTACTCATTAATCAAGATAATTAAAGATAATTACTGTCGTTACTATTCATAATGTCCAAAAACAAAAGAGTCTGAATTACATAATTTGGACCTTCTGATTCCAAATATGTAATCCATTTTACTGAATTCCAAACACATAAATTGCAATAATTAATTTAAAATAAACTTCTCGTTGTCAAAACAAATAGCGGGTTTTTTAGAAACAATATTTATGAAAAGTTTGGAACTTGTTTATGCCCAATTCCAAAGTGAAATTAATCCCAATGACCATCATTGGATTAAATGGTAAAAATATATTCCAACTACACTTTAAAACAAACTAAAAAGATAATATAACCATATAATTAAATTATACGAAAAAGCAGTTTTGATGTAAAATGCAGTATTTTCACTATTCATTGAAAAATGAACATTG
This sequence comes from Viscum album, assembly GCA_963277665.1. Lineage (NCBI taxonomy): Eukaryota > Viridiplantae > Streptophyta > Magnoliopsida > Santalales > Viscaceae > Viscum > Viscum album. The sequence continues at coordinate 1,533,334,666 of OY728158.1, read as the reverse complement.
TCAGAAAAATACCAAAAATTAACCCAAGGTAAATTTATATGTCCCATTCATAAATAATATGTTTATATTAAAAAATATAGCTTATAAAATTGTCAAAAGTTTGATTTAAAAATGGTTTTCCATCAAAAGGTAGTAAACCAGCCTTTTTAAAATACTAGTGCATTCAATGCTTAAGATTGGATTCATTTGTATTTTAAGCGTCTAAAATTTATTGGATAAAAGTAAAAACATTTAACAAAATTATTTAATCGTAATTTAGTTATTTATATTCATTCCCGCCAATACAATGGTTATGTGTTAACTACCATTTAAAATAATATTATTTTATTATTAGAGTGCAACGTAAGATTTAAAAGGAACTCGTTGTTGCGTATTGGGTAAGCCATCAAGCATAGCATTCCATTTAAATTAATATTGAAATTTTTTCCAAAAATAGGGATAAATATAAAAATGTCATATTCTTTATTTACCTAGGGTGATACATCCTTCCACCCTTTTGGGAATTGCGTCCTCGCAATTTTAAAATTGAGCTTGGAAACATCCTTGAAAGTCCCACATCGGAACAAGAGTCGATAAAACAATCACTTTAAAATAAAGATAAGTACATAGGTCACCCAATTTAACCCATACTATGATTCCATGTAGGAAAACATGGACATGGAGGAGAAAACATAGGGTCATGTTCTGATGAAGAGTGATAGAAAACATGTATAGGAGAAAGTTAACCACTAGAAAATCACAAACTTGTGATGGGTTAAATGGTATTCGATTCCCCAGTATGAAAAGTTAATATACAACATTTTTGTTTTAAGTTACTTATTATTGAGAAATTATTCATAAGGAAACATAATCACTTATCATGTTGACTTTCAACTTTTATTAGATTCCTTACACAAACTCATATTTTCTCCAAAAGACGAGTATTTAGGAAGACTTGTTCATATTAAGAGTACTATAATCAACTTCTAGAGAATCAACTAATCCACCATAGAGAACTATATACTTCCCATGTCTTTAGACATTAACCAAAACCAAACCAAAAAGGTTAGTACAAGATCAGATAATCCAGAAAATGATAACCCTTTATAAAAAGAAAACCTATTCTTAATCTCCAAAATTTGTCCAACAAAACCCAAAGTTCAACGAGGACCATTCGATAAAAAATTTGTCCATAAAATTATTCAAAGTAAACCAAACTAATATTGTAACCCAAATAGTTGAAGGATTTAGTCACACAGTCTTCCAAGTTAAATCACAACATTTATCTCCAAACAACATCAGTTTCTCTTAATGTCTCGTATTGAAAAGTAATTAACCTAATCACATATCCTCCATGATAGGTTATTAAATTTCCATAGATAACCCAAAATCAACTTACTCTTAATTCCGAAAATAATCTAACTAAAAAAGAATCATTCAAACTAACCAGGGACTTCACGTAGTTCAGTGGTAGGCGATAAATACCAGTCGCACTTTGGTTGTGGGTTCGATTCCCGCAGCTTTGTCCGACGCGACGGGTTTTCACACGGTCTACGTGTTGTAATTTTTCCAAAACTATATAAATCTCAAAACATTTCCCAAAACGAGATAAAATCTTCAAAAATAAACATAACATATTTTAACCTCAAGTTTATCTGATGCCTTTCATTTTCCATCATAACATATAATAACCCATAATTACCTCAAAAGTAAGGATCATATAAACCCTAATGGTTACCTTTATAATTATTACATGAACTTCCACATCGATTGGTCTTCTCGTACATGATGAATTATAGAACATTCCAAGGTTCAAGTGGTTGATCATCAATCCCTTATAGTTGGTTTAGAACAACCACGAGTTTCCTCATTGAATACCGCATTTCATCCAGTCTCTTAATCAGAGAACCACCACAGTTTCCTTCAAAACAATTGTCACACTGGTGCCTGCTAGATCCAGCCATTTACTAAAACCAAAAAGGTCAGTGTGAGTATATCAACATAACCTTCATGTACTAATGAGTAAGATAAACACTAACATATACTTACTCATTCACTTTGTCTAAAAACTATGACACTTTCTAAAATCCTAGCCAATATGGTAATGTCACTTATGCTTAAAGAATACCCTAACCTCTAAAGTTATCTAACCCGACCTTTGATACCAACTATAAGGCCCCAGCCTTAAACCTTACATAATCTTGATTTATTACAAGATTACACATTGAGGATCTTTTAAGGTTTAGAGTTTTAGAGAATTAGATCATAAAACTTACATTACATTCCACATTTAGAGAAAGTGGTTACATAAAAGATAGTATTCGTTTTTTCCCATCAACGGAAACATATTGAAAAATAATGCTTGTATTCTTTATTGACACTTCCTTGACACTATCATCATATCATGTACCTTTCCCTTGACCTGTGAAAAACATTTCAAAAACTTGGGATGAGCATAAAAAGCTCAGTAAGTGATATAGAAATATGGAAGGGAAACATGAGTACATGTATACATAAGAATGAAATAATACTTTACCCATAAAACATAATCACTTTAAAATACCTCATAAAATAATGAATAAATCATATAAATCATAAGACATAAAAGGTAACTTGAGGCATTCATAACATTCTTACGTAGGGAGTAACCCTCTTGGTTACGTTTGGAATACCCACCACAGTATATTCCCTAAATCTCTTCGGAGAAACCTTAACATTTCACTCCTTCGCGTTACCCAATGCATTGGAGAGCTATATCGGGCTCACCCGCCCTCAGTTTATCATGGAACCACCCATCTTCATTACAATTCCCATGAACCAAAACATAATCTTATCATATAAAACATGCATAAAGAAAACATAACATTTCCACCTTTCAATAACAAGATATCAATACAACCCATTGATATAAATACATTATGAAAACCATTTTCAATACCAAAATAAAAGAAAAGTAAAACATGGTATTTATATTTATTTTAAAAATAATTTATGGCTTGTAGAGGAATCCTAAACTCAAATAATGGTCACGTTGGCGGAGAAGTCGTTGTCGCCGCATATGTACGACAAAAAAAATCCCTTTTGTCGTTTAGTAAAACACTTTGTATAAATAAATTCATTTTGGATAAACGTAAAAGTAAAAGGGGTTTATACACTGTATAAAATAAAGTTGTGTATAAAAAAATATGCCTCAATGAAGGGATATTGAGACGAAGTCCCATACAAAGACGATATCCTTGGATTAAGGATAAATCTGTTACATAACTATGTGCGACAAACGAATACAGGAAATATAAGTGGGTATTAAGTGTAAAAAAATTAGAGTAAATTCACACATAATCATAGAACGACATATTCAAGGTGTACAAGTTTATCCCAAAGAATCGAAATTGGGTTACGAAGTTCCCTTTCAAAAATTAGATAGCCTAACAGCGTCACTTCAAAATTCGGAAGAAGAGTTGATGAGAGATAAAAAGGGTATCTCATCACTTGGAAATAAAATTTACATCAATAAGGATATATAAGAACATATCCGAACATAATATTATGTGAATTAAAAGACATAACAAAATATGTCTTTTAAAAATTGGAGGGTGAAAGGTTCCCTTACCGACATGGGTATCTTTCGAAACATACGCCCCGTGAAAGAAGGACAATACAACATTGATGTAAATACTCATAAATGAAAGAATATTACACAATGAGTAAAATAATGGTCAGTACATACACCACTCAAAGGAGATTGTGGCAAATTTAGCATAAATCTCACAGGAATAAAAGTGAGATGAAAAATCCCTTACGAAAACTCGGCAGCCTAACAGCGCCACTTAATACTTCCAAAAATGGATTGATGAGATCAAATAGGGTATCTCATCAAATTAAAATAAAATGTACATAAATAGGAATATAAATTAACATCCCCCATCATAAAAAATAGGATCTTAAAAGAAGTGACATAATGGAGAGTACAAAAAAGAGAAAGAGAGAGGTTAGATCTCTTACGAAAATTCGGCACCCTAACGGCGCCACCCAAAACCTCCAAAATGGATTGATGATAGAGAATAGGGTATCTCATCACATGAAAATAAAAATTAAAGTAATATTAATATAAAATAACATCCCAACCACAAGAAAGATGATCTTATAAGGAATGACATAAAAGAGTGTACTTAAAATGAAAAAGAGGAGTAGAATCCCTTACCTCAAGTCCAACTTGTCTTGTTCATTTCTTTATATTCCTGAATAATAAAAATTGGTCAATTAATAATTTCCTAAGTACCTCCTTTAGAGATTATTATTCAGTTCATATCACATATTATAATGTTATAATAATTGTTTAATAATGTTACTTCATATCAGACATTTTTGCCGGTGTTTGGTACATAAGTCAAAAATGAACTTGTTTGAAAAAAGACTGCCCATGTAGTTATAAGTAAATAATTTCCATAATAGTATTAATGATTACAATAACATATATATCCATTAAATATTAATTTTATAATATTCCATATCATTTGGAGACAAAAAACTAAAAGCATCGTTCATGGAGACGGTAGGCCGTACGTACGCATGAACGCTCTTTCATTTTTTGTCATATTAATGGAATTAAAACAAAATGAGAGATATATATATATGTGTGTGTTATAATTCCAGAATTATATCCATAATATATATGTAATATATTACATATATATCCATTATATATATGTACTTATAATATTACATAACATTTTGAGATAAGAAATGAAATTTACCATTCATGGAGACGGTAAGTCGTACGTACGCATGAACGTTACTTCCATTTCTATTTCATATTTAATGGAATTAAAACATAATGATAAATAATAGTATTTTAATTCCAGTATGGTATATATAATATCATTAAATATATCCTTTATACATACCACATATGTTATTAACGAATCAAATCACTTTGAGGGGGCGGTAATCCGCACTTCCTTAAATGAAGATATCGCGTATAACCCTAATGGAAGCCATAAAGGTATGTAATGAAAAATACAGAAGCTTAAGGAAAACATAAACATATTATATATCATATATAAATATAGTGACATCTTAATGGCCACCTTTTAAGGTGTTAAAATAATGTTGAACAATCATCGTTTCGGGAGGCAGAAATTCGCCATCCTCGGAAACAGTATGTTCTTTAACCATTAGATGTAGGTGTGTGTAAGTTTAGCTCAAATAATTCTTTTAAAAACATCCTAGTATATTGAAGATATGGGATTTGTTACAAAAATAAATGAATAAAAAGAGTTTAGGGGGTTGGAGAAGCAAAATAAAACAAAAGGACACAAGTGAAGACATTACCTTAAAATCGGGTAACTCACTTTGGTTTGAGCTCAAAGGCTTCCTTTGGAAGACTAATGCCCAAAGTGAGGCTTCAAGGCGTTAGAGAGGTATGTGGAGATACAAAATGTGCAGGTTTTGGCCGATCCAAAGGTTTTGTAAATGTGGGTAAGGAGGTAGAGGTGGGGGACTTTTATAAGAGCAGAGGAGGGGCACTCTTGGAAAGGTATAAAATGTAACTTTATTTTCAAATGAGTTTCGGATTTTAATGGTCCCACATTGATGTGTTTTGAGGATAAGGTGATAAGGGTTATAAAGACACCCATAAAATAGGTTTTGGACATGTTTAGGTCTTAGATATTACATTATATTTCAATTTTATTTAAATCATTAAATAATGAGGTCATCACTGCATCATCAAGATGTCATAAATAATTTAATTTTTTTTAATGTATAAAAATTATAAAAAAATACTATGATGTAGGAAATATTTTTATCTTTCTAATGAATACTTATAGTCCAAAATATCATTTATTTAGACAAAATAAAAATATTTTACTTAGATGATACATTCTTTGTTACATTTAACATTCTTTAAAAATAAAAAGATAAAAAAGTCAATTTCTCACAAAAGTGATTCCATGGGGCCCCCAAGTTTGGCACAAGGCATCCCATGGTCGGCCCTGTGACAACCAGTAGCCTTAGGACACATGTTTTGGTCATTTGTATATTATTATGATATTATTTTATTATCTTTAACTACGTGATTACTCATTAATCAAGATAATTAAAGATAATTACCGTTGTTACTATTCATAATGTTCAAAAACAAAAGAGTCTTAATTACATAATTTAGGCCTTATGATTCAAAATATGTTATCCATTTTACCAAATTCCAAACACATAAATTGCAATAATTAATTTGAAAAAAACTTCCTGATGTCAAAACAAATAGCGGGTTTTTTATAAACAATATTTATGAAAAGTTTGGCACTTGTTTATGCCTAATTTCAAAGTGAAATTAATCCCAATGACCATAATTGGATTAAATATGAAAAATATATTCCAATTACACTTTAAAACAAATTAAAAATATAATATAACCATATAATTAAATTATATGAAAAAGCAGTTTTGATGTAAAATGCAGTATTTTTCACTATTCATTGAAAAATGAACACTGTCAGAAAAATACCAAAAATTAACCCAAGGTAAATTTCATTGTTCCAATCATAAATAATATGTTTATTTTGAAAAATATAGCTTATAAAATTTTCAAATGTTTGATTTAAAAATGTTTTTCCATCAAAAGGTAGTAAATCAACCTTTTAAAAATACTAGTGCATTCAATGCTTACGATTGGATTCATTTGTATTTTAAACCTATAAAATTTATTGGATAAAAGTAAAAACATTTAACAAACATATTTAATCATAATTTATTTATTTATATTCATTCCCGCCAATACAATGGCTATGTGTTAACTACCATTTAAAATAATATTATATTATTATTAGAGTGCAACGTAAGATTTCAAAGGAACTCGTTGTTGCGTATTAGGTAAACCATCGAGCATAGCGTTCCATTTAAATTAATATTAAAATTTTTTCCACAAAAAGGGATAAATATAAAAACATCATGTTCTTTATTTACCTAGGGTGTTACACTCGATGTGGGATGCCTCGGGCTTCCAGGCCCTCGAGAAGCCCTATAATAAGGGACAGAAGATAGACACACCAATTCCCCATTGTTCTGACACGTTACCGATGCCTCGACGTGACTACTCCCCCGACTGAAGGTTGCTGCCCTGACCGGACCCTTTGGAATGTCCTGATAGATGCAGTTTAATTAACCAGCGTCCATGGAAACATGGCATTGGGAAGAGTTTCACGAACAACGTATTAAATCAATGAGGGAGACCCGAACTAGGTGACGAGTTCTAAGGAGGAATCCAAGGAAGGAAGAACTGACATCCCATCATCCTGGTTTTGATCAAGGAGCAGACGTCCCTAAATAAGGAGCGGATTCCACCCGCCTTTGGAAAGCGAGAATACGGGGTAACACAAAGAAAACCGTGCCTGTCGCACCCTAGCGGACAGACACACGTGCCCCGACTAAAGCGTCAGAAATAATAATATATATGTGGGTGGTATATTTTAGAATTATGAAAACATATTAACATAATTCAGTTCCATTTCTTTATTTTTACTTCCATTTGGAAGGAAATTTCATTATGTACTGACCATAGAAACCATGAAATAAATGTACCTAAAATAATATAAAGAAGTAAATACTATTAATTTATTGGTCTAAAGATGATATAAAAGGTCATATAATGTATTATAAATATTATTATAGTTCTCCAACATATAAATAACACTCTTTAAACAATTATACAATAGGTTTTAACATGTTTTTAGTAAGACGAACCCAAGCTAAGATACTTTACTTTAATATTCTCTTTTAAATTTCTATTTTTTCAAAATACAGATAGAATTGTTTTATGATTAAAGTAATCATGATTGATGATTATTTTCTACTTCTTGTGAATTTTTTATAATGAAGGGTGGTACGTATATCTCTATCCAATTCATTGGGTTTGTTTATTTTGGAGGTGGTTTGTATAGTTACTATAGGAGTAACAGCCATGGCTACACCAAAAGGTAGGAGTGAGGGTTACATTATAAGGTTTCTGTGAGGGATACATTGTAAAAAATATTTGGGTGTTATAAATAATTTTCTATATGTGAGGGTTATAATATTACATAATTTGTTTCATTTTTCACCTTTATGGTTTTATTTATATTCTTATGTTTTTGTAAATATCATGTTTTCAAGATGTAAGTATATGATACTCTAAGGGTGAGAATTATATCTATATGAAAAATATTCTATATGTTTATAAGTATTCACATACTAAAAGTTTATTTCATTCATTTTTATGTCATGTACTGATATTTTTTTCCTCTTCACATGTTTTAAAAAGTTCTTCACATGGTTTAAGGATGGGTAAGAGAAAATATAACTACAAGATGAATATTATGATGAGTTATTAAGGAAAATATTTCATTTTTTATTAAAAAACAAATATTGAAAAAATGGATATTGTTTTATTAGTACCCACTTTGTATTCTTGTGGATTTATATATATGAATTATGTCTTAATTTTATATAACTCTAAATTGAAATGATCTTTGGGAATGTAAGGAAGTGTATTATATAATAATTTACTAAATTATATAATGTTTAACTCCAAGTAATTATATAAATCAAGTAACTACATTTCCCCTTTCTATATTATGATATAAACATAATTCCTCAAATTTTATAAAATGATCATGAAGGAAAAAACATTTCCTTTAAACTCCATTTATGAGAAATATATGACCATTTAACCACTCAATTAATATTTATTTTTTGGTAATTATCTTTCATAAGCACATGTTCTCTATTGATCTCTATTATTCCTTCGACAAAATGTTTCTTCTCCATATCTATATTTTAAATATCCAAAACATTTCTCTTTAACAAGGAACATGAATATGTGATATTTTGGATATCCTTTATCTTCTTACATTATCTATTGATAATATTTTTTATTATTTCTCTATATGATGTGGATTTCTAAAAAACTTTAAACAATTGATGATCAAGATAAAATTTAATGGTTGAAATTTATTAAAATAGTAATTATTTAAAAGAGTTATTTTTTAAAAAAATTATAATAAACACCATATATTTATTAATAGGAAACAAAGAGCTTTGTATGAATTGATATATATTAAAAATTATTTAATTATGACTATTTTATACATTCTATTGAATTTTTGGGAGTAAATATTACTAAAAAAGTTATGGAATAATCATTTAAAGGTTTTACTCAATAACTATTTATTGATTAATCTTTAATAAATAAAAACAAAATTTTTAGTAATATAGTTTTATTCTTTTAAAAATATATTTTCCATGAAAATGGGGTTTTAATTTTTAATAGAGAGTGTTTTTAATAATTTCAAAAATCCATATAAATTTATTTTAGATAACAATATAATTTTTAATACAATAATTTCATAAATATTCCTAGGTGAATTTTTCTTTGATTTTGATGAAAGGATGGGTTTTTCTATGATTAGAGAAAAATGTCATTTTTATGAAATAAAATTAATTTTATAATATCCCTATGAAATAAATATGATATAATTATTTTGAAACATATTTTAAAAAATTATAAAGAAAAAAATAATAATATTATCATTCAATAATAGTCCAAAAAAATAAATTATGATTTATGTGATAGTAAATTCAGAACACATTTCTAGTATTGAGATTGTCCATGCACATATGTGAAAAATAATATTTTTTATACTAAAGATAATGTTTTTAAATTATTTAATCTTTTAGATAACATTATTATAAAATGTAAAGTATTATTGATAAATTATGTCGATATAACCTAATTTTAGAGTTATATAAAAAGTGACATATCCAAATTCATTTGCAATAATTGTAAAAGGATAACATATTCAATACAACCTATTAATTAACTTCACATGCAATTAATATATGTAAATAAACATATTTTATGAATCTAAATATTAATACTGAACAAAAATAATATTTATGTAAATTATTTTCTAACATTTAGTTAAGAATTAATTACATGAAATTATTACACAACGTTGATATAGATTTTTTACAAGTAAGAAAATAAATTATATGATTGTATAAACTCTAAAAGTAATATTTTTTGATGTGTTAATGCATTCTAAGAATATTTAATATAAATAAAACATTTTATTTATTTTTCAAATCTTTAAATTATAATATTTTTATCTATCATGTTATTTTCAATAACAAATTATGTCATTCATTCTTAAAATGACATTCATTGTACTTTATATTAAATAAATTTTATAAAATTGTTTAAACGAATGATCAAAGAGAAACAAATATGTTTAATATGATCTAAAATGTGACATCATGTCTAATAATGAACAATTTTTAAAGTATAAGTAAAATCTTTTCCTATTAATATGGAAAAAATCATTACAATAGTTAATGTTAAAATTAATTAAAAAATTTCTTAAAACAAAGGAAATAGTTTAATATACAATCCAAAATTATTAAAATATTATTTAGTTGTTATATTATAAAAATTTAATCCATTTATTAGAATAAAATTTATTTTTGAAACATTTACTTTTGTTCGATACATATATTGTTTTAATATTTCGTATACACCAAATAATTACATTAAAGAAATTTTACAGTAAAGTTTTTTTATCAAATTATTTTAAATTAATAAAATATTAACCTTAATCATGTCAATGATATGTGTCTTATAATTTCAACCATGTTCGATTACTAGGATATTTTTCCTCTTATAGTATATGTCATCAACCCTTGTGGGGAAATAACATTGATATCGCTATAATCATCAAAAGGGTTATGGTGGGGGATTAGTGATAAAGGAAAACACAAATCCATTACATGTAAACATTTTTAATATATCTGGCTGTATCAACTATTCCCCATCTCTAATTATATCAATATTGTGCATTTTTTAGTGAAATTAATTTATACTAAATTAATACTTTTCTTATTTCCAATAGTACCCCCACCTCTCTTATAAACATGAACGCATTTACCTATCTTCATCACATGTTTTTATCCCTCTATATATAAAATATCTACCATATTACCACATTATCATTAGTTCATACTTCATCAAAAATTTTGTATTTCTAGCTTTTCATCCGTTCAAGTATTAAAATGTATGCCAAATATGTTTTCCTGATTAAAAGATATGAATCTTAACCAAGTGATTTTAATTTTTTTCATATAAATTATATAAATATTGGTATCCATTTTGATCTAATGAATTATATATAATAATCATAAAAAAATTATTATAATGGAATAATAATTATTCTCCACTTTTTTCCTATAAAAAATAATGTCACTTGTTCTAATGAATGAAACATTGTCACCATGTGGCGGTGTAATTTATTATTCATCACAAAATTACATTAATGGTAATAAATATATAAATACTGAATAAAAGTTATATTTAGGAAAAAATAATTCTTTTGGAATATTAAATTCATATATACCATCTTTCCTTTTAATACAGTGAAATATGATAATGTTGTGTGTCTGTACATGTGGACTTCCAGCTCCTCAATGGGATGTGATCCTTGGATTATTTCAAGATTACATAAATGTAAATAAGGATAAAGTTAAAGAATAATATAAATATATATACTATATCAAAATGATTAACTATTGGTGTATCACAGTTAACCTTTATCTTGTTCCATCCATTAAAAAGTTAAAATTTCATTAATGCACAAATACACCGTACTATCTCCTTGAACGATGTAATTCATTTATATATTTCTTCTTTTTATAGATCAATATAAATATATAGATATATATATATACACACACACACACACACACACATATATATATATATATGTATGACATTAATTTCATGATTAACATTTATGAGTTGTTTTTACTTTGATCTAGGCACAAGGACCGAAAGATCAAAATCAAAACATACATGGAAAGTAGTGTAATTATCTCCCAAAATAATGTTAATAATAAATTATTGTCAAACAAATGTCTCAATGTACTATAAATGAATAATATATCATATTATATATATGTAAATTTTTTTTATATGATTATAATAAATAAAACATTTAATACATGTGGTTAAAATAACTTACGAGGAATGATAAACATGCGATTAGAGGTTTCTAAACTTTTTCTCCTTTCATCAGGTTAATTCCCTTATTCATTGGATATGTTATTAGATGTTTATGTGTGAAATTTGATACAAATTTTTATTTTTTATTTCAGTATATTTTCACTTGTCACACATAATGTCTTCATATTTTTATTTTCACTTTAAATATTCCATCTCTCTAAAGGATTACCTCTTAAGTATGAAAATAATGTGAAATATTTTTTATTATACACATATTTACATCTATACGGGGTATATATGTGTACTTGATATATTTTACATGAATATAAATTTATTAGTTAGTATACAATTTAAATTCAATTTTACACATTCAATGGGTTACAATATTATTTTTACCAAAGAGGTAAGAATTTATTTTATGATCTCTTATTTTAAGAAATTAAATATATATTTTATTTATGAAATATTTTAATATATCCCTTATGAAAAATACCAATTTTATTATCCTTAGGATATTTAATGATATTACACATTTTAATCCAAATTTAACCCAAATTGGAAGTTATGTCAATAAAATAAATGATTACATCAAATTATTATGACATTTCTATTTTGATCTAGTATATTTTCATCAACATTCACATTTCAAAAACATTGTTTTATAAATAACCTTTAAATTTAATTAGATGATTTATTAAGAATTTATTTTGTAATTTTTTTAAAAATGATTCAATGGCACCATTATATTGTTTTCCAAATTTTTCATTACTTTCTTTAATAAATCCAAAAATGATTTTTATTATATATATATGGAATTAACTAACATTCCCACCACCATAAATGATTTAGTATATTTCTATTTTTCATCCATATTTCAATGTGTTTTCAAATAATAAAATTTAATGAAATAAAAATTTAATGTTTTTCATCCATGTTCATATATTCCCGAAGAGTCATTCATTTATTATAAAGTTTATATTTTGAGATAATTTTTGGAATTGCTTTATGATTTATTACCATTGTGGTAATTTTTTTTATCATTAAAAATTCAAATTATTTTCATGAATTTTCATTAGAAATTATATTTCTATGAAAAATATATATTATTTTATAATGGAAAATATTATTTCTTAAACTACATTTCATATTTACATATGATGTTTTATTATTACTGTAATTTGATTGACTAAGAAAATATTGATATTCTATTTCAATTAATAAATAATGATATTTATTTATAATAAATATTACTTATAATGTAAATTGATTATTTAATATATGAGAAATTAATTAGACATGCAGTGATATGTGGTGCATAGAATTAAATAGTATATTGATGCATCAACATGCCTCATGATACAAATTAGTTGGATATCCATATTAATTGTTTTTTGGTATATACCTACCCTTTGATCAATCTATCTTGGCATATGGATTTGAAGGTAATGATATAATTATGTATGTGAAACTGATACCCATCGTATGACAATAATTGATCTCTTAATCAAACATAACAGTTTCAATGAAATTGTACCTCTTAAATTGATTTACAAATAAAAGAATATTTATTCATTGATTTGTATTTATTATAGGGATTATAATAAAATTTTTCATTTAAATGGAATGGATCTCTATAGGATTAAATGAGATATATTATTCCAGACACCATCATGTATGATGAACATCCAGGCACATTTAACTTATCCTTCATAGCTAATTCATCATCTTTTAATCTAATTTTTTTTTCTGAATCTCATGGCTGAATAATAACACACATATCAATAAAGGAAATTATTTATGATGCATATCTATAGGATACCACTAAGGATTATTTATAGGGATCAAATAAATGAAAGGCATCATCCAAGTAATCTAATACATTGAAGGCTTTGTGAAAAGAATAAAATACATGCAAGGATTAATTCCATAAATCTAATATTTTAAATTCTTCTTGTTAGTAATATAATAATTTGAAGGATATATTCAAATAATCTAATACTATCAAGGATTTATATTAGGAATCAAATACTATCAAAGTGAACACTGTATGAAAACAATTGTGTACCGTTTAGGCCAAACTAATATCCATTGTATGATAATAAGGATATTAAAGTAAATTTCTAATGAATAATTATTACAATAAGTTTATTACTTCAAGATAATTTTAATGATCACAAAATTAAGTGACATTATAAGGATAATCATTAATAATATTCTTGGGGAGAATAATATTTAAACAATCCAATGATTCCCATATCACATTGAAATGTTTTAATCCTAATCCTCATGAATAAATAATATTAAATGAAATTTATAATATCATAGGAATAATTGTATTCATTTTAATATGTGTAAAATGGTAGAATATATACCATATAATAGTGACTTGTTTCATAACAATAAATAAGCCTCAATGAAATTTAAATTGTGAAAAAATTCCTTTACCATAACTTTCATCTTGTTCTGTGATCGTTATACTCTTTTATAGTGTTCTAATATATTGTACTAGATTACAATAGAACCATAATAATTCTTAAAATTTAATATATTAACTTATTACAACATTTTATTACACGTTTTTAACTCACTTTTATTATTCTAACTATTTTGGGTGTTAATTGTATAGTTTTCTAGAGTATGCTTCAACATGTTAATTGTTGTTAAAATTAAAAATATCATGATTTCATCATCTATAATATACAAAACATGATATAATTATCATATAAATTCATTAAATATGTATTTAAAATTTTCAATAATTTTTCGAGATAAGAAAATAAATACATTGTTCATCCAGACGGTTGGTCGTACATACGCATGAATTTTACATTCATTTCATTGTCATATTAAAAAAATATACATATATGATACATATATATATATATATATTAATTCAATATCAAATAAATGTATTATATGTTACATTGGTTTATTAAAATCATTTTTAATACATTTTATGTACGGTCTGAACGAATCACATCACACTACATGAAATTTTAGATTTACCAACAGTTTAGAACCATTGGTAAAGGCTGGACAACTGTTGGTATAAACTATACAAACAGTTTTCCAAACCATTGGGTCTTGAGCCAGAGGGATGGAAAAATCTAAATAATTCTATGAGAACCATTGGGATATGTCTGAAAAAACATTATATACCAACGGTTTCAGTAAACCCTTGGTATATATGTTTTCCAACTGTTTTAAACCATGAGTAATATAATGAAGAATATATATACCATTGGTTATGTAAACCATTGGTATAGAATTTTACCAATGTTTTCTGGGAAATCGTTGGTAAATCTCATGTAAAATTATCTATGCCAACACTTTACAAACTGTTGTCATATACTTATACCAATTTCTTACATAAAAATACTGGCATATGTTCTAGTTTTACAAATATACCAATAGTTATGAACCATTGGCATATCTTTTTTATACCTTCTACAGCAACTGGCCGACCTCCTCCCCTTGTGCACCTGCATCCCACCAGTAGGCCCCCTATAGAGCAAAACAATATCTCAATAATATATACATATACAACAAGTAACACAATACACCATTAACAAGTACACTTTCATGATACATATAGAATTCATCCAACACATAATTAAAACATAAATCTGAATACCTCCAATTCTATGTTTAATTACCCTCTACACACATACAGTGTTAACACATAATTCGAGGGTTTGGGGTGGCTGTCCAAGGGGGTAGGGGTGTTCAGATGGGTGGGGGTGTCTGGGGGGATATCCAGTGGGGGGGGGGGTTGTCCAGGGGGGTGGGGGCTGTCATGGGTGGTGGTGGGGGTTGTCCTTGGGGGTGTCCCGGGGGTGGGTGGTGTCTGGGGGGGTCTGTGGGGGTGTCCAGGGGGTGGGGTGGTGTCCAAGAGGTTGGGGGCATTCTAGGAGGTGAGGGGGTGTCCATGGGGTGGGGCATGCCCAGGGGTGGGGGTGGTCTAGGGGTTGGGGGTTGTCCAAGGGGGATGGGTGGTGTCTAGGGGGTGGGGGCAATTCAGGGGTGGTGGCTATCTAGTGGAGAGGGGGGGGGTCCACGTGGATGGTGGGAATGTCAAGGGGGTCGAAGGTGTCCGGGGGTGGGTGGGGATGTTCATGGGGGTGGAAGGCATTACATGGTGTGGGGTGTGTCCACGGGGGTGGGCGAGGCTCTCCAGGGGGTATAGGGTGTCCATGGGTGTGGGAGGGTTTTCCAGGGGGGGTGTCCAGGGGTGGGCGAGGCTGTCCAGGGGGGGCTATCCTAGTTGGTGGGGGTGTCTAGGGGGTGGGAGAGGCTGTCCAGAGGGTGGGCGAGCTGTCCATGGGAGGTGTTTGGGCTATCCATGGGGGTGGTAGGGCTGTCCAGTGGAGTCAGGGGTGTCAATGGTGTGGGGTGGATTTCTAGGGTGGGGGTGTACGGGGGGTGTGTGGGGCTATCCACGGGGATGGGGGATGTCCATGGGGTAGCGGGTGTCTTGGTGGGATGTTTAGGGGGATGTCCATTGGGGTGTCCTAGGGGAGGGGTGTTGTCTATGGGTTTCAGGGGGCTTTCTTTAGGGAAAGGGTTTCTATGGGTGGGGTGGTGTACATGGGTGGGGGAAGTCCAGGGTTTGGCGAGTATCCAAGGGGGGTGGGGTGGTGTCCAAGGGGGTGGGGGCTGTCCAGGGGGTGGAGCTGTCTAGGGGGTAGTGGCAGTCCATGGGGGTGGTAGGGCTGTCCATGAGTTCGGGCTGTCTAGGGGGGTGGGCGAGGCTGTCCAAGGGGTATGGGGTGTCCACGGGGGTGGGCAGGGCTTTCCAGGGGAGTACGAGGTGTCTAATGGGCTGGGCGGGTTATCCACGAGGGGTAGGGGTGTCCAGGGGGTCGGCGGGGCTGTCTAGGGGGTATATGGGCAATCCACCGGGGTAGGTGGGGCTATCCAGGGGGTATGGGGTGTCCAGGGGGGTGGGCAGGGCAATCCAGGGGGTATGGGGTGTCCATGGGGTGGGAGGGGCTGTCCAAGTGGGTGGGAGGGGTAGTCTAGGGTGATTCGAGTGTCCATGGGGTGGGGAGGATATCCACAAGAGAAGGGGCTATCCATGGGTGGGCGGGTTTTCCACGGGGGTGGCGAGGCTTTCTAGGGTTATAGGGTGTCCAAGGGGGTGGGGGATGTCTATGGGGGTGCCCTAGGGATAGGGGTTGTCCAGGGTGGTGTGGGGTTGGGGGATGTCCATGGGGGTGTCCAGGGGGGGTTGTCTATCAGGTTTCAATACATGTTTTGCAGAAGAATAAAAACTATCATGTTCATTACCTATTAAAATGTAAAAGAGAGGTCCTAGGGTCATACAAATTTAATACAAATCACTGTTGAAGCACTGAAATGTTTACCAAGTTAAAAATTTTGGTTTGGTAGGTTTTTAATATAGTTCAACTCTAAATTAGAAAATGAAATTCATATAAAATTGCGACCAATAAACATTAAAAATTCACATATTTGTCAAGTCAGATACAACTTATTTGTTATCAATGTTAAATCAATTTTAATTGTACCAACCTTTACAGCCCAAATCGAGGTAAACCAAAATAATTGAGAACATGAATGGATGATTTTATATATTTCCCACCACAACTTCAGGTTCACATTCAACTCTGACAATTGAGATATTGGAGTTATCAATAGTAATAAAGAGATATTTTCTAATGGTAGTATGGATGGTGTCAATTCCTTCATCACTATCATAAAAAATATGTTTTTTAATTACTTTAACAATGACACCAAATTCAGGTCGAAGATGGTCTTTGATATAAAAATTTGTCTCACCATTGATGCCAATACATATGGTTCATCGGTAGCCAGAGTGTGAGTCATATCAATTACTCAAAATCCAAAATCATCAATATATGTGACATACCTCGTCATTGAATCAAACAACATACATTTCATCATTGTGACTCGTCACTAAGAATAATAATCCAATATTATTATTTTTTTGAACGACTCTGTAATAACATACATTTTAAAATCGCGGTCTACTATTTGATTCACTAGAATGATAGTCTATTATGGATGTAACCATAACACCATCATGTTATGTTCTCATGTACTTTTCTCATTCAGTGATAATAAATTTGTACCTATTGATAACAATTTATTTACAGTCATGAACCATGGTATTAGAACCCAAATCCAAAGCTCTTTTTTCCTCAGAGATAGATTCAGCAAGCAAAATCAATACCTGAAATATAAATCAATATTAAACTTAATTAATTATTGTTTTAATTATTTAAAACAAAAATATTATTACCTTCAATTTTAACCAAGAAGTAAAATCTTGGCTATGAAAAGTCTCACTCCTTCTCAAATATAAAGAAGGATGAATTCTATTTATCATCGCTTTATTTTCGTTGTAGAAAAAATAGGAATATTTTAACATATATATATATATATATTTATGATATAAATATAAAATTTATTTACAAGATGTAGTCCTCAAACAAGTAATAGTTGACCAAAACTGTGCGATGTGCCATCTCCCGCTCTTCAAGGCATAATGTTGTCAATGTATATGATCCAAAAATTCCTCCTATTTAAGGAAGTGGTGGAAAACTAGGTTCAATTTTCTCATACTGTTCTTGTTCGTTTCTCATTGGTATGTTTTTTATTTTTGTAAGATCAGACAAATACATAGAGCCGAAATACATATATTCTTGAGTGAAGTAACTATTCACGATAGAACAATCGGGATGATTCCTATTATGGACATAAGACTTTAATGTGTACATATTTCATTCAGTTGTATATATTAAAAGAAAAGAAGTAAGTCCTATGAGATGTATTTCAGTTGTAATATGGATATTCAGATGCAGCATGCATGTGAAAAATGATGGAAGAAATATTTTTATCTAACTCACACAAAATTAATGGGGAATCTGCCAACATTTTTTGAAAGAGTGATTTGGAAAACATCTTATCAAAAAGATCTCTAAACAAATGGCACAATGGAATATCATCCAACCTTACATGTTTGGAAAAAATATGACGAATTTCTATTAGAATCAACTCATGCAGAAGGATGTGATTATCATAAGTCTTAAATATTTTAACTTTAACTCTCTTCTTTTCACCCGTTTGGATATCTTTATTGAATATCCATTATAAACTTTAATAGTCTCTAGTAAATCCAAAAATTTCTTTTTTTATGTAGGTGTCATCACATAAGAAACACATGGAAGTTGCCATTTATTTTCACCGATACGCATATGATGCAATTCCGGTTTGATTCCCCAATCCACCAAGTCATGCCGAGATCATAAATCTTATTTTTCCTTTCCCTTAACATTTAGAAGAATTGAAATCAATATTTCATATATATTTTTTCAATGTTCATTATGTTTAATCAATGACATAACTAATTGGTTAACCAATAAGAAAAATCAAAGATGATACTTCTCTTCTTCCAATTGTAACATGTTTTAGTGGAAACATTCTTTCTTTTTCCAGATTTCATTTGACCCTTCCCATATGAAAAATAGAAATATTTCAATTCATTATGTACATCACATCCAGACATACACTGAGTTGGATCATTCGTCTCCATGGTATTTTCAAATATTCGATGATTATTTCTATATGGATGGTCTATTGGAAAGTATGATCAATATCCCATAAAACTGATACTAAAATGATGTTTCAGTATTCTGGATTGTGTATTCTTCATAAAAACAGGACAAGATAGTTTTTCCTTCCTTCTCTATCCAGACATTATTGCATAAGCAGGAAAATCATTGACTGTCCAAATAAGCACATTACACATCTGAAATATTTCATTCGAACATGCATCGTATGTTCGCACACCCACATCCTAAAGAATTTTCAACTCTTTTATTAAAGGTTTCATGTATACCTCTATATCATTGCCAGGATCAGGAGGTCCCGATATGTGTATACTCATGAAAGTGAAAGGTTTTTTCATACACAACCATGGGGGATGATTATAAATGTGTATAAAATGAGTACATGTGTTGTGCGATGTAAGAATCTTCCTAAATGTATTAAAATCATCACATGAAAGACCCAACCTCTCATTATGCACGTCAGCTGTAAAATAAGGATATATAGAATCAAATCCCAGCCATGAAAATCCATCTGTAGGGTGAACCAACTCATCATCAGTCTTCTTTCACTCGGTATCGTGCCATCACATTTTAATTGATATTTCATCCGACATAAAAAGATTCTGGAGTCTGATGATCAATGGAAAGTGCTACATTACTTTTAGTGGCACATGGAATGGTGTTCTATTAGCTTTTGACTTCTAGTGGGATGTGCAACATTTTATACAGTCATTTCGTTCAGCATTTTCATCCCAGAATAAACTACAATCTTTCAAGAAAACACAAATTTAGTTTCTGGAAAATCCATGTTCCTCAACTAACTCCCATTCCATATAGTGGTTTGATGGAATATCTGCATCATCTAAAAGTAATTCCTTCAAGAAGGTATAAATTTAATTGATGGTAGTATTATAAATCTCATACATAGTTTTCCCCTGAAACAATCAGATTAAAAATTCCAGCATTTTCATTTTACCGCATTGTCGATATACTAGAGTCATGGCAGCATCATTCAATTTTTCACCATGACATAATCATCATTTTCATTAGACACATCATGTGTGATCATATAGAAATTTTCTTGGGTAAGAATCCTTTCTTTTTCATGATGATGAATAAAAGGAGAATGGTCATATAACAAATTCTCTAATCCAGGCCTCTCATTTCGATCATCAGCAATTTGAGATGTCATTTTCTCTCCATTGTGATACCACATAGAGTAGTTTTATTGAAAACCATATTTAGTTATATGGTAGATAACTTCTTCACGGCACCACTAAGGTCTTCCAACACACTTGTAAAAGGGAAAGTGTATGTGACCACTATCAGAAGCATTTTGAAATGAAAAATCTAAAAATCTCTCCAAATTGTTTTGAAAGTTTCTTGATATCTAATCAGTTTCATACATTCAACTTCTATCCTTTTTGTAAAAAAATAGTTATAAGTCAATTCATCAAAATCAATTCAATAAGATTGACGTTTCATCGAAAAATAAATTTATGTAAATGATAATTGTTCACTTTATATGAAACCATAATTGACACACTACTATATATTTGAATCAAAATATAATAGACAAAAATATACTATATTTATAAAAAAAATATCTTTAAAGAACTATACATGAGTGTATAATATAATGTACAATTGTGGGGGATAATTATTTAGGAGTTGACTAAATTTTAGATCAAAGAAATTTTATATTTTAGTAGATAATTTGAGTGATCACATACATTTCCCAAGAGGGTGGGGGATTCCAGGGGGTGAGGGGTGTACATGGGGGGTGGAAGGGCTATCCAGGGGGGTCAAAGGTGTCCAGGGGTGAGGGGCTATCTATGGGGGTCGGGGTGTCATGATGGGAAGGATGTGCATAGGGGTGGGGGTTGTCTTGGGGGGTACGAGGTTTCCAGGGTGTGGGAAGGCTTTCCACGAGGTGGCGAGGCTATCTAGGGTGGTTGGGTGGGGGTCCAGGGTGTGGGCGCATTTCCAGGGGTGGGGGCTGTCTGGGGTGGATGATACGGGGTTTCCAGGGGGTGAGCGGGGTGTCTAGGGTGTGGGTGTGGTTGTGTATGGGGGTACGGGGTGTCCAGGGGTGGGTGGGCTGTCCATGGGGTGGTGGGGCTATCCTAGTGGGTATTGGGAGTCCATGGGGGTGGGCAAGCTATCCAGGAGGTTTGGCGGGCTATCCACGGGGGGTGTTCAGGCTGTTCACGGGGGTGGTAGGGCTGTCCAGCGGGTTTGGGGGTGTCAGGGGGGCTTTCCAGGAGGTGGGGTCATCCATGGGGATGGGGGTGTATGGGGGTGGTGGGACAATGTCCATGGGGTGGGCGGGCTGTCCACAGGGGTGGGTGCTGTCCAGGGTGTACGAGCTGTCCAGGGGGTGGGCGGGCTGTCCAGGTAGTACGCGGTGTCCAGGGGGTGGGCGGGCTCTCCAGGCGTGGTGGGTGTGGTGGGGATATGAATGGGGTACGAGGGGTACAAGGGGGTGGTCGGGTGTCCAAGGTGGTGGGGAAGTCTTCCAGTGGGGTTAGGGTGTCCTAGGGGGTGGGGGGCTTTCAAGGGGGTGGGTTTCTTGAGGGATGGGGTGTTCAGGGGGTGGTGGGTGGGTTTCTGGGGGGGTGGCTATCCATGGGGGTGGGGGCTGTACATAGGGGGAGGGGGTGTCGATGGTTGTGATCAGGATATCCATGGGGTGGTGGGGTTATCCATGGAGATCAGGGGTGTCCATGAGGGGGGGGGTTTCTAGTGGTGGGGTCTTTTCCACGAGGTAAGAGGTGTCCAGGGTGTGGCGGGAT